>JAPDVU010000005.1:6490593-7690593 GCA_026230045.1 Corynorhinus townsendii
TGACTAAAACAGGCTCCCCGCGCCCTACCCAATCTAGAACGGGGTTGGTGGACTTGTGATTTCAAACCATAAAAACGGAATACAACGTTTCCAAGCATCGCAGAGCTCCTGTGAAAAGCCCACACCGTGCTTATCGGTCAGAAGTCACTCTCCGAGCTCACTCTCAATGCACAACTACATGCGGCCATCACTCTAGCTGGTGCTCTTGGCCTGGGCTGGAAGAGGCTGGGGGATCCCTGGTTTCAGGGAGAAAGGGGCGGAAGGGCAGTCATTGCAATTCTCAGTGCTGGCTGATGGGTGAATGCAGTCTAAGGCTGCAAGACCCTATCTTTCTAGCAACCTTCTAGGAAAGCAAGAGGAAATATCGAGTGTCACGTGCTCTTGCTGTGTAGATGGGCAGACTGGATTCCAGCTACCCTCTCCATTTGGTGGCTGCAATTTCTTCTCTACTGCTCCCTTGACCCAAATAGACTTGGCCATGAAGCTTCCAGGGCCACAGAGCGTGAAGCTGGCTCTGGAATAGACTGAGGGGACACAGGCGGCCTGGAACTCCAGAATCAGCAACCCCTAAGCAGGACATGCAAACCCAACTGAGTCTCCGGACAAAACACTGCAGGTGTGCGGGCGTGTCCTAGCAGGTAGCAATAACAGCAAGCACTTACAAAATGCCAGCACGTACCAGGGACACGTGGTAGACACACCATCTCTAACGGCTGCCTCTGGGCTCCAAGGCTGAGCGGGGGTGTTATTAGGCCCACATTATTGGGGAAACAGAGAGCAAGTGACAGCAGCCAGGGTTTAAAGTTAGATCTGAATGACACTCAGCCCCATGCTCATCTATATATATAAAGAGGTAATATGCAAATTAGCCGGGACATCTTAAGGCGTCACGACCAGCTCAGGAGGAGCTGTGCGCGCAGATGGGCAGGAGGGGAATGTGTGCCACCCCCAGCCCCAGCGGACACACACCAGGGGTGGGGTGTGCTCCGAGCGGCCACGGCATGGCTCAGAGCATGCCCCCAGTGGGTGGCGGTGGCAGCCGGAGCAAAGCAGCCCAGGTCCTGGGTGCCTGGCAACAGCCGGAGCAGAGCAGCATGAGTCCTGGGTGCCGGAGGGAAGCCGGTGCCGGCAGCCAGGAGAAGGAAGGCCTATTCTTGCACGAATCTTTGTGCATGGGGCCTCTAGTTTACAATAAGCTGCCTCCTTCTGAAGACACCAGCGACTTCCCTGGCTCGCAGGTGGCCAATGGGCCCACAGTGGCCTCAGGCCCCAGGAGGAGATCAGACAAAATAAATCTGGAAAGCACCATTCACTGGCTTCGAAGACGACACCGCCTATGAACAACGGACTTCTCAACGCCAGCCTCTGCACTTCCATCCTGAGGAAGTGTGTAACCCTGAGCTCTTGCCTGCTTCCCAGCTGTGGACCCTCAGCCTCTCCCCGGGGCCGAGGAGTAGCTCACGCACCCGGGCAGGTGCAGCTGCAACCCCACTCACACCCAGGTCTCCGGACGCCCCCTGCTGCTTCCCCCACTCTGGCCCTCCAAGCCTTTGTCTCCCAAATACTGTAACATTCTCCAGACGTGCCCTTTAGCTGAACTCTAGATGCTGGTCCACACACATGTCACTGAGGTTTATGTACGACCGACAGGCTATTTTCCCACTTCCCCACAGCACAAGCCATTGTCCAGGCTGAAAGAAACTTACTTACGGAAGCAAGGGAGGTTAGATAAACGCTGGCGTTTAGACCTAAGGCCATCGTACTCACATTCCCCTTCGTGGGGGTGGACTTTCCTAAACACAGGCCATTGGGCCAGCACCCGCTCAATCACAGTAAATGGCAGGCTTGAGAAGGCACGGCCACGGAAGTGTAGTATTAAACCCTCCAATTTACACATGCTATTGTTCCTTTCTCCAAAACCACACACCTCCGGGAAAGAAGGCAAAAACAGAACAAAAATCAACAAACAAAACAGGGAAGCACATTAATACTAATATTGCATTCCTTTAACACCTCAGCATTTTCATGTACTATGACGCCGCATGGTGTAGGCACTGGGGGATACGTGTGAACAAGACTAGTGTAGAAAGAGAAAGAGAGAGAGAGAGAGAGAGAGAGAGAGAGAGGGCTACCCTGAATATCAGATAGAAAATGAATTCTTTACCCTAGCCCTAGCCAATGTGCTCAGTGGTCAAGTGTCAACCTATGGACCAGGAGGTCATAGTTGGATTCCTGGTCAGGGCACAGGCTAGGGTTGCTGGCTCGATCCCCAGTGTAGGGCATTCAGGAGGCAGCCAATCCATGATTCTCTCTCATCATTGATGTTTCTGTCTCTCTCTCCCTCTCCCTTCCTCTCTGAAATCAATAATAAAACAATTTTTTTTAATCGGGGAATGACACTGTCCCCTGGCCCCACTCCGTAAGGTCTCCTCTGAAAGCCCCACTGATCATCACAGCTCTCCAGGTTCTGACTATCGATCTGGGAGGCCACTCGGGAGTGCCGAAAGGATTCATCATCGGAAATGAAAGACTTCACTTAACTCAAGTAGCCTATTCCCAAAGCTCACAGCACGTGCATTAAGAGTAAAAGGCGAAAGATGTATGCATTCCGAAGAGAAACACGAGAGCATGGCAGAGAAGAGCAAAGACGAGAGATTCTTAGATCACAATACGAATGGACAATGGGAAAAGTCAACAGTATATGCTGGTACCACTCACTCACAACAGAATCAAGGTTAGCACATCAGGAAGGCACAGCCCGTTCCTGGAATGCGCATTCTGAATGTCCCTTGTGCTGATGCATCCTGCAAGCCTCTGAGTCTGACATCACTCACAGGCATGACTGACGTTTTGCAGCAAGCGTCTGCGTACCTGCCCCAATTTTTATTGGCGGCCCTTCCCTCCGACAGTGTGTGCGCTAAAAAGCCAGATGAACGCTCGTCGCACCTCCGCTGTGTCTTCAGATTCCCTAAGTCTCCCAATGCGAATGAATACACATCCGTTTGTGTGTCCATCAGAAAGCGTTTTTTGAAAACATACGAAAGATGAGACAGCTGCTAACAGGGCAAGGGACAGAGGTAAAACCAAGGGACAGAGGTAAAACCAAGGGACACATGTCCGTGAAATGCATGGGTTTTTTTTTAAATTTGACTTGGGATGTGGTAGGCGGCCCAATTGAATAAAAGTAAGAAAAACTCCAATTCCAGGCCCTGGGAGTGTGTCCTCACATTCCAGCCTGGATTCAGTCCTCAGAGTAACCCTCCGGCACAGTTATTACAACCCCCAGTGCACAGAGTAAGAAAGCCGGAGGACAGAAAGACTGAGTAACTTGCCCGCCCAAGATAACACAGCAAGAAAGAGCTGAATTTCCGATCTGGAGTCTGGGTGAGGGCAAAGCTGACCCACACACTTCCCACGGACACACAATCTTCCCAGCAACAGCTCACCACCGCCACCAGGTGTCATGAACTGTGCTCAGTATTTCAGAATCATCCACTGGCGGGATCCCCGCGGCAATTTCTAAAAAATATTTCTATTGATTTCAGAGAGGAAGGGAGAAGGAGAGAGTGGTAGAAACATCAACGATGAGAACCACTGGTCAAGGGCCTCCTGCACGCCCCACACTGGGGATCGAGCCCACAACCCGGGCATGTGCCCTGACCAGGAATCGAACCGTGACCTCCTGGTTCATAGGCTGAAGCTCAACCACTGAGCCACTCTAGCCGGGCTCCTCTCAGTGACTTTGAGAGGCAGCACTAGCCCCAGGGCGGGGAAAGGGCTTGGCGAGGTCTAGCCACTTCACAGGGGCGCCCGGAGGCGGCTGGAACTTGCAGAGACGGTCCAGGAGCCTGTGCAATTTCCCAGCCGCATTTCTGTCCTCCTCTGAGTTCTGGGAGAGGAGATGTGGGCCTGTGACTTTCCTAGGGTTTTGCAGTTTTGTCTGGGAAATTTTCATTATGCTGTGGAAGAGAGGCAAGTCCCCAAAGAACTGACCTTCTCACCATGCGTGGCTGGGGAAATCCCTTGGTCGATGTCCATCGGAGACAAAATATCGGGATTCTGACCCGGGGCTTTCATACGGGGGAGCAAAGGACCCTCGCTTTTCTATTTCTAACGGACCAGTACACACAAGCAGGTGTGGGGTGCCGAACCTCTGCAAGGCACCTACCAGTAAGAGTGATGTGGGCCTCTCCCTTTCCCCGATCCCACTACAGAATGAGAAAGTTCAGGGCTGAACTTGATCGCAGTAGGGTATGCAGAGGGTATCCGCCCCCTATCGGTGCATCTTTGCCGACATGAAACTATGGTTTCAGGCTGCTCGCAAAAAGCAGGTCGGAGCAGCCATCTTACCACGGGGCCCCTCTCAGCTACCTGACGATGCTGATGAGATTCGGCCATGACAACAGTAACAAGCAGCACGCGCATCCATAAACCGTCCCCGTCCTGAGTCCCTGGGGCTCAGGTCTCATTAGGCGGGCCCCCTGCCTCCTCGTGAACTCTGAATCCTGACTGTCTCCCTCGCGGGAGCCCTGCCTGCAAACAGCAGGAATGTTAACTTCCAGACGTGCTCTCACAGCTCCTGATCAGCAGCTGGTCCCTTGGTCCGGCTTGGGGCTGCCACTCGGGCTCTGAGTGCCGCCAAGGATCACCTAGAACGAGCGAAACGCGGTGTTTCTAGAGGGTGAGCGACGGAGAAGCTGGGATGCGCGTCTGGGCGCACAACAGACGAAGGCTCAATAGCAGCAGGTGCGCCCCGGGTTGCCAAGATGAACGAAAAATGGGGATTCCCCCCCCCCCCCACCCACGCTACCGCGTCCCCTTTTTAAACGAGAAGAAAAGTCAAAGGTTCAATATCCAGGTTCAATCGGTGAGGCTTAAAAGTTGTAAACGGTCATACACCACACTGGTTCATTGTCTTCTTACGTTTTTAAATCCAATAGGAGGCATTCTCTCGTGTGGCCAGGTCATTAGATGACTGAGAGGTCTGTGACCCGTAGGCAATACAGAACAGCCCCGGTTCGCAGCTGGGATGGACATCTGTGAGCTCTGTGGCCTTGATCAATCTTAAACGTTAGCTCCCTGGGCTGCAACACGGGGGTCACGCCACCCCGCAGCACACTGAGAGGACTGTGGACTGCAAGGCACGGCAAACAGAACCGCGCTCCACAGGGGAGACGCTGCATCACGGAAATACCGGGAGAAGTTCTTAGGATTTATTTCTGCGACAAAGGACAGTCCACCAGGAAGGCAGCTGCGAGATGCACTGACCTCCGGGGTCGCCGGATCTAGGTTACCCGACCGACGTGGACATTTAGTAACATTCAGGTAGCGGCTTTGGAGAAAAAGAACCGTCTTGCTTCAGCCAGCTTAAGGAATTACAGCCATTTGTTCCGGCAATCACTCTGGGAGACGTGGAGTGGAGCAGATGAAACCCAAGTCACAGGACATCTCTGGAGAAGTCGATGGCGCGCGTCCAAAAGGCTTTTCCGGAACACGCTGTCCCAACAATCCTCCCCCACCCCACCCCCCCGCCGCCCCCGCCGCTCTATTTACGGGCCCACGAGCGTTTCCATTATAAACTGGGATCATCAGGACTGGCAGCGTTACCTTCTAGTCTGTGTTAGAGTTTACAACTCCATCGGACTTTTTTTAAAAAGCTATTGTTTTTTAAATTTAATCACGTCCTTCAGTAAAAGATAACAGTATGAGGAGGGGTGAGGGGCAGAAACACCAGGAAAGTCAGGATTGTTTCACACGTGGAAAAGAAAAAAAACCTGGCACGGCATTAATAAGCTAAATCACATGCGTGTTCAAGTAACACGTGCCACCCAAGATGATACAAATTCAGTGGTCACGGTGTCACCGTCTGTAATAATTATGAACTATATATACAAGCATCCAAAAATAAGTGAATAGCTAAATCACAGCGCAGCCATATTACAGGATATTATGTAAGCCACCACACAGTGTTCCCAAATAATTACTCTTCTCTCCAAATGGTGGTTAACGGCATGTAAAATGCTCATGAGATAGTAAGTGCAAAAACACACTGCAGAGCGGTATGCACAGTAACTTCACTGGGCTTAAATAAGAGATGCATATAACATTTATTGGAATAAAGTCGTAAAGACGATGCCAAAATGTTCACACTAAGCATTGCTTGGCTGGAAGGCGTAAGCGTGCCTCACAGTCTTCCATATTTTCCAACTTGTCTATAATGAACTTGCATTACCTTAATCATCAGAAACAAAAGGCTTCACTCTGGCCCAGGGTGACAGAGGAATGCAAAAGCAGTGATAGAGAAAAATGACGCCCTTCTCTGTCTTTCTAGATCCTCCGTGTTTCCATGGCAACTCTGTCTTTAGTCATCAACTATGCTGACATTTTAAAATATTACTTATATTGTGGACTTATGAAGCACTCAAATCAGAAAGTTTTTATCAAGAGGAGTTGCCCCGAAAAGTGACCTTGTAGCTAATGACATACTGTCTCAAGATACTGAAAACCGCAAATATCAGCCATCATAAGGGCACTCCTAGAGGACAAAACAGATGCAGGATCTATCTGGTAAGGGGACAGTAAAAATAATCTGAAGCAAAAGAAAACTAATTTGAATCTGAGTAAGTTTAAAATTGTATTCAAAAGTTCAAGGACTGGAGTCACCAACCCAAAGACACCTGCTCCAAATGGACTTATGATGTCAAGTAATTTATTTATTTTTTCTTCTTTAGGTCTTCACCTGAGGATATGTTTTTATCGATTTTAGAGAAAGGAGGGAGAGAGAGAGAAAAAGAAAAAAAAAAAAACACATCGATTGGTTGCCTCTCATACATACCCTGAGCAGGGAATCAAATCCACAACCTAGGTATGTGCCCTGATGGGGATTCGAACCTGCAACCTTGTGGTATACGGGACATCTCTCCAACCCACAGAGCCCCCCGGCCAGGGCCGCACAGCGGCTTTCTGATGATGGCATCGGCTAACTTTGGTTGGCAGGGAGGACTTAGCACTGGGCGTGGCTGCTGCCACAGGAGGAGCCCCCGTGAGAAACTGGACAGGAGCGCAGACCTCCACCCAGGACGGCCTGGCGGACGACAGGAAAGCCACACTTCCCGAGTGTGGAGCACGGACGGGGACATTATAAACGGTGACGGAGTGCAATCTGGGTGGGCTAGTCACTTCACGGGCCACCTGGGACACATTTCTCACACCCGTCTGATGTCTCTCTCCATGTGGCATGGCAACCTCATGCCATTAATTAATTGAAGAGTGTTCCACGGGTGAAATTAACTGTCCTGTTGCGGAACTGTCCGTGGCATCAAATGGATGCGCTAGAGACAGCCTTGCAGAGAGGTATTTCCTTACGAGCGCAGCATTTTCTAAGATGCATTTGGGGTAACCCAAGTGAAGTTACCAGTAAGGGGGGCTCCTAGTCAAATCAGCGTAGGATATGGTGGACACTACACCACACCCCTTAGAGCCCACAACATCCATTAGCAAATATAAAAGCTCCCAGAAGCCTTCAGACCTCTATGGTGTCCTAAACGGATGCAACCAGGGACCCTCGATCACATGACACCTACAGCCGGATGAAAGTGCTTGGAGAGACTGTGCCGTGGTGAAACCCCCACCCACCTTCCAAATCTTGCCCCGAGATCAGCAAGAGCTAAGAACTTGTCAGGCCCTAGACTCGGTCAGAATCAGAAAGGCAGGCGACGCTGAACAGGAAATGTAACCTCCTGCCCTGCTGGTGGGAATGCAGACTGGGGCAGCCGTCATGGAAAACAGTACGGAGTTACTGCAAAAAAACTTAAAAATGGAACTGCCTATGACTCAGAGATTCCACTTCTGGGAATATTATTTGAAGAAACCCAAAACATTCATTCAAAAGAATATATGCACCCCTGTGTTCATAGCAGCGTTATTTACAATCGCCAAGGTTTGGAAACAGCCCAACTGTCCATCAGTAGGTGAGTGGATAAAAAGCTATAGTACATCTAAACTAATTAAAGAGAAACATGCAACATGACCGTCCCTCCGCTACGCCCACCAGCCAATCAGAGCGAGTATGCAAATTAACCCAACAAAGATGGAGGTTAATTTGCATACGTAGGCACAGAGAGAAGCCTGAAGACAGCATAGAAGGAAGCCAAGTGCTGCAGAAGGGAGTGAAGCTGCAGAGAAGAGAGGGAGGTGAGGTGGCAGCGGAGACGGGAGGGAAGCCCGCCTTGACGGGCTTCGCTCCCTTTTCTGCTTCGCTCCGGCCCCAAGAAGCCCTATTCTTGCAGGAATAGGCCTGAGGAAGCTCTATTCTTGCAGAAATCTTCCTGCAATGGGCCTCTAGTTTATAATAATGGAATACCACTCAGCTATAAAAAAGAAGGAAATCTTACCCGTTGCAACAGCATGAATGGACCTGGAGAGCACTATGCTAAGTGAAATAAGCTAAGTGTCAGAGAAAGATAAGACTCTATGGCATGATCTCACTCATATGTGGAATCTAAAGAACAAAATAAACTAACGAACCAAAGGGAAAAAAAGAAGAAATGTCCCTCTGAAGGAGGCCTCATTCTTGCAACCTCTGGCCTTCTAGGAAAACTGCACAGGAAGCCAAGTCATCGCGCTATGTTTGCTTGGTAGCAAGAGTTCCAAAGTAGGCGGCGGGGCTTGGGATGTGTAAAGGTCCCTGGCAAATAGTGTCTCCTATGTGCAGGTCTGGCCCCTGGGACCACACGGACCTCACCCTTGGGCCAGAGATCAGAAGCGCACTGTCCAGGACCACACTGTCTACTCCACGTTTCCACAGCTCTCCAAGACCCGTTCTGACCGATTCCCGTAAACTCTTGGAATATTTCAAAACGCTGGGTCTGCTACAGCCTGGGCTTGGAATAATAGCAGCTATTAATTCGGTGCTTCCTTGATGTCAGGCATTGCATGAAGTACTTCTAATTCATCGGCTCTGATCGTTTTCCCTACAACCCCATGAGGTAGGCCCTATTGCAATACCCATTTTATTCCCGGGGGACCTGAGGCTCAAGGAAACTAAGTGGTTGCCCAACATCACAGAGAACAAATGGCCACGTCAGAACTTAAACTCGGGCCCCCAGATTTTGGAACCCCCACTCTTCACAGGCTGCTGTCGTGATTCAGAAACACGAGAGCCTTGTAAGTTCTTTCAGGCCACTCGGCACGATCAACATGTCAACGTTAGAATTTAACTCTCCGAGGGAATTATTTTTACATTGTGCGAGCGTTCCTTGTGCTCCCCCAAATTATCACGTATCGTGACTTCACAGCAGCGCCCAATCACTCCTCACGCGGAGGGGCAGGAGTCACTGCGTGAAATGCTAACCACGCTGGAAGTGACCCTGGGAAGCGACCCTGGGAGGGGTCCTAGTCTTTTCTGTGCCTTGATTTTCTCATCTGTGAGACAGGAATCACACTCCCGTTCATTCCTAACATGGCAGGGCAAGTACTGTGAGTGCCCTGTCGGCCCCCTGGGGGGACTAGTGCCACCTACACCTTGATTTGATTGACACAACACTTTCAGACTCAAGGCCTGTTGGGGCCAATGCATTCACCAGGCTGGAAACACACCCAGCTTTCTACGAAGCCTGTCACCGTAGCAACCCAGATACGTGGAGAAGAGTAGATGAAAAACGTCACACGAGGCAAACACATTGTTTTTATTTACGTGATGGGTGGGCTAAGCATTTAGACAAGAGGATTTTCTGATTTGAACTTTGCAAATTATTCTCCCTTTTGGATTTTTTTTTTTCTAACCCTCACTCAAGGGTATGCTTTTTATTGATTTTAGAGAGAGGAAGGGGGAAAGGAGAGAGAGACATCACTGTGAGAGAGAAACATTGATCGGCTGCCTCCCATAGGCACCCCAACAGGGGATCGATCAAACCCGCAACCTAGGTAAGTGCCCTGACCAGGAATTGAACCTGCCACCTTTCAGTTACAGGATGACACTCCCACCAACTGAGCCACACGAGGCAGGGCTGGATTCAGTTTTTTTAAATCTGTAAAACAGATTCTATGAAGATGGGGAATAGAATAGAATTGAATTGAATATTGTCCTTCACCCCTTGCCCATGTTAAACATCACTAGTGGATCATACAACTCTTTCCAGAATAAAACCTTGGTCTCACTAAAGTTGCCACTCTATTCAGCGTCCACGTTCCGCTCAGGCAGGTAAGCTGGAACCTGTTACCTGTGTCCGGGCTCTACGGTCTCTAAGGACCCTTCTAGTTCTTTGGCTTTAAGGTTTATACTTACTCAGTAAAATACTAGGTACAGAAGCCTGGAGAAATGTGATATATCAGAGAGAAAAATGAATAGTAAGTGCTCAAGTCAAGGACTTAGGAGAGACTTATTTGTTAAGTGTTTTGTCAGCAATGTCGCACAGCACAGTCCATCTTCTAAAACGTCAAAATGATAGTTTATAAATCTCAGAACTAGGCGAGGTGACGGAAAAGCAGGAATCATGCCCCTTAAAATATAAAACACAAAAATGTCAAATGCCACCGCTATGATGCAATAATACCACTGGAAAATGTTACAGAAACACAAAAGCAGTACAAGCCCACACCAAAACAACAGTAAATAATGACAGAGAAATGAAGGCAGGAAAACATCACTCCTTGCTCACAAAACTTGTACCGACCTAGAAAATCACCCCAGGAAAATCTTAAGAGATAATAACAGCGAAGATAGAGCAGATGTTGGTCTCTATTGCTCTCATTACATGGCATAAGATAAATCAAGTAATGGGAAATGAAATTCTACTGTATCTTTCCTTGAAGAGTGATACATTTCCTCCATCTCTTTGCCTGAATTTGGGGTTGGGGATGTAGTTTTAGCAAGTCCATAAACAACACCCCTCCTCCCAGTCATCACAGAGTTCAGACCATCTAGAAGGAGAGGCACGAGCCAGACAGGTGGAGGGGCCATCGAATGTCCTGGCGCAGACAGTCCAGTGCCTTACCCAGGCCAGATACTTCCTGAGTAGCGGGGCGAGAGCTAAACGCGGGTCTTAGAATTCTAAAGCCCAGGAGACCACACGCTGCCTGTCTGAAAAAAAGAAGACTTTATTTGCAAATATTACGCTTCAAAATGTGTGTCATTCAGGCTGCCGTCAACAAGTCAACAAAAGACCAGCGCTGGCGAGGACGTGGAGCAAAGGGAACCCTAGAACACTGCTGGTGGGAATGCAGACTGGGGCAGCCACTGTGGAGAACAGAATTAAATGTGCCACTGCCATCTGACCCAGGGATCCCACTTCTAGGATATAGCCCAAGAAACCTAAAACACCCATCAGAAAAAAGGTATGCACCCCCATGTTCACAGCAGCACCATTTACCATAGCTAAGATCTGGAAATAGCCGCAGTGCCCAACAGCAGATGAGTGGATAAAAAAAGCTGTGGTACATTTATACCGTGGAGTACTGTGCAGCAGTAAAAAAGAAGGATCTCTTATCCTTTGAGTCAGCATGGAGGGACCTGGAGAGTATCATCGCTAAGAGAAATAAGTCAGTCAGAGAAAGACAAGTATCACATGATCTCACTCCTATGTGGAATCTGAGTAACAAAATAAACTGATGAACCGAATGGATCCATCCAGAGACATAGAAGCATGGAACAGAGTGTGGAATCTCGTAGGGAAGGTGGGGGGGAGGGTGGATGGATGGGAGATAATCCACCAAAGACCTTGTATGCATACATGCATAACCCGTGGACACAGACAATAGGGTGGTGAAGGCCTTGGGAGGGGAGGGCAAGGGCAGACTGGAGCGGTTCAATGAGGGGAAAAGGGGACACATGTAATACTTTCAACAATAAAGAATTATTTAAAAATAAATAAATAAAATAAAATAAAATGTTTGCCATTCAATAGGGGCAGGCCGGACGCCACTGTGCATGAATTTGTGCACCAGGCCTCCAGTTGGATTATAAGAGTAACTAATAATTGGAACCCCCTGGAATAATAACGTAGGCTAGAATCCAGAAGCACTGCAATTTGTCTTACAAGAAATTAACTGGCTCCTTCCCTTGGGACAGTTTTAAAGGAGCATTTTTCATAAATCTACAAACTTAATTTTCAACAATTTTTCTTTTTTTTTAATATATTTTTTAATTGATTTCAGAGATGAAGGGAGAAGGAGTGAGAGAGACAGAAACATCAATGATGAGAGAATCATGGATCCGCTGCCTCCTGCACACCCCACACTGGGGGTGGAGCTGGCCACCTGGGCCTGTGCCCTGACCGGCAATCCAACCGTGACCTCCTGGTTCATAGGTTGACACTCAACTACTGAGCCACGTCACACGGGCTCAACAATTTTTCTAATCACAGTGAATACTGTTGGGTGCCTCACTACAGGATTCTTGAGGCCTTTGCAGAAGGGACAGCCTTACGATAACTGCCCACGTTGCAGAGAAACTGCATCACTCCTGCTCCATATACATCAGCCAGGAAGTGGGACAGACAGAGGAAGGGCCCTGTGTGGCGGGGAGGGAGAGTGGGTAGGTGACTAATGCCCGCATTCCTCTGCAGAAGATCTAGCATTCCTGCTCCTGTGAGCAGGAAGATAAGCTTGGGCATTGTATTAAAATCAGGGCCTAGGGCTGAAACAGGATAGCCCAGAAATAGCTCAGAGCAAGGAGACTGGAAGACTTGAATGCGTACTTTCAAAGAGGTTATTTTTATAAACCCAGTATGCACAGGAAACTTTGTTATTCTACTTCTACTCCTCAGCCTACAGATCTGTATTGTCCTAGCACCAAGTCCTCCTGGGACGGAACCCCAGTTTCAGCTACTTGACTTAAAAGTCAAGAAAACCTGACTAAATACCGTCTTGTTCCTATAAAGACGCCCTTTACGCACCTCCGTGTTCGGACCAAATGGTGACCCCTTTGCCCTCTCTCTGAGCCACTAACCGCACTCTCAGGAAACGCAAAACACGAAGTTTAGAACCAATTCCTATTTTATCATTAACCGGTATCTACTTAAAATACAACGTTTAAATTTCCATGCAACCTGGAAAGGCATACAACTCCATCTGTGATGTATGCCCTAACCACTCAGCACGCTTATAACCCTATCATCTGAGCAACTTGTAAATTTCATACTGAACAATAGGCGTTACTAAATTGATGCGGTGCTTCTGGGGGGATCTGTAGCAGCACCCCTCAAATGAAATGTGCACATTCTCTGCCTCAGCAGTTCCATGCCTAGAAGTTGTTTCTTTGGAAACACTGATACAAATACTCAAAAAATGTCAGCGTGGAAATGCTTACCGCAGCATCACTTGTTATATCAAATGTCGGCACCAATCTAAATGACCGTCAATAGGGTCAGAGCTAAAGAAATCATGGTACGTGCATATCAGGGAGTATTAATGACAAAATTTAAAAGTATTATAAAAAGGTATCATGAATATTGAGATGGGTGGACATTCAAGACACACTGCAAAGTGAAAACAAAAGAGAATGAACAGGAGAATAGCATGTTTTAAACATTTTTGTTTAAAAGTTTACTTCTACGTGCATGTGTGTTCATGTGCGTGCATTATTATGCATATGGACCCGTCATTAGTAAGTTTTATCTTTGGTGGAGAAAGAGAAACAATTTGCATTGTTCCACATCTTACAAAAATTATAATACTCTTTTGTAACAACTTTCAAATAAAAATTTTTTTAAAAAACTCTACCTCTTGAAAGATGGATCTCCCCCTCCCCTTCCCAAGTGCTTCAACATATCATGTCAGGCAAGAACATACCTTTCTCAGATGGTCTGTACACACCGATGCAAATGTACATTCCCAGGGGTGTTCATATGAAATGTGGACGCTTAAAGGGCTTCCGCTTGTAATTTTAGAAAAAAGAGTTTTACTAATTCCTATACTTTCTTCACCAATATGATTTCCCATGGAAAACGAAATCCCACCCAAGTTAAAACACTGACTCAAAAGAAATAAATAAATAAGTAAGTAAATAACTTTTTAAAGAACATAAAATCCCTGACTCAAGGGATCGTTACCTCTTCTAGGCTCACCAAATGGAGAGAATGCCAGCAATCACTAGACTTCCTCGGGAAAAGCACTTGCCATAATACCCTGACGTTTCTCAAGCAAAAAGAAATGGCAAGCTGTAGTCAGAAACTCCACAACCAAGCCACTCCCCAGCGCCTGCCCTCTAAGACAGCGGGCGCCAACTGGCGGTCCGTGAGGTCCAAAAGGTTAGCGACCGCTGCCCTAAGACATCTTGGAGCTACTCTGGGGGGTGGGGGGCCCTGAGCAGTCAAGGAAACTCTGGATCTGTTGTCCAACAGGAAAACCCAGGGAGAGACCTCCAGGGTGCATGCTGTACGTGGTACACTTCCACTCTGGTTTGTGTGTGTGTGTTTTTAAGAATTCTCATCTCTTTTTTTTTTTCCCTCCAATTTTTTATTGATTTCAGAGAGGAAGGGAGAGGGGGAGAGAGAAAGAAACATCAATGATGAGACAGAATCATTGATCAACTGCCTCCAGCACGCTCCCGACTAGGGATCGAGCCGGCAACCCAGGCATGTGCCCTTGACCGGAATCAAACCCGGGACCCTTCAGTCCGCAGGCCAATGCTCTATCCATTGAGCCAAACCAGCTAGGGCACCTCAACTTATTTTGCTCTTCAACTGAAGAGTCAAAATAGAATGTTCCTGAAAAATAGCATGTTCCATAATGTTTCTCGGTCATTCATTTAACAGCTTTTTTCCCCGAGTGAATAAGGGCCCATATGGAATGACATGGTTTTTATGTTTCCTGATACAAAGGACTTCAGTGTACCTTTAACAATGACACAGAGCCAACCCCCCCTCCAAAAAAAACCCCAAAAAACTATAACAGAGCAAACAAAATTTCCACGGCCAAAAATTTAATTTGGAAGGCCAAATACTGTATGTACTCATGAAGGAAACGTAAATATTTGTAAACCAGATAAAAAATTAACTGACAGATTCTTCGCCTGGGGGAGGGGGTGTTCTTCTGTGGCTCCCAGCTGATGGCCACCTTACCTGCGCTGGGGGTAGGGCAGGACATGGGCAAAGAGAGCTAGCAAGTACCAATAGCCACAGACCAAAATGACACAAAAAGAATCAATCTATGCTTCGATTCTTTGACAATTCATGTGACCTGCAAGAAAGTGTTGAATAAGTGCATTTTAAGGAATAGAATTAAACAAATAAAGCAACCGATCACTAACTGGTTTTGCTTTTCACGTGCACTTGGGTAGACATGCGGCGGACTCTCCAGGGAGAGCCAGGCTCTGCCATTAAAAATTCATCTCATCACATGAGAGGTTCAGTGAGTGCAGAGCTGCAGATCTTCAAGATGCCATCATTTGCAAAACATCCTTTCAAAGAGGCATGGATACGACGCAGCTCGCTCCTGCACCACGTGACCTGGTTGCAAAGTCCTCGGCAACGGACATGGTATGTTTTCGGAGACTGAGTCACTTCCCTCAGGTTGTACAGCCATCGTTTATCAGAGAGAAAATTCTGACGCTTAAAAGCTCTCAAGGAAATGGACCAAAACATTCTGGAAAAGTCATTCTCTGCAGGGAAGATAAGATAACCAAGGCTACAAGACCGGGGGATGTGGTGGGGGGGAGGGGGTGGGCGGCCATCAGGAAATCCACAATGCACAGGAAAGAAGAAGAACAAAATGCATGCGGGCCTCGGCCCTTTGGGAGGGAACTGAAAAACAAACAGGAGCACGCCTGTCTCCGAGCTGAAGAGATGAGCCAGGCGGTGAGGCAGACTTCTCTCCGGCAGGTTCTCCTCGGGTTGTAAATCAAGTGCGCTTCCTCCTCCCACACCACACTGCCAACGCTTTCTGCAGACTGCAGGCTCCGTTTTAAAATCCTGCTCCATAAAAGTGATTGAGACCTCACAGTCGCCCACGATCAGTGCTTTAGGTGGCATTGCCACCCACCCCCCCACCCCCCGCCCCCCGGATCTTCTGGTAGAAGAAAATGAGGTTCACGTTTCCCAACACCCATAAACCTGTCCGACCACAGAAAGGTCCGGAGGGTTTTCGAATGCCTCTCCAGTCACGCGCTTATAACTTGATAACGGAATGACCCTTTCTCACTGTGGAGAAACCCTCAAAATACTCGCATTACATTCCAAAGAGCTTTTCATTCCCGAGATGTTTGTGTTTCCTGCCTCGGCACACAGGAAGTGCCCCTTATCCGCAGGGCATGCCCTCCAAGCCCCCCGTGGATGCCTGAAACGGCGGTAGCAAACCCTAGGGACCTTGTTTTTTCCTATACACACACACGGTATATACTGCACACAGCTACTGACAAAGGTTACTTGTGAAATTAGGCACAGTGACAGATGAACAACGGTAACTAATGAAACAGAACCATTATAACGATATACTGAAATAAACTGCATGTGACTGTGCTACTGGTAAGTAAACTGAGGGCGACTTGAACTCGGGCACTGCGGTACACAGCAGCGGGTCTGACCACCTAGACGGCTGCTGAGCGACTAACAGGTGGGGAGCGTCTACAGCGGGAACACACAGGACAAGCGGCAGGACACAGCGGGACTGCAGGAGATACTGTCACCTTCCTCGGATGGTTTTGGTACAGTAACAAAGGATGAATACAGGTAGATGATGGATGGACGGATGGATGAACAGATAATAGATCAGCAGATAGGAAATGTTCGACAGATAGATAGATAGATAGATAGATAGACAGACAGACAGACAGACAGACAGATAGGAAATGTTCTGTACCCTTCCCTCCACTGGACTTTGTCTCAAGACGCAAAATCTTTATAAACAGCAAATTCCAAGTCCCACAACTTGACTGTTTCAAGATGCTTTAGCACCAAAATCAACATGACCCCTCCGCATGCAGTATTTGTTACCAGTTCATTCAAGAAGACGACAGAGTCTTCCAGAGGAAAACAGAATCCAGGGAACAGAGAACTCATTTTCACTGAGCTGATCCATGAAACAGGCGCTCCTCATGCCACCATTTTCTCTCCCATCACCACAAGGGCTACCGATTTCATGCGGCATGGGTACCGACACTGCCACCGACAACCAGGAAAAGAACAGGCGGGAGAATACAGCCGGGGCTGTGCTGGCGCCAGCTGTGAGTTTTGGGAATTGTGAACGCTGGCCGCCAGCTGCCGGGAGCCTGGAATTGGCTATGGGGGCGTCTTCATGCCATGGGAATCTGTAACGCTACAAAGCAGAGGGCGGTTTAAAAAGAGAGCGCCCGTTTCCCAGCACACCACTGAACGCAGCGCTTGGCCGGAGAGGTTCTGGGCACCACACGCAATGCAAGGACAGCAGAACAAAGACAAGCCCTGCCTTCCAGCCCGGACCCAGGCGTCCCCACCAACTGCATGAAAGATGGGGCAAGGCCATGGGCCTCGGCTTTGTGGACTAAAATGTAAGAGACAGTACACACGTCAGCTTCCCGGTCCTCTCAGACCTAACCATTAGACCGGCACGGCTCTGGGTTTGGGTCATACCCACCCTGACGCCTGCGCCTCTTACAGGAAGTGCCCCATGCAGTCAGCCCTGGACACCTCCGAGACGGACCCATCTCCCCTGCGTTCGTGAGAGCACTTCCGTCTAATGCCCTTGGCCAAGCAAGCGCGCCCAAACATGCCCATGGTCCTAACATTCCCAGGATCCCTTAACTCCTGAGTTAACGTTTTTCTTTTTGAAGTTCCATTTGGCCTAGCTGGCGTGGCTCAGTGGCTGAGCATTGACCTATGAACCAGGAGGTCACAGTTCGATTCCCGGTCAGAGCACATGCCTGGGTTGTGGGCTCGATCCCCAGTGTGGAGCGTGCAGAAGGCAGCCGATCAATGATTCTCTCTCATCATTGATGTTTCTATCTCTCTCTCCCTCTCCCCGAAACATTTCTCTTTTAAGTTCCAGAAAACATTCAGACGTAGGCCAAAGGCCCACAGGGCATTCCCGACCACATCTGTCAAGTATGTGTTACTTCTTTCTATACCTGGTTCAGCGCACGGCCCCTAAGGAGCCCAGCAGGCATGCGCAGACGTGAAAAGCCCAGCCTGTGGGATGAGATGTAGAAGTAGATGCACCCACACCGGGTTCCCGCCTTGAACCCGGGCCGGCATGCTGAGCCCACTGCATTAGCCCCTTAATCATAGACACTGTGTATGAGCCACAAAACCTGGCACAAGAAGCACAGAGGGTTTGCTAAAGTCAATTCCCTGGTTTGGTAGAGCTGGGGGTTCATCGACCTGGGCCTGGCCTGTGGGCAACAAACAACAGGTCCGTGTTTCTCCCGGAGAAGCAAAGGGCTCCTCGGAATGGTGCTGCTGACGAGCCGGCGGGTTTACCCCACCGTGTGAGGCGGCAGTGTCGAGGGCACGGCCAGGTCATGAAACGATGCAGCTGCTCAGTTGCTCTGCTGAGGGCTCTCGTTCCGGAGGTGAGACTCCGTAAGTGTCCTCCCCATCCGCCTGTCCTGCTCTTCAAGATAAAGATGCATCGAACACATTGAGAGGAAGTATTTAACTGGCAAATGGCAACCGTCCATTTGGACATAATCCGAACAGTGGTGAGAAGTAGAACATCATCCAATTTGTCAGTGAGCTGACAGCCAGATTTTTAAAAATTCAGGCAGAGGGAGCAGAAATTAAAAATAGAGTTTAAGCTTAGAATGGATTCTAGAAAATGATCATGCATGTCCAATCTAACCCACAGAAATAGAGCTTTAACTGATTGTGGGGGAAGAGGAGGGGTTGTTTAGATCCCTCTCCCCGTCGAACCAGAGGTGCCTAAACCCTGAAAACAACTCCTAAAGCTCCAAGGAATAGAGGACCCACAAAACCTCGGAATCCAGTTGAGAACTAACAGCCTTCTCCAAATCAGCAACATTCTGAAGCGAAAGACTAGAAGGGCATTTCAGGTGCACCATATCCTAGCGTTCAACTGCACATCAGATTCCCATGCAACCTTCAGGACACAGGAGCTCCGTTTTCCTTTTAAAACCAGTGGCCCGATGCACAAATAAAGCCTTCATTCCCCTGGCTGCCAGCACCACCTTCGCCCGGGCCCGGAGCCATCTTTCTGCCTTCCTACGCTACCCAGAGGCCCGAAGCAGCTGGGGTGGTGCAGAATGCTCAGCACCTGCATATGCAAATTAATCTTCCATCTTTGTTGGGTTAATTTGCATACTCGCTTCTGATTGGCTGGTGGCATCGCAAAGGTACAGTAAATTAGCATGTTATTCTTTTATTAGGTAGATGCTCACTGATTCAACCAATGTGCATTGCACTTGAATTGGGTACTAGACACTGGAGATCCAAACATGATTAAGATGTGGCCAGTCTGTAAATTCACTGTAGACAGTGGAAGGAGAGGGTGTGCTGAGAGCTGTGGTAACAGCAGCCCGTCCGGATAAACACGGACTCCGAGCCCCAAATGTTACACAATGCAACAGCTCAGCAGGAGGTAGCAGCATCTTTTAATTAAGGGCGAGGCTCTGTGGTCAATTCAGCCCGTGCTCTTTTTTTCTAGTGGGCACTACCACTTCTAAAGATAACAATATTTTTTTTGGTCAGAAGAAGTGAAAAAAACCACAAAGCAGCGGAAGCTAAAAAAGCAACCCAGGTTCCACTCCGAGGCCTTGTAAAAGTGTGGATGGCCCTGGACGTGAGTCAGGGCGGCAGAGTCCAGACCTCAGGGCACTGTTCATGTAAGGAGACTCGCCAGAGGGTGCCCAGCTCAGGAGACGTGTGCTGGGGAGCTGGGCGTTACTGAGGCAGAAGGAGAGGGGGCAGCCTTGGAAGGCCTTAAAGCTCCTCAGAAGGCGTTTTAAACTTGAAACGCTTTATAGATGTGATCAAATTACACTGGGAGGAGATCATGTGATTCAGCTTAAGAATTCTTATTTAGCCCCGCCGGCGTGGCTTAGTGGTTGAACTATGGACCAGGAGGTCAGGGTTCGATTCCCGGTCAGGGCACATGCCAGGTTGTGGGCTCAACCCCTAGTGTGGGATGTGCAAGAGGCAGCCAGTCAGTAATTCTCTCTCATCATTGATGTTTCTATCTCTGTCCCTCTCCCTTCCTCTCTGAAATCGTTAAAAATATATTTTTTTAAAAAAGAACTATTTAGTTATATTGCTAATAAGTAAGGAAATGCCTGTTTTTTCATTTTCCAGGGCTGCTGGAACAAAGCACACAGATTGGGGGCTTTCCACGGCAGATATGCACTGTCTCCCAGCTCTGGGGCCGACAGATTTCCCTCTGAGAACTGTGATAGTGAGGTTGTCTGGCTACAGAAGGCTGTTTTTATGTTCGGATGGCATTTTACCTGTATTCCATGTATTCGCCCCAATTTCCCCTTCTCATAAGAGTAACAGTCACATGGATTAAGGGCCTCCCAATGGCCTCCTTCTAACTTGATCACGTCTGCAAAGTGAGGTCACATTGTGAAGTACCAGGGTGAGGACATCAACATATGAGTGGGGGTGGGGAGACACGATTCAACCCCCAACAGCTGTATCATAGAGGACACAATCCCAGTCCACAAAGAACTGCTAATCCAATTGGGAAGTTGGGACCGAGCCACATGAGACCATTCAAGACTAACCCCACAGGGTGTCATCGAATTAGCAGCTCTGTGTTCTAGGGACAAGCCTTCAGTGGCTCCTAACACTGCAGGTGCACTGAGCTAGGAAATCGCAAGGCAACTCTGATCCAACTCTGTGACCATCTGTCCATCTTGGGTAAGCAACTTAGGAACCTGCTTAGTTTCCTCGTCCACGTCCCACCATCCGGAGGCATGAAGAGTCCGCGCTGTAACATGTGCTCTAAGATCTACATGGACTGCTCCTGGAAGACTCTCTAAATACACTAGTGAACACGTGATCATGAAAACGTGGGAGGGAAGTCCCAAATCTGAACATCTCGCTTCTGCCTTCTTTCCCGCTCCTGTTTGGAGCGCTCCCTTTATTCTACAAGGTGCACCGCAGCCACCCACACCACCCCCTGCATCCCGCATGTCCCTCAGCCCGCGGGTCCCGCTGGTCTCTATAGAAACCCGAGGGCTTTCTTACGGACAGGTGGCCTCATTTCCGCCACCATGCACGCACAGCATGCGCCCCTCTTCCCCGCTCCTCACCCATCCTGGGTCGCTGTTAGTCGTCGTTGGTACTCTGCGGTCTCCCCCGCACCCAAAAGCACTGAGGACGCGGTCTCCTGGCACTCTCCTTGGCTGCTTTTGAGTGGAATGTTTTGCTTTCCCACAAATAGCTCAGAGCCTGCTGCCACATACACATTTCTTCACAAGCGGTGCTCCCCAGGGACTCGAACACAGCTGTCCATCCGCTAGACGTAGAGGAAGACACAGAGGAAGGCAGCATTCTCCCCGCCGGGACCATCTTCCGTCCGCTCTGCCCAGGCACAGGCAGTCACTCCCACCTCCGCGTCTGCGATGAAGCCCTGTCGGGCCCCCCCTTCCTGGAACACCCCAATCTGCAACTTGGAAAGTCAAGCCCAACTAATCCCAACCCATCTTCTCCGCTTCGAACTCCAAAGACAAGGATTGGCCCCATATTCTCCCACATGCATTTTATAATTGGGTATTTAGTGAACTGTTCCATTGAGCAAGCACCACTCACATGGGTACAACTTAAAGCAGCATTATTCTTTATATATATATATATGTTTGTATTGATTTAGGGAGAGGAAGGGAGAGGAAGAGAGAGACAGAAACATCAATGATGAGAGGGAATCATTGATGGGCTGACTCCCGCACACCCCCACTATGGATCGAGCCCACAACCCAGGCATGTGCCCTGACCAGGAATCAAACTGTGACCTCCTGGTTCATAGGTGGACACTCAACCACGGAGCCACGCCAGAGGGCAAAGCAAGGTTATTCTGTACCTGCTGCCTGCTCTCCTCTGCCGGACGGGACCAGTCCTTTGCTTGATGTTGTATAAAATGAGAGCCGGCGCCTCATTTTTTCCGGTCACTCTGAGATGATGAAAAATCCTCCGGTCACATCAAGTCACCAAAAAGTCCACTTCTGGGCAGAAAAGGTGCAGTCCTGAGCCACAGTCACAGCTCCAAACGTCAGCTGAGAGGACGCTCTGCCTCAGCGCAGGCTGCTTTCACCAGCGCCTTTCCCGACAGCACGTGTTGGCGTCCTTTTTCCTTAACTCAACGAACGCTTTATCTAAAAGTGTGGGCTCTCCTTGCCAGGGAAGCAGACCGAAAAGGAAACGGGGGCTCTTTGCCTTGATAAAACATAACTCCATCATCATCGCTGTCGTCGACATTTCTTAGACTTGGATCACACAGCCCCGTGCCACGCACCTCATATGCAGCGGCAAGGCCCACGGACGGGCGCTGCACGGGAAGGGAACGTGAGAGGCAGCAGAACTAAAAGCATTTCTGTGTGGCTCGTCAGAGAAGTCCCTGAACAGCCACGGCTTGGCAATAAAAAGCTTGCCCTGAGGTCTTGCCCGGACAAAGGGACCGTGGGTTCTGCAGGCTGTTTTAGACAGTGCTGTAAAAGACGATTTATAAAGTAAATCCTTACGAGCTCCCATCACAGGCACCAAGTCACCATCTACTAATCTTCACCGAGGAGATGATGCTCACAGGGCACCGTAAATGCCGGGGACCACGTCCTGGTGTAACCGCACGAGCCCTCTCGGTCTGAGAGGAGAGACAGAAAGAGAGCCATCGGAACAGCACGGGGACCTTTCAGACCCGGAGTGTCGGCCCCAGAGGAACCGTGAAGCAGGCAAGTTCCCCCAGGAATCCCCGGGGCCGAGTGAAATTTCAGTTTTAAATGAGAGGGGATCTGGATAAAAGCAGCCCTAAACACGAGCCATCCGTCTAAGACGGGAGTCCGTTCCAACTCTTTTATTTTTTAATATATTTTATTGATTTTTTACAGAGAGGGAGAGAGAGAGATAGTTAGAAACATCGATGAGAGAGAAACATCGATCAGATGCCTCCTGCACGCCCCCCACCGGGGATGTGCCCGCAACCCAGGTACATGCCCTTGACCGGAATCGAACCTGGGACCTTTCAGTCCGCAGGCTGACACTCTATCCACTGAGCCAAACCGGTTTTGGCCCATTCCAACTCTGAAGAAAAACCAACTTGGTAGAACTCAAGTCGTATTCCAACAGGTTTCCAGGCAATTTTACACTCAGAATCCCAGCAGGAATTGACCTCAGCACCTGACCCCACTGCAGAGGAAAGTCCTATTAGACGCTCTGTGTGTTTTTTCTGTCTATTTTACTGACAACTGTGGGCATAATTCCTTAATCCACCTGCACCGTCAGTTTCTCATGTAGCATGAGGCCAGTGGGGTGAATGAGCACTAATTTCCTTCCAAAACCTAAAACCTCTGTGAACTAAGGTTTACAATAAATGTCAGCCGACAAACCATATATTTTAACTAGAGGCCCGGTGCACGAAATTCGTGCACAGGTAGGGTCCCTAGACCTGGCAGGCAATCAGGGCTGATTGTGGCCTTCTGGCTGCCGGCCGGAGCCTTCCTTTGTTCCACACCACCCCCTGGTGGTCAGTGGGCATCATAGCGAGCGACAGAACTCCTGGTCTCCTGGTTGAACTCCCGCGGGGACACTTAGCATATTAGCCTTTTATATATATAAAGAATTCCAAATGATAAAAATACAGTACCTCCCTACCAACATTCATGCTCCTTCAGTAAGTGATATGGTTTCCTCACCCTTGGGTGAGACTCATGAATAATGAGGTCCTCCCACGCACAGCATCACATAATGCAGAGGTGATATTGTTGCTGCTTGTCCGAGCAGAACTGCTGTGCTTAGAAAGACGTCTTTACAATAAGAACGATTTTTGAAAGGAAATTTTATTATCAGTTTCATGGCACTCCATTCAGGCAAATGGATCACACGATGGACCGGAAAACTGGAAGCCACCTGACGTGTGCTGACCTGCGACCTTGCTCGAGTCAGCAGCCTCCACGGGCCATGTGCAGGCATGGGTCACCCTGTTTACCTCCTGGAAATGGCCCAGGAGTGACAGACAGGTTTGGGCAGTTACAGCAAACAAACAAACAAACAAACAAATGGCTGTCAAGTGGCCCAACACTAAATATTTAACCTCCTCCAAATGTTCACTGAATTCTTAAGGCTTTTCTGTCCACAGGGAATGTTCTAGCACATTAAAAACGTGCCACAGACATACACTTAAACAAAAATATCTATTTGGATGCTGTAAGAAGATAGAGAATAAATATTTAGAATCCTGTTAGTTAACTTAATGTAAATGCTCACTTGGAATTTTCAAGGCTGTTTCTTTTAGGCTAGTCTTTCACCAGCATGTTGGCTCCTGATCGTATGTGGCTTAGTGCTATAACTACAGTACCCCCAAAAGCAGAACTCACTCCTTAGAGTAAAAGGTCAATTCCTTGACTCATCAGTAATTTAATAACAGTTATATTATGAATATATAAGAACAGCTTTCAGAATTTCTAAAACACTGTGGATGTTCTTCATGCTAAACCACATGCAGCTTTCCGAGAAAACATCAATGACAGCGTGCGCAGCAGACACATGATTTTGGAAACAAAAGAACAGGAAAAGACACACAAAAATGAGGTATAAAACAGTCAGCATGCTAAATTCAGGAAATTAATTTACATCCATATAAACATACAGTAATTTCCATACTGAAGATGGAAGCCATGGGTAGGCAAACAGCAAGCAAAAGGTCAACATATTGTATAATAATTTGGGGGAAAATACTAGAATGACAGCTTAACTATAATCTCAAACACAGATGGTACTTTACAAATTATTTCAGCCCTAACCTGTTTGGCACAGTGGATAGAGTGTCGGCCTGCGGACTGAAGGGTCCAGGGTTCGATTCCGGTCAAGGGCATGTACCTTGGTTGCGGGCACATCCCCAGTGCGGGGTGTGCAGGAGGCGGCTGATTGATGTTTCTCTCTCATCAATGTTTCTAACTCTCTCTCCCTCTCCCTTCCCCTCTGTAAAAAATCAATAAAATATATTTTTAAAAAATTAAAAATTATTTCAGAGAGATTAACTGGGGAACTTATATGCATATATGCATAATCCATGGGCACAGACAATAGGGTGGTGAAGTCCTGGGAGGGGCGGGTATGGAGTGGAGGGGGTCAGTGGGAAAAAGAACAAAGGGGACATCTGTAATACTTTTAACAACAACGATAAATTTTTAAAAAATCCTTTCAGATGCCTGGTATACAAACTTCTAACAATTGTCAAACAAACGAATGAACGGAGAATCTAATCTGCTGGATAAATTAAGAGGAAAATGCACAGCCCCAGCTGGGCGGCCTGGCTGGCTGAAGCGTCCTCCTGCACACCCGGAGGTTGTGGGTTTGATCCTCAGTCACGGCCCACATGGGAGGCAGCCAACTGATGTTTCTCTCTCCCATCAATGTTCCTCTCTCTTTCCCTTCCTCTCTCTCTAAAATCAATAAACATATCCCCGGATGTGAATTTTAAAAAACTACATAATATGGAACAATCTTCAGTTAAAAAGTCTTTACTTTTATTTCATTTGTTCTGGCCTAAAACCCACTCCTAATGCGTTCAGACTGCATGGGTAATGCAGCACAGACAGCAGGAGAGGGGAAAAAACCCTCAGGTGACATTCATAAGCGTTATCTGGTAGAAAATAAAAATCATCACAATATTTGGACAGAACAAGGCCTATTTCAAATATTGCTTGCAACCAGTGTGTTAGGGAATAATATATACTGAAGTTTCTTTGGATACACTGAGCTATGCAATTTTCTTTTTTTAGCATCAACTGTCCAGGAACGTCTTCCATAACTACTTTGAACACATGGATTTCTGTGTGAATGAAATTTCCAACAGGTGTGCTAAAAGACAGATCCGCGATGGCCTGCGGCACCAACGCAATGCCCCAAATTCCGACTCTACCAGCTGCTGCTGTGCTGCACAATGTCAGGCGCTGTCCTTGGTCCTACCTGGGCGTGGCCTCTCGTTCCGTCTCCTGAACGCCTTGCAAAGTGTATCCCCAAGTATGACACCTCCTAACCCCAGCTTGTGCTCCTTTTTTGCTTTTTTTAATCTTTATTGTTGAACGTATTACATAGATCCTCCTTTTCCTCTCATTAACCTCTTCCAGCCCGCTTCCAGCCCCCGCCCCAGGCCCTCACCACCCCACTGTCTGTGCCCATGGGTGATGCATATATGCATACAAGTTCATTGGTTGATCTCTTCCCACCCACCCTCCTCTGCCTTACCTCTGAGGTTCCGCCCTCTGTTCCTGCTTCCATGTCTCTTGCAGTGACCATGCAAGGATGCCTGAGGCTTTGGAACAGACCAGCGGAGCAGTCACATTGCTAGCCAGACGCGTACGTCTGTACGTCTACTATGGCAGAGACCCTGACTGCTCACTAAACGGCTACGGGCATCTCCCGCTGTCCAGCCCGCTGGCAGGTGGGCAGATCCGGAAGCCGAAGCTGATCGCCGGCTCTGAGCAGGAGTGAAATATGTCGCCGCGGGGCCAACGCATGGAGGAGCTGGTGTAAGAGTCCCCAGCTCTCCCTTCCCTGGACACCTGCTTCAGGAGCTTTGGTGTTCCCGACGGTGTAATGACAAGACGGCTGGGCCGCCCGTCATCCAATTTGGCAAAAATCACGAGGGTGGTGAGCCTGCATGGCTAAATGGCAGTACAAAGCAAGACCCTGCCAACCCGCACTGGCCACACAGCATCAGCAATAGATCATCTTTTGTTCTCTAAGCTGCGGAGGTTTCGGGATCAGCTCTTTTCTGCAGCACGGGCCGGCCGATTCTGACTAACACGGGGTTGGGCACACACAGGTTTACACGGTGAGTATGGGAAACAGTTTAGTCTTGTAGTATCACTTATTGTTGTAGGACTTTCCACAAGAACAGCTGTAGACCTCCTTTTGCCCCATCCTGTGTAACTAGGTAACGGAAAGGACGTCAGAGCAAAGTCGTTGCCAAACCATTTCGCGCACAAAGCTCTTACTTTCTAAAAGCGTTCTGAAACTCCAAAGGCGTGGCCTGAACAACTCTTCTTTGGCAGTAATCACGTAAAAATGCCCAGCGAGCTCCAGAGCGGACACACTCTTCGCCGCCTTTGACAGCTGTCTGAAAACCACATATGCCAGCACGTAAATTCTTTGTTCCATTTGACTGACTCTCGGATGAAACTACAGTTTTCACATTACCTGGAAAATCCTGTTGGTGTAGCACCTACACAGTACTCACGGTTAAGCACTGCATTGTTTAGCACTGATCCTTTAAGCGTTATGTAATTCCGAGTGCTTCTGTGTCATAGGAATGGATTTTGCTTCCTGTTACAGAAGGGGGCACCTTACCGTGGAAATCTCTTCTTGTGATTTCATTCTGTGGGTCCTGAGCTTGTACTTCAGCTTAAGACTCCCAGGAGATGACCTTATGATTATTACTAATAGCCAAAATAATGACGACAGTACCTTACCATGAGCCCCACAGCTTTATCACATTATCTTACTTAATTCTCATGATATTGGTACTTTTCTAAAAAACATGTTTTATTGATTTTTTTTTTTTAGAGAGAGAGAGGAAGGGAGAGGGAGAGAAACATCGATGCGAGAGTGAAACATCCATCAGCTGCCTTCTGCACACCCCCTATTGGGGACTGACCCTGCAACCCTGGCATGTGCCCTGGCCAGGAATCAAACTACAAGATTTTGGTGCATGGGACGATGCCCAACCGACCGAGCCACACCAGCCGGGCATATTGGTACTTATCTTAGTCTTTTTTTCTTATGGGTTAAGACACTGTGGTTTTAAAAGATTACATAATTCACCAAGCTAGTAAGCAGTTTGGATTTACTAGTCTGTCTGACTATAGAGCCCGTGCTCTAACCAAGTGATAAGAGAATTTCTCCAAGTGCGATGCATGTAAGAGAGAACTGTAACTCACACCGATAACTTTTCCCAAACCTTACTGCTTAGGACAGTGCCAGGGTAGATAATCACTTGCTTTGTTTTCATCGGGTGGTTTGAAAAAAAATAGTAACAGTACAGGTGATAATCCGGCATTGCAAAAATCATGAAGGTGTTGAGCAGATAACGACAGGTTACAAAACAATGGGCTACGTGTTTCAGCACAGAGGGGAAGCAGTGAAGACTGGGACACCAACTACAAGTCCCAGCCTCGAATGCCTCCAACTAGCTGTATGGCATCACCCTTCTGGATCGTAGCTTTGTAAGGCTTTTTTGTTGTCGTTAATCCTTACCGGAGGATATTTTTCCATCGAATTTTTTTTTTTTTTTTCAGAGAGGGAGAGGGGGAGCGGAAGGGGAGGAAAAGGGAGAGACATCAGTGTGAGAGACACCAGGGTCAAGTGCCCTTGACTGGAATCGAACCTGAACCCTTCAGTCCACAGGCTAACACTCTATCCACTAAGCCAAACCGGCTGAGGCCGGGATCTTAGTGTTTATCCATAAAATATCAGCTAATACGTTGGGATTTTAGATCTACAAAATATATGCTCTTAGAACATGCCTTTGAAATAAGAGGCACCTTTATTTTTTTATATCCTTTATGTACTCACGCTCCCCTCCATTTCTCTATTTGACTTGTACTTGTATGCAACAGAAATAAATAAGTAAATGAATGACATATAGGATCTTAATGCCTTGGCTAACTATTGTGACCTTTCCTTATTTTGCTATCCAAATGCAAAGACATATGAAAAATGTCATAAGCTATCACAAGCCGTGGTATTTTCTTAAGGCAGCGTCAACACACAGTTGTGCTGCCACTCATCTTCGAAGATACCGCGGACCTGTGGACACTGAGGTATGTACTCCAAGTGTGGTCCAGACAAATGCTGGTCAACTGCATGTGACTGGGCCCCTGACAAGATAAGAAGCTGCGCCAGAATACGAAATACCCACATCGAGCCCATTATTTAGTTTAGACGATTTTTAATAGCAAGATTTTCTAAGCAAGTGAAGCAGCTACACTGACCCACATTCTGGAGAAAGTTCCTTATTAATGACAAACGGGCGGCAGCGCAGGTGTACAGCACAGGCTATACTTCTAACTTCCACAGTGCGCGTCCTCCTAGCTCTGTTCATGCGCCCGAGGTCGCCTGCAGAGGAGAAACGGCAACGGGAGCCTTTAGAGGCGTTTTCCTTCTGAACCGTCAGAAAAATCAGCCGGAGACCAAGCATTTGGAGGAATGAGAGGGTGAGCCCGAAACAGTGTCATATGCTCCGCCTCCTGCTTAAAGGGTGGCTGTCTGTTTGACTTTTCAGGGAAAGCGTCTGAGCTGGGCACCCTAAGGGCTCCTGCACAAAATAACACATGTGGCTCTTTTCACTTAGTGGGCTGAGGAGGAGGCGATGAGTAGCGCTGTCAAAGGTACGAGGGGTCCATTCTCATGTGGAAGACCAACAATAAGCCATAAAGCTAGTGATTTCCAAAAGCCACGTCCAAGGCGTTCACTGTTGTAGTTGGGAGCTCCAGGGCTAGCATAGAGCTACACTGCCAAGTCTCGGGGTCTCTTCGAGAAACGGTAATTAGCATCCGCTTCGAGAGCCATGCTCACACCCAAAGTTTCCCAGATGGTGTCTTGATACTTTCAACTGTTTTTCTTTGTATTCCCAGCAGGACCTATACCCTGCCTGGAATGGCTAAAGAAAGATTTATGTTTCTGGTCCAGGAGGGTCTATTTTCCCTCCAGATGAGGAGTGCTGGAGTTGAGGTATATAGCGTAAAATATAACAATTCGCCAAACAAAACCAAAACTCAGAGGGAGCTGGGTGGGGGACATCTGTAATAGCATCAACAATAAAATTTTAAAAAAACACACACACACAAACTCAGACTTGTAGAGAAGCAGAAAAACGAAGCCAAGAGAAACACAATCAAAATGCAGAGCGTGCCAATCAGCGACACCTCGCCGGCACCGGTGCTCTACCCAACCCTTCCCCTTCGGGACTTCTTTCTATAGAGACCACTCTCTGTTCCACAAATAAAACTAAGCGTTGCTAGGAGACAGCCCAGATTCTCAGGACACAACCTAAGGGGAGCGGCTGCTATTCCTGTCCTCCGCGCTACTGTTACGAAACGCACACGCTCGGCACGTCTCTTTCACGGAGCGCTCAAGAGCTGCCTGCCCTAACGCCCTTAAACCTGACATAACTGGGACCCCAAAACTCTTTTCCCCATCCCGGCCTTGCGTTTTTTGCCTTTTCTTTCAGGTCTTCTCCAAACGGAGCAGCGTCTCCCCGGTCTTCGTTTCACAATGCCCGAGGAAACGTGCACGTTTTCAAGTTACCAATGACTCATTTGAAAGATCCTTCCGATTATGAGGAGTCCTATTCAACTTTTCAAAGGTTCCCCACGACTTGGAGTTAACTGTTTGCAAAGCGGTTCTTGCTTTGTCTTTTTTTTTTAAAACAACTTAGCCGTTTTCGCCTCTATCCAAGCTTCCCCAAGCGCTCTCCCCGAGGCAGCAACTACCAAGGCGGCCCACTCACCCCGCGCCCTGCCTTTGAGAGCACCTGGCGTTTCCCCTTTGCCCTTTCTCGTCTTTCTGTACAGCCACCGCAGCAGCCCAGGGAGGAAGAGCTGCTGGGATGAGAAAGCCTCACGACTCACCATGTAAAGAAAGAGGGGAAGACTTTCGAGCACATAGCAAGAACTTGGTAGCACCGGCCCTAGCTCTTTCTAACTTTCTTTATGTCACCCTTAGCTTGTACTCCTCTTGACTGATGCCTGTGGTTGCCACATGGATACAACTTAAGATATTACATCCTGCCCTGGCTGGCGTGGCTCAGTGTGTTGGGCGCCGTCCTGTGCACCAAAAGGTTGCTGGTTCGATTCCCGGTCAGGACACATGCCTGGGTTTCGGGCTCGATCCCAAGTTGGGGGCATGCAGGAGGCAGCAGATGGATGATTCTCTCTCATCAATGTTCCTATCTCTCTATCCCTCCCCCTTCCCCTCTCTCTTAAATCAATAAAAGCGTGTGTGTTTTTAAAAAGAGATTTATGTCCTAATTCTACTTTCTGAGCTCAATCCTTAGATTAACTCCAGATTTAAAACTTTGACTCTATTTCTGCCTCTAGAAAATTATACCTAAGAACCCAAAGATTTGGTGGCTTTGGTCCCTCAGAGACGAAATGAATTCTTTAGTTCCTTCTCGAATTGACCTAGATAGAGGAATGTAACAAGTGGAGTGGGGAAACACAAAGGAAGGCGGGGAGAAAGTCTGGAGTAACAGGAGGCAATGTCTTAAGTGATGCTAGCATCTCACAGATTGTCATTCACACCCACAAAAAATCATCCCATATAAAAAATAAAACTGATTATGTCCCAAAGAAATCTATAATAATAAAAGCATAATATGCAAATTCAATGAACAACCAAACAGCAGACAACCGTCCAGACGACCACGCTATGACACCCACTGGTGCCAGGCCAGCCAAGGCGGGCACAATGCGATTGGTCAGGGACCCGACCATCACCCCATGATGACCCTGCAGAGGGAGGCCCAGGCCACGGACCAGCGGGCTGTGGCGGGTGGGCGGAGCCTCCCTCTGTGCTCGGGGCTCCCAGACTGTGCAAGGGCACAGGCTGGATAGAGGGACCTCCTCCTCCCCCAAGTGCACGAATTTCATGCACCGGGCCTCTAGTATCACATAAAAAGCATTTAAGAAAACACAGTCTGCTATTTGTAGTCTCATATTAAGCACTGCGAAATCTAAAATAAGAGGGAAGGAAAAAATAAATGAAATAAAATAAGAGGGAAGGAAAAAGCATTATGAGAAAAGTAAAAAGAAAAAAGTTTATAAAATCCAAATGGTGAAATTACTAAAAGCCAAAAGAGTTACTGCCAAAAAGTAAAATATTTTGTGAACCTAACAGGTACCATAAATGAGAATATAATGTTTACATCGTGGAACTGCCTCACTTTGAAAGGGTATTTAAACGCACTTGGGGAAAACGCTGGCTGCTGAAGACTTTCCCCTGTTGTTGTCATAAGAGAGCAAAGGAAAATGCATTGATGTTTTTTGTTTTAGATTTCTTGCTATGCAGCATGATTAAACATTTAGAGGTCCAAAGGTAAATACAAACTGATTCATTTAAAATTCCTGGTCCCGGAGGAACATAAAGTGCAGTGGACTTAACACGAATACAATTTCAACAAGGATGTTTGTCACTTTGCCTCAAAGGGGGTTTCCCAACAGACGCACTGCGGACACTTGGGGACAGGTAAGTCTTTGTTGTGAGGGGCCATCCTCTGCATCTCAGGAGACTGGGCAGCACCCCTGGTCTCCCATCTCCCCCACCAGCTGTGCCCACCGGAAACGTGTCCAGACGTCGCCAAATGTCCTCCAGCAGCAAAATCACCCCTGGCTCAGAAGCATGCCACAAACAGGTCTTCCCCCCCAATTTATTTATTACAAACCCCCCCCCCCAAAATGCTTGGTTTATAATCTACATGGAAAGCAACAATGTCTTTCTAATAAAATAACTAATGTTAATTTTTTTTTTTATTTCCTTCATTCAATGAACAAGTTCTCCAGCGTTGGGGAATGTTAGATTTCATTGTCAAGTTTGATTTAAGATTTCCTATCTGGCTGGTGAGAAAGTTTTGACCTTTGCTTTCCAATACGCACACTTTATATTTTCTGGGACACATTATTCATCACTCACCTACCTATGAATACAAATTAGCTGGAGAGAGCTGGGACACGTTTATGAAAACCAAGAGCAACCGATTTCTAACTCCTGTGTTAGAAGAATATGACACTTCCTTCACCTAATTGATCGGGGACACACCAAAGAATTCTGAAATAATGCTTTAGACTGCAAGTTGTTCTTAATGAAATGCAGCCTTCAGAAAACACAGAGCAGTTTTTCAGATCAGTTGTATCGAACTCTAGATTGTCTTCTCCGTCCGTTTAAAAATACCCCTAAAGGCCAATAGCCACCTCTTTCCAAAGTGGAACCAACCCTCAAGGGTGACATGACGTTTTAAAAAGGAAGAAAACTGTACAATCTGCAGATTTGGGCATTTAATTAGGAGAGGGATGTGACCACAGAATTCCTGTCAGCGAAGGTATTTATCCTGCTGCCTCTCCTCCTCCCGACCAGGAAGGAAGACCTGCCAGGCCCTGCTGCCCTGAAGGATTTGCCTGTGTGAGCGTGTTTACAGGAGAAAACACAGAAAAGCACCATGTCGCAGTGGAGCGTGTGCTGCCGGCCGCACGCGGGCGGGCCCACGGCGGCGTCTGACTCACCGATGTGGTACAGCCCGATCCAGTCGCTGGGGTCCACCTCCTCCTTGATGTCCCAGAAGAGGATGAGGTTCTGGGCGCGGCCCAGCGTGTACTCGTACATGCTGGCCGTCAGGCTGGAGCGGCTCTCGGAGGTCACCAGGTCCGTGTCGCTGTTGGCCCGCGGCAGGGCCATGTTCTCGGGCCGGGAGCCCTGGGCGAGGCTCTGCAGGTTCTCGGGGCTCAGCGTGTAGCGCATCTGGGGGTTCCGCCTCCGCACGAAGAGCAGGTGCTCCCGGGCCGAGCCGGCCATCCCGCCCGCCTCTCCGAGGGTGGCTTCCTGCACAGCTGGGGACAGGCAAGCACACAGCGTCAGGGCCGCCGCACGGGAATCCGGGCTAAGCTCCCCGACATGAAGCCTTGGGTGAGAGCTGGCTCTGCACTAATCCCCGGCTGCCAGAACTAAGCCCAGACTCCACTGTCAACTGATGGCGTCAGAGACAGCTGAGGTCAGAGGACGGCAAGGCCCCTGACCTCCCTCGGCCCAGCTCCTCCCAGCAAGTCAGGAAGCAGGGGTTTCTCGGCCTTCCCTGAAGGTGTGTCCTTTCTCCTTCAGAAATGGCATCCTCTCCTCCTCCACCCCGGCCCCCCATTCACGTAAGTATTTGCTGCTGCTATTACATTTCAAAAGAGCAGGACAGAAACATGTAGCACATGCAAACGGTTGAAATATACCAATGAGGACAAGTTCATTTGCTGGTTTCCACCGCCTGGGAATGTAACTCACTCAAGTCTTCTTCAGGAGCCCCGCCCATAACCACAGAGGCCGTCATCCTTACAACTACCGCACCCGGCCCACACACGGCACTTACTCTTTCTAAGGCATTCACAGATATATACAAGTTATGTATTTGTTTATTTATCTTTACTGTCGGAAGTTTTACAGAGGTTCCCCTTCCCCCCCCCACCCCATGACCCCCGCCTCCCCACACCCGCCATTCCCGCTCCCCAGGCCTTCACTGCACTAGTGTCTGTGTCCAGGGGCGATGCATATATGCATGTAAGTTCTTTGGTTAATGTCTTCCCACCCATCCCGGCCCCCCTTCCCTCTGAGATTCGTCCGTCTGTTCCATGCTTCCATGTCTCCGGATCTGTTTCATCTTACTTGTATGTGGAACCTAACGAACAAAATAAACTGACAAAAGAGATCCATACACACGTTATTGGTAAGTCTTGAGTTTATCAGTCAATCGCTTCATGTATTTACATTCCACCCTGCCTGGATAGATTCGCCTACGAAATGGAGGTAACGCTGATGTGCCACGCAAGACCACTGTGAGGAGAGAAAAATCACGAGTGAGTATTCCATGAAAAGCCACTGCTGCTGACAGGGAGTAAAGTCAGTACCACCATCATAACTGTGGGCGGTGCCATGGTGACTGGACTCCTTGTGCTCTCTGTGTAAGGTATATAAATGTTGAATCGCTATGTGATACGCCTGAAACTAATACTGTATGCCTATTCTAATCCTCTAACCATTTTTTAAAAGCAACTACTGTTATTTTAATAGGAAGATATTATAATCACTGAATTAGTGCCTTATTTAGTTTGGAGTAGCTCTCCTCTGGCCTAGAGGCTGGGAAGAGTAATACTAGGTCTTGAAAAACAGATAACAGACATGAAATGCTAAAGACACCCCAATAGCCGAAACCGGTTTGGCTCAGTGGATAGAGCGTCAGCCTGCGGACGGAAGGGTCCCAGGTTCGATTCCGGTCAAGGGCATGGACCTGGGTTGCAGGCACCTCCCCAGTGGGGGGCGTGCAGGAGGCAGCTGATGGATGTTTCTCTCTCATCCATGTTTCTAACTCTCTCTCTCCCTTCCTCTCTGTAAAAAATCAATAAAATATATTTTTATAAAAAAAGACACCCCAATAAATTTAATTTTTTTTTTTTAAAAAAAGAGGCAATTGATAAAAGACTATCTTCACAGACGAAAAGCCACTATCTGCGCTCCCTCGTGCTGGCTGGCCCCAGGCTTCAGGAAAAGGAGAAAGGCGGTCCACCCTTGCCAAGCCGGCCTAGTCAGCGTGGCTTCCGGCTCCCAGAGCCCAGGCATCAGCTACATCAGGACCCACGGGCCTTTGAGTTAACAGCTCGTGACTCAACCCCAGCGGTTAAAGAACGGTTTCCATCTAAAAATGCAATTCCGACTTGCAAACAACCCACTCGTCAAAGAACTTCCGGAGCCCACCTCTCCCAAACTGGTGACTGCACGTGGTGAGGTGCGAGCTGAGAGAGAGAAGGGAGGAGAAGGAGGGTCTGCGGCACAGAACGGGGAGTCAGTCAGTGGGAACCTCACCAAGAGTAATGGGCAGAGACCCCCCCCCCACCCAGGGTCTTGAGCAGAGGAGTCCACTACGAAGCTTATGCCTGGAAAACTTGATCTGAGCCCGTAGTAGGGCTGATGGTCAGAGGAGGAAAGCAGAGGTGGGGAGCCAATTAGCAGCTAATTGGTTCGTTAAGGCACCTGGCCCTGAATGCTGAAGAATGGACTTTCCCTACACCAAAAGGGAATATAGCAATCAGGAATATTTAAAAAAAAAAAAAAAAAAAAAGAGCCCAAAGACTTGGCAACAGATTGAATACAGGGGGTAAAAGTGAAAGAGAAATTGGGACTAAATTCTGGATTTCCCATCTAAGTGACAACAGAATCCCGGGAACGTTGGTAAGGCTGAGGAAAGCCAAGAGCACGTTGGGTGAGTTTGCAGTCAATGCGATACAGCTCAGTAACTATGTCCCAAAAACTGCCATTGAGGTTGGGCGCGAGTTCCTGGTTATTACGAGGCCAGGGATAAAACAAATATTCAAATGTAAGTCTCTGCTTCGTAACAGCCTCAGTATTTACTGATTAAGATTGGCCCTGCCAATGAATCTCTAAAAGGCTGATTAGGTCCGTGTTTCAGAACCTCATTCGGCTGTTTTACTTTACACAACTTAGGTCAACAGAAAATCAATAAAACCAGAATGCTTGATCGTGAGCGGCTATTACCAACGCTGCTTTGGAAAATTTAATTTTTCCGTCATAGAAAAGGTAATGGCCCACACCATGCAAAAATGAATCTGCAAAGTCTCATAAAAGTGGGAAAAAATCAAACCACTCTAAATTTTATAGTGCAAAACTGTAGTCTAGAACTACCTTAATCAATGCAATGTTGGCATATGAAGAAACGAGTGCTACTCACACAAGCAGCATGGCTGCTTTTTTTCATTGTTTCCTACTGGACTCTAAAAATTCTTGACTGGCTTCTTGGCTTCAGACCTATGCCTTCTGCAATGAGAAAGGCGAATTTTCTTTGGACTGTTGTTCATGCTCTTCTGAAAAGCACAGAAGATGAACCACGTACTAAGGAAAACTGAGTCGTCCCCATTTCTGTTAAAGGGAAAGCAGTTCTTTAAAGCTCTTAGATACCCTTCCCCCCCACCCCCCGTGGCACCCTCTGGGCTCTCTGACCCTTCCCAACAGACACAATTTCCCAGCAGGTAGCTCTCCCCAAAACCCCCTCTCCTAACCGTGATGAGGTCTGCACTGCGCTGCTCCCTCCCAGCACAGACACCGGCCTCAACAACACGCAGCACGCAGCCCCTTCCCTTCCAGAGGTCAAGAGGGATGCGATCACTAAGCGAGCCGCAGAGCACCTGAGTACACAGCTCCGCTCCAAAGCAGCAGCTCCTGTGCAGAAGACACAGACGGCAGCAGATGACAAAGACGCGAGGCAAGTGTTTTCACTTAAAATGCTGTCGCTAAAGCATTTGGAGGTCAATGTCCACTCACTAAACCTCCTCCCCTGAAGGGAACACATTCACGATCAAGTGATTTTTACAGACTGGAAACGCACCCCAGGATCTGAACCTACACTGGACATGGATAAATAAGCCAATAACAACAGTTAACATCCTGTTTCACCCTTCAAATTCCAAAAACACCACACACACACACACACACACACACGCCTTGTTCAACTACACTACGCTTCCAACTCCATGTGTGTTTTACTACATAAAGGAGAGGAAAAAGGGGGGAAACCTATTTTGACGTCAAAAGACACTAAAGACCACGAGCCTGCAGAAAGGAGGGCTGGGAGCCATCTAGGAAATCGGAGACCCATCCATGCCAGCTGGCATCTGAGACAAAGAAATCCGTTCCCAAACTGTCAACCACGATCCCTCCCTAGTGGGTTTCCCCTGTGCCCGCTGCTCAGAGACAGCAGTCATTCCTCGGTGTGTGTCACCCCTAACCGTAACCTGTGCTTAGTGTGCCCGACAAGAGGGTGCTGGTAAAGCGGTGAAGGCCAGAAGCATCTCTCCGAGACAACCTGCCGCCAAATGCCGTGACTTCAGGGCATCCACAGGGAGTCTGGGCTGACAGAGGCCGCCCTCACTTCTTCCTCCAGGTGGGAAGTGTCAGCGCGATTTTCCCTCCAGGCCGCTGCCCTTTGAGAAAAGGCTCTTCTCCCAGCAATTTCATCAAATGATACCTGATGACCCACAACATTTCTACAGAAAAGGAAGGCGGGGGGAGGAAGAAGCGGTGCCTCAAAAGGAAGTGAGCTGTTCCTAGAAGAAGAGGAAATGAATGCTGCACAACAATAAAGGAAAACGAAAAAAGAAAAACACTAACAAAATGTCCGCGCCCGAAGGACAGATCCTTAAATAATATAGGATAACAAGGACGGTGGGTAGGGGTTGGGGGGTGGGGGGGGATGGGAGATATCAGTAATACTATCAACAATAAAAAATATGTTTTAAAAAACGTTTAAAAATATAGGATAGCGAGTGTGGGAAAAACAAAGGCATCATCTTACCCATTTATCTCAATAATGGAGGACAGACTGTCAGGAGTCCCTTAATGGAATGGCAGACATTGGCATAGACACCGGTTTTTTTGAAACGTCGATCTGTACTTTTTAAATGCTATTACAACAAGAAGAGCAAAGCTCCATCTCAAGAATCATTTGTAAACATCATGTCGCATTAGGAAAATGGAATCCAACCCTTCATATATTTTCAAGACCTGTTTAAAATTCCACCTATTTTTCCGTAAGTACAGAGGAAGTGTCACGGTCTATCCAGGTATTAATAAAAAGAGAAAGATTCTTTGTTTTTATATCCAGTCCTGTGGGTGCTTTGCTTGTCTGTTCACAAGTATTGACGACTTATGCGAGGGAAATGGGATCAATTCGTTTTAGAGTCATCTCTTCTGAAAGACATTAAACGTTTACTCCCTCTATATCCTTAAGGGGGAACAATGCCTCTTTTTCTTTTGCATGAACACATCCCGAAGCATGATCTTTGCTAAAACTGCAGACAATTACCAATAGTTGGTCCCAGGCATTCAGCTGTTTCAGAATTCTGCATTATTTTGTGTTGGTTGAAGCACATTGTGTGGGAAAGTGTTCCTTGCAAAGAGAAACCACAAAACATAAGCTTCTAGTTACTGAGTGTCGAAAGCTGCTAGGAAAGATAACCCACTGCGTTTAAATACAACTGTTTATTCCATAAAACACCAGAGGTCACACCTATATAAACACTAGTGATTGCTGCCTGTACTCTATACCCACAGAAGACATCTTTAAACCTGCGTGCGCCTCCCTTTCCGTTCCCACCACCACAGCAGCACCAAGCCAAGTTCACGTCCTACATCTAGACCAGTGGCTGGCAAACTCCTTAGTCAAAAGAGCCAAATATCAACAGTACAACGATTGAAATCTCTTTTGAGAGCCGAAAACCGACTTCTGCGGATGGGCCACGAAGTTTCAATCACACTGTACGTGCGTGCCCGCACGTGGTATTTTGTGGAAGAGCCACACTCCAGGGGCCAAAGAGCCGCATGTGGCTCATGAGCCGCAGTTTGCCGACCACTGATCCAGACCATCACTTCCCAGCAGGCCTCTCTGACCTCTTCTTTTCCCCCCGGACAATCCACGGACTCCTTCCCAGGAGTACTTTTACAACTACCTTCCCAATAAGCTAAACAGCATCATTAAAGGGTCATGCTGGAGATGAGCAAAGGGGCAGCAGTGGGACTGAGTGCAAGTAGGGCGAGCAGGGCAGGCCTGTCACAGGCAGTGGCATTCAGGCTGACTGAGCTGAGGCCTGGAGTCAGCAGGCCCTGCAGAGCCCAGTGAGGGGAGGGTGGCATGGGTTTGAATGGCAGCTCCTGGGGTCAGGGTGGAGAGGAGAGGGTGGGTGTTGGGGTGGGTTTCTTTATACTTCCTTTCGTAAACATGCAGTTTTCATACAAACTTTCCGCACACGCTTATCTACTCTGCTACCCGTGAAAATGCTTAGCACGCCCCGCACTGCCCACACCCTTCTCCCCACCTTCTGCACCTGCTCCACCTTCAAGGTCTGAGGACCACTCTCCTCTTGTAGAGCGCCCGGCCCCAGGCAACTTTCCATGACCGAGTTCCAGTGGCCTTGTTCACGTCATTCGTCTCCTCCGTGCATCACGATGCCTCATTGTCTGGTTAGAAAGATGCCTGTCTTCTCTTGGCAACGATAAACTCTTTGGGGACAATTACTATTTCTCTTACATGGCTTCTCCTCCACAAAATAGTAGGTGATTAGTAAATGTTTTTCAAATCAACGAACAGATGACGTTAGCTACTAACGAGAAAAGAAGACTGTGAAAAAAATCAAATCAACAGTATGAATACACGTTGACTTTTGTAGACTTAGCTGGCCATCTAAACAGGATCTACTGAATCAAGTGTCTACTTTGTGATGAGCAGTGTAAGATAAATACCACATGATTTCACTTATTTGTGGGATCTAATGAACAAAACGAATTGACCAACAACATAAGACCCAAAGCATGGAGGCATGGAACAGATTGACCTACCTCCATGTAGGGCTGGGGTGCGAGGAGAGATACCCCAGAGAATGTATCTACTTATGTGCACAGCCCACGGACACAGGAAATAGGGAAGTGAAGACCTGGGAGGGGGGCGTGCTGGGCAGAGGAGGGGTAAGGGGGGAGGAATGGGAGACATCTGTGAATCTGTCAACAACAAGATAAAGTAAAATGAAATGGCCCTTGCTACAGTATAGAAAGAAATAAAAATCAGCCTACAGGAAAGACACCGAGAACAAGCAATTGCCTTTGATACTATAAGGTGTAAGTGCACAAGCCAGTAAGCGCTCACGACAGGAAGTGGTCAGCAGGGGCTACAGAGTTTACGGCAGGCCTAGTGAGGGAAATGGAGCTGGGCTGGAAAATACGAGAAGACCCTGGAAATATGGCCTGAATGTTAGGCCAAAGAAAGAATCCAATTAAAAAGTAAAGGAAGATAGGGATTCGCTTTCACTGACCTCACTCTGGCCCGAACCACCATCATCTGTCCTCTGGATAGATAACTGCCTCCTTCCTGCTTCCATCCTTGATCTCTTGCTGCATATTCTCAACACAGCAACCAGAGTGATTCTCTTCCCATGTCAGTCAGACCTTCTACTCTCTCCCCAAAACCCTCCAGTGGCCACCACATCCCCCAGAGTAAAAGCCAAAGCCCTCACAATGGTCTACAAGGCCCACGTGATCTGGTCCCTGGTCCTCTCTAGCCTCATCTGCCACCATGGCCACCCATGCTCATGCTACCTTGCTCCCACTGCTGCTCCTAGAAGGCACCAGCCACACCAACCACAGGGCCTTTGCACCTGCGATTTCCTCTGCCGCAGAAGAGCTTCTCTTCAAGATCCACATGGCTCACTCGGTTACCCCTTCACATTTTGCCCAAATGCCACCCTCTCGGCAGGACCTTCCCCGGCCATCCTATGTAAAATTCCAACACTACCTCCCCTTTCCCTGCTTTACTTCTCCTCCACAGAACTTTTCACGCTCTAACACCCAGGGTCTCTCTAGCATCGAGTGTCTCTCACCATCTGAGTGCTTCATGGAGAGTTGGAAATGACAGGCTGATGTTCGCTCTAGCTGGCAACTGTTCTGAGATGATTTTCTTAGGAGAGCACCTAGAACAATGTCCATTCAATTGAGTGATCAATTATTGTTTTTAGCATCACAAGTGATTTGTCACCACAGTAAGATTTCTACCTGAAGTCCTTTCACTGGTACAAGGCAATGGCTGTGGGCAGAAGCTGCAAACACACTGGTGAAATTTTAGAGTCTGAGATTACCAACGGATGCTTGCCATGATTACAGAGGTCAACAGAAGTCACAGTAGAACAAGAAAAGGGGTAAGGGATGAAATCAAACAATCTACACTAATAAAAGAGAAACATGCAAATTGACCGTCACTCCACTACGCCCACCAGCCAATCAGGAGGGAATATGCAAATTAGAAGGACAAAGATGGCGGCCTCCCAGCTGCTCCAGGCATGGTGGCCAGGTGGGACAGGACGCCTGCTATGAGAGGGAGGGTGGGGGCAAAGGGATCTACAGGAGCGCCACTCCCAACGCAGCGAAGACAAGGACTGTAGACTCTGGAGTCTGCAGCGAAGACAAAGATGGAAGACTCCAGCTGGAGCCTGCAAGCGAAGCAGCAAAGAGGAAGACAGCAGACTCTGGCCGCTGGCCAGAGCGAAGGCCTGGGTCCAGGGTGCCAGAGGAAAACCGGTGCTCAAGGGAAGGAAGGCCTATTGCATGAATCTCTTCGTGCAACGGGCCTCTAGTAAGAAAAAATCATGATAGAGAGGGGAGTCCCATGTAAGTCATAAGCACAGTGTGCTAAGCATACCTGATGCTCATACAAATAGTTCTCGAAGCCTACTATGTGCCAGGCACTGCTCCACCTCCAGGCTGCAACAGGAAAAGACTGCATTCCCAAGGAACTGATAAGTCTTAAGACTTAAAAAAAATGAGAATTTAAATACTAATGAAAAAGTCACACAATTCCAGAGATTCCCAGTGGCATAGAGAATCATCCAGAAGAACCAAAAAAATTAACTGAACATCAACATGCAAAATGCGGGTTAAGGAAAGATGAAATCATCTCTCTTCAGGGTTTCAAGTCAATGTCGTAAATGCAGGTGCGAGCACCCTCCCGCCCCCAAAGCAGAGCCCCAGTTCTTTTAGTAGCACGATCCCCCTTATCGATGACACCGAGTTTAATCTCAACTCAAGCCTTAGGATAAACAGGTCTGAAAGCTTTCCCCGAGGACGACTTGACTTTTCACGGCACTGCAGTTTCCAAACACTCTGGACCAAGAAGAGGCCTTTTCAGCTACAGTCATTATCCACCTCCACTCAATTAAGGAGCAGAAGAGGAAAGGGAAAAGAAAAACACAAAAACAGTGAACTGAAGGCTTTTTAAATTGGTCCCCATCCCACCCTTTCTCCCACGCAACGACAGCGGACGCCTGCCAGTCACGGCCCAGGGTGTCAGTCAGTCACTCGCGGGAGCCCAACAATAAACTGACTGCAAAGAGGAGCTGCATGAACCGACAAGAGATCAGGAATTCAAAAAAGTCAACGAAAGGGATTTTGCAAAACGACGTGCATCGCATGCCAAGCCACGCATTACCAAGGGGCCGGCAGGGTTAGGAGAGTTGACAACTGCAGGACAAGAAAGTGAAGAGCAGTTTGAATGTTACGGGATCAGAGAGGCCGTGGGAAGGGACAGACCCGGGCAGTGTTTGTAGTATGACGCGCATGATTGTGGTGAGAATAGCATTATGAGTTATCATACCATTTTCTTGAAAAAATTAACACCCCCCCCCAACCCTCTAAAAAGTTCAACACGTCACTTGTTCTGTTTCCCTCTAATAAGTAAGCCATATTTGTGATTATCATCTACATTTTACTGTGAGATAAACTGATTCTCATAATTTGAACTTTTGTCAAAAATCAAACCCTTTTCACCCTATTTTCTATGAAATTTGATTGACTTTAATAAGCCTGCTTTTCTGGCCTCTCCTACCCCACCCTCACCCCGTTACCTCTACAGCTACCTTGTGATGGAAATGCTCATTCTAGATCTTACTTCCAGACAGAGGCACCAAGCTGATGGGTGGCAAGCTGAGCCCACACGGACGCCTTTACGGCCTCCTGTATGCCAGAGCTTCTGGTGGCTTCCATAACAAGGCCCCATCGTGTGGTACCCAGGGTTTCCCACAAAACTGGGGGAACAATGACATCATCTCTCTACAGGGTTTAAAGCCAGTGCCTTCGATGCAGGAGCCAAGCACATCCCGCCCCCACAGCAGAGTCCCAGGTCACCTGACTCGCCTTCCTCCTCCCGCCTTCCCCTTCTCGTTCCTGGTCCACCTCCTGGAGCTTTGCTCCTAGGAAGTCATCGCCTACTAAATTGTTATGAGCCACAGGTTTGTTATTATCGGTCAACTTGACGAGCCCAGCGTGGTGCTGAGAAGCCACGATTTCCCTCTTTCAGGGCAGTCTCCGTGGGCTCTGCCGGCGGGCAGAGCAGGCAGGACAGAGGCCGAAAGCGTGGCTTCCTGCTGGGAGCCCTGCCAGAGGGAGACTCGGCCAACATCGCGTCTCCCGTGCCTGTCTCTTCGCTCCCACCCATCTTTAAAGGATACCGAATACCTACCTAAGAGATCCCCTGAGCAAGCACATGGACACTTTGCTTGGAAACCCTGCGGTGCCCGGCCAGAGTGGCTCAGTGGTTGAGGGTCGACCTATGAACCAGGAGGTCACCGTTCAATTCCCGGGCAGGGCACATGCCCGGGTTGCGGGCTCGATCCCCAGTTGATGTTTCTCTCTCATCCATGTCTCTATGTCTCTCGTCCTCTCCCTTCCTCTCTCTGAAATCAATAAAAACGCATTTTAAAAAAGAAGAAGAGAAACCCTGCAGTAAGCTGAGAGGAGCAGTGCTGCCTCCAGTGTCAGTGCTGAGTCACACTCGGTGGCGTTGCGTTTGTGCTAAAGGAAGACGGTGATGGCTTCTGATCCTGGAAACGGGGGAGAGAGAGACTGGGGATGCCACGTCTGGGGACCCTGCCTGCAGCACCAGCTCCCTCCACCCGAAGGCACTGATGCACACACACAGGCTCTCAGTGCCTGACGCTCCCCGCCAAATCCCGGACCCTAAGTCCTCACACAGAGCCCGTTAGTGTCTCCTCTCCCTCTCCCCCGGAACAAGCGAGAACATACGAATGGAGTAAGGTGGAAGGATTGCTAGAGAATAGATCATTCTTACAAAATCGTGACAGACCTATTTTATTTAGGTCATACCTCAATTAGAGTTATATGACTGCAAGTAAAATGGCCAATTTCTTTCTAAAGATGCTGAGAAATTGCATTTGTTTCAATGAGTCACATTATATTCTCACTTATTAAATTTATAGAAATTGGATTCCTGCTCCCAAATTCAATATACTATAAGAAAAAGCATTTTAATCCATAGATTAAAATCTATTCAAATAAATAAATCCATAAATCTTTAATAAATAAAATTAAATATTTTTTTCTTAGACTGCTACATTATTCAATTTAAAAAGATGCCACAGCTTTAAATAATAGTTTCAAACAAATTAAATCAATATAACTGGTTGTGTTGGGGGGGGCAATCTCAAAACACTATGCACTTATCCATTACCCCGTTAATCTAATTATTTTAATATGTTTTTATTGATTTCAGAGAGAGGAAGGGAGAGGGAGAGAGAGAGAGAAATATCAGTGAGAGAGAAACATTAATGGGGTGCCTCCTGCATGCCCCCTACTGGGGATCGAGCCCCAACTGAGAATCAAAGGAAATCTAACAGGCAACCTCCTGGTGCATGGGATGCTGCTCAACCAACTGAGCCACACAGGCTGGGCAGTCTCTGACTGGGTTGATGCTGAGGTCTGTCAGCAATTAATTCCTCCTAAAGAAGACTTTGAACGAACGTAGCCCACTAAATTAGTAGTTTTAAGTGCGTGTGCTCAACGTCTAAGTAAAAAATAAATACTCCCTACAGGCTTCAATCCCAGCGTAGTCTAAACCCAGGGCGGGTGTGCAATGGAGCATAAGCTCTGCAAGGGTTTCCATCAAAGATTTACGAAGGAAAGAACTTGCTAATTAGGATCTGCATATATGATCACAAAAGAAATATTTTGACTGTTTGCCAAAGGATTCCTGATTATTAATGGCACTTGTTGATGTTAAAGGCAGCTTTTAAAATCTCACCCGCTTTAATGTTCAGTGACAGCTTCTATTTAGTTACTTAACAGAGTTCTCTCTTCATATAAACCAGGTTATGGAAAATGTCATGTGTAAACCAGGGAGCTCGAGCCAGCGAGGTGGGCGCTGCCTGCCAGGGCACACCCAAAGCTTATCAGCGCCCCCTAATGACAGCACGCGTCATCTCTGGGCAGCTCAGTGCGGGGAATCCATCACTCACCCGGGAGCCTCGTGAAGGGCTCCACGCAAAAGGCGGCCTTGCATTCCGGCAGCGTGAATCCCAGGTACAACGTGCCAACCGAGTTTCACACAAAAATGAAGAGTTAAGAGAATACGGGAAAAAAATACTTTCAGAGCTTTTTTCCAATTATAAAAATAACACACGCCCACTGTAACATCTCAAAAGAGATGAGAAAAGGTAACTCTCAGCCACAATGCCACCACCCAGAGATGCCAGCCCCTGCACTGTGGTTCATAAACACATGCACGGCGATTCGGACGTACGGATAAGATGAGGTCATGCCACAGCGTACGGACATTTTTAACCGGCTCTTTTTCACGCAACGCGGATGTCATGCAGGCATTCGTATGAATACACATAGCACCATACCATCCTCTCCAACCGTCGTAAGACTTCCCATGGATGATGTGTCATAATTTAGCTACACATCTCCCTCAACATGGCCATTTAGATTCTGGCTATAAACCATCGTGTAGACACATCTCATACATTTATTCTCACACTTGGCCTGGTCACGTCCTTAGCAGTGGACTTGCTGGAACGTACGGTGCTGAAGAGCGTCACCACAAAAGCTTTAGAAAGGAGGTGCAGGAAGCATCCCCCACACCTTCAGTGCAGAGGGGCCGGCTAGCTCCTCCCAGACACCTTCACTGACACCGAATGCTTTCCATCTTGGAGGCAGTTCAGTGGGTAACAGAACGGGTCCTAGAACTAGCATCTACAGCTGGATGCAGCTCCCAGCTCAGTCATGGACTAGCTCTATGGCCCCTGGGAAGTTACTCAACATTTCTCAGATTTTTGTAAAGCAGAGGCTACATCTTCATACCTACCTCAAAGGGTGATTGATTGATTGATTGATTGGTTGATTGATTTCAGAGAGAGGAAAGGAAAGCTAAAAACATCAGCTGGCTCCTGTGTGGCCCCTACTGGGGATGGAGCCCATAACCTGGCCCTGACCCAGAATCAAATGGTGACCTCCTGGTTCATGGGTTGACACTCAACCAATGAACAACACTGGCTGGGCAGGGGTTATTTTGAATGAGTAAGTGAGTTACTATAATACCTAATACACAGTAAGTGTTCAATAAATATTTGCTCACATTATATTGGATAGTGTCCATCTGAAAGGTAAAAACAAATCTCATTTTTGTTTACGTTGCATTTATTTGATTCTTACGGGGATTAAACATAGGCCCTTTCGTTTTATTTTTATAAGTATTTTCATTTTCCTGGCCTATTTTTTTAAGTAGTCAATCATATCATTTACTAATGGTGATTTCTCTTTCTTCGGGTTTATTTTGGGAGGAGAGTTGTACTGATTAGAATTTCTAAAACAAAGTTGAATATTAAAGGTCACACATATCCTTATCTCATTCATAACTCTACAGTAATAAAAACATTTTTAAAGTATTTGAAAATTCAAAATTATAAAATGCATAGACAATTTTTTCTATATATTTTTCTTACAAAGCATTCTGGAAATACAAGTTCTGTGTTGTTTCTAAATTTTGGCATTCTTTGGGAGGAAAAGTCTTCTTCGATACTTCAAGTTACAATAAATTTTATTAACTAAACTTGCATACACCAAAAAACCACAGTAATCTTTAACACTGGAAATATAAATTATAGAATAAAAATTATTGTATTCCTCTAATTTGTGAATTATCCAAAGAAATTCAAAAGGCAATAATGTCGTTTGTCCACACCCCATACTCCCACATTCTGAAAAGGAGCCTGAATTATTTCTAGATATAAAATCCTCCACATACAAATTAAGACCCTACTTGCTCAGCCACAAAAGCGAGGGGATGCTCTGATCACAGAGCAGGTTAGCTTCTTTTCCCCAAGTTAAACAACAGAGAGGACACTGTGCTAAAACTCTACACTAAATCACATATTCTGGAGGATCTTGCCAAGTCTTAACAACATACATGAGTCTGTTTGCTGATTGCCTAAGGTCTGTAAACCGAGAGGCGAAGTTATAAAGCAGAATAATAACGTATTTACCAAGGACGGAAAATGTGCCAGATCTCATGCCATGAGCTGGTACAATACACACCATCTCCCATCACCGATTTACCTACCCCAACAAGGGAAACATCGCCCCCCAGTGGCTGCACAGTGCCTTTGCCCCCCAGTCTTCCAAGAGCACCCTATAAACGGACTGCAGAGGGTCCTCTGGGTGTCATGGCTGACCAACTCTCCCCTGAGGAAAGACAGGGAAATTTCAGGGCCGCAGACACTGTTGGGAGCTTTGACTGGCGAGAGGTGGATTACTGGAAATCACCACAATCAGCAAAGAAGAGTCAACTTATCCCAGAGTGCAGGACAGGGTAAAATGACATTGAAGTATGCCCAGATGGCCTTCCTATTTACCCTCCCAGGACACTTCCCCTGAACAGCAGTGAGCATGGCTAAGAAACTCTGCATTTACTTCTCCATGGAATGGAATGTAAAATGAGGTGAAATACACCAATTTAACAAAACTGCCCGATAGATCGGTTATAGCGCTTTCCAATAAAACATGCTTCAAATGTAAACAACCTAGTTTTCTTTATTATTTTTTAAAAAATATGTTTTTATTTATTTCAGAGAGGAAGAGAGAGGGAGAGAGAGAGAAACATCAATGATGAGCGAGAGTCATTGATTGGCCGCCTCCTATACACCCCCCATTGGGGATAGAGCCCACAACCCGGGCATGTGCTTCTGACCGGGAATCAAACCGCGACCTCCTGGTTCGTAGATCGACGCTCAACCACTGAGCCACACCGTCCAGGCTATTCTTTAATAACACCTGTGTATGGGCTGTTCATTTGGAAGGTCCCAAAGATTCCTAAATAGTAAGTCAACTGATTCATAGGCATCTAATCCTGGTATTCATAGTCCTCGAACAGCTCCAAGCGGAAAAGAGATATCCAAATTAAGCCTGAGAAGTAGAAATCACCTGGAAAAGCATCAAGAGAGCCTAATGAATAGATACAGTACGCAATCGAGACCTGAAGCTCTGAATGTTGAGCTGCTGACACATTTAGTAAGACACTAGTACATCAGTCTCTACTCTGATTCCATAAAGCCTTGACCATGTCAAGTGCCAAGTGCTGACCACTGCTTCATTTCAACACCAGATTTAGAATGGAAAGAACTCTCAGAGAGAATCTAGCCTAACCCTTTCCTTTTTGAGTTAACACCACTAACTGAGTCTCTGAGCGCCATATGATCTCTGTTTCAGGGTCCTGCAGTTCAAGTTGGTAGAGCTGGGATTACGAGCTGCATTTCTCATCTCCATGCCTCACTCCATGGAATGGCACCTGTCAACTTGGCTCCATGTGAGGCCACCTTGCAGCGTTGGTCAGTGTATCAGCATAGGGAAGGTCTTTTGAAAGACTTTCCTTTCTTTTAATGTTTTTATTGGTTTCAGAAAGGAAGGAAGAGATAGAAACATCAATGATGAGAGAGAATCATTAATAGGCTGCCTCCTGCATGCTCTCTACTGGGGATCGAGGCAGCAACCCGGGCTTGTGCCCTGACTGGGAATCCAACTGTGACCTCCTGGTTCATGGGTTGACACTCAACCGCTGAGCCACGCTAGCTGGGCAAAAGACTTTCTTTTTTAAATATCACACTGGTAAAGAATGTGTGAGATTCTCAGCTATCCACAGAATAGTATGTTCCACAAACTGGGTCAGGGAATCCAGAAATAATATAAATCGATTATCCCATCCAACTCACAGTATTGTCCAATTCCAGACTTCTATTAACTGTAACCTCACCTAAGTCATTAAATCACACGGGTCCTGGATTTTCTCATCTATAGAAATGAAAGAGTAGGACTATATAACTTCCAAAACATCTCCCTGCTCTACAAATGTGTAAGTCTGTGATTGGTTTACGTCAGAACAATCATGTTTCCTGCTTCTGTTTGCCTTTTTCACACAACAAACTTTTAAAAACACGCTATAGCCCAGCTAGTGGGGGTCAGTAGGATGAGTGTGGTCCCATGCACCAAGAGGTCACAGTTCGGTTCCCAGTCAGGGCACATGCCTGGGTTGCAGGCTTGACAACCCAATAGGGGGTGTGAAGGAGTCAACCGATCAATCATTCTCTTTCATCAATGTTTCTAGCTCTCTCTCCCTCTCACTTCCTCTTTCTCTAAAAATCAATAAAAGCATATTTTAAATAAATAAATAAAAACCCACTATAACCACAAAACTGTTACACCCCCCCATCCCCATCCTCTTGAATGAAAATCTGTGACTTGGCACTGCTAGGTACTGACTGAAGAAAACGATACAAGTCTCTCAAAAGCACCAAAGCGAAAACTATGAAACCAGCTGATGAAGATCAGAAGAATGTAAACACATTGACCTAACAACAACCGAATGTCCAGATGACTAAGTACTATGTGTTCGTTACGCATTTATTTTATGCCCGGGACTGTGTCGGGCACTGCAGAACATATAGAAAAAGGAATAAGACTCAGTTCATGTTCTCTCGAAACTTATAGTCCAGTGGGGAGACGTTAAAAACACAACAGCACAGGACTACAAAAGTCAAATGTTAAATTCTGCACATAAGTAATAGAGGAATTACTGTTAATGAGCAAAGACAGGCAAAATAAATTAGCTCCCCTAAATGAATAGAAGTAGGGAGACCAGACTTTTTCCGTAGGCTTTGGATTCTACTCAACCCACTGTGTTTTTCTTTTTTTTCAGTGCAAATTCTATTAGATGATTCAAGATGACAATGACATTTCTGGCTCCGGTAATAGCGCTTTCCAGATGGCCAATTCCTGGTTATGCTTTAATCAGGTCTCAGCCAAATAGAATCCTAGAACAATATAATCACTACTTCCCAGAAATGTAACCAGAACAGGTTTCCTTTTCGTTAACAGGTCTTCTTTAAGGCCATTTGTTTATAAAGCAGTTTGGAATTTTTAGTAAATGATAAACTTTTACCTTGAAGAAATCCCTGACCACCACCACACACACACAAAAAAATATATGACACGGGAAAAAAAGAAATCATCTTTCATCGTTCTTAGCAGTATGAGTATTACTGGCCATAAATCAGGTCAAAACAGCCATGCTCTAGCATCTCAACCACATTAGAAATGTGTAAGCTAAGGAGACCCAGTAGTGAGCAAATGGCAAGACCAGGAAATAAAAGGAAAAGCCTGAAAGGTATGGCCTACGCAGATGAAACATGACGAAGGGCACCAGGAGGACGCAGCTCTCACCTGCTCATTGTCCCCTGCTCCAGGAAGACTTCCGAGAAAGAGAGAGAGAGAGAGAGAGAGGAGAGAGAGGCCTCCTGACCCCCACCAGCAGGGAAAGCAATGGCAGATTCTCCAGTTCCCCAGGCAATCACGCCAGGGCTTCCGAGTCCTAGCAGAAGTCTAACCTACAAGTTCCGTAGTCGCTACTGGCAATTAGGCACAGGCATGTGCGGTAACCCAAGTCTGTCTCCCAAGTGATCACACACCAGGGGCCACAGCAGCCCTGTGGGAATAGAAAGGCGCCTCACCTCCTCCATAAGATTAGAACAAACGCAAGGTTGCAGTGATTATTATAACAGGCCTTGGTTCCAGCAAGTGTAATTGTTAGCATGGGTCACTGAGCCTGAGATGAGTTCTCTTAAGAGAGGTGGGGGGAGAGAGGAAGAGGGAAAGAGAGAGAGAGAGAAAAAATGCTCTAGTGTCTGGAATGTTTGGGAGTAAACAGAAACAGATCCAAAGTAGCATCGTCAGGCAACCCTGCAAAAAATAAATATTTTTTTAAAATTTTAATTGTAACAGCAAAGTGGGAATTTTAATAGAAATGAAAATTCAAAACTATGGAGCCAGGCTTCCTCCAATACGAGCATAGACTGGCATCACTTTCGTCACGACTGTAACAGTAGTAACTGCAGAGAGACAGTTGATATCATTGCTTAAAACTTGCTCAGATAATGCCTGGCCAGTGTGGCTCAGTGATTGGGCATCAAACTACGAACCAGGAGGTCATGGTTCGATTCCCAGTCTGGGCACATGCCCAGGTTGCTGGCTAGATCCCCAGTAGGAGGTGTGTAGGAGGCAGCCAATCCATGACTCTCTCCCATCACTGATGTTTCTCTCTCTCTCTCTCTCCCCCCCTCTTCCTTCCTCTCTGAAATCAATAAAAACATATATTTTTTAAACTTGCTTATGGAATATCCTATTTTACATTATAAAGTGAGACCCTTTCCCAAGTGGTTTAACTTGACGACCTGTTCTCTTTGTTCTTTGAATTCTATCAGACAAAACGGTAGTTTGCCGAGGTCCTCCTCCCCCTGAGACTTCCCACATTTTATACGGCAACTGCTCGGCAACAACACCCGTCCAGGGACTCTCTTTCCTTAAAATCCACGGTGGCTACCGAACCAATCAGCAGCATTCATTATCTGAGCTTCATTTTGACCCAAGAAATAAAATCAAACGGTGCTGGGAGCTTCATAAGAACTGAGGGTAAGTACTATTTCCAGCTCCCTTCCCACCCTCCCTCCTCTGCCTCTGAGGAGTTCAGTCCTTTTATTTCGCTTTTAAATCCATCTCTACGCTCCTCAATATATTTCTGAGAGCTCCTTCGCCAATACTTCTGAAGAGGGAGACAGTAAAATTGCCACCCCCTCGGGGGTCCTTATTCCATTCTGGATCTTTCAACAGTTCAATTATGAAAATGGCACCTAAAAAAAGCAAGTGATACCACGTAATCACCAGCTGTTATTGCCTCCTCTTACCTCTCATTTTAGGGCCTGGGAGTATCCCCCAGAATTCCCACCTGAAAAGTTGCACACGTTGTATGGGAGGGGAAAACACAGTGTGGATCCAGGGCCGACTGGTCTTGCCGGGAGTTAGAATGCCAGCCAGTGTCATCGGTGCTTTTGTTGTGTGTGTGGTGTTTTTGTTATGTTGTGTCATGTTGTGTCGTGTTGTGTTTTACCCACCATGAAGGCTCCACCAAACTAAAGCAGACTCCCGCTTCCTTTCTTGATATCAAAGGACAGGTTTTTGACGACTAAACTCAGATACTAGTATGCAGTCCTCTTTCCATTACAAACCTATCAAGAAGGGGAAACGTCAAAGGAAAAGGTGAGGCAAAGACTAAGTCTGTAATCACCGCGATGGCTATGCTCAAACCTGTAAGAATTCAGGGTGGCAAATGGGTTAGTGCTTTGACAATTTTTTCAATTTATCAATATTGTTGAAAGTATTACAGATGTCCCCTTTTTCCCCCCAACTGACCCCTTCCATCCCGCACCTGCTCCCCCGCCACCCAGGCCTTCATCGCACTATTGTCTGTGTGTCCATCGGTTATGTGCACATGCTAGGGAAGAGGATGATAAACCTGCAAACAGGATAAGATTACTTGTCTACAAAACAACTGCTCTAAGAAGGGGGAGGTATTTGCCTGTCCTGCTAACTCCCTCCTGGAGAGGCAGTTCTGTATACGCCTCAGTGGACCCCAAAGCACAGCTCTAAGAGAATGTATTTTGTTTCTTACTAACAAATTAAAGTATTTGGCAGTAATTTTTTAAGCATATGGGTTGAAATATTTTGGGAAATGCTATGAAGTTGGCTTTCTATTGCCTTTTAGAACTTCAAGTTATAAAATAAGATTTTGGCAAATCTAGCCGTCTTCCTAATTCAGCTGTGTTTATTAAAGGCAACAGGCTTCAACTTTCTTAGCTGGATTATCTACAAAGCAGTAGTTAGCTTTAATTAGGGATTCAAAAATCATAATTTTTTTTAAATGACTAGATTCAGTGACTTTAGTCTTCCAAAATAAGAACAGATTACAAAAATAACCATGTGCCCAGGACAATATGGGCCCAAACTGTACAGTGATAGTTAGGATGCTCTTATATTCACCATCTCTTCGACTGCTTTTCTACCTAATTTTATTTAATGGAACCTGCTTATCTTTTACTTTGTCCATAAAAAAAGATTAGTCCCCTTTCTCAAATACCTAGGTTGATATTAAGCTCAAACAAACTCATGTTTCGTAATGGTGCCAGGCAAATCCTTGGCCATCTGGTTGACCCTAGAGCCAAGAGGACATCAAAGAAGGATGAAGCTTTCCAGTTCCTTGTTTGACATTATCCTTGTGCAATTCCAAACTGCACAAAGGAATTATTCCTCTCTCGTTGGCTCTTTCCCTAGATCAGCCATCTGATCAATATTTATTAGATATCTGCTAGGCATATACTCTTTCAAAGAATTGCTTTCACGGGCTGTCCAAATAGGCAGCTATAAATCTTTGCTCATAACCTCTAATCCCATCACCTCTTAATCCCTCTCTAGCAGAGAAGCTTAAAAAGAATACTTTTTAAGAAACTAGGAAACTAGTCTAAACGCTAAGAATTCTTTTTATCACATCCACGTACTAGAAAAATCCAACGATTGAGGATCAATGAGTGACCCCCACACCCTCACCACACCCATGAGTTCCATACTGAGGGAAATCATGTTATTCAAACCTATTACTTGCTGCTGAGACTTGGATACGGAGTTAGGAAGTGGGGGTCCCTTTACGTGGTGTGCTGGAGCTGGCTCCCACTGGCTCAGGAGCCACTGTGTACATCTCTTCCCAAGCTTCAGGGACCTCAAATCAGCAGCTTCGGGTAAGGCATGAGGAAAGTACATATACCTCTTTGACTTCCCTCCAAATGTCTCCTCTCCAAAAAGTTATCCAAACCTATTCTGTCCTGGGTTCAGATGGTATGAGTTTAGCTAGTAAGATGATCTTTTATTTTAAGAAACCAGAACTCGGGGGGTGGGGGCAGGCTGGGAGAGGACAATGGGGGGGAGGGGGGTAAGGCGACATATGTAATACTTTAAAACAATAAAGAATTTTGAAAAAACCGAACTTGTAAGAACCAACAATGATAAGATCTCCACCCTCCAGGAACTTCCAAAGCATTCATGGGGATAAGATGGAGACAGTGCAGTGAGGGGCAGGTGCACAAAATACTCCTGAGGCTAGCAGGAGGGACAGACTGCCGGTACCCAAACCATTTGAAACTATCGGGAGGAAGCTCAGAGTTGCAGACAAATAAATACTATATATTGTATGCAAGTTCTTCATGAAATTTTAAAAATGTAAAACAGCACATTGTTTGGGCGCCAAACCTAGGTCTGTAAGTGCATGGAAGCAGCCAATCAGAAGACAGGACCCCTCTGCAGGAGGAAGGTGATGCTTTATTGTTAAGGTGGTAGACACGTCTTGTATGTCTTAAATATTTCATAATAAACGTGAAGACCTTAACTGGGTGAATTGGTAACCACATCCCCTGAATAGATAACTCAGAACCATTAATTGTGACCAGAGGCTATACTCATTATATTCATTCTGAAGTTTACTACAAACTTCACCCTTCAAAAACATCCAACTGGGATTAGTGGTGTAGCTCAAAAAGAATTGGGGTGCAGTGAATCATCCTTTGCTTTCTAAATCAGTGCTCTCTAAAGTGAGGGGCACTGGGCTCAAGAAGAAATAGGAGTACTTTTTTTTTTCATAAAATCCTTTCGATTCCTATATTTTGTCTGCAGTACACATAATAGACGCCAGCATGAATTACTTATGTTATTTATATAACCTAATTTATAATATGCTCTTTCACAGTGGTAAGTGTACCTCACGTGTAAATAAATATTTACTGACAGGGAGCAAAGTCCAAAAACCACTGTTCAAGATGACCATCAACTGATCTTAACAACCTCTCGTCCAAGTCGCCTATACCCAAACCCTGGAGGGACAGACAGCAATGGTAGAGGACGGCTGGGTCTGGAAGAGAGAATTTCTAAGTGAAAACTGTCTTGAACCACATGACGAAACGCTGCTGAGAACCGGCTGCGTGCCGCTTTCTACCGGTGGAGCTCTCCGTCCGCCTTCAAGATAAAGACAGACGGCATGCCAACCAGGGCAGCGCCGAGCCTGCATTCATCAGTGTTGGGTGTTTGTCTTTAAAAGGAGGGAAAAGAAAAAGAGAGAAGATGAATTCCTTAGAAACCCAGCGAGGGATCCGGGCCCAGCCTGGGAGGCGCAGCCGCGCTGAGTTAGCACTCCCGGGTGCTGGACCGAGTACTCGCGGAGCAGCAGCACCCACCCAGGAGCAGGCACGTGCAGAAAGCGGCCCCGCGCCAAGCGGGGGGGAGGGGGGGGGCAGCTAGACTCTCTCCAGAACCACCCGCAGGAGCCGACGAAGAAACTCTGTGGCGAAAACCCTTTAGATGAGAAAGACTCTCTAAAACCGAGTAGCATCATCTTCTTAGACACACACCTGTCCAAAGAAGCTGCCTTCCCAAGTAAACTCCTCGGCGTTCAAGCCAACTGCCGGCTGAATTCATAGCAGAAGGGATACGGTTTTGTGAAATGTGTAAGAAAAACGAAATGTGCCTTTTAGTGGGAATGAGAGGACTAGTCCCATGTATCACCGGCCAGGTGGGCAGTGAGCAGACAGGTAAGAAAACACAGCCGCGGGCTACTACAAGGCTTGCATTCTGGCAGAAGCAGAATTAGCGGGGGTGGAGTCTACAAATATCATTAAGCCGTACACTGAGGGAAATGAATTTATTGCTAAGACCGTGGGCCTTGCTATCCTAAGACAGCAATGTTCTCAGACCGACAGAAGGAGGCCTTCTCAGAGAACCCTTCACCAGCCCTCATCTGGGTGCCCGCTCCGGAGCCTGGGGCCAGGTCGCGGGCCTTTGGCAAGGCCCGCTGACGCCGACATCGATTTTGTGACTTGTGGTGAGGGAGCTCCCCGTCTCTACGAAAGGCGCAAAGCTCAGACAGAAGGCTACCTGCCACTTCCTATCCGCTAACGGAGAGACTGACCCAACGGGTGGCACTGTGTCTCCACGGCTGACTGCCTGTTTAGGGCTCATTCCCACGAGGGGCATTACGGGATGGAACCGGTGGGCCCAGGGTAGATCACTTGTTGATGAAAGTGTCACGAACGTTCCCCGTCTCTTCCCTCAAGTGCACGAGCCTGAGGAAGTGCATGTCTCTGGCAGCCAGAGTCTCAAAGCAGAGGACCACGCATTAGGCCGCGTTCAAACAGACAACGGGCTGTGCCTCAGATGCGTCGTCACGCACCTTCCCGCCCCCGAGACTCGCCAAATCGACAAGCAGAAACCGAAGAATCCGACAGAAGACAGCATCTTCCAGGAACTGCACCGTTCACCTGCCAGGGGAGGTAGCAGGGAGAGTGTGTGCGCGTCTGCGAACGGGTGTGGGGGGGGGCAGGGGGCGGGGGGGAGGGTGTGACACGCAGCGCCCAGAAGGCTAGTGCGACTTGAAGAAGCAAATCATCGAGGGCGTGGAATGTGCCCTCAAAGTTTCAAGTTCATGTTGAAAACCGTGGCAGGGATGGCGGGTGGAGGGGGTGGGGGGCGCGGTCAGGCACAAAGGTTACACATTCACTGTGGCAGACTGCCCGCTGGCTGCCCTCTGGTCAAGGCGGCACCGTGACAGATGGGTAAGCATCGTGGCACCCGCCCCGGGCGATGCTAGGCCCCAGCTCTCAGTGCGGCCACGCGCCACTCACTCTCCGGGAAAACGCGCTGGTCTGTGGTCACAGCCCCTGCAGGAGGAGGCCACAGACCACTGCCCTCGGTCACATGCCACACGCAGCCCGGCCGCGTGGCTCCGCGGCTGAGTGTTGACCAGTGAACCAGGAGGTCGCCATTCGATTCCCGGTCAGGGCCCATGCCTGGGTTGCGGGCTCCATCCCCAGTGGGGGGCGTGCAGGAGGCAGCCGATCCATGATTCTCTCTCGTCATTGATGTTTTTTATCTCTCTCTGCCTCTCCCTTCCTCTCTGAAATCAGTAAAACTATTATTTTTTTTTAATTACATGCCACACTTGGGCCAGGCAGCACCTTGTCAAGCCACTCGACTGTGACACAGCTGTCTTCTAAGACAGAAACCAAATATCGAATGAAATGAATCCTCTCAGAACTGTAGCATTGCCCATCGGCACCTGGCTCAAAGATTTTGATATTGATCCAGGATAAAATTTCCACATAAAGACAGCAATTCTACTAGATCGACGCATGGTGAGGCAGCGCGCCCAGGAGTATGGCACCAGTGACAACGGTGCCCAAGGCAGCCGCGTTCCCGGGCACCCTGGGGTCTTTCGGGATGCCGGTGTTCTCCAGTTGGCTGGCCAGGGAACGGGAGCAAGCCTGCTTTCTCAAAAGCGGGGAGGCGTGTGGTCCTAGAACCTCAAAGTAACGAACAGGACAGTGTCGAAGACGGCGATGCTTCTGAAACCCCGTTTGTTATGTTTCAGCTTTAAAATGGGGAAAGGCATGTGCACACTCTGAGAGCAGAGAGGGTCCGGGGAGCTGGCACAGGCAGCGGAGCAGCACATCTCCATGCGGCCAAGGCAGCTTGCCGTGTCCGCCAAGGGGTCTCTGACGGCCCTCCCTCTCCACAAGGAGCAGCGATGAGTCCCGTCATACATCCAACACGGCAAGCACCCAATTCCCTCCTTACACTCAGCACCAGAACCAGTAAGGTCCTAGCGCTGACAAATACGCCCACCCACCTGTAAACAGCTTTTAGAGGAGACCAAGAAAGGGGGAGGGGGTGTCTTAAAGCAGAGACACAGAGCAGTGAGGCCACTTCTTCTTCATATTCCTGACCTGGCGGAGGGGCTGGCAGTGAGCCTTGCTGCATTTGCAATAAGCGGGGGAGATTGCTATTGAAATGACGTCCCAAAGGCACACGTGACGGCATAGGGAAGTGTTCATTCCACGATACATTTTTACATAATAAAAGAGCACATGTCAAAAGGACATCCACATTAGAATCTTAAGCTTGTCACAAACACTATAGACTCACACACCTACATACACAGGCCACACGAATACACCTGCATCCCTATACAACGAGGGGGGAAAGGTATGCATGTAACGTATGTAAGATGTTCTCCAAGTGGTTGGATTTCTAAGTTTCATTTTTTTATTTATTTACTGATTTATTCATTGCCTTGCAGGATTTTCCTGTTTTTCTACCATCATCATGACTTTTCAAGTTAAAACAGCACCGAACCTCGTGTTCCCGGCCTGCAGAAGCGGCAGGATTCAGACGAGCAGAGAGAGACGGGGGGCCGTCGGGTGGTGGGGAAAGGCAGGCCAGTGGGGGCACAGGCTTATGGTCACGGAACCCGGTGGGCAGTCAACTCTGACACTGACTAGCTGTGGGACTCTGGACACAACCATGGACCCCAAAGAGACTGACAGCGACCTCTGACACTGACTAGCTGGGGACACAACCATGGACCCCAAAGAGACTGACAGCGACTATGTTAGTCACATTAGGCTTTTATGAGATGAAATATCTAAGGCTCTTAGCACAGGGCACAGGGCAGCTAGCATCGTGCTCGGCAGGAACGAAGAGGCAGGAAATTGAGAGAAAACTTGGCTACCGAGGACCGTTTACAATGTGGCACCGTGGGCATACCCAGACTGCAGAGGTTAAAAAGAGAGCGAGGGTTTGGGACTTTATGCTGCAGGTAAGAAATGCCACGGATGCATGTCATTTACCTTTTCCAAATATCAGATCTCTCATTGACCTACATGGGCCTTAATTCTAAAATGATCTGCTTTCCATCCCAGGCCTGACTGCACATGGCTTGTCAGTAACAACAGAGAGAGGCTGAAAATTCTAGACCTGCTCCAAAATAAAAATAAGAACTGGCTGACATTCCGATAGTACATGCTTGCACATATTATTTCCAACGTTAAGTGTGTGTGTGTGTGTGTGTGTCCTGTAACACTAAGAAAATATAAAACCCTTGGATCAGGGTAGCCTCAGAAACTAGTACGGTATTCGAAACGTAAGACTCAAGAAAATCTTTATTGATTTTTTCATTATTTTTCATTTTCATTAACCCCAAATGCAACAGACTTGTGCTGATATGAGAAAATTGGCTAACTTTTTCCTTATATGCATGCAAAATACATATACATGTACCTGTCCACTAATTCTCATATGTTTATAATCTATCAGCATGACTAATCTCAAGTATGTTTTGTAATTATCACACTCGTATTCTCCTTACATGTCTTCCTCCGGACCCTAAGCCCTTTTCCACTCTTCGATTGCCAATGAACTCCCACTGGAGTTAAAAGCATCACACTTCCTGTTTAGCACTGCAAGGCGCTTTTCTTCCGGGATGCTGAGGTCGCTGTCTAACTGTCTCACATATGTGAAGTCCCTGTGAGGTAGTAGACATGAATGAAACACTATTTCCCTTCACTGGCCTATACCACGGAGCAAACATCCCTCCTACCAGTTCACCCCTGAGCATGACGGCACGGAGGAGGCGTGTATTTGTATAGAACTCAAATGTCAGCCTGGTTTTTCTCCCTCCATCTAGTCCATATCACAGCAATTGTTCATTGAGAACAGATCAACGATCCGTTGTTTTCCAAGCATGGATTGTGTGCCTACCCTGTGCCGCACACTACGAAATGCCAGGGGAAGTGAACTAAAAGGTGAGTAAGTCTTGGTAACGAGTTCCTGCCTTTGAGGAGTTCTCAGTTAAGTCGGGGAGACGGGCCCGCTCCCAGCGGACAACGTAGATGAATACGAACCAGACAGCCTTAGCGCCCAAAGGAGATGCAGTATTAAAAGGTGTATCAGATCTGACTCCCAGTTCTACAATCTACACACTCCCCCAAATATACACACCGAAAATGGCCAGACTAAACTGTCCCTTTAGAATTTCCTAAGGAAAACTGGATTGCCCGGCTTCGTTTCTACGCCTGGTTTGGCCCACCTTGACGCCTAAAGCACACACGCCTTCCGCCCAGGGACGAAACCCAGGCTGTGACATTTACCCAGAACTCCGCCGCTCGCCACTGAACACGCAGGAGTAAATACCAAGCCTGCCTGCAGATCCTGGAGATTTCTTAAAATATATTTGTACTGACTTCAGAGAGAGGACGGGAGAGGGGAAGAGGGGTAGAAACATCAACGATAAGAGAGAACCCTTGATGGATTGCCTCCCACACGCCCCCCATGGGGGATCCAGCCCGCAACCCGGGCGTGTGCTCTGACCGGGAATCGAACCGTGACCTCCTGGTACATAGACTGACGCTCAACCACTGAGCCACGCCAGCCGGGCCAGACACTGGAGGTTTTAGGCTCTCCATCTTTGTATCTCAGGGCCCGGCTTCGTACCTGGCCCAGGAAAAGGGAACTGAATGGGTACAGACTTGAATGAGTCACATAGCCGCTCTTCTGCGATGAAAAGGTAAAGGCATCCTGGAGTCTCAAGCCGCTGTCACTCCTGGTTCTCGGGCGTTGTCTGCAGCTGACAGCCTGTTTTGTCTCGTCACTTAACGTTCTAGCAAACGTGTTTTCTTTTCTCACTGAACTAACAATTCTCAGCATGTGTCGCTTTGGAAGCTACGTAAATATAGTATTATGTCGTTTTCTCACCACTCCCACTTATCGGCGCTAGCCCCACGGTCATTTTTTATGAACAAGACCATGGTGGCATCTTTGTGCATAAAGGGTTGCATGGGCTTCTGATTATTTCTTAGAAGAGGGATGCGGAGTAGGATTTCGAAAGGTCGCGTACTTAAAGTTTACAGGATGTATTGAACTGAAAACCTGCTTCCCAAAAAAGCGAAAATTCATTCCAGTGCAGGATATGAGAGCACTCCTTTCGTTGGCCCGCTGCCGGCATTAAGAACGCTTTAATTTTTTTTTTTTAAATCAAGTTGGTTAGTTTGCTAACTTGAACTCATTGGACAAGTAAATGGAAAATAATGCTCTTCGCACTTAACAGTTTCAAAGTGAGGAAACCCTCCAAAGACTCGTGAAGGTATAAGAAAATAAGCTATTTAGATAGGGGCCTAACTTAGAAAATGGGATGCTGGGTGTAGTCTTAGGGTCCACACAGTTTCCCACATCTTTGATCTCCACTGGTAGCCTTCTCAAAGGCAGATTTAAAGTCCTTAACTTGAGAAATGTTCATATTACACTGAATTCTGTGGTTTGCTTAGACTCACAAAAACATATTCAAATGCATGCTTGCCCGGCCATTGTGTCTCCGTGGTTGAGCGTCAGCCTGTGAACCAGGAGGTCAGGGTTTGATTCCTGGTCAGGGCACATGAGTTTTGGGCTCAATCCCCAGTGTCGGGGGGGGGGGGGGGGGGGGGGAGAGGGGAAAGAGGGGGATATGCATGAGGCAGCTGATTAATGATTCTCCCTCATCAATGATGTTTCTATCTCCCTTCCTCTCTGAAATCAGTAAAAACATGAGGGAGGGAGGGAGGGAGGGGAAGGGAGGGGACCTCCTCAAAAAAAAAAAAAAGACCCAATCAGCTCCTTTCTCATCACTGAAATTCTCAATGAATGATGCTTCAACTCCAAGTTGTGAGAATTAAATGACAGAATACATGTGAAAACACCAGGAACTTGTTGCCTTTGAGTTTTTTGACAAAGATCCAGCATTTTGGATTTCGAATTTTAGTAAAAAGACCATTATATAATTCGATACAACTCAAGATTGAGTGAACTTAAAGCACAGCTCCCCATCTCGTGACCGAACGAAAATACAGGCATTAGCAGTGGGCTGACCTCCTTAATACCTAAATACACAAAATACGTGTGCACTGACATACATGACGTCTTCCACTATTAAAAGAGGTGAGTATTTCCCCTACTTTTCCTAGAAACAACTCCCACTGCTGGAAAAAGGACCAGACGTTAATGACATAAAGACCAAATGCTAATGCCACCAAAAGAGTGAACGGCAGCCTTGGGGCTTCGCAGAGCAGCAAAGTTCCAAAAACGTTCCAGGGACTAACACAGAGTAACTGACTTTTTATTCCGTCAAACAAAGATACTGAAGAGAGAGAAAAACTAGCACCGTGAACACCATTCCACCACGTTACCACTGAATTCCTTAAGCTGAATAACCTCAGCTTTCATGGCAACTCAGCACACTGGCCGTGTTTTTCAAAACCCACAAAAACGCTGTCTCAGCACAGCACGGGAAATGACTTACCTAGACCACCTGGGGGCCGGGGCGCCCACTGTCCCCTCCACATTGCCATTTCTCGCCCACGTTTCCCCCACGGCTACTTCCTGTTGTCCTCGGCCCTCTCTCTGCCAACAAGGTAGTCACCTATCCAAAACGCAACACTTGAGAAACCAAGGGGAAGGCAGGCGTGGCCTGGGGGACAGGGCGCCCACAGGTGGAGGGCAAGTGCCCAGCAGTGAGGACTGCCTTCGTTTCCCTCCCCTCATCAGCGAGGTTACATCGCTTCCAAGAACAAAGCCTTTTCGCTTTGGAATGTAATGGTAGAGAAAGATACAGAGGAAAGAGATCCACCTCTTAATTTAATCCTTGCTCAGAAGGTGTCTCTTTTCAGAAGCTAAAGTAATAAATAATACACAGAATCTTCATGTAACAAAAATAATGTTAGCAGAGGCAGAAACACATTTTCTTTATCTGTCTCTCATGAAAACTGTAAAATGATAATTGTTTAAAATTATAAGTTAAAAGGTGACTGATATTTTTGAAACGTTTACTGTGAAACTCGAATTTTGCCTGGTATTAAAGAGACAGAAGAGATGCCACAATTACAGAAATGACAGAAAAGAGAATTTTTTTTTTAGGAACAAACTACCAGTTCTCAAATTAGCACCAACAGGCTAAGTCCTCCGCGTGTTTTACAGTTATATTCACGAGAGCACGGAGGTTCTCCCGTGTTCGCCTTTTCAAATACTCCTTTAACATGTAAAAGGCTCAGTGTCCACACCCACAAGTCCTACTGCAGATGAAAACACCGCGTGACTTAGGCTTGCTTCTAATTAAATATAAGAGAGAACCACGATCTTCTGGTTTGGAGATATGAGAGTATTCAGACTCCTCTTGAGCATCAGGTAGAAGAAGTCGTCGCGTGACTTCCCAAAGCCAGAAACGAGATCAGCATAAAACATTTTACTAAGCGTCAACTACGGGATGCTCTCCCGAAAAAACACCAGGACACGGTTCTGGGACCAGGACGCATCCCACTTCACATTCTCGTCCAGCCATCCCAATGATTTCCAGGACAAGCCAACCAGTCACTTAGGCCCCACGGAGTTTAGCGTTCTTCACCACGAATGCCTTCCCTGAACCTAATTCCCATAGATGGTATTATTTGTTTTAGGAAATGCTTTCAAAATCGTGCAAGGTCACACAGGAAAAAAACGGTCAACAAACCTGATGTTTCCATTTTTCTAAAAAAATGTTGTCTCCATGATCAATGACAATCACAGTGGTTTTCATACTGATTTCCGACTCATATGTCATCATTTAAACAACTCTGGTAGTCTAGGGTTTTGTTTGTATGTTCGTTTTGCTTTTCTCTTTCTTCCGAAGTAGTGGAATGATATGCCACCCGGTAATGGGTATTTGTGGTGAAAATGTGAATCAAGGCATTCTCATGAAGTTCCCGTCCCTCAGAGAGAGCATATGCTACCAAGTCAAAAGAACGTCTTGTCAAAGTCACACATCTGAGGGTCCCTAAACGACACAGAAATTTTCAGCGTTCGGAGGATCCAAAGGGAAGGGCTATGGGAGCACATTCCGACACAGGGGAACTAGGACACGTAACTGCACCCCCGTGGAGTTGCTAAGGGTCCATCCCTGCTCTTCCCCGCTGCTGCACGAGGACTCCCTCCCTCCTACGGTGCTCAGATCCTACGGGTCCTCCTCCTTTCGCTCAGTAAGCGTGCGCCGGGCGTTGTTTAGGAAGCAATGGCGAGCAGAAGCCTGAGAGTCCCTGCCTGGTGCCGCTTACGTGGGATGGGAGAGGCCTGCTCTGACCCAGCCCTGACCCCCCACACCACCAGCAGGCGGTGGAGGGTGAGGGTGGGCCGCTCTGACGCACATCCACGGCCAATATCTGCACGGTGCAGGGCAGGAGTACAAATGGGGGCTCCCCTCCGTATGTCTAACCGCGTCAAGGCTACAAATGGAGCTAACCAACAGGCTTCATCCTCCGGCCTTGACCCTCACAGCAGCCTGTCCTCTACTTTTCTCCTGCGACGCCAACATTCCTCAGGGACCCCAATGTGCCCGGGGAACCTGGGCTCACTGCTGTCAACCGTTCCGGGAAATTCTGTGACAGGCGAGTAGACTTTAAAGACTGTTTGCTTACCCCATTTAGACAATTTATGTTGGGGGGGAGGGGCGGGCGGGGGGTAGGAATCATTTTAGACAAGCAGCTATTTTTAGACTCCGCAACTGTCTCTAGCAGAGCCTGAAAAAAATGGGAGACATAAATAGATTGTCTTACTTTTCTTCTGTTAAGTCTTGTGGCCTGCTTTTTCTCAGCTGTTTTCTGCTCCTTTGCTGCCCCTGCGGAGGGGAGAAAGGAGCAGTCAGTCCCCCGGTGTCGAATATAGAAGCTCGTGTCTGTCAAGACTCCGGGCACGTTCAAGACAAAAGAGCTAAATATTTCCACCCGCCCCTGCGATGCAGCTAAAATACGAAACGAAACCACTAGACGTTTCCTGCAGGATCCCAACTGAAGGGCCCGCGAAAGAAAACCATCGGATTCTCACGGCAGCTCATGCCCTGGAAGTGTCTGACTTTCAAAAGCCATGGATGATAAAGGCACCCGCCCGTGTGGGGGGGAGGGCTGCGTGGAGGGTGCGTAGGTGGGGGTATAATTAGAGAAAACAGTGTTTTGGTTCCTTAGAAGATTTAACTCCTTCATCCCGCCTCCCACTAACATTTCTGAGGATATGCAATTCACCCCAGAATGCCTCTCTCCAGCCTTCTGCTGCACCCCCCGTGTCCCCCAAAGTTAACCTAGTGAGGGATGAGCACTCGTTTCATTCATTCCTCCTCCATGTTGCCCATCCCTGAAGAGAACTCCATTACTTCCTACAGGGTTTTTGTTGATGAATATTTTCATCTTGAGCTTTCAAATAACCACCATTATTATTACTCTGTAAGAAATAGTTCTACCCCAAGTCAGGACAAAAATACATTGTTAAATGTTTATATAAGCTTCTAGCTCAAATGTAGAAAATTAAAAATGGGTAATAGGGTTGTAAGATTTTCTTTAAATATATTTCCTTCATTGTTATACTTCATAAAGAGACTGGCTTTTTTTTTAAAGTAGGATTTTAGTAGATATTTTCTACAAATATGGGGATTATCGTATTTTTCTTTTATTTAACCATCTATTTTTTTATGGTGTGCTCAAAAGCCCAAAAGAGCTATGGACAAGCAGTTCTAATTATGGTAGAACACTGTAGTTTTAATTAGTAAAAACTAAGTTAATGGTGACTTACTTTCCCCCTCAGAATTATAACAGTTAGTAGTAAGAACTTCTCCCATACCCTCTTGAAAATCTCTAAAGATTGGACTTTGTGATCTGAGCGATGCTAACATAGGAACTATAACATAGTACATTCCTAAATGTGAAAAACACAAGCACCAAAAATATAATTGATGAATTTATCAAAACGTCAATCACTATGTCCATTCATTTTCTGGATTAATCCCAGTAGAGATTAAGTTAAAGTGACTGCCACACTGCACACGGCAGAAATGCAAATCCATCCCACACCCAGCCGCAAGCCCACGGCACCAACGCCTTCACTGCTCTTCTCCAGCAAACGTGCGAGGGCCTCACTTAGCGAGGGGTGAAAATTCAGTGGCAAGCAAAACAGAGATGGCCCAGCAGACACCCATTTGGTAGTAAATAAGTAAGCGCATACATAAGCATACGATTACAAATTAGGATAGGTGAGATTGAAGCAACAGAGTACTGTCAGAGAACATTCCAGAACAGGGAAGTTATGCAAAGGCAAAACCACAGGTATTGTAAGGCCAGCATCGCATGAGAAAATCGTGTAATCTGAAAGACAGGTCATTTTCTCTGTGTTCTCAGCACCCTGTCCAGATCTTAGCGCCCAGATGGAGCCAACAGGTGGCTGCCCCAGGACAAGAAATGGCTCCATATACAACCATGTTTTATACATCTAATATGAGTAATAGCTAGCGTGTATTTAGATGCTTTATATACACCATCTCAGTTAATGCCACCTTCAGCCGTCTGAGGGATCTGACTCTCCCTGGGCCACAGTGAGGGCCACGGCGGGGAGAAGCTACGAGCAGGTGCGTGTCCAACCTGACACCGCAGAGGCAGTGGGCAGGATTGGAACTCCCGCCTCCTGGGAAGCCGCCGTGCCTCTGCCACCCAGCTCCCAGGCTCCCAGCACAGCAGCGTGCCCACAATCACACATCAGTGACTCCAACATTCATGCTCTTCCATGAGCATGTGGCAGCCAGCTGCGGCCGGACATCAGCACATCGCGCCCCCCTCCCCCCCTCCCCCCCTCCCCCTCCCCCTTCCCCCCTCCCCCCCCCCCCCCCCCCCCCGCTCTGAGGAACGTGTGCGCGTGTCCTTCTTTCTGGAGAGCCCAGGGGCGTGGCGTTCCATCACAAGCTCTGCTGAAACCAGGCACTGCTCACCCTCGGCAGATCTGTCTCCTCGCCACTGCACTCGAGCTCAGGCCAGTCCCCCTGATGGCAAAAAGGCAAACGCTCCCCCGAAACACTCAGAGGAAGATGTACGCAGGTTCACAGACTGCACCTGTTCCTGACATTCTTCTTGCTTCTGGGGGACACTCGGATAATTAGATTTAAGGGGGGAAGAACGATCAAGCCAAGAAAATCAGTGTGAGGGGAATGAGGCACACTCACTTTTATACGTGTTTCTGTCTTTTCCACGTGTCTTACCAGTGAACGAAAGTACAACGTCTTATAATTAGGGTGGAAAGGGTTACACATTTCCTTAAAAGAATCGAGGGCTTCTTTCATCCACGATCTCTAGCACGTACGTTAATTGAAACTGAACTTGAACATAACCCCAGGGTTGCATCGCGTCACGTGCCCCTGAAGAGCACCAAGGGGACAGACAGACTGCCGGGGATCCGGTGCTGACAGAGCAGACGGTACGAGGGTTTTGTGCCGCCTTGCTAATTAACACACGTCTTTATGTGCCACGGAATGAAGCCCGAAAGGCTCATGGCAGCCCAGTAAGGAAGTTACTCCTAATGACCGGAGGTTACAGGTGTCTGTGAGAGCCAATGCGCCTGCTTGTGGTGCACACCCACAACTGCCTGCCCAGGTCAGCGTGGCACCCAATACTCCAGGCGGGTTTCCAACGGCAGTGTTTAATGAACGCGCGTGGATGCCCCAGGGTCACGCAGAACAGTGAACATGCAGGCGCGGAGGTCTCAGGAAATGCCATCTAGTTCCCACTCAGGCGCAGCGCCCACAGAAGGAAATGCGCGAGTAATAGCTCACCGTACGCAAGACCAAATTATTTATACGGTCAGAAAAACGCCCTGCGTGCGAACAGGAGAGCGCCAGCGACAGCATCAAGCAGCATGGCGCTAGGATTTGCAGCAGAAAGTATGGATGCCATGCTGAGGCCAAGCTTCCCACCCCTTGGCATTGCTCGTACCCCTGCCCAAACCCAATGGCTGGGCGTCATCCTATGAACACGTCGGGCAGGGGTCAGACAAGCAGAAAGGCATTATTTCATTTCATCTCCACAATAGATATGCCATGGCACACACGAAGAATCGAGTCCTCTTGTAGGTCAAGTGTTAACAACTGGCCCTGACCGGTTTGGCTCAGTGGATAGAGCATCGGCCTGCGGACTCAAGGGTCCCAGGTTCGATTCCGGTCAAGGGCACGTACCCTGGTTGCGGGCACATCCCCAGTGGGAGGTGTGCAGGAGGCAGCTGATCGATGTGTCTCTCTCATCAATGTTTCCAGCTCTCTATCCCTCTCCCTTCTTCTCTGTAAAAAATCAATAAAATATATATTTTTTAAAAAAGTATTAACAACTAGCCCAGCCCACAAAGCTGCCAAGTGGTGGAACCAGAAAGAGACCCACAGTTGTCACCTCACAGCCTTTTCCTCTGGCCCTGGCCCGTGGCTCAGTTTATTGGAGCGAGGTCCTGTGCATCAAAAGGTTGGGGGTTTGACCCCTGCTGATCGATGTTTCTCTCTCTCTCTCTCAAATCAATAAAAACACATGCTCGGGTAAAGATGTTTTAAAAAGCACTTTCTGCTATCTTGCACCATGTAGAGGGCTGCCTGGGAAGGCACGTGGGCATTTCTTTAAATTGTTGTCAGCTGAGCCCCAGGCAACTGGCAGAGCCGAGGCGGCTCGGTTACACCCTCCCCAAGAAGGCAGGGGCTTTATCAGCACTGACTTTTTACCTTTGTCTGTCCAGGTGTTGGGGAGCGGACTTTGATATGTAAATCCAGGCAAGCACCAGGAATGCTAGGGCCTACTCAAGAATGCAAACAAGCTCCTTTGATCCTAAGTTTTGGTGATATTTCCTGGGATTTGGGGATATAAAATAAACTTGCTGCGTGGGCTCCAGGTCCCTGCCTCTCCATCAGAGAGGATGGCGTCCCACCTGGCTCCTAGCTTTGTTTCTTTCTATCTGGTCTCTTTCTTTCTTCTATTTCTTTTTCTTTTTATTGTCTGAAGTATTACAAATAGTAGTACATATGTCTCCTTTCCCCCCCCATTGACTTCCCCCGGCCTCCCCTACCCCCCAGGACATGCCTTCACCTGCCCGCCTCCCCCCCCCCCCCTGCCCCCAAGTGCCTTGTATCCATTGGTTGTGCTTATATGCATGCCTACAAGTCCTTCCGTTGGTCTCTTACAGCCCCCCTCGCCCAACCTCCCCTGTCTTCCCGATGTAGTTTGACAGTCTGTTCAATGCTTTGCCTCAGTATCTTTTTCCCACCATTTCTTTCCTTTAAAAAGTTTTGCCTCTGCAGACTAGAAATAAACATATAATAACAAGACAACCAAAAAAAATGTTTGAGTCCCAATTTCAATGTCCAACAGTTCTGAGTCCCCGTTTCAATGTCTAACAGTTCCTTATGTGTACATGTCAGCAATGATATCTGGATGGTGAGCACATGGTGGCAATGCAGGTCCGACCCTCTCTGATTTGGTCCTAGGAAACCTGCAGCGGTGCACAGAATCGGACCCGTTTCTTTTCCGTGCTGACGCGGAACAGAGAGAAACACCTCTACAGCACCGTCTCCCTTTAGTTCTGTCACTATTGTGAAGTGAAGCCAACACAAAAAGAACCTTCCGTTCGTTACTGAGCCATAAGTGACTTGATTAGTCACGCACTGTAAGCCCTTCATGCTAGCCCAGCACTGTAAGCGATGTAAGAGTGCACTTGCCAAACTTGAGAGCTGCACGCAGGGCGGGAGGCAATGCTGAAGGCACTGCCAACGAAGGGAAACTTGGTTGAAATGTCAAACGTTAACCAGTGTTGAATAATTTAAATCAGAGATTTTATGCTTACAAACATATATATATTATAAGATAGAATACTACAGCTGCATAAATATTAAAAATAATGCCTTTGCCGAAATCGGTTTGGCTCAGTGGATAGAGCGTCGGCCTGCAGACTGAAGGGTCCCAGGTTCGATTCCGGTCAAGGGCACGTACCTTGGTTGTGGGCACATCCCCAGTAGGGGGTGTGCAGGAGGCAGCTGATCGATGTTTCTCTCTCATTGATGTTTCTAACTCTCTATCCCTCTTCCTTCCTCTCTGTAAAAAATCAATAAAATATATTTTAAAAAATAATAATAATAATGCCTTTTGACTCAATGATCCCACTTCTGGGAATATATCCTAAGGATCCCGAAATAGCAATCAGAAAGAATGCATGCACCCCTATGTTCACAGCAGCACAATTTACAATAGCCAAGAGCTGGAAACAGGCCAAGTACCCATCTGTAGATGGGTGGATAAAATAGCTGTGGTACATTTACGCCATGGAGAACTATGCGGCTGTGAAAAGAGAAGGAAATCTTATCCTTTACAGCAGATTAGAGGGACCTGGAGAGTACTGTGCTAAGCGAAATAAGCCAGTCAGAGAAAGACCCATACCACATGATCTCACTTATATGTGGAATCTAATGAACAAAATAAACAGATGAACAAAATAGGACCAGAGGTGTGGATATACAGAACAGACAGACAGATTTCAGAGGGGAGGTAGGGGGGAGGAGAGAAAACTGGAAGAAATTAGCCAAAAAACATATATGCATATATGTATAACTCGTGGACATGGACAACAATGTGGTGAAGGCCAGGCAGTGGGGAGGGAGGCTGGATGGAGGTAGGCAAAGGGGGAAGAGGATGGAGGGCATCTGTAATAGTATGGCCAATAATAGAATAAATAAATAATAATAATGCATTTCAGAGAAACTTGATTTACATTCCTCTCCAAGAAGTATTCCAGTGAAAAATTTAAAGAACACTAAGTGATTTTTATATTCTAAATTACTGCTTAAAGAAAGCTGACAGACATGAAGACTCTCAGGCTTCCAAATTTTAGTATTTCAACATTTAAAAAGTATAATGATAAAGATTTCTTCTTTTTGTTTGTTTACAGAGACCATAAAAGACTGAGCTGCTGTCCTTTCAAAGCTTCATTTTCCTCTTCTAGAAAATGATTCCCATCGCAAGGGCTCCAAAGGTGCTGGTGACGGAGGCGAGGGTGACTGGAAGTGGTGGCCTCTCTGATTAATGTTTGCCTATATTTCCAGGAGACCATTTGGGCCATTACTTAATGCGTCAAATTCTTCCCTCAATAAAAATGGTACAGACTTTTAAATACACTGAGTGGCCAGATTATTATGATCTCTGAACGCATAATAATCTGGCCACTCAGCGTGTGTGTGTGTGTGTGTGTGTGTGTGTGTGTGTGTGTGTATGTATAGAGGCCCGGTGCATGAATTTGAGCATGGGTGAGGTCTGGCCAGCCTGGCCAGGGGGAGGGGACATGGGCGGTTGGCCAGCCGGCCTGCTGGTCAAACTCCTGGTCGAGGGGACAATTTGCATATTAGCCTTTTATTATATAGGATATACACTGAGTGGCCAGATTATCATGCGTTCAGAGTTCATCATAATCTGGCCACTCAGTGTATATCTCTTCAAATGACTCCATTGCACAAGTGCATGATGCATTTTCCAAGCAATTAATTAAATATTACATTGACATCGGTCCCTACACTATGGCAAATTGACTAATTAATGGAAAACAAATATATTATTTTTAAATTACATAACTTAAATTACTACCATCCTGTTCGCTACATGGAAGGCAGAACACACCCAGCCTCCCCCATTTTAAAGAATAATCCATTGCCTGAAACAACCAAAAGTGAACAGATTTTCCAAGTCCACTCTGGGAGTCAGTGACAGAAGCACCAAGACGAGAACCCTGGTAACCTGGCATTTAATCCCCGGCTCCACCGACCAGAACATGCCGCTCCTTCCAGAAGCAAAACAAAACAAAAGAGAAAAGAGGGCTTCTCTATTGTGCACATCCCAGGCATTGTCAACCCATCACTGCTTCATTGTTTGCCCACTCTTCGCCCGCGTTATGTGGTCCTGCCTGGTTCTTCTCGTTCCAACACCAGCCAGAGGAGAGAGCATCCTACCTCCTTACAACCTCTCCTTCTCCAGAACTCCCAGTTCCCAACTTGAATCTTCCATGCAAAGACTGGCGTGAAAGCAGGAGGTGGGTTTTCTCTGATCGGTATTAGCCAAAGGCCTCCAGCACTGTCAAGCGGGATTTCACTGATCTGTGCGGGGAGCTGTGGTTACGGAGAGCTGAAAGGGTGATCTGACCAATGAGAGCAATTCTGGCCAAGACGCTCTCTAATAGTTTTCTCAGAAACAGCAACGGGATGAGGTCGAGGGTTATAACCACACAGTAGAAACCACACCCTAAGGAATCGATGTTCCTGCACATAATTAAACTAACACTTAGGACAAAGAGGATGTGCTAGTACTGAGAGCGCAAAACCGTCCTACCTGAGTAACACATCCTAGGACTCAGAGCGCGGTTGGCTTCTGTGCCTTCCCCCGTGATGCCGGGAGGGACCGAGAATGGCACACTGGAGGGGAGCAGGAATACCCAGCCAGCATGCTGGAAAATACATGTAAATACTAACAGTTGTTAGGAATACATGGTCAGGGTCTTGAGACAGTAGGCATGCCTCATCCATGCTCTTTCCCTCTTCATGAAGACGGATCTATTGGCACCCAAATACGTTAGGTTGTGAAAACGTTCAAACCAAAGTTACCTTCTCCCCATAAAGAAACTGTAAGGGAGATCCCTACGTTGGCTGGAAGTCAGCAACCAATGACCCCTCTCTACTTCCCGTGCTATGTCTCTAGCACACCGATGTCCATCGTTGATGTTGGACGTTGTAGAGCCACTTCCATAATGCGAAGCAGCCTCACCACCACAAAGAAATCTCCCCCTTTACATTACTTTGAATCACAGCTCTCACCTTCTGTTTTCCTTACCTGTATCTCACTTCCCTTTCTCCCCTCCTCCTTCACTGCAGGTTGTCGAATGGAAAAGCTCCTAATCCTTAAACACAGACCCTTGTCCATGGCACCAGAAAAGAAATGTATAGGTGTCATTTCATTCTTGGTTTTCCGTTGGCTGTGTGTTTAATTCGGCAAAGAGCTCTGCTACCATCACCTTAAACGGGGCTGACTTTTTGGCTCAGCTTACCTCACTATCAAACAGTACGAGGTAGAGTCCGAATTTAATTAACTGCCTAAGAGGAAAGCTTTACACTCTCCCATTCTTGCTTTGCATACAGAACAAGAAACCAGAGTTTGCTGGGGGCTAAAATAATACTACTAGCCTTGTGACACATGATCACTGCAGATCGTGTATAGCCTCAATGCCATGAACCATCCAACCCAGTGCATCTGCTGTTTGGATATTGATCATGAGCTAACGGCTGGGCTGGGGCTGTGATTCGGATTTTTCATTCCCGCTCCCTGATTTACTGTCGCACACTATTCCCAGAACTCATAAGATGTGTCTACTAAAACGTTCAGCTATGTATCCTAAACTAAATGAGAGCAGACAATTGGAAAGGAATATGTGTAAATTATAACATCCAGGTGTTTCTGGAATGTTCCCATTGCAGTTGACATACATGATTAGTTTCAGGCATAGAGGACAGCGGTTAGACATGGATATATCTTACGAGGCAATCCCCCAGGAAGTCTAGTACCCATCTGGTACCACCCAGTTACGACAATATTACTGACTACGTGCCCTGCGCTGTACTTCACATCCCTGCGACTGTTTTTATGGCTGGCTATTTGCATATCTTAACCTCTTACCCTTTTTCACCACATCACCCCAACACACCTCCTTTCTGGCAACTATCAAAATGTCCTGTGTCTACGGGTTTGTTTCTGCCTTGTTTGTTCACTTGTTTTGTTTTTTAAATTCACACATACGTGAAATCATATGGTGTCGTGTCTTCCTCTGTCTGACTCATTTCACTTAGCATACTACCCTCTAGTTCCACTCATGCTGTCGCAAATGGCAAGAGACCTTTTACATGGCTGCATAAGATTCCACTGAATGTATGTGCCACATCTCCTTCACCCATTCACCTAGCCATGCGCACTGTAGGCTCTCCCATAACATGCTGCAATGAACATAGAGCTGCATGTGTCTTTAAGCGTTAGGGTTTGGATTTCTTCAGGTAAATACCCAAAAGTGGGATTGATGGGTCGGTCAGATGGCAGTTCCATTTTCAGTGTTATAGTCCTATTCCACAGAAGTGTTTCCTGAGCACAGGGAAGGGTGAGTCCAGCTATAACAGAGTCTCTATTTGTGTCAGGGCCTCCTGTCCCGGTGCAGCAAAAAAAAACTTTACTCTGCACTGTCCTTAAATTGTGCAGCTCGCCCTGCCACGCACACTGAGCCACGTACATGTCAGCATTAATGAGCAGGAGCAAATTACGAGCAACGTGCTCTGAGATCATGACTTGGTGAGTGTGAAACATTGAGGGGGAGGATCTGTTACTTTTCTCCTCTTTATTTTATTTTTTTATAGTTTTATTGATTTTGGAGAGGAAGGGAGAGAGAGAGAAACATCAATGGTGAGAGAGAATCATGACTGGCTGCCTCGAGCGCCCCCTGCTGGGGATCAAGCCCGCAACCTGGGCATGTGTCCTGACACGGAATGGAACCATGACCTCCTGGTTCATAAGTTGACGTTCCACCCACTGAGTCACACTGGCTGAGTGGTGTTTTGTTTGTTTCTGTTTTATATTGGTATTGGTCTCAGGTAGAAAGAGAGAGGGAGAGGGAGAGAGAAACATTATTGATGAGAGACATTCATTGATGAGCTGCCTCCTGCATGCCCCCTACCGGGGATCGCTCCTGTAACCAGAGCACGTGCTCCGACTGGGAATCGAACCGTGACCTCCTTGTTCATAGGTCAACGCTCAACCACTGAGCCACGCCGGCTGGGCCTGTTCTCCTCTTTCAATCACACATACCTAAGGGCCACGAAAGAATGTGTTTAGCCTTAGAAATGAGGTGGAGGGGGCTGAGGTCGCTAAATCCCCTTCTGTTCTCCTGGGCCTCCCTCCATCTCCCATAAATACCAGACGAGAGACGACATCCTGGCGAATGTAGGCCAGCTGCGGTGACGCAGGCGGGAGCTGTGGGGCTTGGAAATATAAATGTTTCTAAGAGCTAAAAGTAGCTCCCGGGAACCTGTTTAACCACGGCCGGCCCAGCCTGGGACAGCGTCCCCGGTGCCCGTGTCTGCGGCGAGGCAAGACGACACTCACTTGGGGGCCCTGGCTGTGCGGGGCGACCTGGGACACACGGGGCACTTTCTGTGCTTCTCTTGCCCCAGATCGTAACAGAGGTGAACCATCCTCCCGCAAGCCTGGGCCAGCAGTCATTCCTGTTCCAGCTGCTGCACTGTCCCTGGATCTAAAGGGGGGGGGGGGGGGGAAGCAGAGGGAGGGGGTTTGAAATGGCAAATACTGGAGTAGCAACGCCGGTAACTCCTCAACGAATGTGGTCTCCTTCCGTCTCTACCCACTTGCACAACAAACTAAGAAGCAAGCAAGCCGTCCAACACACCTGCAAGCACTCTCGTGGACAGCTAAGAGAGCTCTGGTCCCTGAAAGGCTGCGTCTGAAGCCCGTTGCTCACAGCGCTGCTAAGAGAAAAGCTGTCAGGCTCCACCTCACAAACCCCTGCTTCCTGTAGCGCTCTGCCCCCATCCACTTCTAGAGCTCTTCTATTGATAAGGGGTAAGATGAGCAATAAAAAAAAAAAAAAAAATAGCAATGTCTTTTTTCCGGCTGCCCTCTGCACACCCCGCACTGGGGATCAAGCCCACAACCGGAGCAGAGGTCCTGACGGGGAATCGAAACATGATCTCCTGGTTCATAGGTCAACACTGAACCACTGCGCCACGCCGGCCAGGCTTAACAATGTCTTGATAACCACTTGAGCCTACCATTCGATGTCTAGACGCCCCCATCCAGGACTCACCGCCAGCGTGAAGGAGAAAAGGGAATTAAACATCCTGAAAAGTTAGGTGGCCAGTGATCTTCGGGGAGGCACATAACCCAACTTGCTTTCTGGCCTAGGAACTGAGAGCTGTGGGCCAGTTTCCCCCACTATTCATCCGCCAAATGGCCGCGGTGCCACCTGAATGAACTGAGTCAGGAGGCCACTGCAATGCCTCGGGCCTTTGCTGGCTGCCTGGGCGGGGGTGCTGGGTGCAAAGCGGCCACAGCTGTAACTGAAGGAGCCCAGAACTCCCCACACATCACCCATCAAATGGGTCCCATCTCATAGCCTCATCACCTAACACCAAATACTGAGGCCACACCAGGTGAAACTAGTGAAAGGGAAGGAGAGGGCAAAACCCAAGTTCTTTCGGTTTAATTTTGCCTAAAGTCATAACCACCCTAGGACCATGGTCGGCGAACTGCGGTTCGGCCCCTTGAGTGTGGCTCTTCCACAAAATACCACAGCCTGGGTGAGTCTATTTTGAAGAAGTGGCGTTAGAAGAAGTTTAAGTTTAAAAAATGTGGCTCTCAAAAGAAATTTCAATCGTCGTCCTGTTGATATTTGGCTCCGTTGACTAATAAGTTTGCCGACCACTGTCCTAGGAAGAAGGAAGAACACGATGCTTCTACCTCTTTCATCCAAATCAGGGGCCCCTGCTCCGAGGAAACAATAACTCTCATAACCCAAATCAGCCTTGAAATGTGCCCCCGGAAAAAGGGATCCTAGACTTAAGCAAAAACAGGACCAAAGAGGATGGGGAAACCTGCTTGGGATGTAAGGCTATGCTGTGCAGATAATGGGACAGGCTGGGGGGTGGGGAGGCAACAGACCCAAGAGGGTTTCAAACATCCATCCTAGGGACAGTCCGCTAGACCCAAAGGTCTGTAATTCAATTGAAAGGGATGGGGAGACCGCAGAGTTCTGCCAAGCAGACCAGACAAAGCCCAGATGATTCTAATTATTACAAGATTTCTCATAAAAGCAGGGACAGCACGAACTGGCCGGAGAGCAGGCCAGGCTGAGGTGTGGCTGACCGGTGCTCAGGAGACACAGAGACTAGCAGAGACAGCCAAGAACTTCAGCTCTTTCTCTACCACAGAGGATCTTTCCCCCGCATCCTGCCACCCGCCTCCACAAAGCGATGTGGCTCCAACATGGGTTATCTTACCTTCTACCTGGGCAGCCACCTGGGAACCCAGGTAATCACAGACTTAGCCAAGTGCCCCCACCACGCCCAACCTTGAGCATTGTCTTTTAAATTATGACATCTTGTTGAAAACCACACAAATGTATCCTGAGCCAACAGATTCTGACACTTCCGTGTACGCTTGTGTGTTTCCCAGGTACCCTTGCTTCTATTTGAAGGACGGCCCTGGTGATATGAGGGAGAACTGGGGCCAGCTTGCGGGCTGCTCATCCAAACAGAAACAGAAGCTCCAGAACCTGCCTGGGAAGCAGCTGCTGCCTCCGGGCCAGCCCAGCCCACTGCCAGGCAGCTTCCCTGGGGCGTCAGACACAATCTTCGGAGATGAGAAAAAAAATGTCTCTGAACAAAACCGAGTCCTTCCACCAGCGGGAAGTGGTAGTCTGAAAAGGAAGCATCTATTCCTTTATTATTTATTTTGTTGTTGTTAGTCCTGAAAGCCAGGAAGGAATTATTGCCCAAAGAGCATACATAGTGGCAGAAGTCCACAAGTATCCTAGAGTCTTAAATCGGGGCTACAGACGGGGAGGTAGAGAAACTGTGAACACCCCTGAAGTCCTGTGTAAGGAGCTCAACCACTGTGGGGCCCCTGGGGCTCATTTCACAAATGTGTGAAATGGGAATAGTCCCTCCCACCCGTCCTTGTGGGAGGTGGGAGGCTTGAATGGCAGAAACATTCTGTAAAATGTTAGGCAATCGGGTCCAGAGGCAGGGAGCACCGAGCAGAATAGTAACAGATTCTCAGGAGGGGGCAGGGGGAGAGGGGGAATGGAAAGAAATTAACCGGAGAACATTTACCCAGATATGCATAACCGTGGCCACAGACAACAGTGTGGGGAAGGCCTGGGGTGGGATAGGGCTTGGGTGGAGGGGAGCCAAAAGCGGGGGGAGTGAGGGACATCTGTAATACTGTCAACAATTTTAAAAAAATGATTCTTAATGTTAGGCAATAAACACATATTTTTATCACTGATTATCATTCCTGTAAGCTTTTAAAAACTGAAAGAGCAAGTAGTTGCTCTACCCATTAATGACCTACCCATTGCTCCTTAAGTTACTAAGCTAAAGAAATCTATTAAGTCGATGAAAATCATCAGTACTTAGTAACCAAGTACAGAAGGAATATTTGTGCCTAAGGAATCTAAACGTAAAATACCATCGCCTTTTATCATACATTATTATGAAACAATAAACAGAGATCACTATCAGGAAGTACAACATTTTTAATCGCCACACGGAAAGATTACCCAAGGAATGACTGGTTATCCTATTTACATGACCGAGAAGGTATCAGGAACTGAAAAGAAGCAACACTTGGAAATTTAGCATTGTGGCAAGAGGCTGTACATAAAACCATCCTCAGCTCGTGTGCACCCTTCCGTCCCTCAGTATCTTTACAGTAAAAACATTCTGGCTTCCAGTCAAGATGACAAAGTAGGTAAACACTGTATTCCCATCCTCCCCAAACTACATCACAATGAAAGCTAAACTACAGAACCACCACTACTCAGAACTTCCTAAAGTCTAGGTGAACGGAAATCCTAAGAATGTTCAGAAGAAGCCACCTGGAGACTGGTAGGAGGGGTGGAGATGCGGAAGGGGCTGGGCCACAGAACCTGGGACAGTTAAATATTGGGCGGGAGCCCGGCCAGCATGGCTCAGTGATTGAGCATTGACCTATGAACCAGGAGGTCACGGTTCAATTCCCAGTCAGGGCATATGCCCAGGTTGCGGGCTGCATTCCCACTAGGGGGCATGCAGGAGGCAGCCAATCAATGATTCTCTCTCATCATTGATGTTTCTCTCTCTCTCCCTCTTCCTTCCTCTCTGAAATCAATAAAAAATATATATTTTTTAATTGGAAGGGACATCTCAGCTATGGAGGTCCCCCCTGAGAGAGCCAGGGGTCCCAGCCCCACATCAGGGTCCCCAGCCCAGGGTTCCAGTGCTGGAAAGAGAAGTCCCCATAACTTCTGGCTGTGAAAACCAGCAGAGATTGTGGCTGGATGAGACAGAAGGCTGCTGGAGTCCCAGGCAGTTTCCCTTAAAGGGCCCGCATACTAACTTAGACTCACTCACTCTGAGCCCAAAAGGTGCCATGGACATATGGGAAGGAACTGTCTGGCATCAGGAGGGGCAGCTTTCTCCCAGGCAGAAGTGCTGGCAGAGGCCACTGTTCCTTTTCTGAGCCCTCCCCACACAGATCCAGCAGGCAGGCGCCATAGCTGAGTCTCCATTAACCTGGCTAACACTGTTCATGCCACCCTAAGACCCACCCCTGCCCAAACTGCTGGCCCACCCCAGCTGTTTCCAGTGGCTTCTCCATGCATACAAACAGCCTGCCTTGGCTCATGCCGCAGACTCAGCAAAAATCTCTGAGGTTCACAGACCCCAAGGAAGCAGCACCTGGCCTTGGTGTGCCCTGTGCTGCTGGCTAAGCGAGCCCAGGCCCCACACTACCGCAGGCAGCCTTGGTGCACAGCGTGGCCTCTCCCGGGCACCTCCAAGCCCAGCACAAGGAGCAGCCATCTGCAGATCAGCTTAGGCCGGGTGGCCCTGGGTAGGGCACAGGCAGCAGCCGATCTTGGCCTGCAACTCCAGGTGGGAGGTGGGGAGGGCAGAGCCTGGGAAGCCAGTGGACAGCTTCCAACCACAACGAAGTACCACCCGACCACGCCACACGTGGCACACTCAAGGGGCAGACTCAGAGGGCATCAGAGCCCTGCTGAAGCGAATCCAGCTTTGTGGGAGCAGCCCCTGCATAGTATATCAGTTGGTTCTACCTGTAGGTTCCCCGACGAGGGATCGAACCCACAACCCAGGTAGGCGCCCCTACCGTGAAGGGAACCAGCAACCTTTTGGTGCACAGGATGATGCTTAACTGAATGAGCCATTCCAGCGGGCTATCAGCAATTACTTAAAACGCAAATGCATTAAATGCTCCAGTCTAAAGACATAGAGAGGCTGAGTGAACAGAAAACCAAAACCCTTACACATGCTGCCTACAAGAGACTCACTTCAGATCAGAAGACACTGGTACAAGTCCACAGGTTCCATTTGTGGGAAATGAATTCCATCAACAGTCCTATTTGCGCAGCAGGAAGTAGGCCTGGGAAGAAGAATAGAGCTGCTTCTCGGAGAGCAAATCAAATCAGAGGTCTCCAAAGAGTACTTGTAGTAAACAGAAAGCTGGCTAGATGACAGGTCTGCTCTGTGGTGGGAACTCACATCTTCCTGTGGCCACGTGCTTTTTAGAAAGGGACATGCCACACACACGCTGTGGTCATCACGGTGGGAATTCAAAGCAAAGGGCCAGGGGAACAGTAAGGAGAAGACACCTCCACAGGGCCTCACACCTCAGACTGTCTGCCCAGGTCCACACTCTGCCCCTCAATCTGGAAGGCTTGGGAGCCCAATCAGTTGCCATATTCTTAGTAGACGCATCTCTCAGGGTCAATTCACCCAAACATAACTCATCAGATCTACCTATGAGCATGGGTGCACACCGCACGCACACACATCACACACACACCACACACACACACACACACACACACACCCCACACCACACACAAACACACACACACACCACACCACACACACACACACACACCACACACACACACACCACACCACAAACACACACACCACACCACACACACACACACCACACACACCACACCACACACACCACACCACACACACACCACACCACACACAAACACACACACACACCACACCACACACACACACACACACCCCCCACACACCACACCACACACACACCACACCACACACACACACACACACACACACACACCACACACACACACACCACACATACATGCACACACACACATGCACACACACACCACACACACACACACACGGCTAATGTATTAGTTCACAGGGAAGGCTCTGTCCAGGAGCGTGGAAGCATTTAACACGGAGGCAAGTGCCTTTGCTTCCTGTGGGCACATCACATGGAAACCACCGAACAGAACTGGACAGGAAAGCGGCCATTTCTGCCTATTCGTTTATTCTGCTTACAGAGTTTTGCTTTCGAGACCCACTCGCTCCCCATTAAGAGAACCTATGGTTTGGATGGTTAGATGGACCCTTGTCCCAGGACTGGCCAGTCGGGGGTGAAACTGCCCAGTAACGGGTGGGATTGCTAACCGAGGAGGATATAAGCAGGGAGATGCCGAGAGCCACCTCAGGAAGAGAGCAATGGATGAAAATGAAGCCAAGCAGGCGAGCAGAACGAAGAAGCAGAGCGAGCCACTGCCTGACAGTATCATTTCACATCAGCGTCAAGCCATGCCTGAGAGCAGGACACCCCTTAAACTTGGCATCAGTGAGAGAATGAATTCCCTTCCCTGCTTACACCACTTTGAGGTGGAATGCCCCCTTGCAAACAAAAAGAAGTCCTGTTTCATACTTAAGAGTTTTGTCAGAAAAGATGGGATGGAAATAAGGAGAGTTCATAATATGATTTGAATGTTTAATCAGCATTAGTTTAGCAGGGGTGGGTAACCTTTTTCATTTGAGGGCCATACAAAATTATCAACTTATGTGGGAAGAGATCAACCAAAGAACTTGTTGTCTGTATAATGCATAACCCATGGACACGGCCCATAGGGTGGTGAAGGCCTGGGGCGGGGGGTGGGAGCGGGGTGAGCTGGAAGGAGTCAGTGGGAGGAAAAAGGGGACATACGTAACACTTTCAACAATGAAGTGTATGTTTTTTTAGGGCACTTGGTGTAGCACAACGTCCACCACTGAGCACAGTGGCAGAGAGCCTCTCCCAGGGACCCCGGCAATCCTAGAATCCCATGATCCTTTGCTTTCTATTTCCACTTAATTGTGGATATTTATCACTGATCTTCCTTGGTATGAAAGGAAGACTGGGAGTTCTTTCAACAGCATGTGCTGAACGTGCGAGTGTGTCTTCCTCCCAGAAAAAGACCAATTTTAAACCCACATCCCTAGTACATATAATGAACTCAAGTAAAATGAGCAACATCCCTTTCAAATGAAAGGCTTCATTTTTTAAAGCAATATACACATATCATACAAGCTGAAGCCCTAACTGGTTTGGCTCAGTGGATAGAGTGTCAACCTGTGAACTAAAGGGTCCCAGGTTCCATTCCGATCAAGGGTTGTGAGCACATCCCCAGTAGGGGGTGTGCAGGAGGCAGCTGATGGATGTTTCTCTCTCATTGATATTTCTAACTCTCTATTCCTCTCCCTTCCTCTCTGTAAAAAATCAATAAAATATTTTTTAAAAGACAAGCTGAAAGGAAACTTCATTTAGTCATTTCTCTTGACTCTATGGTGTCTTGATAACTTGCAATTATATGCAGTGCTCTACATTGATATTTATAGTTATAAAGTGGAAAAACAGCAAAAAGTATGCTACAGGTCACACAGGTCCCAAAGGTCAAGCTGTTTATGTGTAAAATCTGGAAATATAGACTAAAACCATTACAAATTGACAAAAGTGGGAGGGGGGGAGTTGAACAATGACCATGATTGATTTTTTCTTATGAGCGGCTTCACCCCTAATGCCTTGGCAGGGCCAGACCAAATAATTTCCCAGCAGGCCGGACATTCCCCACCCCTGGTTTAAAGTAACTTAGAGACCCGTTTTAAAATGGCAACTCGCGGAGAAACCAAGATGGCGGCATAGGTAAACACCTAAACTGCTGCCTCACACAACAATATCAAAACTACAACTAAAAGACAAACCGGACACCATCCAGAACCACAGGAAAGCTGGCTGAGTGGAAACTCTACAACTAGAAGGAAAGAGGAAAGCACATTGAGACTCAGAGGAGCTGTAAAAGGCTGAGGTATGGAGATGCGCAAGCACACAGAGAAGACGGCCAGCTGAGTGCACAGGCGGCTGAGTGCGCGGCTGGCTTTCTAATGCGGGAAGGAGATGGAAGCTCCCGACTGAGCTGAACTCCAGTTCTGGGCGAGTTTCTGGGAACCCAAACTCATTCGGGGAGAGACTGGACTATCAGGAAAAGAGAAAGCACACTGAGACTCAGGGGAGCTGTGGAGGCAGAGGTCTGGAGGTGTGCACATGCAGAGGGGACTGACTGCTGAGTGCATGGGAGGCTAGGTGCACAGCTGGCTTACTAAAGCAGGAGGGAGACGGAAACTCCCGAGTGCATTGAACTCTGGGAACCGAGACTCATTCGGGGAGAAACTGGACTGTCTGGCAGTGGGAAAAACTTGAGGGTGGTTTTCTCTCAGAGGAGCTTGCAGTGATTACTGAGGGACACTGAGACCCAGGAGCCTCAGAGGGCAGGGCTGACAGGAAGCCAAGGCTGTCTGCTCCACCCTAAGACTCCGCCCCATCCAAGCTGAGCACAGGAGGCTTTTGCAATTTTGCAAGTCTTGTCTCATAAGGCTGTCTCCACCACAGAAGTTCTCCTGGCATAGACACAGCTGATCCTCACGGCCAATTGGCCTGGAGATCAATTCCTCCCAGTGATACCAACAACAATCAAGACTTAACTACAATAAGGCTGTACACATAGTCCACAAAGGGGTGCACCAAGAGTGTCCACCTCAGGTAACTGGGGAGGCTGAGCCACTGGGCCATATAGGACACCTACCACACAAAGCTACTCTACCAACTCGGGGAAGCAGCAAAAATGCGGAGACAAAGAAACTGATCACAAACAAAAGAAATGGAGGAAAGCAAATGACTGAATATAGAGTTCAAAACCATGGTTATAAGGTTTTTCAAGAATTTCCTAGAAAAGGCCGATAAATTTAGTGAGACCCTTGAGGATATGAAAAAGGACCAACTAGAAACTGAACATACATTGACTGAAATAAAAACTATTATACAGAGACCTAACAGTAGACTAGAGGAACACAAGAATCAAGTCAAAGATTTGAAATACAAAGAAGCAAGAAACAACTGGAAAAGCAAAAAAAAAAAAAAAGAACCCCAAAATTTGAAGATAGTATAAGGAGCCTCTGGGACCACTTCAAGCATACCAACATCAGAATTATGGGGTTGCCAGAAGAAGAGAGAGAGCAAGATACTGAAAAACTATTTGAAGAAATAGTAACTGAAAACTTCCCCACCTGGTGAAAGCAACAGACTTACAAGTCCAGGAAATGCACAGAACCCCAAACAAAAGGAATCCAAAGAGGACCACACCAAGACACATCATAATTAAAATGCCAAGAGCAAAAGACAAAGAGAGAATAGTAAAAGCAGCAAGAGAAAAACAGTTAATTACCTACAAGGGCACACCCATACGACTGTCAGCTGATTTCTCAACAGAAACTATGCAGGGCAGACCGGAGTGGCAAGAAATATTCCAAGTGATGAATGGCAAGAACCTACAACCAAGATTACTCTACCCAGCAAAGTTATCATTCAGAATTGAAGGGCAGATAAAGAGCTTCACAGATAAGAAAAAGCTAAAGGAGTTCATTACCACCAAACCAGTATTATATGAAATGCTGAAAGGTATTCTTTAAGAAGAGGAAGAAGAAGAAAAAGGTAAAGATAAAAATTATGAACAACAAATACTTATCTATCAACAAGTGAATCTAAAAATCAAGTGAATTAAAAATCTGATGAACAGAATAAACTGGTGAATATAATAGGATCAGGGGCATAGAAAGGGAGTGGACTGACAATTCTCAGGGGGAAAGGGGTGTGGGGATGCGGGAAGAGACTGGACAAAAATCGTACACCTAAGGATGAGGACAGATGGGGGGAGGTAAGGGCAGAGGGTGGTGTGGGAACCAGGTAGAGGGGAGCTATGGGGGGGGGAGGGAGGAACAATTGTAATAATCTGAACAATAAAGATTTATTAAATTTAAAAAATAAATAAATAAAGTAACTTAGAGCATCATATCTACACCGGGCAGGCCAGCGTTCATCCCTGGACATCTTTCTGAGACTCCAACCAACCCCACTTGCACTGGCACATTCCATTCACCAGCAAGCCGTCAGCCATTCAGGCTCCGCTCCATTTAACTTCAGGGCAATCATATACCCACCCCCTGGCCTCATGTTCTTAAGGAGATACATGTTTAGATCCCAAGTACTGAGAGAAATTGAAAGCCACTAAATAGATTATTAAATTCTAAGACACCCAAGAGAACTCATAATTCCTCTACATTAAATGCTATGCATTCCTCCCAGTGAATTCCAACATAAAAAAAAAAAAATCACTTACTGTAGCAAAACTCAACAGTTTCCAACTGTCAGGATATGTTAATATTTTCAATTAAGGTGAACATATAGCTCCTATACTTTGATTAAGGTGGATTCTTTAAACCCACATCATGTTGATGACGAGGAGTTGTTTATGCTCACTGCTGTAAGAAATTCACAGGACAAGAAAAGTATGCATCTGCGTGAGTGTATGTCCTACTGTAACTACCTTTTATGGAAATAAAGGCTCAGTATATCCCTCTTCTCCACCCTTTTGGGCACAAATCCCGTGTGCACTGCGTTTCTCCGAGGACCGCCCCCAGCTCCTGTCCTAATTAACCAGGCCAGGGAGAGAGCCCACAAATGGCTGTCTTCTCCTCTAGCTGTCGTCACCGTGGGTTTACCAAGGATGACAGTGTGGATGACCTGATGACTAGTCTAAGCACAGTGTCGGGCAGACGCTCTGTCAACATAGTTTTGTGGATTTAGTTCACTACACTTGTCGGAATGTTGCCAGGATACCTGGTTTGTGACCTGGATGTCACTGTTTGGTTTCCAGCGTCAAGGAAAGTTCTGGAAAGGACTATTAGAAACTTGGTGTCTGCCCCGACTTCGAGAACAAGGGTCCGGAACAGTTTCTTGTGCATGAGTTTGTCAGCCTTCATAAAATTTACCCGGCAACCCTGACCACAATGATCTGGCCCAGGCGTTGGTGTTTGACCCAACGGTGTCAGCTCTAGACCAGACACGAAAAAAATCACTGGCCTTTAAGGTGGCCGGGCATGAGACCTTGGGATGGATAAAGTGTACGCAATGGTGATGAGGCAACTCCATCAGACCCTTTCTCAGGGTATTTTAATGCAGCTTGTACAGGGAGCCATCACAGAGTGGAAGAACAGAAAAAAAAAATAAGAGAAAGTAAAAAACAGGAACTTTAAAGCCATGAATAACAGGCTATGAGGACTCTGGGGGAAAGGAAGTATATACGAGGAAGAGAGTAGAAGACCCAGCAAGAAGCTAAGCTATCAGGAAAGTGCTACAGCTACCGTGTGGTCTGAAATTCCCTTTATAATTCATTATGAAGTGTGAATTAATCACAAGGCCACATTAAGAGACAGCCACTGTAAGTGTCTCAGCTATCTTTACCTCTAATAGAAAACTACGGTTGTCAGTTATCAAAATGGACTTTAGAAATGGGCTCGTATTGCCCTAACCCGTTTGGCTTTAGTGGAAAGAGCGTCGGCCTGTGGACTCAAGGGTCCCAGGTTCGATTCCGGTCAAGGGCATGTACCTTGGTTGCAGGCACATCCCCAGTAGGAGGTGTGCAGGAGACAGCTGATCGATGTTTCTCTCTCATCGATGTTTTTAACTCTCTATCCCTCTCTCTTCCCCTCTGTAAAAAATCAATAAAATATATTTTAAAAAAAGAAAAGAAAGAAATGGGCTCGTATTGTTGAAATCTGAGATGTCCACAACTTGTGACTGGCTAGAAATACTCCAGGGGCTCCCCACCACTCCACGGAGGGGCATAGCACGTTCACAAGGCTGGACCCGGGAACAGGGCCTCAGGCTGGGTTCCACACTCGCACAGTTTATCTGGACTCCATGTTGAACTGAATCCTTCCCCTACAACGTCAGCATATTTGCCTCAGGTGAACATCTTAAGCAAATAAAAGTCTAAAGAGGCAGAGACACAGATCTCCTTAAACTCACAAAACGGGGTGCAGGTGTACTTTTCTGCCCTCTTATAAACAAACATTTGTTTTCATAACGGGGGACAGAGGGAATGGGTGGGAAACCTGTAGCCCTCACCTCCTCTAACCACAGGGTGGCATTATTTGGGGTTGCAGATGCAGGTGCTATTGCACAGGAACTGGAAAGTGAAGCGGCCTGAACAAGAGGCATATTTATGTCTTAACATTTCATAGTCCGGAGGCAAGCAGCCCAGGCAGGAAGAGCTCACATTCCTGGTCGGATGACTGTGTCAAGTCTCACCACGTCCCGGGCAGCAGGAAGGAGGAAAAAGAAACGGAGGCACACCCTTCCCCCGTTGGCTACACTGTTTCAGAGGCTCATGCCCAGCTTCAAGGGCGCAAGGAAACGCATTTCTACACCAGCCACAGATGGCAACTGAGTGGCACTATGCTGTCCAACACCGTGTGGGGGTCTCCTTCCCCGTGCCGCTCCCATCATCTGAGGAAACCTGCCTGAGGCCTGGTCTGCATGGGTGAGGTTAATGAGATAATGCAACTCATTGCTTAAGGCACACTAATAAAGCCACTGTGACGTCACACGTGTTTACAAGTGAAACGCACAGGTGTTTACAAAAAGAGAAAGGCCAAAAATAAAAAATAAAAATCTGGGCTCTGAAAAATAATTAGGTAACCGTCATATTAAACAAAAGCTAGATGACCTGAGAATAAGCCACATCCTGGTTTCTAGCCTTCTTCAGTCGCCTTAATTAGAGACTCCGAAGTCCCATGGGGGGAAGTAGCTGTCCCTGCTCTACTTTGAAAACCCCCCAAACAGGTCACTGCAATGAGTAAAGTCACTGCGTGAAAGATAAAGTGCAATCCTTACTACGCTGCCGGGGCTCCCGTAACCAGCACCACAAACTGGCTGGCTTTGCACAGAGCCTGTCTCGGTGCTGGAGGCGAGAAGTCCACAGTCAAGGTGTGCAGAGCTGGTCCCTCCGGGGGCTGTGAGGGAAGGGTCTGCCCCAGGAGGGAAGGGTCTGCCCCAGGCCTTCTCCTTGGCTGGTCAGATGGCCATCTTCTTGTGTCTTCGCAATGTCTTCCCTCAGTGTTGAAATTTCCCCTTTTTTATAAGGGTCCCAATTATATTGGCTTAAGGTCCACCTTCGTCACCTCATTGTCACTTGATCGCCTCGGTGAAGTCCGTATCTCCAAATCAGCCCTCATTCTGAGGTGCTGGGGGTTAGGACTTCAATTTATGCATGTTGGGAGTGGGCACAATTCAACCGCTAACACACACTTAGGAGCCCTTTAAATCTGAGACCAAAGACTGCATACTCACTGTGGTCATTGCCTCCTTTTTTAAAAGCCTCTTTATCGGAAAACATAATACAGAAAATGCATAAGACATAAGGACGAAATGCAACAAGTAACTGTAACGTGGACACCTGTGGGGCTGCAGTTTGGCTGAAATACAAAGCGCTGCCTGTAGCTAGGAGTCCTTGCGTGCCCACCCCTTCTCCATCACACATCCCTCCCTCCTCCAGGAGGGCCGATCATTCTTTCAGGGAAATGACCTGCTCCCTTTCCCTCGGGGTTTTCCCGCCGCTGAGTACATCCCAAACAATACGGTTGGGTTTTACCTATCTTTGAACCGAATGGGAGTAGCACTATATTGTAATATGTTATTTGGGGTCTTTCTATCCCTCAACCCATTTGTAAGATTTATCCATCTGTTTACATTTTTTAATGGCTGCAAAAATATTTCATGACCCTACATCCAATTTTGCCGGTAAAAAGCATATTTTCTCTGACATGTACCATTCTTATTCTTTTTAAAATATATTTTATTGATTTTTTTACAGAGAGGGAGAGGGATAGAGAGTTAGAAACGTCGATCAGCTGCCTCCTGCACACTCCCTACTGGGGATGTGCCCACAACCAAGGTACATGCCCTTGATCGGAACTGAACCTGAGACCCTTGAGTCTGAAGGCCAATGCTCTATCCACTGAGCCAAACCGGTTAGGGCCCATTCTTACTCTTTTTAAACATTCCCACATCCTTCAACCTACCTAGACAGATTCTAATAAAAGCAATTTGCTTCAGCATCGCCTCCCCAGACATTTCCCCCAGAAAAACTGAACAAGAAATGATTCTCACAGCAAAGCATATTTACCAATGGACCTGATATGTTTCAGGCCATGCTATATTCTAGGATGCACTGGACCCCGGGCCATTTCTCACAAGGTGTGTGAACCACCAGGTAAAGGCAAGAGAAGGCATGAGGTTGAGGGGATCGTCATGTGTCAGTGTCTAAGGTGACAGTCTTCACCGATGAACACGGGACCTTAGAGCAAAGAGGACAATGTAACATAGTGAGCTATGCTGATCTCAGGGGCTTGCCCAATTTTCGTTGGGTTTTCAAAGGTTGGAGACTTGCTCCTTTGTCAGTTGTATTGGAGATCTGCTCCTTCATCAGTTGTATTGGAGATCTGCTCCTTGGTCAGTTGTATTGGAGATCTGCTCCTTCATCAGTTGTATTGGAGATCTGCTCCTTCATCAGTTGTATTGGAGATCTGCTCCTTCATCAGTTGTATTGGAGATCTGCTCCTTGCTCAGTTGTATTGGAGATCTGCTCCTTGGTCAGTTGTATTGGAGATCTGCTCCTTCGTCAGTTGTATTGGAGATCTGCTCCTTCGTCAGTTGTATTGGAGATCTGCTCCTTCGTCAGTTGTATTGGAGATCTGCTCCTTGCTCAGTTGTATTGGAGATCTGCTCCTTGCTCAGTTGTATTGGAGATCTGCTCCTTCGTCAGTTGTATTGGAGATCTGCTCCTTCGTCAGTTGTATTGGAGATCTGCTCCTTGGTCAGTTGTATTGGAGATCTGCTCCTTGCTCAGTTGTATTGGAGATCTGCTCCTTGCTCAGTTGTATTGGAGATCTGCTCCTTGCTCAGTTGTATTGGAGATCTGCTCCTTGCTCAGTTGTATTGGAGATCTGCTTAACTGGACAGTCTGGGTATGCTGACCCTGTCTGCCTGCTTACCTGTGCTCAGGTGGAACCTGACACTAGCTTGAACTCATCTACTGGCTAACGCACTGGCCATGCTGATGTAGACTGAACTTATATCCTTCCATGGATGTTATCAACTTGGATCCTCCCAGGCTTCATTTCCCGGTCTCAATAACCAGTTTCATTTTCTAATCCCAACCTAAATTCAAGTCCTGACAGCGATGTGATTCCCCTACAAAACGAATCACAATCAGGAAGTTGTTTTCTCTATTACTCTAGATGTCTCTCTATGGAGCAGAAATGAACTAAATAAAAAGGGAAACTAAGAAATTACTTCAGCCACGACATTTTCGCTGGAAGTTCTTTAAATAATAAAATAGCTTCTCCTATATTAAAGGGGGTCAGAACAGGCCTCCCCAAGATGTGCCACTTCGGCCTGTGAATTGTTTTGAGCTGAAGGCAATCAGCACCCTGCAGCACTATTCAGTGTCATCTAAATGTAGTCTCAGGTGCCTTTCTTTAAATGGTAAACATGGTAATAAATTTCTTTTAAACTTAGATGTACAATAATTGCTCCCTTGTTTGGAAGAGAATGTGAATTGACAGTCACATTACATTGTGAGGAAATATCATTTTATTTAGTTGTCCATTCTTTTCAACGGCCCCTGCGGTCTGACTTCTGGGCGCAAATTTTGCCTGAAACTCTCCTCCCCGCGACCATCACTGACTTCCTTCACACCAGATGCACTACTTCTCATTCTTTCTTGGTTTCCTTTTCCCAGCGTTTCTTGCTGTTGGCGATCACTCTTCACATTCAGCTTTCATGACAATAACCATCCTGAATCACCTCTCCCCTTTTCCTCCCTTTTTTTGGCTAATTCACAGAAAACCCAGAGCCTACAGATGAGCACAGCACTAGGTCCTACAGGTAAAGAAGGCATGCCCGTCCTTGAGGGAAAAGATGCAGGACTAACCCTCCTGCCCAGGCTGACGGCAGAGTTCCAACCAGGGCGAGAGAGCTGGGTTGGAAATCAGAACTGAGTATTTAGGGTCAAAGGAGTCTTCTTGAAGGATGTAACGCGGTACCAACCAGGCTCGGGCCAGACACGGTTCATTCCCAAAAGTAGCCCTCAGGCCCTCCGCCGCCTGGAAATCCTTCTAGCTGGTCCCAAGGCAGCTCTCTGGTCCACTTCCATGATAATTGTCTCTTCCTTTCTCCACTCTCCTCAAAACTCCCAGACAGCCTCCATCTGTCTCACTCGCAGACGATGAGCTGACCTTCAACTTCAGAGAAAACAAAAATAGCCCATTAGCAGAGAAGTCCTGCTATTGAAAGAGGAAACACGGAGCACAGAGGATGGTACAGAAGAGCTATTTTATTCCCTAAGTCAACCTCTCCCAACACGATCGCTCTGAGAGGCACAGGGAAGGCCCTGCTCCCTCCTGCTTCCCGATGTCCATCAGTGACCTCACTCCTGGGCGGGAGCCCCGAGCTCCCTCTCCTCTGCCGCTGGCCGGGGTGGCCCCTGTTGGATTCCACTGCCTTCCCTTCCATGGAACAGGGTGGAGGCCAGAAGGCAGTGAAGGGGAAGCCACCTCCTCCTCAGAGAATCGGGAGGGAGGCGTCCCAGTCCCAGCCTGAGACCGCAGCGCCTGGGCACAAGCCTGGAACCCAGAAACCTCGCCCCACCTCCGCCCCACCTGACCAGTGGCTCCAAGCCCCAGAAGCGTTGGCCGTGGTGGGGAAGAAGGGCAACACGACCCCATTCCTTCCCGTGGGCTGTTACGTGCCACCGTAACTGCCTGCCGGGAATCAACTGCAGATACGCTGGGAGCTGACAACTGTTCCTGCCAGTCATGAGAAAACACACTTCACAGGCAAACCAAGGTTCGTCTCCGGAGACACAATTTGGTTCAGAGTCCGCTCGTTTCCAGAACTGCGCGGATCGCAGGCAATGATTCCACTGCACCTGGAAGAGGTTTTGGAATCAAGTTCATCGAAGGTGTGTGTTAGCAAACAAAAGTCAAAGACGTGAGTCTATAAACACAATTCCCCTATAACCGGAAGGTACCGCGGCTTGCAAGTTCATTCATTCACTCGGCAAATACGTATGAAGCGCCTATCATATGCCAGAAAACACACGAGGTTCTGGGTACAGAATAAGACAGGTATGCCCACTGCTTAGACCAGTGGTCGGCAAACTGCGGCTCTGCTGACTAATGAGTTTGCCGACACTGGCTTAGACTATTGAGGAGACAGACAGGAAACAAGTAAACAGAGCATTACAAATGGTAATAGATGCTTGCGTTACACCCTGCAATTGGACTACCCAATTGCCATCCTGCTGATTAGCAGGATGAAGCAGTTACTAAGAAAACATGGTAGAAAATTGCAACAAATTGTTGGTCTAGGACAGTGGTCGGCAAACTGCGGCTCTGTTGACTAATGAGTTTGCCGACCACTAGGACAGGGGCTTAATCACAAGGAACAACAACAGCGTGTAATTCTTGGAATCGAGAGACTAGGTCAGTGGTCGGCAAACTCATTAGTCAACAGAGCAGGAAACCGCAGCTTGCAAGCCACATGTGACTCACGAGCTGCAGTTTGCCGACCATTGACCTAGACCAAAGGGGATTCTTACAGAGCCTTATAGAAAGTCAAATTGACACCCCATGTAGTACATGGGTTTTCAGCCAGACACCATCCATGTGAGCCACTAACTATAACCAACCCACGCAAACCTTGGAGAGTCACTTCCACGTAACCAATAAAGGTACCGCTCAGCAACCTGGACATCTCACTCAAATGACTCAGCCCCAAGTGACACAGAGGCCAGGAAGCTGCTCAGCAGGAAGGCACCTCCCAGACCCCTCAGACAAGGGTGAGGGACTTTTTATAGGATTTCTGAATAACGTGGCAGAAAGCAAGCTACCGCTGACTTCCCCTCGGCGCAGTGTCTTCTCCGTGACATTTCCACGGCACCGGAAACTCAACAAATGGCTCCACGACCTTCCAAAACACTGGAGAGACATCTCTCACCTGAAGCCCTGACACCTAAGTGAATGAGTGGGTAATAAGACAGGAGAATTTCACCCACGTACCCCCAAAATGTGAGTTCCCCACACCAGAATCCAGGCTTTGCACACAAAGGGAAGCAAACCACTCCCTCATGCTGCTTTGTAAGGCAGAGGGGAGCCCCCTTATGCCCACACTTCCTTTCTGCTACCAATTCCAATTGAACTCCCACCAACTACACTTCCCAGCATGCAGTGTGGCTTTGGGGCACTTTGGTCCACAAATACAAAGTCAGTTGTTGGAGAAGGTAAGCCTAGAAGAACAATAAGCAGTAGACTCTGTGATGTGCAAAACTGCTGTGTTGGAAAATTACTACTGGTACTGTAGTAATTTTAGATCACCCAGAAATACATTCTTAACCTTATAAAATGAACACAAGGACAAGACATCAGAAAAAAAAAAATCCCTGCTTTGGACAACAGATCCATAAACAATAAAGACCACAGTAACAGGGCATAGCACTCAGCCCTCCAGTTTAGAAGATAAATAACTAAGTAAATAAATAAATAATCTGTAAAGTAAACCCAGACTAAAGACACCAAGAATAAACAGCCTACATTAGGAATGCACAGAATTCCCCTCATGTAAAACTAAGAAGGAAAAACAAGCAGAGGTCCTATCAAAACATTTATTGTATAAAAGACGTGAGTTCTACAGAAAATGTTATTAGATAAGAGTACACTTCAGGAGAAACCAAGATGGCGGCATAGGTGAACACCTAAACTGCTGCCTCACACAACAATTTCAAAACTACAGCTAAAAGACAGAAGTGACATCATCCAGAACCACAGGAAAGCTGGCTGAGTGGAAATTCTACAACCAGAAGGAAAGAGAGCGGCACACGGAGACTCAGAGGAGCTGCAAAAGGCTGAGGTACGGAGACATGCACACAGAGAGGACGGGCAGCTGAGTGCCTGGCTAGCTTTCTCTAGCGGGAGAGAGACGGAAGCTCCCAACTGCACTGAACCCCAGTTCCGGGCGAGACCCTGGGGTCCCAGACTCATACAGGGCGAGTCTGGACTGTCGAGAAAAGAGAGGAGCACATGGAAACTCAGGGGAGCCGTGAAAGGCAGAGGTCTGGAGGTGACTGAGTGCTGAGTGTGCCGCTGGCTTTCTCTACTGGGAGGAAGGCGGAAGCTCCTGACTGCGCTGAAATCCAGTTCCGGGCGAGAATCTGGGAATCCAGATTCATTGGGGGAGAAACTGAAACTGGACTGTCTGGCAGCGGGTGAAACTCGAGGGTGGCTTTCTCTCAGAGGTGCTTGCAGCGATTATCAAGGGACACTGAGACCCAGGGGCCTCATAGGGCAGGGCTGACGGGAAGCCAAGGCTGTCTGCTCCGCCCTGAGACTCTGCCCCATCCAAGCTGAGCACAGAGGCTTTTGCAATTTTGCAAGTCTTGTCCCATAAGGGTGTCTCCAGCACAGAAGTTCTCCCTGTATAGACACAGCTGATCCTCACAACCAATTAGCCTGGAGGTCAATTCCTCCCAGTGATACCAACAACAATCAAGACTTAACTACAACAAGGCTGTACACATAGTCCACAAAGGGGTGCACCAAGAGTGTCCACCTCAGGTAACTGGGGAGGCTGAGCCACTGGGCCATATAGGACACCTAGCACACAAAGCTACTCTACCAACTCAGGGAAGCAGCCAAAATGCAGAGACAAAGAAACAGATCACAAACGAAAGAAATGGAGGAAAGCAAATGACTGGATATAGAGTTCAAAACCACAGTTATAAGGTTTTTCAAGAATTTCCTAGAAAAGGCCAATAAATTTAGTGAGACCCTCGAGGATATGAAAAAGGACCAACTAGAAACTGAACATACATTGACTGAAATAAAAACTATTATACAGAGACCTAACAGCAGACTAGAGGAACCCAAGACTCAAGTCAAAGATCTGAAATACAAAGAAGCAAAAAACACTCAAGCAGAAAAGCAAAAAGAAAAAAGAACCCAAAAATTTGAATATAGTATAATGAGCTTCTGGGACAACTTCAAGCGTACCAACATCAGAATTATGGAGGTGCCAGAAGAAGAGAGAGAGCAAGATACTGAAAACCTATTTGAAGAAATAATGACAGAAAACTTCCCCCACCTGGTGAAAGAAGTAGACTTACAAGTCCAGGAAATGCAGAGAACCCCAAACAAAAGGAATCCAAAGAGGACCACACCAAGACTCCTCATAATTAAAATGCCAAGAGCAAAAGACAAAGAGAGAATATTAAAAGCAGCAAGAGAAAAACAGTTAATTACCTATAAGGGAGCACCCATATGACTCTCAGCTGATTTCTCAACAGAAACTATGCAGGCCAGACCGGAGTGGCAAGAAATATTCCAAGTGATGAATAGCAAGAACCTACAACCAAGATTAATCTACCCAGCAAAGCTATCATTCAGAATTGAAGGTCAGATAAAGAGCTTCACAGATAAGAAAAAGCTAAACGAGTTCATCACCACCAAACCAGTATTATATGAAATGCTGAAAGGTATTCTTTAAGAAGAGGAAGAAGAAGAAAAAGGTAAAGATAAAAATTATGAACAACAAATACATATCTATCAACAAGTGAATCTAAAAATCAAGTGAATTAAAAATCTGATGAACAGAATGGACTGGTGAATAGAATAGAATCAGGGGCATAGAAAGGGAGTGGACTGACAATTCTCAGGGGGAAAGGGGTGTGGGGGGTGCGGGAAGAGACTGGACAAAGGTCGTACACCTATGGATGAGGACAGTGAGGGGGGAGGTAAGGGCAGAGGGTGGTGTGGGAACCAGGTGGAGGGGAGCTATGGGGGGGAGGGGAAGAGGAATAATTGTAATAATCTGAACAATAAAGATTTATTAAATTTTAAAAAGAAGAGTACACTTCAGGTCAATGGTAAAAAGAAGGACTGGATAATAAAATAAAAAGGAGGAGGAAGAGAAGAAAACGCAGACACTGATTAAACACTTGGAAAGAAAATTCCAAACAAGAACCACTTAAGTTTAAAATAATCAGGGCATTCCACGTATGTCTAAAATCAGAGACTCTGGGCTCAGAAGTGGCTCTGGGCTCCGAGTCGGAGAGAAAGGGGGAAAGGTTCTAATCAAACATTTGCAGCGAGAGCGCTGATAAATTAGGGATTTTGTGCCATACCTTCTAGCTTCCCAGTGCACGCTGGCTTTGGCCATAGAGCCTTACATTGAATTCTGAATCCTTTCTAAATTGAAAAGGAAAATTTCCTTTCCGTGGGATTACATGAGCAAGCCCTGCATGCCATCGCCTCCCTTGGGGAAAAGGACTCCACATCTGGCAACCATGCGAACACGTTTCACTCACCAAAGCCCCTTCACCACGAGTTCATGTCACGGCTTCACACCTCGCCGCTCTTTTTCCAGACTCCAACTACATGCTGGCATATCCTCCGCATATACTGGAATAGTCTAAACTTTCCGGACATGTGATCCGTGCTGGCTGTGATCCGGGGATGTAGCCGCCCGTGGAAAGCCCCATGCCTTGGAGGGCCCATGTCTGCCACTGGTGGCAATGACGGATGCTGACCTTGCAAAGAATCACTTGGAAACATATTTGATGGCAAAACTGTCAGAAGCTACTTAAATCCCTGCTCCGTTTGGCTGGGGCAGGAATGAAAAAACAACAACTGGCGAGAAATTACTTCATATACTTAATGCATACAGAGGTGTGTACCAACTATTCATTGGACACCTATGCCTGCCACAGTCGTAGACACTTAATGTTTTATCTCATCAGAATCTCACAACCACCCTGGGAGCTATCCATTAACCCCATTTTTATTAGCTCAGTGGTTGAGCATCAACCTATGAACCAAGAGGTCACAGTTTGATTCCCAGTCAGGGCACATGCCCAGGTTACAGGCTGGATCCCCAGTGTGCGGTGTGCAGGAGGCAGCCGATCAATGATTCTCTCTCATCATTGATGTTTCTCTCTCTCTCTCTCTCCCCCGCCCCCTTCCTCTCTGGAATCAATAAAAAGTATTTAAAAACAATATTCTTGGTATTTGGGAAGCATCTCTTTAAGGCTTCTTAGGAGCAGAGCGGGAAGGTCAGTAGCTGACAACCATACTGAGTCAAGAGTTTACAGTAAATGCCTACAACGTGTTCACTCTGGGTTTCCATAAGCGTGCTCGCTAGTATCCAGGTCGCTCTTCCCACGACGAGCCTTGTCGCCCACCCAGTCTGTGAGTGCAGCCCTGGAGAATCCGACGGGGCAGGGCCGACGGAGCCTAAGATCCTGCGTGTCTAACCAACAGCCACGAGATGCCGCCCCGAGACCAGCCACCAGAAGCAAAGGTCTCCGACCCCGTGTCCTCACGCCAGCGCTCCCCGCTTCACTCCCAGGAACTGAGCATTACAGAAACTCCTTATTGTGTGCTCATCATTTTTTTACATATAACCTAAAAATCATTTTTTTCCTAGTTCAATGACAAGGCCTCTCTTTTGCAATAATAATGGACAGGCACTTCCAGAACATTCGCTTTAAGTCAGCTTTTCTCAAAAGGACGTCTGCAAACATCTTCTTGATGGGTCCTCAAAAATAATTTTTCATAAAAGCGGTCCATACCATGGCATCTTGATCAGAGTTTTTCCTGATCAGCTCACAGCCAACATCCAGCTGCAAAAAAAAAAGGACCGGACAGGGCCAGGGGGAAGGGTAGGTTCTGGAAATCAAAGAGCTTCTTCCTTCCTGCTTGCAAACCTCTGAAACGGGTAAGTGGCTTGTGAGAACTTCGAGGGCAATGAAAAGAAGCGTTCCCTAGGACACAGCAGGCTTTCCCCAGGAGTAAGTTTTGCCAAACACCATTTCCTTTGTAACAGGCTTGCCGTGGTGGTGGGCCATGACAAAACTGGTAGACAGCATAGCTAGGTTTCAGCAAGGTGTGGGAGGGAGTCTCCTAAAAGCATCTCGTGGCCACGGAGAGAAAAGTGCCTCCTGAATAAATGCTGCATAGCTAGACTGACAGGTGGTTGCACTGAATAAACAAACGCAACGGATGGATGGAACAGGGTCAGCCCAGTGTGAGGTCCTTCCCAGCCCCGTCCCTTCCCGCCTCCCATCTCTCCCGAACTGGAAACGGCAAAATTAGAAACAACGCCACAGGTTCCAGGGGCAGTTCAGTGCTTAAAGAGAGGCTGGGGGTAGGAAAAGGAGGTAACGTGGGCTGCGGAGAAATAGTGGAGGTTTTTCCATGTAAAATCTGTGGAAGACAACGGCAGGTGAGCCCCAGTGAACACAGCATTGCCCACGTGTGTGGGAGGAGGGAGAGGCAGAGTGAAGATGCACGTGGGGAGGGCTGTTCCACAGCTCTTTTCCCCCGTCAGCATCACGCTGGTCCACTTCTCCGGGACCACACAGGGTCCCAGGCGGCACCGCGCTGAAGTGTGAATTCGGAATCGGAAATCGGAAAAGCACAGCTTGGGGAGAGACACCGAACACTGGCCTCTGGGTAGGCTCCTAAGGCTCAGCAAATCGAGTTATGCACACGTCCCGAAACCACAGGAAAGCAGACTCTCCCATCCAACAGTTGCTAACAGGAGGAAATTCAATTGTGTAAAAAGACCAGGATTCTTTTATTTACTTTATTCAAAAATAAATATACCTTTATTTCATTCCCGGAAGTGGGAAAGCGCTCAAAGACTCCAGGAGTCGTGTGTAAAGAACATGAGAGACGCCAGATTTAGGATAACCGTCCCATCTAACAGTATGATATTGGCAATCGATGATAACAGGAAATTTCATTTTAAAAATCCATGAATCCACCCTGGGAGGAGGAGGACGGGGGAGGGAAGTTCTTGCAGAATGCCAGCTATCGGATGCAACAGGAATGACACAGTTAGAAAATAACCCCTTTGCAAGCCCAGTGTAACTGCCTCAGGTAAGAGTCACATCCGAAAGCTGAAAGTACTTTAATACATATTTTACTGATGTCAGAGAGGAAGGGAGGCGGGCAGAGAGATAGAAACATCAATGATAAGAGGGAATCACTGATCGGCTGCCCTTAGCACACCTGCTACTGGGGATGGAGCCTGCAACCCAAGGTATGTGCCCTGACCGGGAATTGAACCGTGACCTCCTGGTTCACAGGTCGACGCTCAACCACTGAGCCACCATGGCCGGACATGGGGAAAGGTTATTAAGGAACAGGATGCGTACATGCTCTTGAGCATTATCCCACAGATTTCCAACTAGTCAAAAAAGGACAAGTGCACTGGTCCATGGCAAAGCTGCGGTGGCCACCACTAAGCAGGAGACCCCACGCCATAATCACCAACAGCAAGAGGCTCAGGCCCCGTGTGCCTCCTGTTGGGGTGCAGTGGGTGGTATCACCTCAGGTGTCTCTTTGCCAAAAATGCTTGACCTGAACCTAAAAAATGGGGAACAGGTAGACAAATCCGAAATGTGGAACCATTGGTCGAAACTCTTCAAAGCAATTAATGTCGCAAAACAGAAGGAAGATGACACAGGACAATCAAGCACAACGCATGGTTTTTCTTTAAAAGGGGTGGGATCATTTCAATACGAAACATACATGACAATGATAACATTGAATTATGGTTCATTTTCTTAGGTTCAACAACGATAATAACAATAATGATAATTTTGGGTAGTATAGAAAAATGTCTTTATTCTTAGGAAACATAAAAGTATGGAGAAGTGATGTGCAGTGGTGTCTGCAAATTACTTTTTTAAGCTCAGAAAAAAATATATACATATGCAGAGAGGATAGAATGTTAACCGTTGATGGGATGAGATGAGAAGTGTATGAGCGCTTTTTCTTCTTTTGTCCGCTTTTTTGCAGATAAGTTTTCAATACTGATGATCCAAAATAAAGGAAAAATGTTTTTAACATTCATTAAATTTCTTATTCCCACTAAGGAGAAAATAAATGGGACTACATCAAAATAAAAAGCTTTAGCACAGCAAAAGAAACCATCAACAAAACAATAACAAAGCCCACTGCATGGGACAACGTATTTGCCAATGTGATAAGGGTTTAATCTCCAACATTTATAAGGAACTTATACAACTTAACAAAAGGAAGATAAACAATCCAATCAAAAAATGGGCAAAGGACCTAAATAGACACTTTTCAAAAGGGGACATACAGAAGGCGAAGAGACATATGAAAACATGCTCAAAGTCACTAATCATCCGAGAGATGCAAATCAAAACAACCATGAGGTACCATCTCACACCTGTCAGAATGGCTATCATCAACAAATCAACAAACGACAAGTGCTGGTGAGGATGCGGAGAAAAAGGAACCCTCGTGCACTGCTGGTGGGAATGCAGACTGGTGCAGCCACTGTGGAGAACAGTATGGAGTTTCCTCAACAAACTAAAAATAGAACTCCCATTTGACCCAGTAATCCCACTTCTAAGAATACATCCCAAGAAAACAGAAACACCAATCAGAAAGGACATATGCGCCCCTATGTTCATAGCAGCACCATTCACCACAGCTAAGATTTGGAAACAGCCTAAGTGCCCATCAGCAGATGAGTGGATTAGAAAACTGTGGTACATCTACACAATGGAATACTACGCTGCTGTAAAAAGGAAGGAACTCTCACCATTTGTAACAACATGGGCAGATCTGGAGAGCATTGTGCTAAGCGAAATAAGCCAGTCAGAAAAAGATAAATATCACATGATCTCACTCATTTGTAGACTATAATGAACAACATAAACTGATGAACAAAAACAGATGCAGAGATAGTGAAGCATCGATCAGACCGTCCAGCCAGAAGGCAGGGGAGGGTGGGGAGAGGGGTAGAGATCAACCAGAGGACTTGGTTGCATGCACATAAGCCTAACCCATGGACACAGACACCAGGGGGGTGAGGGCATGTGCTGGGGGAGGGGGGGTCATGGGGGGAAAAGGAGACATATGTAACACCTTAACCAATAAAAAAAAAATTTTATTCCCCCTCAGCCTTATTTTTCCCATAAAAGCTCTTCAACCTCATGCCTCCTACTGCAGAAGTTTATCCTTAGAATTAGGTAGCAATAACAGTTTTCCCTGCACTAGGCATTCAGTATTACAAATCCATATAAATTGTGATTTTAAAAGTATTTGAAAACATAACAGAGCATCAAAAGTGTAATGAGCAGGATAGTCTAGGAGACAATACATTAAAGCTGAGTGCTAATTTCTGTTTCTGAGCTTTCGCTTTTTTCCAAGGCAATCTCTTTCTTCAGAAACAGTTAGAGGAACCCTTGGGTAAAAGTCAAAGCTGTCCTAGCACAGTGCTCCCACCCAGTTGACAACGAAGTCCAAGCAGAGTGACGACAAGGCTGGTGGCTGCATAAACGCCATCATGTAACAATCATCGTGAGCTCACCACAAAATAAGCCAGCAGTGATTCCACATACCAATTAAAAAAAATATGAAGAGCTGCAGATTAAATCTCAACCTGAATTGAGGAAATTTATTCTAAAATTGATGGTGACAAAACAGATGGCATGCATATCTCTTCTGGCATTGTGCCCAAGAAATAGAAACCCCAGGGAACATTCTTATGCAACAAATGAACGCATTTTAGAGATGCTAAATTTAAAAACCAAAACCAAAACTTAGGATATTCTTCACTTGTTTATTTCTTCTGTTCATATCATCAAAGTAAGATATTAATACACAAATAGATTTAAAGGTCAATTTTCTCATTTTTAAAATACATTTTCAATGGAAATAGACTGACTTAACCAAATTAACATACAACCTCACATCACTAATGACAACCCCCTCACATCACTAATAACTGCCTGGTCGCTTTTCATCTTTATTCTTTGGACTAAAAACTGGCTTCTGCTAAGACTTGCTTTAAAATATATTAACAACAAATGATTCTTAACAACTGACAAGGTAAAAATGGATAAGGAAACTAAAACCCAAAATAAAAGTATTTTTCTTTGTTCAAAATAATAACAAGTGGTTATGAAAGACTAAAGACAATAATTTATTATAGATTTAAGTGTTTCTTTCTAACCACCAATTGCAAATAATATGTAAAACATACTTTAAAAATCAGGTAGTTTGCAATATTAGCAAGTTTTCTCTCCTTTTATATATATTTAAAACTATCGATAATAAAAAAAATGAGGGGGGTCCTTTAAGAGGTTTCATAGTTTATTCCCCCAGGTGACAATAAGAAAAATGTTTAAAATGAGAGGCATCTTAGAATTCTCACTTCTGCCGCAAACCTATATGCTAAAAATATCTTGCCAAATAAATGAACTGCTTCTAGCGATGACCCATTTAAAAAAAAAAAAATCTAACTAAAATTTCACAAGTGCAATTAAATTGTTCTAATGGACTACTTACCTCAAAACCTATTTATGTTATCTACATTGAAACCATTCTACGAAATAGTGTAAAACGTTTCATTAATAACACTTTTTGAAAAATAAGCTGAACAAAAAGCCTAGGTAACACGCTTCTCTGTGGTCTCCATGTATGTAGTTCATCGCCTTTTGCTGCTTCCCATTTCCCAGAAGTAAATAAGTACAATTTTCCTGAAGTAAAATCAGCATTGCTTGAGCTCTCTCAGCATCAAAAACGAAAAAAAGCAATAGTTCCTCTTGTCATTAGAAAAATATCTTCAGAGTTAACAGCTAATATTTATTAAGCATATTTTATATGCCAGAAACTAAATCAATAACATATGTGTTGCCTTAGCTAACCCTCCAGACAACCCTCTGAGGGAGAGACTATTATTACCACCGTTTTGGAGAGGAGGAAATGGAGATTCAGGAAAGTTAAGTATTGGAGAGATGGCCAGGCATTGCCCAAAATCTCATCTCCGCTTCTTTCCTAGCAACATGGCCTTAGCTGGGCTTATGACCATCCTGCCAGCCTGGCGCTACTCCAGGTAGATGGTGTCCGAACAGAGTGACACTGTAGGGCACCCATCTGGTGTCCAGAGAATTGCTTGGTGGGGGGAAACCTCCAACACTTGGTGTGATCATGGGCCAAGTTCTCACCAATGCTTCTCACTGGTGAACTAAGTCATCCATGCGTGGAAGTGACCCGTGCACCTTCCAAGCCACGTGCTTCTCTCTCTTCTCACGGGCTGGAACCCACATGTGGGACTGAGGCAGCTTCAACCCCACAGACGATGACAGCACCCTAAGGAGCGGCAGAGCCACAAAACAAAATGAAAGTGCTCATGTCTAGCACCTGCCCAGCCGGTGTGGCTCAGTGGTCGAGTGTCGACCTATGAACCAGGAGGTCACGGTTCGATGCCCGGGTTGTGGGCTCCATCCCCAGTGTGGGGCGTACAGAAGGCAGCTAATCAATGATTCTCTCTCATCGTTGATGTTTCTCTCTCTCTCCCCCTCTTCCTTCCTCTCTGAAATCAATGAAAACATTAAAAAATAGAGCTCCTGAAACCCTTGTCATTTCCTGGTGATGAGAATGTCTTTTGTTCTAATGAGGCAACTCTGAGTGGGCTACTGGATGGCCCCTCCCCCCGCCCCCCCCCCGCACCCCCCCCTCCTGTCCCCCGTTCTCCTGAAAAAGACAAGGGCTGAAATGGAGTGCATGCCGGAAAGGCCTTCAGAAAAATCCTCATAGCATGGGGCTTGGAGAGGGTCCAGGGGGATGAACACGTCCACAATGGGAGGGTGACTCACCCCTATTCCCCGGGGCAGGAGCTCCCCAACTCAGGATCCTCCCAGGCCTCACCCTACGTGTCTCTTCTTCTGACTGTCCACCTGCGTCCTTCCTCGCAGCCTCGGATACCCCGGTCCACGGCATAAACGTTGGCCTGAGTTCTGCGGGCAGCCCTAGCAAAGCAAAGTAACCCAAAGGGGGGGAGGTCATGGGAACCTCAGACGTGTGGCCACGTCGGACAGAGGTTGTGGGCCCCCTGGGCCCCTTCTACGTTCCATGGGCATCGAAGATGGGAAGCGGTCACGAGACCGAGCCCTTCACTGCGGGGCCTGGCGCTACTCCGGGTAGATGGTGCCCGAACGGAGTGAAACGGTAGGGCACCCGTCTGGTGTCCAGAGAACTGCTTGGTGGGAGGAACCTCCAACATTTGGCGACCAGAAGTGTCGGAAGCAGAGTATTCTGTGTGAGAGTAACGAAACAGAGAACGAAAACAAAGAGCAGCACGGCAAACCCTGGGGAGGGAGGGAAATCTGACTTAGAGTTTCCATGTCATGTTATTTGAAATGTCCATTTCCCAATAAAAACTTGCAACGCACAAATAATCAAGGAACTGTAGCCCATCCACAGAAGATAAAGGAGTAAGTCAAAGAGTGACTCGGCCAAAGAGGACACACAGACGTGAAAAGGGGCCCAACGTCACGGCTCCTCGGAGAAGTGCACGTGAAAACCGCAATGAGATGTCACCTCGCCCCAGTGAGAAGGCGGCAAGTGTGGGCAAGAGTGTGGCCAGCAGGCAACCCTCGTGCGCTGCCGGTGGGACTGCAGGCTGGCGCGGCCACTGCGGGGAACGGGAGGAGTCTCCTCAAAAAATGGAACTGCCTTACGATCCAGGGATTCCACTTCCGGGAATATGTCCACAGAAACCCAAAACACTCCTTCGAAAGAATATATGCACCCCTATGTTCACTGCAGCATTATTTGATTTAAAGGACAACTGAATAAGGTAATAATTATAAAAGTGGACTGATGACTTCATGATGTATAAAACAAGGAATGGGGCTATAATACAGTTTTTGTATGCTTTGGAAATTACGCTGAAATGCATCTGAACTAGATTGTTTTATGGTAAGAAGTTCATTGTAACCCCCAGGGCAACCACTAAGAAAATAACCCCCCCAAAAAATCATAATATCATCAGGAATGATGAAGTAAAGGTCTACGAAAATTTTCTTCTCCAGAAAAGCAACAAGAGACTTAAAATGATTAATATATGTTTCCAGGAGAAATTAAAACATATAGCCACACAAAAACGTTTACACAAATGCTCATAGCAGCATTAGTCATAATAGCCAGGAAGTGAAAACACCTCGACTGTTCATCAACTGATGGACAGATATGGTACAGCCATACAACGTAATTTTATTTGGCTAGAAAAGAGTGAAGTGCCGCTAGAACATGTGTCAGCCTTGAAAGCATTATGGTAGGTGAAAGATGCTAGTAGTCACCAAAGACTCCACAGGATGTAATTCTAATAGGAAATGTCTAGAATACGCAAATCTATAGAGACAGAAGGCAGAGTAGTGGTTACCCTGGCTTGGGAAGTGGCTGCTAATGGGCACTGAGCTTCTCCGGGGGTCATGAAGACAGGTCCTGGAATTACACAGAGGTGATGGTTGCACTGCTTTGTAAATATAGTAAAACCGCCTGAATGATATACCTTAAAATGGTGTATCTCATGGTATTGAATATCTCAATAAAGCTGTTGTTGTTTTAATCCGTAAGGAAAATTAACACCTGCAGAATGACTTCCCAAAAGAGAACATAAATTATATTTTGTCTTATAATCAGTCAGGACAACAAACACTCACTGACCCAGACAGTGCTAGATGCTGGGGATGCAAAGACAATCAGTCAACAATCCGGACCCACAGGGACTTCTGTTGTTAACGAGAGAAAAATCAGCAATAAGGCTTTGAAAAGAATTTTGATGCCTTCCCTTCGTTTTCACTCTCAAAATATACCAAGTGCCAATTTTCGACATAACAAACTCTAACTAAAAACCCAATTCCAACAAACATTAAATATTAGCAGCTGCCCAAATCAACAAGCAGATGCCAAAGATAAATGAACTCAAACTCTATCTCCAGTCACACCTCTCTCCTAGCACAAGGTCCAGGTAGGGTCTAGCCTCCGGCCTGGACCACCCTCTGCAGTGCGTCTCCCTAGCTCGAGGGCGCCAAGCAATGTCCATGTCTCCATTCCTACCAGCATCCCAACCCAGGCTTCCTTCCATTTCAGACTTTCGGGACCTACGTTTTATTCCTTTCGGCATCTACCCCTTTCCTTCAAACATGGTTAGTCACTGAGGTTCTTCAGGTCTATATTTTAAGCCAGGTCATCAAAGAAAACGCAGTTCCCTTCTTCTCTATCTTTTATTTCTTTTTATTTAAATATAAGTTTATTGAATTCAGAGAGGAAGGGAGAGGGAGAAAGAGATAGCAACATCAATGATGAGAGAGAATCATTGACGGGCTGCCTCCTGCACGCCCCCCACTGGGCATGTGCCCTGACTGGGAATCGAACGGTGACCTCCTAGTTCATAGGTCGACGCTCAACCACTGAGCCACGCCGGCCAGCCTTTTTATTTCTTCTATTTAGTGAAAATCCCAAAGGGTCCCGCCCCTTCTACCCGTGCTTGGTGGCCTCCGCTAAGAAAGCCAGGAACCCTGCCACCTCATATGCTTTGTTGCTCCAGAACGCGGCTGTAAAACAGATGCGGGTTTTGTGTGGCCTGAGCTGTTCTAAAAACATGTGAATTACCAACATGTCACAGTCAAGAGATGCTTTACATACAAAGGCACACCTTTAGCTTCCTCTGAAAAATCTGAAAAGACACAAAATTCCCACGTGGCAACAGGTGGGTGAGCTGAGTGATGACGCTTCTCTGTCCTCTGATAAAGAACGTCTCCTCTCTCTAGGATCCTCGCCACTGCACAAGCTTTCCACGCACAACGCCTCCAGTTGGTTCCGCCTGTGACCTGCTGCCTCTGGAGGGGGTGGATTCTAGATGAGTCCAAATCCCGAAAGTCAGAAGCTGTTTCCCATCATAAGGAGATGCCCTTCTCCCTTCTCTTTGGTTGCAGGCTGGCTGGCCACGTCCTCTACCTTTGCCAAGCTCTCCTGGTGTCTCACTCCAACAGCTGCTTCACCTCCTCGGAATCACCGTCTTGTCTATCATCTGGGTATCACCCACCTACGGAATTACTCCAGGGCACGCCTGGCCTGGCAGCCTGCTCCGAGAAGCGTAAGGGCAGGCCACGTGGCAGACAGCACTGAGGATCTCCGCCATAGACCGAAAGATCTTCATTTCCAGATTACTGCTCCTTGCAGGTAGATGTTCCGCCTCACTTCCTGAATTCTGAGTTAAAACAACATTTCTCCAACTCACCGTGCACACAACACGTTTGGGGGTCTTGTTAGGACACAGGCTCTGATTCAGTGGGTCTGCCACAGGGTCTGAACGTCTGCATGGCCAGCAAGCCCCCAGGTGACCAGGTGCTGCTGGTGTGTGGACTGCACTTGGGAGAGCAAGAAGTTAGCAAACTTACAAAAGGGGAAGGCGGTTTCTGAGATGAGAAGTATCTGAATGAATCAGACCTCCGGGACTTGACTTCCTGCCATTTCAAAACTTCAAAAACGTTCATCTTTTAGCATCTGTGCCAACTTAATATCGGACTTGCATAAATAATAGCCGTTCATAATGGTCCGTGAGAAAAAAACACAGATGGCTCCTTCAGTCATCAGGCATTGATTATTGCATATTCATTCTGTGATCAATACTTGGCATTATACAGAGGGGTCGGCCAACTTGCCGTATGTTCAGAGTGCTTAAAGTCTAGTTGGCAAAAAGACTACCAGGAATCAGCAGTGGGCCACCTACAGCACCACCTAATCGCTCTACCACTGGTGATCCCCAGGCAGGGTGCCACCTCTGCAAAGGAAGCTGCACTTACTTTTAGGAATGCCTTCTTCTTCAGAAGGCTGAGGTGGGAGAAGACGACGAACACCATGATTTTACGTGCTTCCAGGAGGACAGTGGGGATGCAGAGCCTGGAGAAGTAAGCAGAACTAGTGGGCCTTCGGGGGGGAGGCCTATGCAAAGAGAATCCAAGAATACTGGAGAAAAGACCCTTCATGTTTGCCAGCTTCGATCAGGGGCAATGCAGATCATGTCCTGACCACCTTCGAGTAGCACGTCCATTTGTCTGAAATGAGGCCAAGCCTCAGGCAAAAGCATAGGAAAGGACACGTCCAGTTGTGACGTGGCCTCTTCGTACCTGTACCCCACGCCCCCCATTATCTTAAAGCAAAATCCTAAAGCCTAGGTTCCTCCCACCACGGGTCCCTATAGGCTCCCAAATACCCATCGGAATTGCTGCGCCTAAGTCCCCTATCTTAGTGCTTTCATTCTTCCAATGGGCCGCTGACAAGGAACATGCTTATGTAAAGGACCATTACCGGAAAAATTACCACCTTAACCCATTAGGATCAGTATAGTCCTCCTACTCTTTTAACAAAAAAAGCTCCTAGTGCTAAGATTGTAGCAGGACATTTGTTTCTTTGTTTTTTAATATATATATATATATATATATATATATATATATATATATATATATTTTTTTTTTTTTTTTTTTTTTTTTTTATTTCAGAGAGGAAGGGAGAGGGAGAGAGAGATAGAAACATCCATGATGAGAGAAAAATCACTGATTCACTGATTGAGCCCACAACCCAGGCCTGCGCATTTGACTGGAATTGAACTTGGGACCCTTCAGGCCACAGGCTGACGCTCTGTCCACTGAGCCAAACCAGCTAGGGCTGTGGCAGAATGTTTTGTTAACAATGCTCCCTTCCTGCCCGGCCTCAGCATGGCTCACTGTGGGAAAGGGTATTTCTGACAGATGCCACTTGACGTGAGAGAACTCGTTTCTGATCGCTGTCGTGAAGAAATATATTTCCTACGCTACTGGTAAAATGCTACGCGAGAGCAATTCCCTAAACAGCCAGCGTCCATCTGCATCGAGAAGAAGTGTCAGACGCCCTGCCCATCACTTGGCACTCACGTACTCAGGGATCCCCACTTCACCGCAGCCAGTTTTCCCTCTTTCTGTCAGCCTTTCCTCAAGGTCAGGGGCCCTGTATCTGCTCTGCGAGTGGAGCAGCCTGTGGATGGGCTGCTGGGCGCAACTTCTGTTCTGCACAAAGCCATCACCTTCTTCTCGGAACGGAAAAGCAGTGCATCGCCCGTCCTGCCCCCCCCCCCCCCCCGACTGACTTCCCCAGGTCCGTGAACAGTGGTTCCCGAAAAGAAAGCCCTCTTCACCTCCTGGCTCGCGTTTTCAGGGATAAATGAACACAGCCTCGCACCAAGCGCTCCTCCCTGACCAGATGCCAAGAGCTGATTCATCCTCGGCATGACAACGGCGGTTTCATCCAACCGTAAAGTGAAATGCCCACTGGCACGTACTTGAGAGTAATCGCTCTATCACACTCTTACTCCGCCGATATTATGCAACAGCCAAGCGTGTCATTTGACAAAGGAACTCGGTCAATAACTCCCGGTTTCTCTCTAAGGATAATGCATGTCTTTAACCTCCCAGCTGACTTTCCAAGTGTCTTTTCAATAACATGACTCATTTTTGGTCCGAGGATCCTCTAACGATGCTACGGGAGTTCTGGTCTCTTACCTCCAGGTAGCAATAGCACACATTAATTTTGTCACGGGGAGCTTTATTGTGGGTGTGTCCCGGAAACCTTCAAGCGTGTAACAGAGAAGCCACTGTGCTTTGTCTGAAAATGACACCACAACACCCGTGGCTTCATGCCACGGTTGGACAACGTTTCATAACAGGCGATGACTGGGCGTTAGGAGCAAGTGGGTGGTAAACCCTACAGTAAACAGCTCGGAGACGGCCACTGTCACACTTCCACGTGGGCTTTGCGACGTCAGATACCGTTTTGAAATTGGCGCTCCCAGATTCCCTTGTTTTTATACACAGAGATGCGCATTTTGCATTTGCAGCGCGATTCGGGTCTCTAAGTATGTTTATGATGTCCCGAACCGTGGCGTGCGCATGACTGACTATTCCCAGCACGACGTTCACTCTTCCATGCACCACTTTTGAGCTACTGATCTACTTTTGGGAAATGGGGATCCAACTGAAGACCAGCGACAACAAAAACGACATGTTAGCAAATGAACAACAAGCAGGTGATACAAAAAGTATACTACTAGCCAAGATAAAGTGCACCGGATGTAGTGCACGCTGTATTAACCGGTGCCGTTTTCATAGCACAGGCACAGGTTTTAATATTGGGAGTTTTAAGAACACAAGATTTCTGCTACAAATCATCAACACTCTCATAGCTGCTCTGTCACTCCCACACCGCCTTTCTGATCGCATTTCCAACCACCCCCTGGTCACCCCGCCCCACCCTGCTCATCTTTGAACACATCCAAATCCGTTCCCACCTTCGGGCCTTCGCAATGGCCGTTCCCTCTGCCTGGAGCACCCACCCTCAGGCATCTGCACGAGTAACCTCTCTCGCCTCCTTTGAAGTCTTTGTTGAGGTCTCTTTACTTTCTCTTCTTTCCAAAGCCCTTGCCTCCTTGCCTGGCATGCTATATAACTTACTTATTTGGTCTATTATCTGTCTCCCACTCCCATCCCTCCCTTCCCAAGGGCAGGGATCTTGGTTTTATTCATTGGTATTTCCCGGAACCTCGATCAGAGACTGAATCACAGAAGGTGCTCAGTAAAGAGGAGTGAAATGAATGAGTGCACTTTCTCATTGCTTTTTCTTTCTGACCATCCAATTGTCTGTGGATCTCCCTTTGGGGACTTACACAGAAAATGGGGAGCTAGCGAAGATTTTCAAGCAAGAAAATTATACCAACAGATCGGTATTATAATTACACAGGCAAGAAGATGAACTGAAGTTTGGAGAGGTTGGGTGCAGAGAGTTTAGCTGAAAAGTCAGAACTTGAAAGAGATGATGAAGGCCGCAGTTTTCCAAATGACTAGGCCTTCTCAACTGGTTCATTTCAACCCCACCACATACACATCTATAGACACATGATCAATGTTTGTATCAACATATATATAGGATATATGATCAATGTTTGTATAAACATATATATATAGGATATATGATCAATGTTTGTATAAACATATATATGTATATATGCATGCACACACATAAATATATATGATTAACTAATCTACAAGCTAAGGACATTTTTCTAACCTATGGGTATTCTTCGTATAAAAGCTAATGACACCCTGGCCAGTGTGGCTCAGCTGGCTGAGCATCATCCGTGCACAGAAAGGTCGCTGGTTCAATTCCTGGTCAGGGCACATGCCCGGGTTGCAGGCTCAATCCCCGGTAGGGGGTGTGCAGAAGGAAGCTGATTTCTCTCTCACATCAATGCTTCTCTCTCTCTCTCTCTCTCTCTCTCTCTCTCTCTCTCTCTCTCTCTCTCCATCTCCCTTACTCTCTCTCTCCAAAAATCAATAAACATCTTATTTTTTTAAACTAATGACTTGGGTTATAGTTAAGACAACCATATTTCAGTTTTCCTGGGAGAGCCTCAGGTTATGTAGTTCTTGATATAGTTCAAGGACTCTCAAAAATGTCCTTGTCTAGACAAAAAAAAAAAAAAAAAAAAATTACATAGTCATCCTACTTATAAAAGAAATACATAACTTTCTTCTTATTCAGACACGCTGCCCAAGCTTCTGAGGATTGTAAGGGAGTAAGGAAAAGATGACAGCCATAATTAATTGGAACACCTACTGGCTACCACTGCCACCGAACTATTCAAGACAGACGATTCTTTAGCAAAGGAGCACAGTTGTTGCAGAAATGGGTGCCACGAACCATATATCCAGCTTTGGAACCCAAACCCCTACCAGGCCACCGGCACCATCTCACACCCTTATGAAAACGTTCCCCCGGGGAGCAGGCTCCACCGTTCTCCTCTGCAAGCCCTCTGCACCGGGAGCTGGGACCCAAACCCAAGGCTGGGACCCAAACCCAAGGCTGGGGTCAGAAGAGAGGACAGAACACAAGGGCTCTTCCATCAGCCTTGTGGCCCTGAGAGCTTGGAACCTTGGGGTCAAGTCCTCGCAACAACACCTGTGCTCTGAACTCTCGGTAAACCTCCAGAACCTGGACCAAACACTAGGTCCTGAAACGTTTACTCCCATCTGCTGGAGCCAGGCGCCCAGCAGGTCTACAGACAGGTTTTGCTGAGCTGCTCTCCCAAGTCACAAGAGTTTTCCCACTTCGCCTGGGTAAACAGGGAAGTGTTTATTCTTATCGTTCTTGAGGACAATAACAGCATAGGCTAGACACTTAACAACTGAAGGATGCAGCTACTTTACTTCCTATATAGATAAATAGATGACAAGCGATCCATTTACCTTCTTTTTCTCTCTCGCTTGCTATTTTTTTCGATATGCATATATTATTTGTTTGTTTTTACTTTTCTTTTAATACATTTTATTGATCTTTTACAGAGAGGAAGGGAGAGGGATAGAGAGTCAGAAACATCGATGAGGGAGAAACATCGATCAGCTGCCTCCTGCACACCCGCTACTGGGGATGTGCCCGCAACCAAGGTACATGCCCTTGACCGGAATCGAACCCGGGACCCTTCAGTCCGCAGGCTGACGCTCTATCCACTGAGCCACACCAGCCAGGGCTGTTTTTACTTCTCTTGTCTTTGCATCGAATAAGAGACTGCAATAAAGCAAGACTCAAAATGTGAGGTCAGGAGAGGGTGGCAAACAGTCAAGATTCCTTAACATGTAGAATGACCATATGATTTATCACCCAAACCAGGACACTTTGACCTATGCAAGGGGATGCACTGGATAGTCTGATAGGCGAGACCAACAGCAATAAACTGGGGCTGTTGCAGGCAAGCCAGGCGGTCCGGGCACCCTTCCGATCCCTCACTTGGACCCTCACCCCGGAGACATCCTGTGCGCCAAGACGCAACCCTTGCCTCCGTCGGGTCTCCAAAATGCAAATGCAGTCCTCTCTCGTGCATGCCAGGTCTCTTTCCACCATGGAGCTGGCAATTCCCTACCCAACACACCATGCGAAACTGGTTCCAAGTTTACCCACGGAAGCAGGCAGCAGCACGCTAGGGCGTGGACCAGGCCGGGTCCATGGCAAGCCCGAGGTCTGGAGCTTCAGGTTCCTCTTAAAGGAACACTTCACAGGAGACAGCAGCCTGGTAAGATGGTACCCAGGTACCAGCCACAGATTTAACGAGTATTTTGAACGACAGATCCTTTCACTGATGCCAGAGCACACTGGACAGAGCCCAAAAGCCACCTCTCCTGCAGAACACATTCATCCAGAAGAAAGGCCACAGCATCTGTCAACCCCAGGTAACAACCTCCGTTGCTTTGCCTTTTGCTGAGGTCAGTGATGGACAAGGCTTTAAGAGAATAGGAAAATGTGTGCATTGCCCGTGTGAAACAGAGCCAATGCCTTATGTTCCTTCCATACTTCCTGCTCTTCACTCAACTGTGTCCTGTGGCTGGCGAATATTAACTTGCTGGAACCTCTTCCCTCAGACGCACAGAGGGAAGACCAATTTTGTTGCGGAGTTGTGATGTGCAGCCCATACACAATCTACTCATCGCAAATGTTCAGAATGACGCTGGTTTCTTCAGACTCCACAGCCATTCGCAAAGCTGCATGGCCAAAGGCTGCTCAATGCTGTGATGGAGGCCAGGGTAAAGCTACCCACAGCTGGGGGGCCGTGGGGGGAGCAAATCCTGAGAGCTGGGAACCACCTGTCCTGGCGATGGTGGAAGAAACTCCTTTAGAATTAATGGAATTAATGCAGTTGCATTCAAGCTCTCTCAGCTAGCAGACACCAGGCGTCCAAGGAGCCATTTGTGAAAGGAACAAGAGCTCAGGAACTTACGACTGTTCTCCCCCCCGAAGTGGTACTATCGTATTAAATTCAAAGACATTTTTTTTTTTGTTAATGTAACTGTTTAAACCGCTTCACATAACCACAAGTGAGACCAAAGTGTGCCAACGAAATAATCCGAACAAATAGCTTCATGACGACTTTTTAAATGTCCAGAGAAAGGAGGATTGAACTGGTCAGGCTGCTGCTGGTCTCCCTTGAAAGATCAAGATTATGTTTCCCCCACCCTCTACCCTACCCTACTCCATCTCCCAACAGCGAGGTGGCTAACTTGGCAGGAACACAATGACCCCTTATGCCAGGCTCCCCATGTGAGGGAGGCCATCTGCCTCCCTCACTATATAAACAATCCCTGCAGGAATCTGCTGATGACCAAACAGATTAACAACCTCCAGACTGTCGCACCACGAATAACATCCTCATCCAAAGGAGGCCTCTTGCTTCAATAAGGACAGAGATGAGCCTGATAGCTGATCCTTCTTTGTCTATAGGTAATGTAGGTGTCCGTTTAAAGATAATCTCTCAGAACACACAGCCATCTGTGAGGGGGGTGGGGGGGAGGGGAGCTCTCTCTAGGCAAAGGAAAAAGGAGAAATAGTAAAAAGAAAATCCTACTTGCCTAGCCAGGGTGGCTCAGTGGTTGAGCCTTGATCTATGAACCAGGAGGTCACGGTTCGATTCTGGGTCAGGGCACGTGCCCAGGTTGTGGGCTGGGTGCCCAGTGTGGGGCCTGCAGGAGGCAGCCGATCAATGATTCTCTCTCATCATGGATGTTCCTATCGCTCTCTCCCTCTCCCTTCCACTCTGAAATCAATAAAAAATATTTTTTTAAAAAAAGAAAATCATACTTGTCAGACAAACGAGTGAGTATATGAAATTTCACCAGGTCTGACAGAGGACTCTACTAAGTACGTTACAATCTTTTTCTAAATGACCAAGCACAGGAAACTACTCAAGAAGAGACAAGCGCCACACTCCGACAAAGGAATAGGACCCATGAGCATTCAAAGTTTGCTGGACTCTAGGACAGTGAACGCAGAAACATCCCAACAGGCTAACGCCTCGGGGAAGTTTGCCTGCTGCCCACCTGTATCTAGGACGATCGCAGACGCGTGCCTCCTCCAAGTTCAAGATCTATTGATCCCTGTAACTCTGTGAGCCCCTGCGGTGGTGTCCCCACAGACGACCCACTCTGAAGGAAAGGAACGTGCCTGTAAAGACGTCCCTAAAACTAAGAGGAATCCGCGCGGAAAACCCTTGAGCACCGCTAGCAGAGAGGCAGGGCGCGGGGAGCCCGCCTCTGCAGTCGCACGGCCTCGCGGGCGCCTACGTCTTAATCCGCAGCCCGGCTCCTCCAGGCCCGAGCCAGCGAGGCAGCTCCAGCACGTTCCAGCCGAAAGGAAACGCAGCCTCCGCTTCCCCTGCGATGCTCCCCCAGCGATGCTCCCAGCCCCGAAGTGCGCGCCCGGGGTGACCAACCCGGACGCGCGTCCAGACTCCCACCCGTGCTCGGGGCAGCGGGAGGCAAAATGTCAAATGAATGACCGCGGTGGAGCGCCAGGAGGAAAACAAAGCCGCCCCCGCGGTCCGGTACCTGCGGCGGAGGGCCCGGCGCGGGCGCGCACTCACCGGGCTCAGCGGACGGGGACGGGGACGGGCGTGGGGCGCGGGCGGGAGGCCCCGCAGTCGTCGATGTCGGGACCCGCGCCCGGGTGCTCTCCGCCGGTCCGCGCGCCGCGGGGAAGCTGGCGGCCGGAGCGCCGCTGCGCGTCGCATGCAGCTCCTGGCTGCGGCGGCCGCTGCCACGGGGCCGGAGGACCGTGCGCCGCCGTCACCGCCCCGGGACCCACGGCAGCGACCGGAGGAGAGACGCGGCAGGAGCGGGGCGCGCCCTCAGCGGCCGTCCCCGCCGCCTCCCGCCGTGGGCCGGGGCTGTGCCCGCCTTTGTGTTGGCATCGTCCTCGGCTCCCACGGACCTGGCGCGCCTCCGGCAGCTCCTCGGGCCGCTCCGCGCCGCCGCCCACCGGTTACGCCGCGCCCCCCGCGCGACCCGCGGATTGTGCCGAGTCAGCAGCGGCGGCGGCGGGGACGCGCGGAGCCATGGCTCCCGCCCGCGCTCCAAGACGCCGGGTTCGGGCGCCGCGAGGTCCAGGCGCAGCTCGGCGGCCCGGCGCGGCGCGTCCCCGATCGGCCCGCAGCGCCCGGCTCGCCGCCGCTCGTTCTCCAGGCGCCGCCCGCGAGCTCTCCGTGCGCGGGCCCGCCGGGCCCCTCTCGCGGCTCCCCGCCGGCTGCCCGGCCTCCCTCCCGCCACCACCTTCCTCCGGCCCGCTGGCCCGACGCCCGCCTCCACCCGCTGCGCCCCGGCCCCGGGAGGGCGAAGGGCCCTGCCGCTCACCTCCGGCAGCGCCGGCGCCCCTCCCGCCGGACGCCAGGGCAGCATCTGCCCGCACCTCCCTGCGGGGCGCGCGGCCGGGGGCCTTCGGCACGTCGGGGACCCGGGGAGGAGACGGGGAGAGGACGGGAGGGACAGGCAGACCTTGGCCAGCGGGACCTTCCCGGGAAGGTGAGCGGGCGGGTGCGGCGGGGCGCAGACGAATCCGAGGCTGCGGAGGATCCAGCTGCTCCCCTGCGGCGCGAAGGGCAGGATTGTAAACGGCGACGCGGAGGAGGGAGGGGGCCCTCCGAGGCCGTGCTCCCAGACTCTTCCTGAATCCCACGGAAAAGCTGAATGGAGGGGTGTCATGCCTCGACTTCCCCAACTGCAAGGGCAAGACCGTGATACTCCTGTCACCTACACGGGGTGTGGCCACGATTAAAAATGGATTATTGGAAGCGCTCTGAGCTACTTTACCTAAAGAGGGCACTAAAATGTAAAAATGTACTATATGAATATTTCCGGCTTTCCCTTTGCTGCTTCTGTAGCAGCTCCATTGGCTCAGTCCCACTTGGGGAAAGAGTAAAAACGCTGAAATGTAGGGACATTGCCCCCTCTGCGTGGTATCTACCCAGGTATGGGAAAGATTTACTGGGTTTTACAGTTTAACAACTGTACCTATATGGAGGAGGTCCCAAAACATCCCCTCCCCCCCCCCAAAAAAAAAGAGTGGATATCGTAATTTCGCTTTTTTTAAATATGTGCTCTCGGTATTCATCTCTCCCCCCTTCTCTGGTAACTAGGTGGCGGGGAGGCGGAGGGGGGCCGGGGTGGGGGGCAGAACTGCCCTTCCCCCTGGCGCAGGAGTCTTCCTGGTACCAGGATCCTAACACCTGCCACCTCCCACCTCCGACCCAGCTGGTCATGGTATTACAGGCCAACCACAGTGACTGCTTCCCGGATAGGAATATCGGTCCAGCAACTCAATCTGGGGCTTTGCTGAATCCGTTCAGAAAAAGGAGCCCTTTAAACTAGGATGACGCATTTGGAAGGATACAAACCAGTGCTAACCACTACCACCGATGCCTGTGAATGAGGCCAACTTCAAAGGAAGGGGAGCTGAGGGACAGGAGATGTCTTTTGAGCCTTGGAAGGCAAATGGGACTGAATGAACTCTACCCCTGAAGCCGATCAATCCCCCTCCTCTATTGCCTCCGGCCAGTTCAGCTGTGTCCTGTCACATGTAACAAAAAGCCCGACTCCTTTATTCCCCTGGCTCTGTCCATCCCAAGCATCATTGGCAGGTGCCTCCATGGAACTCATGAACGCCACACACCCACCACACACACACAAAAACGCCCTGTGTAAACATGTTCTCTTTCTACAAGTTACTCTGGACCCAGTAACTCCACACCCACTGCCCTCAGCCTCCTGTATGTATTAACCACCGTTACAATTGAGCTTGGAACAAACAAAAAATAGGATAAAAATAAATAGAGCTAAAATAGATCATTATTGCTGCCTTAGGGGTTTTTGAGGGGTGTTGTTTTTTTTTGGGGGGGGGTCACCTTAAAAGCAATTCCAGCCCTAGCCAATTTGGCTCAGTGGCTAGAGCATCTGCCCCAGGACTGTCTCACCTGAGGATACTTTCTCATTGATTTTTAGAAAGAGTGGAAGGGAGAGGGAGAGACAGAAATATTGACGTGAGAGAGATGCATGGGTTGGTTGCTTCCTGCACGCACCCCGACCAGGGCCAGGGAATCTGCAACCAAGGTACGTGCCCTTGACCAGCATCAAACCCAGGACCATTCAGTGCCCAGGCTGACAGAATATTGAGAGAACTCCTAAAAGTCAATTTAAAAAAAAAAAAAACTGAATTCAAAAAAGGGCAAAGGGCCTAAATAAACATTTCTTCAAGAATATATTTGAACAGCCAATAAGCACATGAGAATATGCTCAACATCACTAATGCAAACCAAAACTAAAATTAAATACTGCGCCTCACCCATTAGGATGGCTGCTATTAAGTAGAAAGCAAGTGTTGGTGAGAATGTGGAGAAACTGGAACACTTGTGCACTGTCGGTGCGAATGTAAAATGGTACAGCTGCTATGGAAAACAGTATGGCGGCTCAAAAACTTAAAAATAGAATTACCATACGATCCAGCAATTCCACTTCTGGATTACAACAAAAAGAATCGAAAGTGAGGTCTCAAGAAATATCTGTACGCCCGACTACATAGCAGCATTATTCACGATAACTAAAATGTGGAAGCAATTCACATGCCCATGGACCGATGAATAAATGAGGAAAATGTGGAATCTCCAGACAGTGGAATATTATTCAGCCTTGAAAGGGAAGGAAATTCTGCAATATGCGATGTGGTTGACATTACACTAAGTAAAATAAGCCAGTCACACAAAAACAAATACTGCGTGATTCCACTTACATGAAATAGAGTAGACAAAATCATAAAGACGGGAAGTATAATGGTGGTTGCCAGGGCCTGGGTGGAGGGGGAAATTGGGAGATACTGTTGGTTTGTTTGTTTAATATATTTTTATTGATTTGAGAGAGGAAGGGCGAGGGGAGGGAAAGATAGAAACATCAATGATGAGAGAGAATCATTGCTCAGCTGCCTCCTGCACACCCCCTACTGGAGATCGAGCCCACAACCCAGGCATGTGCCCTTGACTAGGATCGAACCCGGCACCCTTCAGTCCGCAGGCTGACGCTCTATCCACTGAGCCAAACCAGCTAGGGCTGGGGAGATACTGTTTTAACTTTACAAGATGAAAGAGTTATAGGGACAGATGGGGGTGATGGTTGCACAACAGTATGAATATATTTAATACCACATGACTGTATACTTAAAACGATGAAGAAAGTAAGTGTTGTATCTTTTACCACAATAAAAATAAATAAGTAAAATAAACCGAAGCAAGAAATCCTGCCCTGACATATCCCCTCCCCCCTTGGGACCGAAGCCTTGGAGCGGACATTTCTTTTGAGGCTCACATCTGTCACCCCGTGGGCCCCTCCTGTTTCTGTCTGCCTTCTCCCATGCCCCGCCGAAACTGGAACAGATGTGTTGCTTTTACTTCCCCTTCCTGTCTCCCTGAGACTGCCTTTGGCTGGAAGCAAAGCCTTTGTAACAGGGGCTCCTTCCCAAACCTGGCCTCATTGCTAAGCCTCCCTGAGGCCAGGATTGGGGCAGGGGGGCAGAGGGGGCATGTTAGCCTACTGAAGAGGGAAACTAAGTCGGAAGGCAACTCTAAAATATTGCAATTGCATTATTCGCAAAGGATAGTTAACGTCTAAAATACCTTCAACATATTATACGATCTCATTTGAACAAATTAATTCCGTTATTATCCCAGCTTCATGGGTAAGAAACTAAATCACAGGAAGACCACGTCGTTTGCCAGGACTAGCACCAGGCCTCTGGCGAGGATCCTCGTTCAGTATTTTCCCCACTGCGGTGTGTTGTCTCTTTGGCTAAAATAGCTCTTCGGTTACTTTTTAAAGTTTTCCTTCAGATACCTAAAATCAATCTCCCGCTCAAATCATTCACTAGCTCAGATCGCTTTTGTATTCGTTTCCATCGTCGCCTCTTCAGTTTCCTGTTTTCTTACTGTTTTCATCTTGTCAGCATCTCTCACAGTACGCCTTCTAACATTTTCAGTAATACTCTATAGGAAGGGCCCCAAATTGTTTGTGGAATGAATGTATCTCTCCGCACTCTCTTGAGAGGAGAAGCCAAAATACACTTAAAGATAGGAAAAAGGAACCCGCAAGAGGAGGAGATTTTGGTGCTATAATGAAGAAATACCGTGAACGTTTAAAACTCCTACCTATATTCTATGCTTGGCATATTTTTCTTGTTGATGAACAAATCGTCAGATAAACCCAGCATTTTTGCTTGGCTCAGAATTCCAACCAAAACAGGACTCTGTGTGGGGAGAAGACTGTGGGCGATGCCATTGCTTTGGGCCAAAGAAAAGACATCTTTCCCAGAAGCTGTATCCTTACCGAAACCTGTGCCGAGGAGTCTAGGTTGTGTCTTAATTCACAGTCACACAGCGGTAACAGGTGACTCAGCATTCACCTAAGAGGACTCACAATTAAACCGAAGGACAGAAATACATTGTGAAATTAAAAGCAAGAGCGAAGTCCTAGAAAAAAAATACATACAGAGGTCAGTATGGTGCCCCTTTCAATGCTATGCTTGCCCCTTGTCTGGGGGCCAAGGTTATAGCACAGAGAGCTTGTCATTTCATAGCGGTTTTCTCGGTGTTCCGACCCACCTCCTCTGGAGGAGCATGCTCCTCCCTTCTCTGCCCTGTTTTGCATCCCGGGGGACAAATCCACTGCACTGTGCACAGACTTTCTTGGAGAAGGTTGGCGGGTAGGAGGAGAAAGGGGTCGGAGTGTTTGCTCTCAACTCCCTCCTTGCCTTGGTGATGCAGTTACAGGCAGGCAGTCCCTTCCAGGCCGCCCTGGATTGCAGGACATCAATGCCTCCCCTTGTCCCTTTGTGCCTGTGGATAGTAATGACCTCGGACTGTGGTTGGGCCCTGGAGGCCCCCACAGTCCTCGTTTGTTTTCTTAACTCTGCCCACACCTTGCTGACCTTCTGTTGCACCGCAGTGTGCCTTCTATTACTTCTGAGCTCCTCACTGGCATTCTTTTCCAGGGCACTTACACTTTGAGAAATGACAGAGTTGGACACAGTCAGAGGCACATTTAAAAAGAAAGTCTTTACAGTTCAGATCAATAGAGTTCAGGTCCATAGAACTCAGATCAATTTCCATTAGGTCATTTCAAACCTAGATTCATTGAGAGTTTACCGCTCTGTTTTAGAGGCTCAGATTGTTCTGATTTTATTCATTCACCTGGAGATGACACAGCCATCGGGAATCCATTCATGCCAAACAAACTCATAGGACACAGATATATTTCCAGACTTCCGTTTATTACCTTGCAGAAAGAAATCTCTGGCACCGGGAACTGCTAGGCCATCAGCTCCCTCCTCGCGGATAATACCATTTAGAGTCTCAAATTACAGATCAGAGGTTCGCATCATTGGAAACAGAGTTAGAACCAGAGGACTGGATATTTTTAGGGGTTTTCACGTGCATTTATTCAGACATAATGAATTGCTCTTATACACTTTAAGTGTATGCCTACATGGACAACAAAACAAACAGTACTCAGGGAATACTATAAAATGAACAAGTTAAAACTAAATAACAATATGAGTGAATCTAACAAGTGTAAAGTTGAGTGGGAGAAGACAGATACCAAAGAGTATAGATTGTATGTTTCTGGTTATATAAGCACAAAACAAGTAAAGCTGATCAATTCCATTTATTAGTCAGGACAGTGGTTACCTTGGGCTGGGGGTTATGACTGGAAGAGAGCTGCCGGGGGGATGCTGAGAAACTGTGTTCTCTTTATTAACCTGGGTGCTAGTTCCACAAGTGGATTAGTGTGTTATCTATCTATAATGATAAAAGCATAATATGCTAATTAGACTAGACATCCTTCAGACGTCCTTCCTGACGACCTTCTGGATGAAGCCAAGGCGGTGGGGGCCGAGGCAAAGGCGGCCACCGTGGCGGGCGTGGGCGGGCAGAGGCAGCCAAGGTGGCGGCAGGCCGAGCCCCTTGCACGAATTTCGTGCACCGGGCCTCTAGTATATATATAAAAGCCCAGCAGCCAAACAGCGGAACAACCGGAACGACCGGTTGACCAGTCGCTATGACGCACACTGATCACCAGGGGGCAAGTGCTCAACACAGGAGCTGCCCCCTGGTGGTCAGTGAGTTCCCACAGGGGGAGCACTGCTTGGCTGACCGGGATGAGCCGCTGCTCCTGCTGTGGGAGCAGCTGCTAGCAGGCCCAGGGTGAGGCTGAGTCTCTGCACCTATCAAATACCTGAGGCAATCCAGACTCTGACCTGACCCCACCAGCTGGTGCAGGCCCCCTAAGGTGTGTTCTAGAAAGAGTGTGGGGAGCTGGCATGGGCAGATGGCAAGAGGGGATGTGACTGTGGACCCCCCAGGAAGGCTGTCCTGTTGGCTGAGGATCCTGTAGCACGGGGATGCCCTGAGCATGCCCAATGGTGTCACCGACCTGGCATCCCACATCAAGGACATTCACCAAGTAGCTTTGGGGTGCAAAGCTCTCTACCAGGTTTCTCCAGGGCACAGAACATGCCTTTACCCAAGACATTACCCCGAAATATCAGCTCAGACTAATGTCCTCATTCAGCAGCTCCTCAGAGGGCGGGTCCACAGACACTCAGCTGACTGGGATGAGCGACTGCTCCCACAGTGGGCCAGTCCCCGCAGGCCACGCCCCCCACCAGGGCTCACATCCGTGCACTGGGCCTCTGGTACATTTATAATAAGGGTGCACATTTTGTATTTGTATTATACTTCAATTAAAATTTTAAAAAAATTATCAGCACCACTTCTAGAACTACAGCTGCCCTTTCTTGGACAACACTATAGATTTACTGATCAACTACCACCAACCATGCTTCTCCAATGGGGTGTTCAGTATCAGCACCAATGCTTCCAGCGTGACGTTATCGGAAATAAGGGTGTCCAGCATCACCACTATTTTACATTAGCCTCTCGTGCTCTCTGGATGTCTTTCAGAGGAAGCATAATGGTAACACTCTAATCCCATGCACAAAAATTCTTAGAAATAATTTCTTAGACTGGGCTACTTCTGGAGAGAGTTCCCTCGACTGGAGGAAGATCACAGACCCAAACTCAAGGCCGCCTAATGGCACCAGCGGTCCCCTACGCCAAGGCCAGAGTTTCCCACAGCCTTGCATGTAGACAAAGATGTGTCCCATGGCCATTCTGGTTCTGTTTATTTTGTCTCCATGCTGACTAGTGGGGACAAGCATCGTGTACTCAGCCTACCAGCCTACACATGGCTCCTCTGGCCTGTTGATTAAAAGCAGCTCTTATCTCGTGAACTCCGTAGGAAGCTAAGTCCTACCTGGTAACAGTTGCCACGCGAGAGGGACTTTGTTTAAACAACGTGCCGACATGTCACTCATGAGAAACCCCGCAAGGAAGACTGGCATTCCTTTTTGCCTTGACCTTCTAAAGGAGAGTCCCTTCTCTGAGTACTACATATGACTGTTTCTAATAACTGTAGCCGTTCATTACTTTAGGCCTAGATTGCTTTGGTTCAGTTGGTTTACGTAAGATCTATCTCACCTACTTCCAAAAGAAACAGGAAAACATTCGTGGCCTTCATAAGCAGCACCTTTGGGGGAAGAATTCCGGCTTATTACGACTTCAGTGAGGATATTCGACGTACGAAATTTCCCAGAATGTTCAGTACGGAACAACACTAGAAAACTACGCTGCGATGGAAATTGTGAAATAACCCCTTGGTAAGCCCTCCTATTCCTGACAATCACACTTCCCGGGAGAGGTTTTCTAGCACAGTTATAAACCCCCTAACCCACTTTCTAAAATCCAGTTGCAACTGCATTATGTTTCCTTTTGTTAATCCAAGTTGTGGCACATCGAGGCGTCCCCTCTGCCCCCGGTATTGCCACCAACACGACATATCCCATAGGTGCTCAAGAACTGATGCCCTGGCAAGGTGGCGACCTTTCAGCCAGCTGCGGTTCCAGAGAAGAGTGCACCGATGAAGGCCATTCTCTTTTCATTTTTGTTATTTATTTTATTTTTGGCCATTCTCTTTTTAGAAGAGGCACGCTGACTGCGAGACTGTAACCTGGCTGCCCCAAAGCAACAATTGGTTTGGGGAACACATGACATCCCACAAGCGTATCAAGTCCCGCTCCTGGAGAAACTAATAAAGCCTTTTTCCCTGGCAACAGATCATGGACTTGACCGGAAGTAGTGTATTGGTTTCCTATTTCTGCTGTAACAAACTACCACAAAGGTCATGGCTTCAAAACACACATACACACACACACACACACACACACACACACGTGTGTTATATTGCAGTTCTGGGGGTCAGAGGCTGCAGTCACTTCCACTGCACCGAAAAGTCTTGGTCTCATCAGGCCGCCTTCTCTGGAGGCTCCAGGGGAGAGTCCATGTCCTTGTCTTCTCCAGCTTCCACAGGCCGCCTCTGCTCCCGGGCTGGTGACTCCTTCTCCCAGGCACAGCCTGACTCGAGGTCTACCTGCAACGCTAGGACCCAGGGGGCCTCGGCTGCCTGGGGACTTCATCACCAGGCTGGTTCCTCCCACGGTAGCAAGCTGGCTGCACAATCCCATCTCCTTCGCATCCTTCTTACCCCTAAGCCCATAGGCAGAGTGAATACCCGCTTCTCCCGAAGCCCCTGAGGTCCCACTGTTTTAAATTAGATGATGTGCGTGTGTCTGAGCCGATTGCTGTGAGGGCTGGGGTAGAGCGATTCATTGGCTTAGGCCTCCATCAATCAGGGACCTAGCCCTACAGACGGACGTGGAGTCCATCCCACACAAGCAGCGTGGCCGAACCGCAGGGAGGGAGTAGTCAAATGCCACGTGTGTCCTGGAGACGGTGGAAATTCAGAGGAGGTCCAGCAAACGTAGAGTACGAGCCCACCACTTTCACAAGAGACTTCTCCAGGAACCTAGAAAGAGAAACGGAGCTGTAGACTAGTGAGCAAAACTGCTGCTAGCTCGGGAAGTGAGGGTTTAAAGCAAACACCTTTCGTGGCCGGCCCTGGCCAGCCTCCCAGGCTTCCTTGCTGCTGACATGATAGTTCATGGATTCTTTTCCTCTCTACACCGGAAGCAGCCAGGGCTGGTTGACACTTCTCCTGGGGTAGCCTCAAGGTTAAATCTACTCCACGTGTATTTGCAGATACATTCTGCAAGAGACTATGTCCCTGAGACACTGTTTCCATGAGAACTCTAAGATGATGGATGTCACACATCATCTCCCGGGAACAATAGGAGCTCATCTTTGCTGCTCTGTGTATAGACTCAGCTAATTTTTTTTTTTTTAATAAGCAAGGGCTTCCTAAATGTTCATGCTTTGTTTTCCCTTTCTTTGGTCTATGTCCACCAAATCTCCGTTCACATGTACCCCCAACCTATCACACAGAGTAGGTGCTTTTACAAGCAGGCTCCAATTGAAATAAGGTAAATTTCATTTCATCTCTTAATTTTTCCAAAAGACAGAAAAGAGACATGCATGTGTCCATGACTGATTTTTAAAAAGTATTGTTTGCCATATTTATTTTAGTTTTTGTTTGTTCGATACTATTTTTTAGAACTCTGACAGTTTAGATATAGCTAAATAAACCCTAATTCTCCCTTCCTTCTTTTCCTTCTATAACAATAACCACTACCTGAAGTTAGTGCATATCATTTCCATCTTTTTTTTTTATTATTATTTCTGGGGTTTGGTAACATTTTTCTCTATGTGTCTATATTCAGATGCAAGATATACGATGGTTCAATCCTAATATGGATAGGATCCCAGCAAGAAGCTGACGACACACTCAAAAGGGTAATGAGAGCAAGGGTAATGAAGGAACTTTACAGAGGTATGGGCAGTGTTAAAGGCCAAGATGGTGCTCTGGCCACTGTGGCTCAGCGGTTAGAGCATCAGCCCACACACCTAAGGATCATGGGTTCAATTCCAGTCCAGGGCATTTGCCTGGGTTACAGGTTTGATCCCTGGGCCCCTGTCAGGGCAGGTGTGGAAGGCAACCAATCGAAGTTTCTCTCTCACATAGATGTTTCTCTCTCTCCTCTCTCTCTCTCTCCCCCTCCCTCCTTTCCACCCTCTCTGAAAAGCAACGGAAAGAATATCCTCATATAAGATTAACAAGGAAGGAAAGGAGGAAGGGAGGGAGGGAGGAAGGAAAAGACATGGCTAAATAAATACCGTCTAATTCACACATTGAACGTGTGTAATTCTATTTTATCTCGCATATGCAGAGTGTATGTGCATCCATCACCACAACCACGTTTAGAACATTTTCCTCATCCCAAAACAAATCTCCTACTTCTTAGGAATCACCCCAATACCCTTTCTTTTTCAAATCTTTTGGTCATTTGCTGTCACACCACAAAACTAACATTGCTATCTAATTTATACAATTGTGAACTTACACAATATACAATATTCTTCTAAATTCTGACTATAAAATCTAAAGAACTAAACCAGGTATATTACGGTAACCTATTAAATGTACTGGTAACACTCATGTTCTTCCCTTATTTAGAACTCTGGTGGTCAGCGCACATCATAGCAAGCGGTCGAACTCCCGGTCAGTCGAACTCCTGAGGGGGCAATTTGCATGTTAGCCTTTTATCATATAGGATGAAACAGCAGTCTTTTTTACTTTATTAAGCTGTTCAGTTTATGCAAGTAAAGAAAATGACTCTTGGTAACACTATAGCTCGAGAGAATGTTTCCCATGAATACCTATTTTAAGAAGCCAGGGTGCTTTCCAGGAAGAGAGTATACGAGGGTAAAAAATGAAACCAGCCAAGCTGTCAAGGGTTTCGGGAGACAATCTGTGCTTTAGGGCTAATGTAGAAGCTTGATTTTCACTGTCAATATGTGCGATTGCATGTATTACCTTGTGGGTCTTCTGTCTTCTGTATTGATGGTTATGGGGAAACAATGAAGAAAGCAACATGCATATGGATTTTTCTATTTGTTGACGGCCAGGAGAGAAACGATTCTACTTGGTAATATAATCTTATCAAATAATGTTTTATGAAGATTTAGCCTTTTTCCATCTAATAATTGTTTCACCAAGATATCCAAGTGATCCCTTAACCTCAATTTGAATGCTTTTAGTGGAATGAAAATATATATATATATATATATTTTTTTTTTTTTTTTTTCCTGTAGGGGACTACCACAATTGTAACAAGGTACCATCTGTGTCCAAATATAATTAAGAAATATCTATAAAGAAATCATAGAACTATAGCAATAAAGGAACAGATCCTGAGAAAGAAGATTTATAAATTGTTTAGCATTCAATGTCTGGGTGAAATCTTACTTTAATTTCCACTTTTTTCACCCACCTGGAATTTCCTACATTTTGGAAATACGTCTTGTTCGGTTCACCTGTGGCTTACCTCAGAGCCTTGTATTTTGAAGGGCTGGGTTCATACTTCACTACTACAACGAGAAATATTATTAATTCAGGAATACTTACCTGAACACATCACTTACATTTAACTTAACGTTCTTTAAGATGTGTATTATGTTCATGTTTCTTTATGTGGTTTTAAGAGACAGACATTCTTTTTCCCATTCCACATATCCTGTAGGTATGATGGCCATATAGCCCTTGAGTTCCTGCCACATTTCCAGTTTGTGCTTTTTGTCTTGGCACCCTTTTACTCTCAAAAGTGCTCTGGTTTAAATAATAAACATAAGAAGGGGGAAAAAATCAATAAATTTGAAAACAGAAAATACGTATAGGGCTACTGGGTTATTATTTTTTAGTGAGTTTAATTAGTTTGTGTCTCATAACGATTTTATCTAAGTTGGCAATCTATGCACACAGAGTTGTTTGTAGCCTTTCCTCGTTATCCTTTTAATCTCTGTAGTTTTTGTCTGCTCGCTTTTTTTTCTTGGCCAGCCTGCTCAACAGTTTATCAGTGTTATTCGAAGAACTAGCTTTTGGTTTCATTGAAGAGATAGAAACTCAAGCCCAAATATTCAATTCTGTCACTTAGGGCTGTATGGCTCTAGGCCAGTGGTCAGCAAACTGCGGCTTGTGAGCCACATGCGGCTCTTTGGCCCCTTGAGGGTGGCTCTTCCACAAAATACCACGGCCTGGGCGAGTCTATTTTGAAGAAGTGGCGTTAGAAGAGGTTTAAGTTTAAAAAATTTGGCTCTCAAAAGAAATTTCAATCGTTGTGCTGTTGATATTTGGCTCTGTTGACTAATGAGTTTGCCGACCACTGCTCTAGCAAATTACTTAACTTCTCCAAATCTCAGTGGTCTCAATGATAAAATGGGAATATTATTACATCTTTAGGTTACAGCTAAGATCAAGTGAGGCAATAGACCACACAGATTCAAAAGATGACATACACTGTTATTATTACTCAATCAGAAATATCAGAGAGCTGAACTATGTGAGACAATTTAAAGAGAACACTCATCCTGATTATGTATTATTCTATTAAGACCAAAAGAATAATCTTAGGGAATGTAAAATGAAGCTGCAGCAACATCACCGGAACTTTGACCTTATTCTTGCTTGGTCAGCAGAATCTACGTTCACAAAGTTTTATTGGCGTGCCTACTGCCAGAGATCTTATAAGAAGCACTAGAGGCCCAATGCACGAAATTCGTGCAAGGGGCTCAGTTCTTGCGGCCACAGCAGCTTCTGTAGCCCTGCTCACTGGTTGTTCCAGAAGGTCATTCTGCCGTCTGGTCTAATTAGCATATTAGCTCTTTATTATATAGGATTATTACTAATGACCAATTCAACTAACAGGTGTATCTTCCCAGCCCTGGGCCGATTCACCAGCTTATTAAAAACTAAGAGACTCCTCCAAATCCTAATCTTCACACCCAGACCTAATACTTAACAAAGGTCTGGACTGTCCACATAAGGTGAGAAACCGGTTAGTGAATTTGCCATTCTCTTGTCTCATTGTCCCAACAAGATATGGAAACTAAATTTTGTGTGTACTTCTTTATCCACGGAGTACTTTTTCGACTCCGAGGGGAGATGGTTGTGGGTAACTCTGCCGTCATTGGTGTATCCGCAATGTCAGATCATTGCCAAGAAAGCACATGCCTTTTCCCGGCCTACAGACTGCATATGTAAATAGCGAAGGGGATGGGACGAGGCTTCTTTCGTAGAAGCGTTCAAAATGTATTCGCTAATTCGCTCGTGTAACAAGGACTTACATCTACTGTGTGCCAGATGTTGTATTTGGTGTTCACAATAAAAAGATCAAAGTAAAAATAACAAAATCCTGTCCTCAAATAGCCTACAGTCTAATTAAGGGGAGATAAGACAGACTGACAATTCTAAGGCAGTGCAGTAAGTAAGTACTTTGGGAGGGAATAGAATGGCCTCACAGACGAGGTAACATTTCTGTTGAGTTCACCGGACTGACAAAAAGGCAGGGCACGCCTGGCGGCGGGCACAGCGTCTGCAAGCACAAAGGCTGCCAGGAGGCTTGAATTGCAGGCTCCCCTGGGGGACCAGGTGCAGACGAGGCTGGTGAGTGAGGCTGAAGCCGTGAGCAGTTTGGGCTTCATCCTGTGCGATGGAAAACTACTAGTTCAAAGGGGGGCCCTTCCAATGTTTCTTTAAGCAAGGGACTGAGAATCAGATTTACCTTCTTAAAGGTCATCATAGTAGTTATATGAAGATTCACTGGGAAGGTGCTTGGAAAAGCAGCTGGAGGGCTGTATGGTATCATACTGAGAAAGGTTATGATCCACATGGAATCCATGTGAAAAGATCTTATTTGAATGGGGTCAGCAATATAAAGATATTTATCAATTGAAAAGCAAGAGGGAAATCAGGAAAAACCAGGCACTTAAAACAATAAAAGCAACTTTTAATATAATGAATTCTTGGGTGTCCAGACTGGCCCTCTAGCCGGTGAATTAGTTTATGGAAGACCGTATTCTTGAGTGCTTGAGTGCTTGAGTTAAGTTCTTATATGGATGGTAGAGAAAAAGGCAGACGCTATATTTAATCAGTATGGCTCCCTGACTGCTGCTTAATATGGAGATTCAAGGAGAAGGTGAAAGCTCTCATGACCTTGAAGTGTTTGGATTACATGCCTCATCTCTGCAGATAAATCAGAGGTCATCACAAGAGAAAATGGACACACGCTGAGAGAATAACTGCTCCTTCGCATTGGTGCTCTACACTACTCCCCCACTTTTCATATTGAGAGCTTGATTTGGTCCCTTCCTCCGAATAGTGTGTGCGGTCTCATCTCTCTTTCACCGGATGGGCTCACAGTTGGATGACCGTGCCTCACAGCTGTGGTGTGATGGACATTCTCTCCCTCTCGCGTTGAGGCGCAGCTAGCAGAGGACATAGAATAACCAGATCAATTCAGTGAGGCCCTTGCTAAGCGAAGGAGGACTCATCTGGGACCTGACTGCATTCATTTGAGGGCTGAAGTCATGCTCAGGGGCGCCCCTAAGGACTGGCCTGGCGGTGGTAACAGGTGTTCTGTGCCGCTAATTAAACGCCACGCCGTGTTGTTTGTTTTTTTTTTTCACCGTAGAAAGCTTCGGGTTAACTCTGAATCCTCAATGTTACAGACGAATCAAGAAACGAATGCAGCTTTATTCTCAATACTTTTTTCGTGTCTTAGCTTCTTACTACAGATTCAGAAATACCTATTCACTCACAAGGCAAGAAATGGATTACACGGAAGAGACTACAAGACAAGAGAGCAGACTCCATAGGCTTTGCTCCCCGTCAGGCCATCACAGGCGAGGATGAAAAGGAGCTTGGTTTTTTTCTTTAACGAGAAGTATGTGTGAACTCTGTATTTTTACCCATTTTGATGCTCAGAAACCATATGTGTTATTTTCTGTTCAGAAGTTACTTGAGACTTTCGTCCTCCCCCAACGAAAAGCGCTTTCTGATCTTGGACTCTCACCTGCTGCAGGGTTTGTGTTTGCCGAGTTACCCAAACGCCGCACGTTCACGGGGACCAGACCCGTAACAGCAAAAAGGGCTGGACCTGGAGACTCCGCGAGTTGAGCGGGAGGAAACTACATATCCCGGCGTGCCCCGCGTGCGGACACAATGCAGCCCTGTCGTCATCCGGGTCACGGGGCTGTGGGTCACGGGGCTGCGCGTCCCGGGCGCGCCGCCGGATGCCGGTCTGGATCCCGCCCCGGGCGGAGGGCCCTCCTGGGCCGGGAAAACTGCAGTTCCCGGCATGCCCTGCCGCGGGCGCGCCTGCCTACGGGACAGATCGCGCCGGGGAGCGGGTTGGTTTAAAACACTGATTTAGTTCTATGGAAACCGGCCCTCCTGCTGCGGGACGGAGCCACAGGAGGACCGATGGACAGTGGGGTGAGGCTGGTGGGCCCTGGCGGGTGAGCCGGGAGCGCGGGTGCGGGGCCCGAGGGAGACAGTCTGCGGCTCGAAGAGGCCACCACCACCCACCCTGCTTGTCCTCCCGTCGCGGGCCGAGTCCAGTCTTGTCTCTGGACCTCAGGACGCGGCTTCTGGCGCCTTTGCATTGGAAGCCGGTGAGGCCGTTCCGAAGCGAAGGTTTTGCATGGCCCCGGCTGTAGCTGAGGGAGGGAAGACGGCACCAAGGGAGGCCCCGGATAAGCCTCAGTCCCGGCCTTATATTGGGTTGGAGGCTTTGGGCTCCTGGGAAAGCCAATGCGGTGCTGATGAAGTTTGGTTTAGGTCACCTGTCACGCGCCCCGGCCTACTTGTTAGAATGCAGGTGCAAGGAATCGACATTTCTTCCCAGCTGTCTCCCCTGGTCCTGCGCCGTGGATTTGCCCCCACCCCCACCCAGTGCCCCATGCACTGCGCTAGGCTCTGACGATGGACAAGGTTCAGGAACCTGACCCTGTTTTGGAAAAGCTCCTTTTAGTTCGGCTTGAACTCCCACACACTCCTCATGTCCCTCATTTGTCAAGCTCCGACCTGGAATCCTTTCTGTGCTCTGTTATCCATGTTAAGTGGAAATGTCTGGTAATGAAAGAGGTAATAACTCTTGACAGCCAAGTCATAGGTCCTAATGTGTGTCTGAAAGCGGCAGAGAGGACAGACTAGACTGTGATGCAGTAACCAATGACTGAACAGCCTCAGTCGCTTATCTACTATCTCTATATATAAAAGCCTAAGCGACAGAATGTCTGGTCAACCAGTTGCTATGATGCGCACTGACCACCAGGGGGCAGATACTCAATGCAGGAGCTGCCCCTGGTGGTCATTGTATTCCCACAGTCAACCTCTGTGACCGGGCATTCCCTTCCCCCGGACTAGGCGAGCCGGCCCGGATCAGCCCCAATCACCAGCCAGGCCGAGGGACCCCACCGGGGCACAAATTTGTGCACCAGGCCTCTAGTAAAACAACATAAGCTTATTGCTCAGTCGCACTGGAGGTCAAGGTTGTGCTTCTTGTCATCTTCCCTCTGGGATCTGGCAGGCAGAGCAGGCCCTGTCTGGGATGTTGCCCATCTCATGCGAGGGGAGGGGAGAGGAGGGGGGGAGATGGTGAACCACAAGTTAGCTCTTTAAGCCCCGCCCACATGTAATTGGCCAAAACCGGACACATGACCACCTCTGAGCTCAACAGGACAGGGGTGTGCAGTGCCGCCACAGGAAGGGGCGGCGGCTACGTTGAAAAAGCAATGGAATCTACTGCACTGACATGGTGACTTGACTCTCAGGTGCATATAGAAGCTACAATAACCAGACCGGTTGTCTCTCCAACCCACATCGATGCTACAGCTTCGGAAACATTCACAGTCCTGACGCAGAGGATGAGGATCGTCGAGGAACAGACCAGTTCTCTGAGGGATGACCTCATAATGTTGGACTTCGGTGCAAAAAGGTAACAAGGGGGACGTGGACTCAACTGCTGCAGGTTGAAGAACTCCGCTTCACTGGTTATTAATAAGGAGTCACAGGGTGCACTCTTTGGCAGATGGAAATAGGTATTTACAAAAGAATTGAGAAATAATAGCTTCCAGTTGCATCCTGTGAGAGAGCTACTACCATGATTCCCCTAAACAGGTATTTGATATCCTGTTTACTGTCGACACTTGATTTAAAACAAACATGTAATTTTTTGTGTCATTAGAAAAAAAGTTTGGTTCTTATTTTGTAAATCAGAAATTGGCTTTATTAGGTTAGGTGGACATCTAACCTTAATTCATGCCATTAATATGGTCATTTTCTTTTCTCAGATTTGTTGTAAATTAAAAGAGAGGTTTTAAGTCTTAAAAATTTGTAATTTAGAATGAGGTACTCAAAAAAAATTGAGTTTTTTTTTCCTCCCCTTGTGCTGCTAAGGAAGTTATTACCGTGAAATGGTGGATTATCAATGGCCTGAGAAATCTAGGTGCAAAAACAGCCAATATCAAATTTACTGGTATGACTTATTTAAAAGTACACACAGGCATACCTTGTTTTATTGCACTTTATTTTATTGCACTTCCTAGATATTGCATTTTTTTCAAATTGAAGGCAAGTCCCTCCACCAGCGGAAGGATTACAGCTCACTTTATTGTAGTACTAGAAAGTGACATTTATTGTTGTGGTCTGGAACCAAACCTGCAATATCTCTGAGGTGTGCCTCTGTATTTCCCGTGTGCCTCTCATCAAGACCTAAGTTAAGCGAGCTGGTATGCTAGCACCCATAGAATAAAGAACTCTTCAGCAGTTAAAAGATTAAATCTTTATACATGTTGAGTATGTAGGAACAGAAAAGGAACGTTTGTTCTAACCTTGTTTAAATATTTTTTTTTAAATGTAAGTATATTGTTTCCATACTATAATTCTTAGTTCACTATTACAGAATTAGACTTTACCATGTTTTATGTATCACTGCTTTTTACATACAAAAAGTTTATGAAAAGTTCATATTGAAATAAGCAGCCATTAAAAAGTCAGTGACCTTTGCCCATCCCGCATAGTTTTTACTTAATAGCGCTCTCTGTATTTAAGCTTGGAGGGAATTAACTTGGTGTCGTTTTTGTTCTTAGTAGAAATAGTTCATTGACTCACTGGTTGCGATCCCTGAAGTACCCATTGCATTGCATAATTTTGTTGTATTGGGATCTTTGTCCAGAAACCAGTTTGAAACCCTGAAGTGTTTAGAAGCACCTGAGAACCAGAACATCACTAGTGCTATCCAGAGTGAAGTAACTTGTTCAGGAAAAACGGATATCTTGTGGAAGAACTGTGAGTTTCTGGTAAATCGAATGTGCCACCTGGAAAGCCTCATTCAGTCCTTGAAGATGAATATCTTTTGTCTGCAAACGGAGAGGGATATGAACCCAGAGAACGCAGGTAGAGAGAGGAGAGCCATCGGAAGCGTGGTGCTGGGTGGGTGCTTGATGAGGTGACGATTCTTTTCATCTCTGAGCTTTCCGCTGCTCTCTGACCCTCCCGTGCTGTCTGGTAGCTTTTCTGAAAGACCGACTGAACACAATACAGGAGGAACATTCCCAGGACCTGAAGCTGTTGCATCTCGAAGTGCTGAGTTTGCGCCAGCAACTAAGAGACGTGAAAGAGGAGGAAGACAAGGCCCAGGACGAAGTGCAGCGGTTGACTGCCACTCTGGAGATGGCCTCAGAGACAAAGGTTCGGGCGGAGAGCTCTGAAATACACACTCGTGGTAGGAGTTGGCGGGAGGAGGCAACAGACCCGTCAGACTGACGTTGAAAAATAGGTGTTGATGTGAGGTGTCTTGACATTTAAAATGTATCTACGTGGATAACGTGCACAAGGTGTGCTATCAGTAAGTGAGTATTTATAGAGCCCTTACACAGTGCATACGGCTGATGGTCCGGAGCTATGAGGTAGTCTGTGCTCTTCAAGGGCTTATGTGCTCCCTGGGAGAACCAGGCATAGCTTGAAAAATGAAATAGAGACAAAATAAAGGCACAGAAAATGTTAATGGGCAAGTGTAGGACAGTAAGTGAGTATTGAAGAGTTTTGTGTTCGATGGGTTTGAGAGGGTGCATGTACCCTAGCTTACCCTCTCTAGAATAGATCAGGGTGGGCTTTTTAAGAAAGAGGAGCTGAGCTTTCAGAAGACAGTGTAGTGAGGTGAGGGCGTCTCAAGTCGCACACACAGAGGCAGTAAAGGATAAAGACAAGGAAAATAAACTAATAGTTTTGTTTTCCCGCCACAGGCCAGGCAGTGTAATAGATGTTCAACAGGTTATTTTGGTTAGTCCTCGCAAAACCTGTTGATGTAGGACATTATTGTCTCCATTTTAATGATAGGAGTACTAGGGGCCAGAGAGAAGGCACTTCTCCAAGATCATGGAACCTACATCTTTCCACTGGGTGCAGTTAAGGGGAAATGCATAAACTAGCCTGACAGGAGTGAACATTTGTCCGTGGGAAATAAGTTGGAAATTAGCTAAAGGTCACATAGAGCAGCGGTCGCCAACCTTTCAGACCTCATGGACCACTGGTTGGCAATTGCTGTTATAGAGGGTCTCAAAATCAAGAATGAGTAGTCGGGTTTGATTGGAGGGGGTGATGAAAGTCTTGAATAAGGCAATGACGTAAGGCAAACTAATCTGGCGGAAGTGGGGGGCATTGCTTACAGGGGAAGTCAGGAGAAGAGAGAGGAGGCCAGGAAAGACTTGGGAACGCATTGCATTGTTGGAGGCGTGAGCCTTACTAGTTCTGAGGTAGGGCCGTGGCCTTTGAGAAAGGGATGTTCTGTGAAGATAGATGTGCTAGATTATGGTGCTGGATCGGGCCTGAAGGTAGGACAGAAGACCAAGACGACTTCTGAGGTTTCCCATTGTGGTGCCATCAGTAATAACATAGAAGAGAATCCATTGTGAAAGCTCTGTTTTTCATCCTGAACTCCTAAGCATGGGTCATCTTTGAGCCTAGCAGGAATATGGCACTTAAAAAAGTAGGAATCTGCCCTGTAAGAAAAATTTCTATCAGTTCCCAGGTTCTCCTCTAATTATTAAATCCGACATAGGAAGGGAGTGTGACTAATCCTTTTTTATGATCTAGAAGGAAAAATTATAGAAGTTATGAACCAAAGTAATAACTTAAAATACCCTAACGGCTTCAGACTCACAATAAGAAGCATTTATCCCTGTATCAGAATAGCATGGACAGGTTGCCAGAAAGAAGTCCAGATAGTGGCTCCCTGCCATCGCCGATCACTGAGAGCCTTTTCTCCATCTGCTTTTAGAAGAACACAGCCATCCTGGAAGAGGAGCTGAAGACCACAAAGCGTAAAATGAACCTGAAAGTTCAGGAGGTAAGGGAAGAAGCAGATGTTGGCGGGCACAGGGGGCATGGAGTTGCAGAAGAAAAGACAAGAAAGTAGAATGAACAGAAACCGTTGAAGAAGGGGGTATGTGACTGTGTAACAGGAGGGGTTAAAAAGTACGTCACGTGAAATTTAAGTGAAAGTGCCTGCCTTTTGGCATAAGACCTCCTGTTGCCTCAGCGCAGCCGTAAAACCAGAGCCCAGAGGGGAATGGTTACCGCAGCATCCGTGCGGTTGCCCGTCACGGGAGGAAGTGAGCACCGTCCTACAAAGTCCTTTCAAACGGCAGGTGTGTTTAAAATGAAAAGCTTTTAGTCAGCCTGCGCATCTAATTTTACTGTGAAACCTCCATTCCAGCCTAGGTTTTAAGAGCTGACAGATTGGGAATTGGGAAGTAGGTGGCTGCTAAAAGTTGTTGGTCTCAAAATTTGCAGCTGAAAATAGAAGAATTACTCAGCATACACAGTGGCCTAAAAACCTCAATATTAATATGACTTCATAAAATAAATGGCATTTTGCAATTCCCATTTTAAGCTGGAAAGAATCTTTTTACCTCATGATAGAAGAGACTCTTTTATCTGATTCATTTTACTGTCATTTATTGAGAGAATAAGGTAGTGGACCCCAATTCTTGAGTGTCAGTATTGTCTGCTATTTAAGTTACTTCAGTATTTGTTTAGACCTTTAAATTTCAAAATGGAATGAAACAAGCTTTCAGAAGTATATTTATAATGCTACGGGATAAAAATATATAGATGAGGAAATCAAAATATAGGGAAATAAGGTTTAAAAATATATAGCCAGAAAGAAACACAGAAAACACATATCCTAAAGTATGATATTAGTGTTTTTCAAACTTTTCACAACAGCCCATTCTAAGATAGCCATTCACACGGCAACACTGCCGCGTGTGCATGTACACAGACGTGTACGAAGCGGTCCTTACCGTTCCCTATTCTTTGCCGTGTGCTCTGATACCCGCTGTGTATTCTTTGTTTGTCCTTTTCCAAGTGCTGCGTGCAACTCGTTAATGAGTCCTGACCTGAAATTTGGGAAACAGACTTACACGGTAGGACAAGAGCAACAGATTTGACTCTCTTTCTTGGAAGGTTACGCGTTAGAGAAAAACAGAAGCCTGATTCTGAGTAGTCATAAGCCAGTGAAGAGTGTTTGGGGTGAGAGGGCATGCGTGGCAAACTTTCCAGGTGACTCTGACCCTGGCTAAGCTGCTCCGCGGTCCCTGGGTCTTGCCTAACTACACTGTTGCTCTGTAGCTTCGGAGACAGCTGTCTCAGGAAAAGTGCCTGAGGAATTCCCTTGAGAACTCCGGCTCGGCCATGCTGCTCAAAATCCAAGAGATGGGGACGGCAGTGGAGGTGGAACGCAAGCAGGTAAACCCCTTCCCCCTCCTCGTCTTTAGGAAAGAGAAAAGCTGACCCTTTTACCTATGAGCCTACAGTTCTGAGACTTTCCTTTGGGGTTATTAAATTATGAACCTTTCTTTATGTTACTACTGTTTTAAATATTTCAGTGCAAAGTAAGGAAGGATCTGCTGTCATTCAGTCTGACACTTAGTGGTGAATGAGGGAGCTTGGGACCAGAGAGATTAATTTGCCTCAGATTCGAGAGGTGGATGCTTAGCTCCAGGGTAGGATCCTTCCCACCACATCATGCAATCTCTGTTCCAGGGTTTGATCTTAGAAGGCCTTGCCCTGGCCTCATGCTATAGGTATGTGATGTGGATAGGAAATAAAGATGAAGCCGAGCTAATACTTAGAGCAAAAAATACCAATAAGTAAAATAATCAGGGATGTGTTTACAGGTCTGTTTTCAGTTCTCATTTTTTATTTTAAGATACTGTTTTTGCCTTTATCCTAGTTGCTATTTGGAGACCTATCTGTAATTTAGAATATTTTCAATTCTAAGCACCCAAGGCAATTAGTAAAAAATGCAGACGCATGCCCTGAGTGGGTGACTCAGTTGAATACCTATAATTGGAATATATAATCTTTACTTTAACCTAATTTTATTTTAACTTAATCATAAACAATGAATAACTTAATGATTATGTAATCCATTATTTTAACTTAATTATTGTAATGGCTGTCCTTCACAACAGAATTACAAAGAGGATTCCTAAGGAATTTGTAAGTGGTCCTTTATTGCTATGACTTGCACTGCCAGGATGGTAGCCACTAGTCACATGTGGCTATTTAAATTTAAAGTAGTTAAAATTTTTTAAAAATTAAACATTCAGTTTCTCACTCACTCTGGCCACATTTCAAGAGCTCGACAGTCACTTGTGACTGTGCCTGCCGTGTGGTGTGCGCAGGAAGCTCCACTGGCCCGCACGGCTGCAGGACCCGCCTCTGTGGAGAGGGCAGCTGTAACGTGTAGGCGAGCTCCCCTTCCCCTCCAGTGATGCCTCCCACGTGCGATAAGGTGGTTTATTAGAAATCTTTACCTTACAGAAAAGGAGTTTTTCTTGTACAATTTCAGGTACAAATTTTGCAGCAAAACTGCCTGTCCCTGCGCAGTTCTATACAGAACACCCAAGAACTACTGACACAGGAGCAGCAAAAGAAAGGAGAGTTGGAGGCTGCTGTCCTACAGCTCAAGTCTGACCTAAGTATGGGACTAGGCGCTAGAGCTTACACTGTGGTTAGTGTTTTGAGATTTTATGCAGAAGCTTGTAAGATCCCAAATTCTTGAAGTGGCCAGTGTCATTAGTATTTCCCATGGGCCTGAGTATCTATCTGTGGCACTGAGAAAAGAGAATGTTGGTGACCCTCTTAATTGTAAACTATTTTTGTTTAGGTATTTTTTCAGGTTTAAGCATTTGTGGACTTGGGAACATTTGGTTTCTAGAATTTAGATTGAATAGTGGATAATGGAATGTTAATAAGGAAATAAGGCCATTAATCCTTGCTGACCTACTGATTCTAATCATTTATCATGTCAGACTCACCATTCTTCAAGTTACCAATTTATTTTGGTTAGCCTCTATTTATAGAAATGGACGTAAGGTGCCTTAGAGCTTAGATTAATCTTCTCATTTTACGGATGCGTAAACCGCGTCCGTAGAGGTGTCAGAGCTAAGAAATGGAAGAGTCTAGACTTGATCCAGGTTGCTCAGAGTCCTGCTTCCTCAGCCCATCAGCCCTTACCGTGCTGCTGCTTGTAATACGGAGTTGTAAAGTCGTTTTTCAGATCCTCGTGGCTCTAGAGATCACAGAGTTACAGGACTGTGCCTCACACATGGTTTACACAGCACTTTCACAGTAATGACCTCATGTAACATGCACACTTGTTCATGCTTCCCAGAGTTACAGACGCAATAAATGGTGACAGGAGGCCTGCACCGGGATCTGTCGACGCCAGGCCCAGTGTTCTTGCCAGTGTGCCTTCTCTGCTGGCTGGCTGTGGTAGGGGCAGGGAATACCAAAGGGAAATGGACAGTATGAGAACAGGGCAAAGGGCAGTCCATTGAGGGTTCTGACTTACTGCTTTCAGCAGGAAGTACTCTTTTTCTTAGAGTTGTTGAGTTGGGAATTATTCCGTGACATTCTCACTGATGATGTCTTCCTATGATGGCATGGTGACAAAAATATGTTACATTTCATGGTGCTGCCACATTACCTCATTTGAGCCTCCCAGCAGCCTTGTGAGAAAGATAAGAGACTAGAAGCCATTTAAAGAAATAAGAAGATCTCTCTCCAAGGACCCACAGTAAAGAGGGTAGCTGGGACTAACCCTGTTCCCCCATTTCAGTCTTTGACATTATTTTCTCCCTACATACTCTCTGTAGTTGAAAGTCTTTTTTCCCCACACAAAATCCTCCTGAGCTCCAGATGGGATGTTACTGCCAACTAAACATCTCTACATGGTGCCTTCCAGCTGCCTCAGAACGCATGACGAAGACTCCAAGTATTACAGTCCTTGCTCATTCTGTCCCAAACCTGCCCCTTGCCCTGTCTTCCCTGCTGCCCCAGTCTGAACGCTAGATATTTTCATGAATTCGTCTGCCTTTGTCCCACCTGTCCCCCACCACGACCTGACAGTTACCCCTGCTTGTTATTTCACGAGTCTGCTTGCCCTCCGCACCCCACTGCCATTACCTTAGAGCCAGAGCCAGCTCTCGTTGTCTTACACTTTGGTTACTACCACCGCTACTAAACTGACCTCCCTGTCTCTACTGAGCCTCTGTTAGCGTGATCTCTTTAAGAAAAAGGTTTTGATTGTGTGCCCCCTGGCTTAAAATCTCTCAGATTCATCATCACCTATGCATGGGGTGAAATGTGCACATTTCCCTTAACACGTGACCCTGGACCAGTTTCTTAATAATTCCCTGACTTGGTTTCTATACAAATGTGTTAGAAATACTTGCATCCTCCTTATTTCCACGAAACAAACAGAAAGGAAATCAAAGCTTATTCTAAGAGAAAACATACTGTGTGGTTTCAGTGTAGTTGAACTACGTCATTATCATCGCAGTTATGTGGACCTTTTGTTTTTAGTTTCTAGAGATGACCTCATTTCCAAGCTGGTTGAAGACAATAAGGTAAGTTTTGAGGCTGGGGAGGGCAGAGGTGTCTTTCCTCTCTTCACTAAGTAATAGTTCCCCACTCGTGTTGGTTTATAGTCCTGATTCTTCTAAAATCTTTATTTTAAAAAACTGTGTGTAAGGTGCATATTCAGAACGATTGTCAACCAGATCTTATTTTTATTGATCTTTTCTGTTTTTTTAAATTTCTATTTCATGTATTTCTGCTCTAATCTTAACTATTTCCTTCCTTCTGTTTACTGTGGGCTTGTTTGTTCTTTTTCTAGTTCCTTTGGGTGTAGAATTGTATTGTCTATTTGGAATTTTCTTGTTTCTTGAGGTAGGCCTGTAGAGTTATGAACTTCTGTCTTAGAACTGCTTTTGCCACATCCTATAAATTTTGGAAAGCTGTGTTTTCATTTTCATTTGTTTCAGGATAGTTTTTTTTTTTTTTTATCACTTGTTTGATTTCCTCTTTAATCTGTTGGTTGGTTAGTAGCATGTTTTTTTAGTTTCCACATAATAGTGTGGGTTTTTTTTTTCAGTTTTCTTCCTGAAGTTGATCCTAGTTTTATGCCACTGTGGTCATAGAACATACTTGAAATGACTTCAGTTTTTTTGGATGTATTGAGACTACTTTTGTGGTCTAATAATGATCTGTCCTGGAAAATGTTCTATGTACACTTGAAAAAAAGTGTGTATTCTGTAGTTTTCAGATGGAATGTTCTATAAGTGTCTGTTAAGTTGATCTCTTCTAATGTAATATTTAAGGCCATTATTTCCTTATTATTTTTTGGTCTGGATCTATCCATTGATGTGAGTTGGGTATTAAAATTCTCTCCTATTATTTTATTACTGTGGATTTCTCCCTTTACACCCACTAATAACTACTTTATATATTTAGGTGTTATTGTATTGGGTGCATAGATATTTACAATCATTGTAACCTCTTTTTGGATTGACTTTAAAATCATGGATTTCCTTCTTTCACTTGTTTTACACTTTTTGTTTTAAAGTCTAATTACATTTTGTCTAATGTAGTTAATGCTATTGCAGCTTTCTTTTTATTTCTGTTTGCATGGAGTCTCTGTTTCCGTCTGTTCACTTGCAGTCTGTATGTGTCTTTCCATTTGAAGTGCGTCCCTTGTAAGTAGCAAATAGGTGGGTCATGTTTTTCAGTCCATTCAGATGCACTGCGTCTTTTTGTTGGAGCATTTACTCCATTTACATTTAGAGTAATTATGGATAAGTATATATTTATTGCCATTTTGTTATTGTTTTTTATAGTTCTGTCCTTTCTTTTTGATCTCTTCCATATAATTTTCTATTTTCATTTAGTGTTTTGTTTAGGTCCCTTCCTCTTGGTTCTTTGTGTATCTTTTAAGGTTTTTGGTTGGTGGTTACCATGAGGTTTATGTATATCTTTGTTATCTATAGCACTCCATTTTAATCTGATAGGTGTTTTAAGTTCAAATACAGGGTGTCCCCAAAAATGTATACACACTGTGACATCTGATAGCTCAATTTTTAAAATGAAATGTATTTTAATGAACACTGCCTTTATAATTATTCAAAATATGTGTGGACATTTTTTGGGACACCCTATATATTCTATAAGGATTACATTTTACTCCCCCTCTTCATGATTTATGTTATTGATGTCATATTTTAGATTTTTGTGATATACATCTCCTAAATACTTATTGTGGTTTGAGTTGAATTTGATACTTTTTTCTTTAAACCTTCATAGTAGCTTTTTAAATGTCTGATTTGCTGTATTTATCGAATATTTAGCTGTACCTGTGAAGTTTTTTCTTTCTCACTTATTCTTATTTCTGGTGATGGCCTTCCCTTTTCTACTAAAAAAAAGACCCTTTCACATTTCTTGTAAAGCTGGTTTAATGGTAATGAAGTCCTTTAGTTTTTCTTGTCTGGGACAGAGCAGGTATTTTGAGAGAGATGCATGTAATAGTAGATCACACATGTAAAAAAAAGAGAGAAAATGTTTTCTCCTATAGAATGTGCAGATGTCTTTCAGCAAGGAACATGAGAAAAATGCATATTTGAGGTCTGAAATAATATCCCTTCATGAAGCATCAGAGAAAGTACACGTAAGTCTTCTCATTTCTCTAGTTTTTTAGATGTTACTTAATTCTGTTCAATTAAGGAACCAAGAGCCAAGATTTATCCTGATTATATATTTTCATACCATTGCCATCATCCAAATTTTAATTTTCTTAAGATCTACTTCATTTATGAAATATTATCAAATAAACTACATTTCTCATTTCACTCTCCCAATTCCTGTGACACATGAGTTTATAAGATATACTGCTAGGTCATGCACTAGTTCACACTTTGTCTTTGCTTTCTAATTTACTCTTTAAATAGTATATACCTTTCTTCCCTCTTATAAACTTACAAGCAGTTCAGTGTCAAGGGCTGTGTCTAATACTTTCTCTGCATGTTCTGTAGCAAATAGCACAGTAGGTACCTCATAAATGCTTGCTGGATTTTGGAGTTGGTGTACCCGTTTTCTATGGCATAGTAGTTCCCAAATTTAACTGTTTCTTTTTTACATATGTATGTGTATGGAGAAGAGTCACCAAATATGCAAACAAGTTCTCGGAGGGCCCTATGAGTTCTAAAAATATACTCATTTTAGGAGTTTTATGAATTTTGCAGCAAGTTGGGTAAAAATAAATCTTGATTTTTATTTATTTTTTTGGCTAATAGAACTATAAAATTACAGAATTGTCAAGTTAGAGTGGGGCCAAAGAAAGGCATTAAAATAAAAAAAATTTTAAAGAGTTTTATATAACAGGGTGTCCCAAAAAATATAAACACACTTTAATAGCTGATAGCTCATTTTTGAAAATGTATTTTAATAAACATTGCCTTTATAATTATTCAAAGTGTGTGTATACATTTTTGGGAGACACCCTTTATATAAATTTGTCTTTTTAAGCTAATTCAGTATTTTTGATCAGTTATGAATAAAACCCTATCAAATGAATTTCTGGAGCCTCCGCTTTTAATATTATTTCTATCACTCAGGTAGAGCAGAAAAGGGTGACACAGACTTTTCAAGAACAATGCTTACTGCTGGATGCCGCCCATGCCAGTATCTCAAGTGAGCTGCAGAATCTTAAGAATGAGAAAACTCAACTCCACGCACATCTGTAAGTCACTTGTGGGCAACTTCTTCTGCACCTTTTGCCCTTGCATTTGTGTATGAAAACATTGATTCTGCATTTGCTGGCCAGGCACTGTGCCCTCAGGAACTAGTTCTGTGAGAACGTGGTGATGACCGCTCTCCCAGCACGTGTGCTCTGTGAGACCATCAGCCTTTCTGCGGAAGAACTCTCATGCCGCTTTCCTATCTCCTTGGTCTTTGCCGTAGAGACCATTTAATCCTTGAGCATAACCAGTGTATCCAGAAGGCCCAGGATGCTGAGACGAGGACAGCGGTGCAGAAAGAGCTGCTGGAATCCACCATCGCGAGACTGCGCGGGGAACTGGAAGCGTCGCTGCAGGAGAAGACCGCTCTGCTGGGAGAGAAGGAGAGCCTTCAGAGAGAGGTGGGTGGGGGCAGGGTTAGGCTCGCTCCTTGTGTTCTGAATTGTCTAAGTGTCAAAGACAAGGACGGCCACTCAGATTCAGTTTGTCACAGTTGCTCATTAAAGAAATCTTGAGCGAATCTGTCTTTTAGCAAGTGAAACAGTCTGTGCCAAATAGAATATACCCTTAGGCAGCATTAGTGACGTTAACTAATAGTCCACACACATCCTCGTGTTAGATTAGGGGTCAGCTTCTAAAAAATGGGTTTCCTGAGGGAGTGAATAATGTAGTTAAGGGGGAACAGCCCTGTCTTCCTAGTGAGGGAGGAACTAGCAGAGTCTGACATGCAGACGTGTCTTTCTAATTTCAGGGCTGTTTGTGACGTCTGCTTTGCCTCAGAGACTCCCTGAGTGGCCCCTTTTCTGAGAGGATGTGCTATCGGCAGTGTAGGTATTCATTGCACGCAGGGTGCGTCTGCTGTAGTAGCGCCTGCCGCTGCTTCACCACTGACCCACTTCTTCTCTTTCCCCCTTGGGCAGGTGAATAAAACCGAGCAAGAAATAGCGCAAGAAAAAGGCAGTTTGGAAAAGGAATTAGCTAAGTACAAGGTATTCCACATTTTATGCCATTTTCTCCTGTATCACTGCCTTCTGTATCAGTTCATCTTAATGACAAGATGGGTTACTGGGTTGCATACCAAGGTGTGGGGACTAGAGAAGCCGGGAAGCTTGCTGCAGCTCCAAGCACTCCAGTCCTGCAGCATAAGCTGCTTGGGGAGCCGGCTCACGTGTGAGCATCTGGTGTCCCCCGTGAGTCATCAGTGCCCGGCCCTCTGTCCCCTGAGAGGGAGCTAATGGGCATGTGCGAGGCCGGGGAATGATTGCTGACGATGCTGTTTTTTGTTTTGTTCTATTTGTTTTTTTAAACTAACTTAGGCTTCCTAAGCACCTATTAGTGCCTGCCACTTGATCTGCAAGGTCCCCTTTTCTGGGTTCTAAAAAGATAGAATTGGCCAGAGAAACAAATACAATTCTTATTCAAGTAAAAAACAACAACAATCTTTAAAACATTGCTGCTTGCGTTTCAAAATTTGAAGACAGTTAAGGTTATGCTTCACTCTTATCTAGAGACTATATCTAGAGCATCAAGAACTCGCCTACCCCAGGCAGTAGGCCCAGCAGCAGATGTCAGTACAGACACCAGGCCCTGCGGTCCCTTGGCTTCTGGCTGAACTGGAGAGCTTCCGCATTGCCAGAGATGTGATCACTTTTACATTCACTGTTTCTCATTTAAGAATTGGGAACAAAAGAAAAGCTAAATTCTTAGCCTGAGCTCAAATACCGTTCACCAAGCTGGCGGGCCCTGTGGTTTAGTCACTAACTGAATAAATGGAAAACAGTCTACCGTGAAAACCACTGAATGACACTGACTTCTTGGGGTAAGGACTTCGCTGGTGTCAATTTGGCCCAAACGGGCTTTTTAAATTTTGGAAAACTGGCGGCTACTGTTAAACTCATGCATGTTTTTTGCTTAAAAATATTGTGAATGTTACATGCTAAGGCAAATGCTATATGTCTGTGATTGAAAAACAGCATTATTACTTTGCTTGTCTGATTTCAATTGTCTTAATGTGGGCTGAGTGTCGGGCGATGGGACTGGCAGGTGCTTGCTTATTGGAGCGGTTGTGTTAGGCCAGTGGTAATGCTTTTAGAGTCCTCTTTTTTTTTTTTGTCGAAATCGGTATTTTTAAGGTGTATTTGTAAAGCTCTGGTTTGTGGAGTCCGGTTTACCGAGTTGTAACTTACATAGTGAAATTCACCCTTTTCTGTGTTGGGCTCTGAGTTTTGGCAGCACATGCAGGCATGTGGTTACCACCACAATCAAAATAGAGAACATTTCTCTCGTCCCAGAAAGCTCCCTGTGCCCTTTGCAACCAACCTCTTCTGCACTGGGGTAACCACTCAGCTGCTTTTCTGTCCCTGAAGTTATCTTTTCCAGAACATCCTATACGTGGAATCATACAGTATGGTACACCTTAAGTCTGGCTGCTTTTATTTAGTGCAAAGCCACTTGGTATTCATCCATGCTGCTGTGTCAGAGTTTGTGTTCCAACATCTGGATGTAGCGCAGTTTGCCAAATGAAGGGCATTTGGGTTGTTCCCTGGGTAAATATTCACATGTGAACATACATTTTTATTTCTCTTGGGTGAATACCATGAGTTGGATTTCTGGATCCTGTGGTAAGTCTATGTTTGAATAACAGACTGCTCAGTTGTCTTCCAAAGGTTGTGTGTCATCTTGCACCCCCACCAGTGCATATGAGCTGCACTTCCTCTCCATTCTTAGCAACCCCGCGCATTGTCAGTGCTTTTGCTTTAGCCTTGTAGCTGGTGAGCACTGGTAGATTGTGGCTGTAATTTGCATTTCTCAAATGACTAATAATAGTGAACATCTTTTCATCTGCTTATTTGCCATCCACCACTTGAATTGTCTCTTCAGATTTTTTAACCATGTTTAATTCAATTGTTTGCTTTCTTACTGTTGATTTTTCAGAGATTTTAAAATATAGTCTCATATTAATTCTTAAGAAAAAAATTTATATATACATACAAATATTTTATCAGGTATATGTGTTACGTATATTTTCTCGCATTTCATGCCTTGTCTTTTCATGCTCTTTCAAAAAGCAGTTTTATATTTCGATGCTTAGTTTATCAATCTTTCAAATTCTATGGATCATATTTTTTGTATCATATCTAAGAAATTTAAAGTAAGATCACAAAGATTTTCTCCTTTGTTCGTCTCTAGAAGGCATATAATCTTAGGCTTTACAAGAGGTCTATGATACTATTCAAATTAATTTTTGTATATCATTCAAGGTACGGTTCAGGTGCAGGTTACTGTCAGGTGGATGTCTGATTGTTCTAGTACCTTGTATTATTGGGATATAATTACACCATAAATTCACCTTCTTAAATTATACAGTTCAGTGGTTACTATATTCACAAGTCTCTGCAAACATCACCACTCTCTAATTCTAGAGCCTTATGCAAAAAGAAACCCAGTGCCTGTTAGCGGTTACTCCCTGTTCTCCCCTCCCCCAGCCCCTGGCGACCACTGGTTTCCTGTCTGTCTCTGGATTTCTGTCTTCCGGACATTCCATATAAAAAGAACCAACCAGTATGTATGCAGTCTTTTGGATCTGGCTGCTTTTCCCTTAGCATGATGCTTTCAAGGTTTATCCATATTGTAACATATGTCAGTACTTGATTCTGTTTATAGCTGAATAATATTCACTGTATGACTATACCATATTTTGTTATCCATTCTCAATTGATAAACATTCAAGCTGTTCCACTTTTCAGCTGCTAAGAATAATGCAGTGAATGTTTGTACACAGTTTTTTGGTGAGCACATGTTTTTAATTTTCTTTGGTATATTTTCCCCAACTACTGGGTCACGTGATAATTCTGTTGATCATTTTAAGAAACTGCCAAACTTTTACAAAGCGACTACCATTTTACAATCAATCTCACCAGCAATGTATGAGGATTCCAGTGTCTCCACATCCTCACTTACACTTGTCATTGTCTGCTTAAAAAGAAAAAAAAAGTATCACACAAACAGCAGTCACCATCCGCCTAGCTCAGTTTTGTTTCAGCAAAATGTTAAAGGGTGTTCATGATTCCAAGAGTTCCCAAGACTGGGCTCCCCAACGCTTACATGTGATGTACTTGCTTAAAAAATAAAAACGTTCTGGACAGACCTCAGTAGCTTTGCCACTTGCTCTATTGTTTCAGATTCCACAACGCAAAATCCTTTGGATCTTTAGTAGACGTATAGTGTGGGCTACTTGTGTATAAACATTGCCACATTTCCAAAATACTCTTTCAATCCAGCTGTGATGAGCAGTTTGGGGAAGTAACTTCTATGATATTTATCAAAGTAGAAGCAGCATTAAATAATGTCAGAACTCCTACTAAGGCCCATCGGTTTTACTTGAATATTACCAAAATAAAATAAAAATTTATTCTACCCATCTTACTGGGTGTGAAGTACCTCACGTTGTTTCATGTATCAATCAGCACTTCTCTTCTTCTAATGGCTCAGTAACACTTACTGTGTATGTATTCGGTTGACTCTTGAACAGCCCAGGTTTGACCTGCCTGAGTCCACTTATCCATGAATATGAACTATTTCTCTCTTTTATTTCATGTGGTGTGTTTTTTTCAAAATTTCTCTGAGCAGTATGTTGTAATTTTCAGCATATCAAATATTCAACATTTGCTTTTAGATTTGTATTTGGTTAATTATTAATATTTAAATAAATGCCAAGTATCAGAAGAACCTCCAGTTCTAGTAAATGTAAACTGTGTAAATTTATAAAAACCCTTCTGCTGAAGACAACTAGAAAAGTTGAAAAAAATGTAGAAGAAAAGAAAAAATCATTTTTAAAATCATCATAGCGCAATCGGGTTGAAAATCCCCAAATATAAAGGTAGAGAATATGTTCATAAGATACTTTCTATTTTACAGTTGGAAATGTCGTGTTTAAATAAGTTAATATTTTTGGCTCTGGCATAAGGAGTCTATGTGGAGGTAGTAAATGGATTTCTCTTCTTTTGCTTTTCAAAGGCAGACGTAAACACATTAACCCACAGCCTGCAGGCTCTGGAGGAAAAGAATAAGGACCTGGCAGATCAGTTGACTCACCTGGAGCTTCAGCAAAAGGAGGCCGATTACCATGGGGTGGGTATAAAAAGGTCAGTCTTAAGTAGGAAGTAATGACGAATGAGTTTTTAAAAAGAGAGACCTGAGGTCAGGAGATGGGTTTCCTCCCACCCTCCTTCCTTCCCTTCCTTCCTTCCTTTCGTTCCTGTGTTAATGATTACCATGAGACCTGAATAACTCAAGCTAAATGTGGCATAAACTCCTATAGATTCCAACAACAGGGGAGTTAAGAAAACAATCATTTAAGGCAGCTATTACACATCTGCTTACACAGATGATCTAGAATGCTGAAAAGCCCAAAGATTGCTAATGTTTTAAAAATATCTGCTCTTCAGGAATGGTGAAGAAGAAACTTGGGTTTTCCTCCTTTAGGTCATCAGTTGTTAAGTTTGATTTCTAAAAGCCATTTAACAAGGCCAGTGCATTACCAATAAATGGCAAAGTTCTTAAAATGTCTTCTCCAAGTGGTAAAGGGGATCTTAAAGAGATGGTTGCTCTGTGAAGAGCGATTACGTTTCCTATGGCCTTTGAATACTTGAATACTTGAAATTTAATCATTGCTTCTATAACATGCAAATAAGCTTTGGAAATTCCATGGACGCCCTAATGTGAGTCTGTCTTAATCTGAACTAAATTCTCTCAAACTGTGTCATAAGCTGCTCCTTACTTCAACTATGAAAAATTACAGAGTAAATGTAAGTCCTTTTACATTTTCACAGCTTTTGAGCCAGACTGCCTAGGTTTTTCAATCTTGGCTGCGATTTTTTTTTTTTTAATTTCTTATTGGTTAAGGTGTTGTTACATATGTGTCCTTCTTCCCTCATTACCCCCCATCCCCTCCACTCATGCCCTCACCCCCCTGTTGTCTGTGTCCATTGGTTAGGCCCATATGCATGCATACAGGTCCTTTGGTTGGTCTCTCCACCTTCCCCCCACCTTCCCCTACCTTCCATCTGAGGTTTGATGATCTGATCGATGTTTCTCTGTCTCTGGAACTATTTTTGTTCATCAGTTTATGTTGTTCATTATATTCCACAAATGAGTGAGATCATGTGATACTTATCTTTCTCTGACTGGCTTATTTCACTTAGCATAATGCTCTCCATCTCCATCCATGTTGTTGCAAATGGTAGGAATTCCTTCTTTTTTAGCACAGTGTAGTATTCCATTATGTAGATGTACCACAGTTTTTTAATCCACTCATCTGCTGATGGGCACTTAGGCTGTTTCCAAATCTTAGCTATGGTGAATTGTGCTGCTATGAACATAGGGGTGCATATGTCCTTTCTGATTGGTGTTTCTAGCTTCTTGGGATATATTCCTAGAAGTGGGATCCCTGGGTCAAATGGGAGTTCCATTTTTAGTTTTTTGAGGAAACCATACTGTTCTCCATAGTGGCTGCACCAGTCTCCATTCCCACCAGCAGTGCAAAAGAGTTCCTTTTTCTCCACATCCTTGCCAGCACTTGTCTTTTGTTGATTTGTTGATGATAGCCATTCTGACAGGTGTGAAATGGTACCACATTGTTTTGATTTGCATCTCTCGGATAATTAGTGACTTTGAGCATATTTTCATATGTCTCTTGGCCTTCCTTCTGTCTTCTTTCGAAAAGTTTCTATTTATGTCCGTTGCCCATTTCTTGATTGGATTGTGTATCTTCCTTTTGTTGAGTTGTATGAGTTCCCTGTAAATGTTGGAGATTAAACCCTTATAGGAAATATCATTGGCAAATATGTTCTCCCATGTAGTGGGCTTTCTTTTTGTTTTGTTGGTGGTTTCTTTGGCTGTGCAAAAGCTTTTTATTTTGATGTAGTCCCATTTGTTTTCTCTTTATTTTCCATTGCCCTAGGAGCAGTATCAGTGAAGAAGTTCCTTCGGCATATGTCTGAGATTTTGCTGCCTGTGGATTCCTCTAGTATTTTTATGGTTTCCCATCTTATGTTTAAGTCCTTTATCCATTTTGAATTTATTTCTGTGTATGGTGTAAGTTGGTGGTCTAGTTTCATTTTTTTGCATGTATCTGTCCAATTTTCCCAACACCATTTATTGAAGAGACTCCAGTTTATGTTCATGCCTCCTTTGTCAAATATTAATTGGGCATAGTGGTTTGGGTCTATTTCTGGGTTCTCTATTCTGTTCCATTGATCTGTATGTCTGTTCTTGTGCCAGTACCAGGCTGTTTTGAGAACAATGGCTTTGTAATACAACTTGATATCTGGTATTGAGATTCCACCTACTTTGTTCTTCTTTCTCCAGATTGCTGCAGCTATTCGGGGTCTTTTTTTATTCCAGATGAATTTTTGGAGAGTTCGTTTTAGGTCTGTGAAATATGCTGTTGGTATTTTAATGGGGATTGCATTGAATCTGTAGATTGCTTTGGGTAGAATGGACATTTTGATGATGTTGATTCTACCAATCCATGAACACGGTATGTTCTTCTATCTGTTTATATCTTCCTCTATCTCTTTTTCAGTGTCCTGTAGTTTTTTGCATATAGGTCTTTCACCTGTTGAGTTATTCCTAGGTATCTTAATTTTTTTGGTATGATGGTAAATGGGATTGCTTTTTTAGTCTCTCTTTCTGTAAGTTCACTATTGGTGTATAGAAATGCCATAGATTTCTTGGCATTATTTTTGTATCATGCTACCTTGCTGAATTCAATTATTAAGACTAATAATTTTTTGATTGATTCTTTAGGGTTTTCTATGTACAGTATAATGTCGTCTACGAATAAGGACAGTTTTACTTCTTCTTTTCCAATTTGGATGCCTTTTATTCCTTCTTCTTGTTGGATAGCAATGGCTAGTACTTCCAGTACTATGTCAAACAGGAGTGGTGAGAGAGGGCATTCCTGTCTTGTTCCTGTTCTTAGGGGAAATGGTTTTAGTTTTTGTCCATTGAGTGTGATGTTAGCTGTGGGTTTATCGTATATGGCTTTTATGATGTTGAGGTATGATCCTTCTATTCCCACCTTGCTGAGAGTTTTTATCAAGAAAGGGTGTTGGATTTTGTCAAATGCTTTTTCTGCATCAATCGATATGACTATGTGATTTTTCTCCCTCAATTTGTTTAAGTGATGTATCACGTTTATTGATTTGCGGATATTGTACCACCCTTGCATCCCTGGTATAAATCCTGCTTGGTCATGGTGTATGATCTTTCTGACGTAATGCTTGATCCGATTTGCTAGGATTTTGTTGAGGATTTTGGCATCTATGTTCATGAGGGATATTGGCTTGTAATTCTCTTTCATTGTGTTGTCTTTATCTGGTTTTGGTATTAGGGTGATGCTGGCTTCATAGAATGAGTTTGGAAGTGTTCCTTCCTCTTGAATTTTTTGGAATAGTCTGAGGAGGATAGGTTTTAGTTCTTCCTTGAATGTTTGGTAAAACTCCCCCGTGAAGCCGTCTGGCCCTGGGCTTTTGTTTGCTGGAAGCTTTTTGATAATTGCTTTAATTTCTTCCATAGTTATTGGCCTATTGAGATTTTTAGAATCTTCCTGATTGAGTTTTGGAAGGTTGTATTTTTCTAGGAATATGTCCATTTCCTCTAGGTTGTCCAGTTTGTTGGAATAGAGTTTTTCATAATATTTTTTAACAATCCTTTGTATTTTTGTGGGGTCTGTTGTTATTTCACCTCTATCATTTCTGATTTTGTTTATTTAAGTCCTTTCTCTTTGCTTCTTGGTGAGCCTGGCTAGAGGTTCATCAATCTTGTTTATCCTTTCAAAGAACCAGCTCTTGGTTTCATTGATCTTTTGTATTGTTTTTTTGGTCTCTATGTCATTTATTTCTACTCTAATCTTTATTATCTCCTTCCTTCTGCTCACTCTGGGCTTTTCTTGTTGCTCTCTTTCTCATTCTTTGAGTTGTAGCATTATTTTTTCTTGTTTTTTGAGGTAGGCCCATAGAGCTATAAACTTCCCTCTCAGGACTGCTTTCATTGTGTCCCATAAGTTTTGGATTGTTGTGTTTTTATTGTTATTATTTTCCAGAATGTTTTTAATTTCCTCTTTGATCTCATTGGTAACCCAAGCAATATTTAATAACATTTTATTCAGCTTCCAAGTATTTGAGTGTTTTGGATTGTTTTTATTGTAGTTTATTTATAATATTATGCCATTGTGGTCTGAAAAGATATTTGGTATGATTTCAATCTTCTTGAATTTGGGGAGACTTTGCTTGTGACCCAGTATGTGGTCTATTTTTGAAAATGTCCCATGTGCACTTGAGAAGTACATATATTCCGCAACTTTGGGGTGAAATGTTCTGAATATGTCAATTAGGTCCATCTGATCTAGCGAGTCATTTAGGATTCTTGTTTCTTTGCTGATTTTTTGTCTAGAGGATTTATCCAGTGATGTCAGTGGTGTATTAAAGTCCCCTACTATGATTGTATTGTTGTCTATCTCTCTCTTGATATCTTCCAGGAGATTTTTTATGTATTCGGGTGCTCCTGCATTGGGTGCATATATGTTTACCAGGGTTATATCTCTTGTTGTATCGATCCCTTTAGTATTATGAAGTAGCTTTCCTTATCTCTTGTTATGGCCTTCACTTTGAGGTCTATTTTGTCAGATATAAGTATTGCTACCCCAGCATTTTTTTCATTTCCATTTGCCTGAAAGATATTTTTTCATCCCTTCACTTTCAGTCTGTGTGAGTCCCTTGTTCTGAGGTTTGTCTCTTGTAGACAGCATATATATGGGTCATGTTTTTTTATCTATTCAGCCACTCAATGTCTTTTGATTGGAGCATTTAGTCTGTTTATGTTTAAAATTATTATTGAAAGGTACTTGTTTGTAGCCATTTTTATTTTTTGAGGCTGTGTTCCTTCTTACCATTTTGTTTCTTCTTTTTACAGCATTCCCTTTAGCATTTCTTGCATTGCTGGTTTGGTAGTGATAAACTCCCTTAGCCTTTTATGAAGCTCCTGATTTCCCCTTCAATTTTGATTGATAGTCTTGCTGGATAGAATATTCTTGGATTGAGTCCCTTGTTTTGCATCACTTTGTATATCTCCTCCCATTCCCTTCTAGCTTGATGTGTTTCTGTTGAGAAATCATTCGATAATCTGATGGGGGGTCCTTTGTAGGTAACTCTCTGTCTCTCTCTTGCAGCCTTTAAGATTCTCTCTTTGTGGATAACATTTGCCATTGTAATTATGGTGTGTCTTGGTGTGGGTCTTTTAGGATTCATCTTGCTTGGGACTCTGTACTTGAGTAGCTTTTTTCTTCCCCATATCAGGGAAGTTTTCTGTCATTATTTCTTCAAATAAATTTTCTAATCCTTGCTGCTCTTCTTGTCCTTCTGGCAGCCCTATTATACGTATATTATTTCGTTTTGCATTGTCCCAAAGCTCCCTTAGGCTCTCCTCCTGCTTTTTAATGTTTTTCTCTAGTTGCTGTTCAGATTGGGCTTGTTTCTGTACCTGATCTTCTAACTCGCTGATTTGGTCCTCTGCTTCTTCTAGTCTACTGTTGAAGCCCTCCATGGTGTTTTTGATTGTAGCTATATCATTTTTCATTTCCTCCTGATTTTTGCATAGGTTGTTGATTTTCTCATCCATCTGGTGCATGAACTGTATTACCATTACTCTAAATTCTTTTTCTGTCATGTTGCATGCTTCTGTTTCACTTATTTCTTTACTTGGCAATTCCTCTTTTTCTTTCCTCTGGGGATTGCTTCATTGTCTCCCCATTCTGACTATCACCAGAATGTTCAGATGTCGAGTTGCAGGAGCCTGGACCATGTGCAGTGGGAGTTTTGACCCCCCCAAGTATCACTGAAGAGCTCTGATACCACGATGTGCAGTTGCTGTGGGTTGGTCGGAACCACGCTCGCCCTGGGTCAGAGTCACGGGTGCTTAGTGTGGCCTCGTGTGTGCACCTAGAATCAGGGACCCTGCCTGCGCCATGTTGAAACAGAGAACCCACTGGCGTGTGCCAAAAATCAAAGTCCCCTATTGTGTATCAGGAGTCAGAGGCTCCCTGTGTCCATGCCGAGAATCCAGTATCAGAGTCTCTGTTTCTTGGTGCTACCTCACACTGAGAATCAGGTCCTTGTGTGCACATGCGCCAAGAATTGGAGTCACTGGCTCTTAGTGTGAATGTACTGGGAATCAGGGATCTCAGGCGAACGTAATGAGGAATGTAGTCTAGTCACTGGTGGTCAATCCTGCCTCTTGTGTGGAGATTCAGGGCCCCCAATCTGCCCGGGAGACCGGGTCGCTCAGTCGCACTGTGTTGGCAGGAGGTCCACTTCTGCCCTGCGGTAAACAGCCTTCTGTGTGCGCTTGCCCTGAATCAAAGTCAGGTGGCTCTGCCCCTTAGTGCAGGTGTGGGATCTGATCACAGAGGTGTGTACTGTGGAAAACAAACTCCCTGTGTCCATGTACCTAGGCTTAAATTCAGCGCTGTCTTCCTCTGTGGGCACAGGGTCTGGTCGTAGGGAACAAAATCCCCGAGACGGCTCCTCCAGGTCCAAATTCACTGCAGCCTCTCTGCTAAGGTGCAGGGTCTGGTCATGGGAAACAAACTCCCCGGGTTTGCATCCCCAGGCTCAAATTCAGTGCTGTCTCCCTGTGTGGGTGTAGGATCTGGTCGCAGAAGACAATCTCCCCAAGGTCATGCACCTATGCTCAAATTCAGGACTGTCTTCCTGCCTGGGCGTGGAGATGAGTCGCGGGAAACAAATTCCCCAAGTTCACAAGTCCGGGCTCAAGTTCAGCGCTGTCTCCCTGCCCTGCATGGGCACGGGATCTGGTCTCAGAAGACCACCTTCCTAGGGATGAGAGGCTAGGCTGGAATTCCGCTCAGTCTCCCTGTCTGGGCGTGGAGACTAGTCCTGGGAAACAAATTTCCCGTGTCCGACACCAAGGCTCAAAGTCAGGCAGAGTCGCCACTGCTTTGTGTGAGCAGAAAGCCTTATTGTGCGGCTGGGGTCTGGTAGTTTCTATGTCGCTGCCGTGGGGGCGGCGGGGGTGGGGGTTGGATTTGTGACTCACAGAAATCTGCGGCCGGGTGCCTGGAGTCCTGGTGTCCCTGGGTCTGCAGCTGTGGTGGCAGGTCTTCTACCAGAGCGGCTGTAGGGTCCTGGTTTGTTTCCGAGACCAGACTGGGTGGTGGCGAGGCTAGGATCCTAGTCTCAAGCAGTTCTGTTCTTCAAGATGGCGTGGTCTCTGTGCCGCCGGTGTCCTCCCTGGAGTGTTTGCGGCAGCCGCAGGGTTTTACCGTCTAAGACTGCCCGGATTGGCAGCCCCCTGGAAGAACTGCAGGGTCTAACTGTCCCTATTTCACTCACATACACCCACACACGTCCACACACACCTCTATCGCTCACTCACTCTCACACACTCTCCCTCCCTACCTTCCTGCCTCCGCAATCTTGGCTGCGATTCTTGATTATGCTGCTTAACCTTTCTGAGCCTCAGTGTCTTAAATCTGCCAAAATGGGGATAATAATACTATTATTAGGAGGTTGAGGGTTGTTCAGGGGATTAAGTTAATACATGTAAAGCATATATCAGACATCTAACATTTATGGAATTATTGGTATCTGAATTGACCCCAGATAAGAAAGCCTTTGAGCTCCTATTGGAGTGACTAGGGGCACCAGCTAATTCCCGGAGGTGTCTCAGGCCAGTCCTCCCTCCCCGAGACTAAAGATTCCTCCATGCCCTTTGATTGTTGGCCAGGGCTCAGCTGGGCTTTTTCCCCAATCTCCTTCTGGCTGGTCTGGAAGACCGCCTCTCAGCCTGCGCCCACACCATGAGCAGGCCTGTGGCCTTACCTTGCTACTGATTTGGACAGATCTTGCCAGTGATTTGGTCAAGGTTGATTCTTGCCTGCAGACTTCTTGATAAGGTCTCCCAGTGAGAGCCCACCCCTCCAGCTGCAGACCTGTGCTTCTCCTCTCAGAATCTGCTCTGACCACGGCTGCTGGCAGGCACTGCAGTTGGCTGTAGCTGGCTGAGGAATGAGGTCGCGATTTCAGGGTTATTTTTTAATCTCAGCAATACTATTAAACCTATTTCCATTCAGTGCTGGCAGTGTAATTTGTTCTTTGAGAGTTAACACTTGAAATTCTCCATAAAAGCTTCCTTGTATTCTAACACATGAGATGATGATACACATGAGCGCGTGTTATGTATGTCCTCCCACCCTCGACCTCCTCAGATTTGAACTCAGGCAATCCTGATCTCAACCCTTGGCTCCATTTATGTGTGGCCTGGGCAGGTTCTTAACGTGTGTGGGCATGTTCCCTAACTGGGGTTCCTGCAGCACCCTGCATACCCATACCGGAATAACTGCTACAGCGATGAGAAATTGACCTGTTGATGCATCAGCCTTCGCTGTCTTCTAGTGCAAGAACAGGAGTTACTAACCTTTATGCTCCCTGGCCTAGTGCCGAATACGTAACAGGTGCTGAAGAAACACTGCTAGAGACCGCGGAGCGTCCTGTCCGCCCTGCGGACGGGGAGGATTAATGTCTGTCCAGTGCCCACCACATAGTTTCCCTGCGTAAATACCGTTCTCTCGCTTTTTCCTCACACCTCCTAGTTTTAAGTTTGTTTTGGCCTTTTCAGCGTTTAATAATGGTGTAATTAAGCCCATTCCCACAGGCAGTCATGCAGCAAACCTCCGTGAGAAAAGATTTAAATGGGAAGGTGGCTATTGCTGATTTCAAGTTAAATGACTATCCTCCCCACCTTTCTTTTGGGTTCTAAACATTTCAAATAGTACCACCAGACAAAGATATAGTCCCCTACGCAGCCAGAGCTTTAATGGCGCGAAGTTAAACACGAACTGAATCTTAACACCAGAAAGGTGTTCGGTCAGTGTACCACTGGCAGGGGTCAAAGTTGGTTCCATCGGCTGGGGACCTGTCATACTAGTTAAATATTTTGCGTAAGATCCTTCTTACAGTCTTCTTATAAAAAAGCTTTGCCAAAATGCAGTATCTGCTGTTTTTATGTATTACCAGCTTCGGCTCACTTTCACAGCTAACCTGAATTTCGTCAATGATTTCAGAAATCACGTGAGGCTTTCTTGGCAACCTGCCTTTGAGACCTTAAGATAATTTGTTTGCTTCCTGCTTTTCCGAGGAGTAAGTCTTTGTGTTTGAGTTACAGTGTATATTCTCCTAGCCACTTGCATTCTTCTTTGTAACCTGTTTCTCAGATGCTTTGCTCTGCATACGTAATCACCTTTATAAGTAGTATATTGCCTAGATTACTTAAGCAATGGTTACTCTCAAGTCTGCCTTCCACAACTCAGAATTGGAGCTATTCACTCATTTACGTGGTCTTCCTCTTAATTTTTGGTCTTCCATTGATTCTCTTAAGTACAGGGCCTATTCAGATAATCTGCAAACAGTAATTTAAGTTACTGCTTTCCCATTGATTTTCCTTTGACAACTGGTAACCATCTCTTTTTGTCATAAATTTATACATAAGTGACCATGTGTCCAATATCAGATTTTTATTTTGCTTGGATAGTTTTCTCTTATCATTGCATTAGCATCCTCTTTAGTGGAAAAAGAAAGTTTTTTAAAGGTGTATTTAAAATATTAATAGAATTTCAATATGCCTTTGCCTAAAAGGAAAACTTTTATTGAAGAAAAAAATGCCATTATTTTAAAAATTCCTAGACACCTTTTAAAAGAGACCCAGACCAGCTAAGTCATTCCATGAAAAGCCTTTGCACATTCCAAGAAAGCTAAGTGATTTTTGAGTGTTCAGTATTCGTTCTTGCTGGCGTATTTTAGGTTAAATCTAGCCTTGGTGTTTTTATACACTATCCCTACACTTTATAGCACTTTGGGGCACACTGATTTATAGAACTTGGAACTGAATTTTAATAATCAGGGTTTTACAGTTATGGTTTAGCTATTTTTGCAACATAACTGGCCATCCTTCCATTTATTTTTTTTACTGAAGATGTGGTTGAAGCATAATCCCAAACTATAATGTTTCATCAGAGTTTCTAAAATAGAAAAGTTTTTGTAAAGGAAGCCTGTATGTCTTCCACAGACAGAAAATTGATGATTAATTTTATGGTAAGACATTAGTATTAGTATCTATTTTTTTTGAGGGAAGTCCACATTTCCCTTAGGTTATTTTGAAACCAATACTTTATTGGTCTGAATGCTTTTAAAAAAATATTTTCCTTTGCCTTAGTGGTAGCAACACATAGAGATTTTTTTAAAAACTTTAAGAAACAATGTATGAATATGCATATTATACATGCATTAAATACTGCTTTGATAAGACAGATACTTAGATGGTCATAATAGTTAATAGCCCACTGACACCTAATATTCAGTGTATGTTTTTATATTGAATGTGTGTAATTTTAGAGTAGATGGTATACAAGAACTAATGACTCCTATGTGGTTTTTTTTAATCAAGTCTAGACTGTCTAAAATGTCCTAATTCTTCTAGTTCAGGCAACTACTAAGGAGAAAACAAAATCTAGACTAGTATGCCCTCTTGTGCTATCATGAATATATTTCGAACAGAGGAAAATATGAGTTACATGTTATTATATAGCAAGCTAGTTTGAAGTGTGTCTTTTCTTTTACTTGGAAGTAAGTGTGTTGGATTCACAACACTTGAAATAAAAGGCAGCACAAAGTGATGGCTAAAGAATAGCTGTGACTGTCAGAGATAATGAAGAATTTCTCCTTGTAAATGAATATCCCTACATATATGGTTTCATCGTTATCAACCTGCCCAAAGTTGAATATAACACAAAAATCTAAATTCTTTGGTTTTAAATGCTTAAAAGGTTCCCTGTTCTTTATTCACAAATAAAGCAAATGTAAGCCAGAAGTAGTGAATTATGTCAATATTTCCCAGACCTTAAACTCCAGACTCACTGCAGATGGTCTGTAGTTCAGTAGGCAGCTTGAATGATCGAGGATTTGCTTGTGTCTGTATTCACAGTTGATTTGTGAAGAGACTTTTGCCATCAGTGTTTCCTGTTACCAAAAAACAACACTGAAATTTATTATGGAGGGTGAAACTTCCCTGTTTTATCACTAACATTGTTCCCAAAGTGCCAGGAAGACCCAAAATTTAATCAAAAGAAAACTCTATGTTATACTTATTTCTCTGACAGAGTTGGGTGGAAAAGACACGGGGAAATGCCGTTATTAAATAGGCTGTTTGAATGATGAAAATGTGTAATTTCGTGAATGATAGAGCTGTCAGAATGTTTGTCCCAGATAACACCGTGTTCAGTGTTTGATCAAAACAATGTCTTCCGTTTCTGCCTTTGACACTGATAGCGGAAGCCTCTCCTACGGTCTGAGGGCTGTGACCATTTGCACATCCCGTTCTCTTCAAGAACTGTCTGATCTCAAACTGTATACCTGTAACCGCTGATACAGCCCCCACGTCTGGGCTGGATCACAGCTACAAAGGGAGAATTGATATAGCAAAAATAGAATTAATAAATAAAGAAGTGCCTCTGGGACTCTTGAGGCACTCGCTCTCCTTGTCTGCCTGCCAGCGTGTTGCGGAGTAGGGAAGGAGAAGAGGCAGCAGTAGCCAATCAGTAGGAATCCTGGGTGCGTTGGTGTGAAAATGGTGAGGTGCAGATACTTGTCTAAAAGGAAAATGATGTCCCTCGCATGCCTGGTGCACTGATCCATGTCTGTGCTTGCTTCATCAGCTTGCCCGACAGAAGGTGGAAAATGTCTTGGGAAAAATTACTCAGAGTAAAAATAAACTGGCCTATGAAAAGGGGAAACTCCAGGTATGAGGCTTTATTTTCTGAATTTTGTTGTCTAACCTTTTAATGTTAGTTGTCAGACTAAATATTGATGAATTTTGAGAGGACCTCATCTGTCATTTACTAATTACATAACTTTGGATCAGTCTTCAAACCTCCCTAATTTTGTTACTGCATTAAAATTTATGTACCTATACTATAATGGTGAAACCTTAAATCTCGAAGCCAAAGGCCATTCTGTAAAGCTTTATTATAATTGTTTAATGCAAGGTCATTTACTGAGAATGTAGAGAGCCTGTGTTCTGTCTGCTGAATTTTTTCTAATTTTCCTAAAGAGAAATAACCCTGGAAATTGGTACGCTGAGGCACCAGAATAGATGAGTGAATGGGATGATACCATTCTTCCTTTGCAAAGGTTTTGTTTTGTTTTAATAAAGTTTTTATTGAACTGTAATATATATACAGAAAAGTACACAGGTCATTGCCTGTGTAAATTTTCACAAAGTGAAGCTACTCATGTGGTCAGCACTCAGATCAAGAAATAGAACATTCCAGAACTCATTGTATAGCCTTTCCCAGTCACTATCTCCAAGAAAGGTAATTCCCATCCCCACTTCTGACACCTCAGATTAATGGTTCCTGTACTTGAACTTTATATAATAATACAGTGTATATATTTTTATATCTGGTTTCTTTCACCCAACCTTGTCATTGAGAGATTCATCTATGTTGTTTGTTATAATTCCTTGGTTTAAATTGCTGCTTGGTATTCTATTATATAAATAGCAGAGGCCTGGTGCACAAAATTCGTGCACTCAGGGGGTCCCTCAGCCCAGCCTGTGCCCTCTCACAGTCCAGGAGCTCTCGGGGGATGTCCAACTGATGGCTTAGGCCCTCTCCTAAGCCATTGGTCGGGCATCCTTAGTGCTGCTAAGGAGGCGGGAGAGGCTCCCACCACTGCCGCTGCACTCGCCAGCCGTGAGCCTGACTTCTGGCTGAGCAGTGCTCCCTCTGTGGGAACACCCTGACCTCCAGGGGGCAGCTCCTGCGTTGAACATCTGCCCCCTGGTGGTCAGTGTGCATCATAGTGACTGATCATTCCGCTGTTTGGTCAATTTGCATATTATCCTTTTATTGTATAGGACTAGAGGCCCGGTGCATGGATTCGTACATCAATGGGGTCTGGCGGGCCGATCGGGGGCGGGCCAGCTGGGAGGAGGGGCAGCAAGTGGTTGGCCAGCTTCCCCGCCCTTGATCTGAGGGGGACGGTCAGGGGTTGGGACAGGCCGGGGGGAGGGGGCGCAGGCGGTTGGCTGGCCAGCCCTGCCCCCTGGTCATACTCCTGGTTGAACTCCCAGTCTAGAGGACAGTTTGCATTAATTAGCCTTTTATTATGTAGGACTAAAGGCCCGGTGCACGAATTTGTGCATGGGTGGGGTCCCTCAGCCTGGCTGCCGATTAGGGCTCACCAGCCAGGGGGAGGGACCGTGGGAGGTTGGCTGACTGTGGGAGCGCACTGACCACCAGGGGGCAGCTTCTGCGTTGAGTGTCTGCCCCTGGTGGTCAGTGCACATCACAGCAACCGGTTGTTCAGCTGACCAGTTGTAAAAGTCGCTTAGGCTTTTACATATATAGATTAGCTTTAAAAAAGAAAAAAAAATCTGTGCTACACAGAAATTATCCCAATTTCTTGAATATGTTTTCATACTTGGGCAGTTCAGGGAGTTTTTACTCCGAAGCTCATTTCAAACTATGGAAGGGCTAACATTGTAGGTATGTCCTGCTTTATTTCAGATGTACCATACGTAGTGAAGAAAAGAAAACTAGAAAATGTGTTGATGGCGTTACTTTAAATACTTGCCTTACAAAGCATATCCAGATAAGAGTTCCTTTCCATCTCCCTCTTAGTTGTCTCGTAGTGTCCGTAGTGTTACGTTGAGTACCTGCTCTGTGTCCGTCTGTGTGTATTTGGGCACTCGAAACAATGTGCGGATGTGACCTTGCCCCGAGTGTCTGCTGTTCCTGAGGCTGGCTGACGCGCTGGCCACGGGAGCTGCGTGGGCAGTCACGGCAGAAACACCCGAGATCTGGGGCCGTGGCATGCATCTGCTTCTGTGTCCTTACCCATTTGACCTTCCTGAGTTAGAAATCCTACCGAATAAGAGATTCAGTGTAAAAACGAAGGGCCATCGATAAGGGCACGTTACCTGACCAGCGGTAAGGCGTTTTACCGAGTACCCAGAGGTGAGGCGGGGCAGATTACCTGAGGGGCCTGTGGCGTGAGCATGGTCCCGCTGTGCTGGAGAGGCACGTCGGAAAGTCCTCAGTCAGGCAGCCACTTCCCATTGGGTTCAGGTAGGTTGACGTTTGCTTGGGTTTAAAATGAGAGAAACGGCTGCATCAACACCTCCCGTTAGAGGCGGCTTTTCCATTCTGATCCTTCAGTGGAAGCCGTGATGGCTTTTTACGGTGGCCTTGGAGATCCAGAGCACATGCTTTTCTCCTGTGCGCTGTGGAAAAGGGTGACAGAAGCAGGCAAACAGGAGAGGAGGAAGGACCCTGCTGATGGCTCAAGACACAAGGTCCTCTCATGCAGCCTCTCAGAAAACACGAGAAGCGCTGAGTTCAGCAGCTCTTTGCACGTCCAGAGCTCCAGCCACGGGTGCTCCCCCCACGGATAGGAAACAAGAAGATACCACGAGAGAAAAAGTCGGTTTAAATAAAACTTGGGGGTGAAATTTTTCCTGATTTAAGAATAGGCTCAGGAATGTTAGTTGTTGATTTGTATGAGAGAGTTGGGAATAAGAGGAAGAAAATGTAGGAAAACATAATTTGGAGATTTGTGAGTAAATATTAATCATTTTCCCCAAATGATCAAAATCTTTAAAGGCAAAGATATGAGTAGTCACTTTTATGAGTTAGTTCTAAAACACAATTCAGCATATAATTCCATTTATTCAATTTTTGTAATTCTGCCAGTGAAAACCCAAGACTGTCTCCTTGCGTGTTGACAGTTCTAATGATCCATATTTTTTAAAAAGTTTGAATGCCAGATACCACAGTTCCTTTAAAATTGGAAGTTACTACCTACAAAGTGTCACTGTTATATTCATGAATCCTGTTAACACATTGCGGACTGGTCACAAGAATTCTCTTCATATCACACAGTGTTTTACAAAGTATCATACTTTAAAAAGATATTATCTTGTAAGAACATGTAATAAGTAACTTCAAAATGCAATGGGTATTTCATTTTAAAGCGTGTCTTTGACGTTCATGTAAAACGTTTTTTGTCCTCATTCAATAGAAACTTATCTGGCCACTGGGTAAAGCTAGCAGTAAAACTACTGGCCCGCAATGTGTTAGTCTGGAGCTTCCATAAGCAGTAGAAGCCAAATGAACTATCTCTGTACATGGAAATGGGTTTAGCTTGTTTTAGCTGATGAAGTCGCTACGTATTTCAGTTGAGATAACATTCTTTGCATTGTTAGAAAAACTTAGGATTGCTTTTTACTGGTTTTAGGGATTCTCTAAGTTTGTTTTGAAGCTCATGAAATCTTCTTTTCCTTTTGGAGTATATAAATATATCACAGTATCTTATTAACGAGGCTTATTTTTATTACTCTTTTGCCTTTTCCCTAGATAAAAGTGAAACAGCTGGAAGAGCAGCTCCATTCTGTCACTGAAACCTGCTCACAGAATGACCATCTGCGCCAGTTGAACAAGACTCTGGAGGCCAAATACACTCAGGTGTGATTGACAGCTACAACAGGTGGCTGTTCAGCTGTTTTAACTCGTTTTTAAGACATGGATGCCTTTTTCCCACCTTACCATACAGTGCCAGAAAGATGAATATTCTCTCACGTAACTCAGCTCAACAAGCATTCTGTAAACACACAGTATAAACAAGGTTCTGCTAAGCCATCAAGGAGTTCACAGAGATGCCTGAAGCTCGCTCACGCTCTAATTTGAGGCTTAGAAATGTGCTCAATAAACTTTGTTATGGAACAGAAAGTAGGACTTTCAGAAACAAAGCAGCTTGCATTTTGAGAATCGTAGGAAGCACATTATGAGGGAGCCTTCTAACTTTTGGCAGACATGAGGAACAAGTCTCTGGATTTTGAATTATGGGCAACAAGACACACCTGCATCAGCTGTTTCCTTAAAGAGGTGTTAGCAGAGCAGGTGCTTGCTTCTCAGTATGGTGACTGTTAAGATTGATAACATTTTTAATTAATTTATTTTTTTTAGAGAGGAAGGGAGAGAGAGAGAGAAATGGAATTAAACCCCAACCTAGGTATATGCCCTGAGTGGGAAACGAACCGGTAACCTTTTGGCGTACAGGACAGTGCTCCAACCAACTGAGCCACCCAACTAGGGTGAGATTGGTAACAGTTTAACAAATGAATAGAGAAAGTTAGGTAAATAAAATATATAAAATATTTTGCGAGGAAAATAATCCAGGAATGTGTTACTGAAAGAAAGTGGTTCATTTCAATAATTACAAATGTACCGTGTATACTATTTTTAGAAACATCCCTGCCACTCTCTGGCAGCACGTGTAATTTCCGTAGCTGTAACGTGTGTCCGTGTGCCTTCGGTAACCAAGGAAGTAGAATGTGTCTCCAAATGGAATCCTGTTGGGGTTCTAACCATCTGACTGTTCGTCCGGGCCTTGTTAGACGTGCTCTCCTTCGGGGATTTGATGAAGGGCTGCTGCTTGGCTGGGACAGGCTCTCAGCGGGACTTCTTCATTCTGAAAGCACGGAACACGTGGCACATTATACTTTCCATCACGGCTTTGCTGAGAACGTTGTTGTTCCTCCCGTTAAAGGAGACACTCTGAAAAATAACTAGGTTTCGTTAGTTTATTGTTTTTCATTGGTGATGCCTCCAAGAAGAAGGAAATCTCCGGAGAGGCCTGCGTCTTCGAAATTCCTTGAGAGCTGTAGACCCAACGTGAAGGAAAGAACCGTGGGTCTGCCCAGCGTTGTTCCCAACTCCACACGCCATGTGACCTTTGCACCTGCCCTAACCTCTGTGAGACCTCAGGACACCGGGGACTCTCGAATCTCTCTAAAGACTCTTTTGAATGCTATTAAAACCATGGAGGGAAGACTGGAAGGTAAAATAGACATTCTTGCCTCAAGACCATTTAAAACTTACGAGGCATCATATTTTCTTAAACGGGATTCGGTAAGTAAAGACCATAAATTAAATCATTAGGAAATTTGAAATTTATATAACAACAAGAGGCTCAGTGCACAGATTTGTGCAGGGGGGGAGGGGGCAAAGGGGTCCCTCAGCCTGGCTTGCACCCTCTCGCAATCCAAGACCCCTCAGGGGATGTCTGACTGCTGGTTTAGGCCTGCGGAGATTGGGCCTAAACCGGCAGTCAGACATCCCCTGGGGGATGTAGCAGTGGCCAAGTTGCAGGTGGCCAGGGAAGAGCCCGAGCCGGGGCCAGGCACTGTGCCGCTCACACTCATCCTGGCAGCACTGCCGCGGAGTCAGGAGAGACTCCTGCCACTACAACTGTGCTCGCCAGTGGTGAGCCCGGCTTCTGGCTGAGCGGCGCTCCCCCTGTGGGAGCACACTGACCACCAGGGGGCAGCTCCTGCGTTGAGTGTCTGCCCCCTGGTGGTCAGTGCGTGTCATAGTGACCGGTCAACTGGTCGTTCGGTCGTAACAGTCGCTCAGGCTTTTGTATATATAGGTGAAGAATAGTAGTAACAATCCAGAAAGATAATGTTTGAAGGTCTGAGGAACAGGAAATTAGGTTCTTCACAAATAGCGGATACTGATGGTACAAACAGAAACCATCCTGGCTCTCACATAATTGTTTTTGGATGTAGAAAATACCAGATTTTGCCTAACAGTAACCACTGACATTTCTAAAATCTAATTTTGATTTATTTTTAATTCAAAATATCTACCTAATCTTAATGTTCAAATTAAGTTGTTTGGCTAAAGCCTAATTATAAAATAGAAATACATGAATAGAAGACCTAAGAACTTGAACGTCAGAAAATATTTTCCAAAGAAGACGTTTTAGAGCATCCTTCCTTGCTTGATACTTAAACCATGAGTTACTACTGCACGCCTACTTGAAGGTCTGAAAGGGGAAAACTGATCGATCAGACCAAGTGTTAGTGAGGATGTGGAGCAGCTGGGCTTCTCATACGCTGCCGAAGGGAATGTAAAATGGTGCGGCCACTTTGGAAAATAATTGGGTAGTTTCTTTAAAAACGAAACATACTCCTACCGTATGACCCCGCCATTCCGCTCCTAAGTCTCTGCCAGAGATAAAGGAAAGCATGGTCTGCACAAAGGCTTGTGCACAGTTCACAGCACCTCGCTCTGTAGTCGCTGAAAGCTGGAAACCCCTCACAGGTGCAGCAGGTGAACGGGTAAGTAGCTGTGGTATAGCCACATGGCAGAGGCCTGGGCAGCTACAGAAAGGCGTGAGCTGTGGATCCAGGCAGAAGCTCCGCCCCCATTTCACGTCACCTCATAGTCTTCGCTCCCTCATCCCGTATTCTGCACTTTCGTGGCGATGGTCATATGTTGGGTTTGCTCGTTTATTCACACCGATTGATTTTCGCTTTGGGGTTTTCTTTAGGTGGAAAAACGGCCAATGAAAAAGCTGGTTTTGTTTATAATAGTAAATAAGCACATAGAATTGGACGCTGTAGGTTTGGCTTCTAAGTTGCTGTGTCTCGCTCTGGTGCCGATGTGTTGTGCTCTGGGAAAGTGATGCGTGGTCCTCGTTCTCCTAAGGTAAAGTCCATCCTTGAGAAGAACGAAGAGGAGCTCTCGCAGGTGGTGAAGTGTCGCGATGCGGCGCTGAAGGAGAGCCAGAAGCTGAAGGGGGACCTGGAGGCCCTGGAGGACAGGGAGAGCCAGAAGGTGGGCGTCCTTGCCGAGAGGGTCGCTGAGGAGGCGCTGGGGCAGCTCACAGGCACAGGCCTCCGTGCCTGGTCACTTTAGTGGGACTGATCAGAGGAGGGTTCTTTTTCTTTAAGAAAACGTTAGAAACGCTTTAAAATGCATAATTCCACTCCCAATATTTTTCAACTTCCTGTCTTACTCAAAAGAAAAAGCCCTAATTTTTTCAGTTGCAGCACATCTGATCTTGGTAATAGCCTGCCGCCTCTTGCTTTATGAACATGATATTCACAGCTACTGTTTCTTGTTAAATTGTCACCAGCTGCTCTCTACTTAAGCGGGGGGCGTGCTCAGTGAAAACAGGTCCCATCCCGAACGTCTCCTTGACAGCAGTGCTGGGCCGTGCTGGCGGTGGAGGGCTGCGAGGTGCAGCCTCTTCCAGCCCCTCCCACTCGCCCTCCTGGTCGTTCATCCTGGAGAATTCCGACCAGGGCCCGAGCCAGCCAACCGGGTTGTTGATCCCAGGGTCTCTGGTTGCTATTGGTGCTGTGTGCGACATGCCCCTCGAGAGCTCTCCGTAGGACCCATAGGATCTGAGGTCTAGTTTTCTTTTTCTCAACGTCACAGTCACTTAAGAAACAAAATAAGAGTAAAATGGACTTTAATTATTCCTCTTAGCATCCTACCGTGCCTGGCTCCCATACTCCTTTCCTGGAAGTGATGGGACTCAGCAGAAAGAATCAAACATCTTTCCCTGGTTTCGTTTCCTGTTAGATGGGGACCTTTCAGCGACAGCTGGCAGAAGCGAAGGAAGACAACTGCAAAGTGACCATCATGCTGGAGAATGTGCTGGCTTCTCACAGCAAGATGCAAGGCGCTCTGGAGAAGGTGCAGATGGAGCTTGGGCGGAGGGACTCGGAGATCGCAGGCCTCAAGAAAGAAAGGTGCCGGAGATGACTTTTCTGTCTCTATGCTTGTAATTTCCTGCTGCACTGTAGTGAGGAGCAGTGAGAGTCAAGACACCAGTCCGTTACAGCATTTCCTCTGCACACCCCTGGTGATGGTGAAAGGAACTAGTTTAAAGTTAGGGGAAATCTGGAATTCGAAACCAACATGATTTCCAGAATTTCAAAATTCTTATATTTTTGTAGTGATATAAAATTTTAGAAATTCATGTGATCTATTATGTTTTACCCTTGCTGTTTTCTATGCCTTTAAACTTGTCCTTGGCTCTACAGAATTGTAATTGTCAAGGTAATTGAAGCTAAGTGCCTACTTTAGTTTGGATTAATTATCCATTTATTAGTGTCCCATTTAAAGATTAATAATTATTTTAGATGAAACATTCTGAGAACTACTTCGATTTTGAGAACTTCTAGCCATGTTTTATTAGTAAACTCCCTTGAATGTTTCAAATGTTACATAAAAGTTGCCCTTTTAGGTTAATAACGAAGATCTGAGCTTAGTAAGGCCTCTGCAATATATGATAATGTGCATATTGGCGGTGCATGTCGCCTCTGTGTTATGAGCGGACGAGTGAGTTTTATAGTCTTCCTTGCGCTCATCTTTATCTTTTACATATTATGAATGTGTCTTCAGCACTTCCTGGTAAAAAGGAATTCAAGGGGATGGTATTAAAAATAGTTTACCAGACACAGTAAAATTCTAGGTACCTGGTGTATTTAGAAGCAGAAATCTCCACATCAAGCCAGTTCATGTACAAGTGATAATATGAATATATTCATTCTCTGGTACAAAACTGTATGTAATTTATATGTTATATATATGTTATAAAATTTCCAGCCTGTAAGTTAATTATTGACATGTGTTGAGAGCTTAATGCAGCAATTTTCAACCTTTCTCATCTCATGGCAAATGTAACCTAATTACTAAAATTCTGCAGTACACCCAAATATATATTTTTTGCCCATCTCACAAAAAAGTAGGTATAATTTTGATTCAGTCACATAAGAAAGCTATTTTGTATTGCTTCTTGTCACTTTTTTATTGGCGGTCTAAGGGAAAAGAGGTCAGTGCCCCCTGGCTAAATAGGCAGGTACTGCATGGCTTAAAAATTCTTGTGTTGCAAAAAAAATTTTTAAATATTTAAAAAGAACAAAAGAAAAAATTCTTGTGTCACATCGGTTGAAAATTGCTGGTCTAATGTATCCAGCCAGACCTGCCAATAAGTGGGGAAGTTTCTCATCTGTAGGAGCCTTCCTCCTGCACCAGAAGCTGAGGCTCCTGGTCGCCCCCGGCCAGCTCCCTGACCTCCTGATCACTGGCCTGCTGCGTGTGCTCTGAGCCTCCTGGGAGGAGTCCCTGCGAGCCAGGGTGCCGCTCCTGGCGGCTCTTCCCTCCCGTCACTCTCTCTGTGCTTCCATTGCCAGGGCGCTCAACCAGCAGAGGGTGCAGAAGCTGGAGGCGGACGTGGACCAGTGGCAGGCCCGCATGCTGGTCGTGGACGCCCAGCACAGCAGTGAGGTACAGGCAGGGCTGTGGGTGATGACGCTGACATGTGGTTTACTGGGCTCTTCCTATTTTGGAAAAATGGAGTGAAACAATCAGGTACCTGTCCTTTTCATTCAGGTCTGAGTTTTGGACAGTGACATTTCACAAATAGAATCTGGGGCTGCAGTCTTACAGGGAATCATTTATTGGGAAAGCAGGACCAAATGATGTCTAGTTCTGTTTTGCCTTATATGGCTCACATTCTTTTCATTTATCAGCATAAGTGGATGCAGAAGGGAAAGGGCTCGGAGAGTAACTTTACCCTCCGGCAGAAGTAGCCAGAGCCCTAGCCAGCGTGGCTCAGCAGATAGAGCATCAGCCCACAGAACGAATGGTCATGGGTTCAGTTCCGGGCAAGGGCACATACCCAGTTGCAAGCTCGATCCCTAGCCCTGGACAGGATGCGCGTCGGAGGCATTCAGTCGATGTCTGTCTCTCACCTTGATGTTTCTCTTCACTCTCTGTCTCCGCCTCCCTTCCACTCTCTAAAACTCAATGGAAATATATCCTCTGGTGAGGATTAACAGGCGGAAAAAAGGAGCTAGAGTGATTCCACTACTAGGAGGACACAGCCTCCCATGGGTGCTCACAGGTGTGCGCACACCTGCAGATGTATCTACACACATGCGTGTGTATAAACTACACATGGATGTTTCATACAAATAAGCTTTTTCTGGAAGGTATACAGGAACAGTTGCCAGGTCTCTTCCCTATAGGCAGTGAGACCAGAAGGTCACAGGATCAGGAAGGGTGATTTAACGACTTTAAAAGGAGGATAAAGTAGGTTGGCTGCAAAGCTCTTCAGTGACTAGTACCCTTCCCATTGCCTCCTAAGCGTCCCCGAAGCCATGTCCATCATAAGTTCTCGCATGTATTCCCAGCATCTGGAATCTCTGCCGATTCCAACGAAGGATTGTTTCGGTGGCACCTGATGTAGGGCAGGGAGTGGCTGCACGGTGCTGTGGACGGTTTGCACGTCCCGGGAATGAAAACCCGCTTCTCTCTCAGGTGGAGCCCCTGCAGAAGGCTCTGGATGTCGCCAGAGAAGACAACAGGAAACTGGCCATGAGCCTGGAGCAGGCGCTCCAGACGAACAACCTCCTGCAAGTAAAGCTTGACCACATCCAGGAGAGACTGGACTGCAAAGAACTTGAGCGGCAGGACTTGGAAAACTGCAAGTAAGGGCAGTGCCGTCGCAGGGACCTGAGGGCGCCCCGCGGGAGCAGTGCGGCTCATTCACACAGTCTCACCTGTCCTCCTGCCGGGGCTGGTGCTCCCAGCTGGGCCCTGCCAGGAGCCCCACACTGAGAGCAGCCGAGACTGGCTGCCCGCCTGGGTCGCTCATGTCCAGCTCTGCCCTTGACGGGTATCAAGCTGCTTCTCCATGCAAAGACAAGCCAGAATGGCACGGATACTGCTTCGAGGGGCCACTTGCATGTCTCTTCCAACCCCTTTCTAACAAAAGCTTGTGTGTCCTTCAGAGCATGACTGGGGAAGGGAGTGACCAGCCAGGAGTGGGGTCTGTCCAGGCAGATGTCCGTCAGTGGCCTCCATCTGGCCTGAGATGATTAGGTCAGACCCATCGAGTTCAGGCCAAGCCACTCAGGTTATGTCTTCACTGGGAGGAGGGCAATGTGGTTGAGACGGCGGTGCGTGCCGTGAAGATGCACACCCACGGGAATGTGTTGTGCACGTGGATCTGCATTCCTTTCAGCCAGTGAGCACACGGGCATCGCAGACAGGCCCGAGCCAAAGCAGGGAAGGCGCTTCTGTTGTGCGAGTGTTACATCCGGTGTAGTGTTGATTATTGGTTAAAACAAGCGCGTGTCTCGTGCTTTTGGCCGGGCCTCTTTCTCCTGAAGGACTGTACGCTGCAGGTGAGGCCTTCTTTCCCTCTTTTAATGAGCTCCAGGTCAGTGAGGCTCACCGGGTGGCTGATCTGCTCACTGAGACTCACTCCCCTAAGCTGAATTCTAAAGGCCATTTCTCCTCTGTCCTTTTCGAAACAGAGACCGCATGACTGAGGAATCTAAGGTGGAAGCAGAGCTGCACGCTGAGCACGTAGAAGCTCTGAGAAAGCAGTTTCAGTCCGAGAGGGACAACGCCAAGAAGGCGAGCCAGCGGGAGGCGGCCGAGGTACGGGCCAGGGAAGAGCCAGGCCTCGAGGGGGCACCGGCTCCTGGCGCAGTTCTTCGGCTCTTTTAATGCCCCGGGCCGTCAGGCCGTCCCTGTGCTGTTTGTAAACTGACACAGAACCCGTTCCTCACACCCGTTTCTCTGCCAGCGAAGGGGCTGCATGGGCATTTTTGCACCAGCGCGTGCCAGCTGAGGGAGGGGAGAAGGACACTGCCCCAGAGGCCAGTCACCGTCTCCGTCCACTCCCTCCTCGGGGCACACGGAGACGCAGGGAAGCCAAGGTCCGTGCTCGCCGACCCTGTTCGTTTGTGGTCGCCACTCCCCACATGAGACAAGTGGGAAACACCAGCCCTCCCTCCCTGGCGGCTAGCGGCTGTGTGAGCCTGGAGGCTTTGAAGTTAGGGAAGGTCTGGGCTGCAGGCTGGCTGTGAGACAGGGACGCTGGCCTGAGACCGGCGGAGCTGACCGGTGCTGAGTGTAAGGGGGCGAGCCAAGCTTGGTGACCCGTGAGCAGGACGTGTGAGCAGATGTGTCTCGGTCCGAGCAGAGACTGGGAAATGTCTGCGAAAGCGGCGTACACGGGCCTGACCACCAGAACGCTGGCTGTGAGCAGTAGTGGGGCACGCGGTGGCGGTGATGGTGTGAGCACGGTTCTCAGAAGGTGGTCTGAGCGCGCTGGGAAGTCGGCAGGAAGGAAGAGAAGCTGGAGACAGGCGTAAGAGACTAGAGCAGTTCCTCTGGGCTTCGGATGGTTCGGGCCACGCAGAGTATTCTGTGGGAAAGAGAGCAGTTAAGTAAAAAAGCCCCTTTCACAGGGAAATCGGACACTGCGTGTTGTATCCTGCGCACAGGGGAGGGAGGAATTAAAACAATTCTAAGACTTGGTTGGGGTAGCTGGTCTGTATTTTGCCACATTCGGTGCACTGAGCAATTGCATTTTCCTGAGTCCATTCACGAAATCGATTTCAACTATCTATATAGTGCTCTGTAAATTGCAAAGCACTGTATAAGTAATAAGTGTTCTAAAGAGAAAATTCTGTGGAAAATCAGGTGCGCTGACCTTAAAGGCACCTTCAGTCAGAGATCGTTGTCAGTAAGTCCTTTTAACAGGATGGTGAACATGGGAGAACGGAGGACACGAGTGACCCGGTGAGCCGCCAGCGGGGCGGGCTGGGTGCACTGCTCACAGTCCTAGCTCTGCCTCCTAGTGGCCGTGGCTCACTCAGAGTCGGTTTTCCTAATGACAAAACGGAAGTCATGGTAATGACTTCCCAGGTTTGTTGTGAGGGTGAAACTGGAAATCCATGTGAAGTGTTCGTCATGGCGCGTGGGCACAGGAAGCGCTCAGTGCAGATGTCAGCTTGCCCAGCTTTGGATAGGCCTGGGACGGGGGTGTTGAGGGAAGGCTGCAGGTGGTTGTGGGGGGAGCAGGGAAGGGTCCACACTGGGGCACGGAGTTAGGCTCTGAAGGCAGGAGCCCGTGGAGAGAAGAGGTACAAGTACCCGACCGCCTGCCCAGTTCTCCCTCCGCAGTCGCCTCTCCCTCCTGCACGTCCCATGGCACTGACTCGGGCACGCGAGGTGGAGGGGAACTCTGTGAGGTAACTGAAGTAATTTTAAAAGATAAACGGGCACGGTAAAAATGCTAAGTTTATTGGAATGAAAATCGATTTGAATCGGGGCATCCAGTCCAGCAGACGAGAAGGAGCTCCAAGGAGCGGCGTGACAGGACTTTCCAGGCAGGAGGGCGCGGTGACCAGGAAGTTGGAGGCGGAAGAGCGGGTTGGTTACTGCGAGGTCACTTCCGTCGGGCACGGCACGTGTGTCAGGTGGTTCTTGGTTTAGGTCCGACTTCCGGCCGAGCCAGGGCTGTCACTACGTCGTGGCTTGGTGACTGAGCTTAGCAGACATGACTCCGTTTTGGGCCTGTTGACGGCTGAGCAGTTCCCTCCTCCGATCAGACACAGGCCTAACGGAGAGACGTCTCATTCAGTGCTGCTCCCAGCTGCCGGCCTGTTGACAGCCCCGTGCGCGATGGTCACAGGTCCTGACGTCCTCCTGCCGAAGCTCTCGGTGGCACTCACAGCCGTGACTTGGGGCGCACGTTATCTAAGTTAGTCACTCTTCTTCCTTTTCTGATGTCCTCGTCTCGGGGACGTGTGCTTGCTGGTGAGCAGCTGTGGCCGGGCGAGTGAGCTCAAAGGGACTCCGGTGCCCAGGGGCACTGCTGGGGTCTACAAGCAGGTGGTCCCGGTGTCTGGGCGCCTTTCCGAGCTGTGATCCTCAGGACCCACAGCAGGAGCGTCGCTGGTCCGAGGAAGACCCTCTTGAAGGAGTTTTCTCGGGCCAGCTGGTTTGTGCAGTGACCTGTGGCTGAGCCGCGACTTCCCCAGAAGTGTCCGTCCAAATGCAGCAACGGTGCTGGTCCCAGCACAGCTCCCGGTCGTCTGTCTAAACGGTAGTCGAGGGCTGTCCTGCCGTCAAGAACAGCCCTCACCGAGAGCCTGGGGACTTCCGTTGGAGTGCTGCTTCAGATCTGTGAGATCACAGCCTCCTCTGCCTTCGCTCCCGGTCAGCGCGGGGATCCGCCCGGGGACGCTCGCTTTGAACATGAACGGCTCCGGAGAAGTCCCCTTGGAGTCTGGGGCTCGGACTCGAAGGGTGGCCTCCGCGGAGACCAGTAGGATGAATGGTCTGTAGGCCACGCGGGTGGTGCGTTCTGGGTACCCTTGCCTTGTGTGCTTTGGTACAGCACCCGAGGCGAGGTCCCCGGTTTGGATTTTTGACGTGGGGTTTGGAATAACCCCTCCCCCGTGGTTAGGGAGTCTGACACCAGAGAGGGGCTGAGCGTGTTCCAGAGAAAGAGGATGGAACGGGAGCTGCAGGGGCACGTCCGCATGGTGGCACGGCCACGGCGTTGGGGGGCCCACTGGGCAGGGGCCTGTCTCCAGGCCAGGGCGAGGCAGAAAGCGGACAGTCCTAGAGACCTCAGTCCCTAGGGTTAGGGAAGGGATGGTCAGAGGAGGACTGGGAAGAGAAGCTCTTGCTCTGGGGAGGAAACCCGGTACCTGGCTGTCAGCTCCTCCTCGTCAGTTTGATCTTGAGGCCCCCAGTGTTTGTCGACACAGGACCAGGTCAGGTGGAGCCCTTCGGCTGTGAAACATGCACCGGGTCCTGGACATCATGTGACCTGGTCAGGACCCCTGAGCAGTGACGGTGGCCAGGCCTGCGGGCCTTCTGTGCTTTGTCTTGTCGAGCTGCTGTCTTGTCCTGTGAGGTCCGCTGCCACACGCAGTGATGAACCTGAGGCTTCGGGAAGTTCATTACGCAGAATTGCTTGGCAAGTCAGTGGCGAGCGGGTCGTTGAAACGCAGGTCTGACTCCAAAGCCGAACCTCATTTAAATAGTTTATCTGTTCTAAGGAAGGCCGTGTTCTTCAAAGTTAAAAATTCTGAAAATCCCTTAGCGTGTTCCTCCACTACTTACTTACTCAGACACGATGCTGCACTGACCTTCCCTTTTGAAAGACAGGTCCCAAGAGAACACTGTGGGGAGAAGGGGAGCATCACCTCCTTCCTAGGTGGAGGTAAAGATGTCCCATTCCTGCGTTCACAGCTGAGGAAAGCGCTGGAGGACGCCAACTGCAGGTCCGTGGAGGTGTCGCGCACCAACCGGGAGCTGCGGCAGAAGCTCACGGAGCTGGAGAAGCTGCTGGCCGGCAGCAAGGAGAAGATCAAGACCCAGAAGGCCCAAATCAAGCTGCACTTGTCGGCCAAGGCGAACGCTGCTCAGAACATGGAGAGGATGAAGGTGGTTCGACACACTCCGTCCCCCTCACTTCCCTGGTGTCTGAAGACCGGGAGGATGGCTTCCGAGCACTCCCGGCCCCGTGCTCCCGTTACAGCTGGGCCCGGGAGAGGCAGGTCGCCCTGGGGGACCGTCTCTCTCCAGCCACGATTGTGTGTGTGCGTGTGTGGTATCTGGAGCTGCCAGGGTCATGTCCTAGCTCCCCGCTGTCCCTTCACGGGGCCAGGGGGTGGGCAGGAGGAGAGCCCAGGAGGACTGGTGACTGATCTCTTGTGATTCTTTCTGTCACCCTATCAGCAAAGAGCCAGCTATCCCACTGACCTCTCTGTGCTATCTCCCGTCTACTTTCAGCAAATAGAAATGGAATTGAGGCAAATGGAGCTAATTAAGGATCAGTACCAGAAGAAGAACTATGAGCAGGTAGGTGATTTCTAGACTCTGCTTACCCTTCACACCAAACCCCAAACTTGGATCCAACTGTCTCCCCGTCTGTGCCCCAGTCGTTGAGCATCCAGAGATTTGTGTCTGAAATGACGAACCTGCAGAAGGAGATGCAGCTGCTGGCCAAGAGCCAGTACGACACCTCGGCGCGGAACAAGCAGCAGGAGCTGCGCCTGGAGGCCGAGCGGAAACTGAGGCAGGAGCTGGAGCGCCGGTGCCAGGTAGGTCAGACTCAGCTCAGGGATGAACTCGGCCTGAGCACCCAGCGTCAGAGCACCCGGGTTTCCTGGATCCTGCCGGAGAGAGGCCGACAGGTGGTCGTCTTCACTGAGTCTTAGGGTCACAGTGTCTAGGGAGAAGCCTGGGCTTCAGCTACGGCACATGCGCCCCGTTTTCCACGGGATAAAGATGAGTTGCTTCTTCAGTGACTAACGCTCACCTGTCAGAGGGCGAGTCACGCAGTAAGATTTCTGAGCTGAATGCCCTGGTTGGCGGGGACTTTGCGCCCGTGGCTCCTCCCTGTGGCCTAGACCTGAGCTGCTCCCACCCTAAGGCAGAGCTGAGCATCACGTCCCCGCAGAGAGCTGGGGAGGTATTGAGCTCCTGTCCTCCAAAAGACCCACCAGGAGAAGTAGCCCTCCAGCCCTGGAGAGAGCTAGCCACTCTGTTCAGGAGAATCCGTGCTCAGAACCAGCTGTGTGATCATGTGCGCATGTGCGCACGGGAGGGTAAGCTGAGTGGGGCGTTCAGCTTGCACGCGGGGAGCACCTGAAGGGAGAAGGTACTGTGCACTTCCATGGTTCGGTGGCTCACTTATGCCAAGGTGGACGCTCTTTGGTTGATGTGGTCCATTGGGACTTTGTAAAAATCTTTGTATCACATTTTCAGGAGTTGGAGGAAACGGTCAGACACCTGAAGAAATGTAAAGAGGTGACAGAGAATAAACTGAAAGAAGCCAGTGTGGAATCAGAACAGGTAAGGCAGGGCCCAGACACAGCCACCTTGCCACACACCTTGAGTCAGCGTAGCCCTTCCTTAACCTACGTGAGGCGCGCAGCAGGCAGGAGCCGCCCCTCAGGCTGGCTGTCATGAAGCGGAAATCACTTTTAGGTTCAGATGGTGGGGCCTGAGGAGAGAGACTAGAATGCTGAGGTCCAAGTCCCATTCCCTTAGCGAGAAGGGAAGCCCAGTGTGCGGGCTGAACGCTTCGCTGTGTGACGTGAACTAACGAGGGGGAACTTTGTTCAGTCTCTACCCGGAGGTGTAAAGCAGGCCTCCTAACGCGTGAACTGCTTCCTCTGTTCCAATATCTCCAGTTGGCTTTTGGAAGGGATTTAAAGTCATACATTTTTAGAGCTGGAAAGGGTCCTTGAAATCATGAGTCTCTACCCTCATCTTCCAGAGATTCTTAAGCTTAAGGTATCACGTGATGTTGCTTTCAGTTGGCCACGATTTTCCCTTCTGTAGCGTTAAATGAGATGGAATAAAAAAGGGACTGTGGCCTGCGACACACCTGAGTGATTGCCAACTGGGAGCCCAGGCCTAGGAGGTTGCCTCTGCTGTGAGCTCCTCGGTGTCTGCCAGGGTTAAGCCTACTGCTCTGTTATTGATAGATGGCTCAGCCTAAGTTTCAATACGTGCTAGCTGCCTTCTCGTTCGCCATGCAGGAGGAGACAGGATGCACAATGCCATTCCAAGCATCTTTCTTCCACTCCTGGTAAAAGTGCTGGAGAAAGGTGGGGTTCGGTTTGCTTTGGGGGGTGGGGGTGTCACTGTCACCAGGATGCACACACAGACCTGGAAAATGCCTTAGCTTTGTGGCTTTCTCAGCGTTAACACGGAGGGGAGCTCTCTGTCCTGCATCTACCCACCTCGCTAACACAGGACAAGGCTGCCCATTGCTGAGGACCTGCTCCACGCAGGCGCCAGGCAGGGAGAGAAGGGGAACGAGCCAGAGCCTGCTCTCGCGCACGTGCCTTTCCAGGCAAGAGAGAAACAGCTGCTCGGAGCTCAGCATCAGAGACGAAACGCTGCCCGCGAAGCAGTCAAAGGGGGAACATCATTTCACTTCTCATCCTAGAGGAAAGGTTCTGCCCTTGTTGTGAAGCAGCCTGCTTGTAAATACAAATCTGTTGGCTTTACAAATACCAGTGTCCCCGATACTCAGACAGGTGCCAGGCATGTGTAAGCACTCAGCAGGTATTTGCCAAAGAAGTGAATACCGATTCCAGTTCATCTTCAAAGACAGACCGTCCGAGGGACTGTTTGCTCTGACAAAGACAGTGTGGACGTGTGTGCTTCTGAGCTAAAGTCTAAGATATTTCTGAGAAAGGAAATAAAAAAATACGTACAGTAAGCTGGCCCCATTTCCCAGTAATTCATTCTATTACTTTCCTAAAGCACAACAGAGAAATCCAGGCTTTACAGTTTAGGGACTTTGGGAGAACTATTTAGTCTTAAAAAATAAAAGTCTAAATTTCACAACATGGCTTGAAATGTTAATCTTGAGCGCCATCTTGGACGTCATTCTTATTTTCTCCCGGCTTCTGTCTTGCCTTCGTCCACATGCAGGAAGCACTGATCAGGGCGTGAGAAGCAGCAGGCCGCCTGCACTCTCATTGGAAATGACAGTCCCCCCTAGAGCAGGTGTGCGAGGCACGTAGGTGCCAGGACCTTGCAGTCACATTTGGGTCTTGTAGTCCCTGGGAGAGTCTCCTAAACTAATACACAAAAGACGTCTATATTGTCACTTTAACAATAACATTCATGTGCTCAGATCACAGCTAACCTGGAAGAGGCTCACCGCTGGTTTAAGTGCAGGTTCGACGGCCTTCAGCTTGAGCTGACAAAAAACCGGCTGCAGAGGCTCCCCCAGGAGAGCAGGTGCTGGGAAGAGGTGGGCATCTCGGCGTGGCTGTCTCAGCAGTCCTTAGGTTTCTCATCACAGACACTCTCCGCATCAGCTCCTCTCTCTCTAATCTGTGGCTTTCTCTAAACCACTGCAGGAAAAGCAGTGAACTAAGCTTTTCCCAGAAGCCCCACCTCCCCAGCTATCCAGGTCAGCACCTCCTTGAAGAATAAATAAGACAGAGCAGGCCGCAGGCAGCCTGCGTGAGTCTGACCAGTGCGAGGTGTGATCTCTTCCCACCAGAACCAAGACCAGAGGCATGACGCCATTGCCCCCCAGTCTATCCTGCACCGCTGGGAGAATAAACAGAACCTTAGGCTTATGCCCAAGAAGTACCATCCTGAGCTGGAGAGGAAGTGACCCCTGACCGCGAGGAGCCGCACCCACAGCCGCGCTGAGAGAGACCCGAGCCAGCGCCAGGCTGGCCTGCTGCCACCGCCCCGGACACGGCGTCCGCGGGGCTGAAGATTTGGACCCGAGTTTATCCCTTTATGAGCTCTTGACGATCGATACAAAACCGCCCATCTTTTTCTTTCCCCGTTTTCCACCCAATAAAGTTATATTAATTTGTGTATGATAATCGAGGCTGTTGCTGTTTTCTAAGTACATTCTGTCAAAGGAGCACTTAGGCTCTCTCTCGGCACCTCGATGACAGGGCACTTGGTTTCCGGGACGGTCCCAGCCTGACATCCAGTCTCATGTCTTGGGAATAGAATCACCTGGAAAATGGTAAGAGCTCACCCACTGTGTTGTAGGGTGGATTCCCAGGCACCATTCGTGAGACCAGTGTCTCTACTTACGTAAGGGCTCTGAGCGTGTGAGTGCCCAGGAGGCTGTGGGCACAGAGGTGGTCAGTACAGCCGTCCGCGGCTGCGGGAGGCTCTACAGCATCGCGCTCCCTGGCAGGAGCAGAAAGCCCGCTCGCTCGCTCGCTGTTCCCAGCCCTGAACGGGGGAGAGCTAGCTAGCTACGCTCACGGTGGCACAGAACCGGGCTCAACTGCCGCTCTGTAATGGCAGCCGTTGCTGACACCATCGGGCCCAAGTCAAGTGGGCAGCTAGGCACCGGAGAGGATGTCAGACACAACTTCCAGAAGCTGCCGAGCCGAGCAGGCAGATGTGTGTCTGGTTCCGAAGGACAAGCCGAGCTGCTTGCTGTGGTGGCAAAGCCGACCGCTGAGCCTTACAGAGCGGGGGTAGGGGGTGGGGGAGGGGGGCGGCGCCTTTCTCTGCCAAGGCCCATGGGGATCTTTAGAACGGCATTCCCGGGCCGGACAAAATACCAACTTGCAAAGCAGCCTGCTCTATTTGGTCAAACATTGCATTAACTCGCCCCGCTGCTTTGTCAGGGCCAAATGATTTCGTGGGCCTTACACGTCCGGTGGGCCAGACGCTCCCACTGGTACGCAGGGTTTTGGGAAACGTGGATGTAAGGATTGGAAGACTTTTCAGAGAAAGGCTGAAGTGTTCAGCGTTCTCCGGGAAAGTGTAGTTCCCTGGGTGAGACTCGTTGGCTAGCTGGCTTTCAGAGCTAGTTTACTGGAGCGCGTGGGGCTTCCCGAAGTGCGGGCCTCTGGCGGGTGGGCTGGTACACGGGTGGAACGGTGCCCGCTCACACACCAAGGGGCTCGTGCACAGGTTCAGAACTGGCTCTGATGGCTGTGAGTTCCCAGACCCTCAGAACAGTCGTGTGCTGTCCACCTACGGGGAAGGCGGGAACAGTGTACTCTTGGTGCCCCCTAGTGGTTAGGATGGTGGCTCTGAAGAAGCACGTAAGAATGAACGGACATGAACTGTTGTGTTAATCCAGGAACAACACGAAGTGTTGACGTTGGTGTAGACACCTCCCCTGTTAATTTGACGAAAGAATTTAAACTTCCTTGTTGAGTCTCCAAAACTGGGCCAGTTATTTAGAGCCACGGTCGCCAACCGGTGGTCCGCAGACCGCTGGGGGTCCGTGAGGCCCGAAAGGTTGGCGGCCGCTGATTTGGTGGGTCTTCCAAAGAGGGAACACACCTGTGGATGATCCCAAGTGGTCTAACGCCTATGGGATCCGTCCCTTCAGACCTGCTGTAAGGAGGTATAGTTGAAGGTTTGGGGGAGTCCTCATCTTAAAACACCCAGAGATGGGGGTAAGATGGATGTTATTTACATAGAAATGTAACACACAGTACGGTGACTATAGACAACGTGTGCGCTGCAGTCATCGAACTTGCGTAGGGGCTAAAAATTATTCCAGCCACTAAAAGGATGGTTGTGCGAGATGGTAAGGCAGTGAGTGTGGCTACATGGTGATCACGTTACGTTGTACAAACGTGTTCAAAGGTGGTGGCGGAGTAGGCGGAAGCTACACCCGCCTCCTGCCCAGGACCAAAGCGGAATTCCACCTGCATGTTAGAACAAGCACCCGGAGGCTGGACTTACGGATGGGAGACGGACAGCCAAGCGCTTCCAAAGGCGCCTCGCTGATGCGCAGGGTTGGCCCGAGCACGTGCCGCTGTGAGAGTGGCGGGATGTCTCAGCTGCATAGGTTCCCCGAGGAGCGAGGGTCCCAACCCCCTGCCCTGCCCCCCAGCCCAGAGCCGAGAGCCGCAGGAGGAGCCCGCCTAACTGCTGGTGGCTGTGAAACTGGTGGGTGTCTCCACCAGGGAGACAGGAGCCTGCTGGCACCCCAAGGCCCTTCTTACAGGGTCAGTGCACAGGCTCCTCCGTGCATGTGTAGGGCTCTGAGCCGCTTAGAGTCCTGGGCAGAGAGACGGGGTCGTGTGGCTCGGGGACTGGGCAGAGGATGCCAAGGTCCCCGTGCTCGGTGCCTCTCCTACCCCACCCACACACCCCATCTTTGCTGGGGGAGCACTCCCTCCATAAGGCATCAGCCTGGGGAGTGCACTGGCCCTCCCTCCTCCAGCTGGCACACTGCAGAGGAGTCGGCTGCAGCCAGGCCTCTACAGGCTTTCTGGGAGGCTCTGGAGGAGGCCCCGGGTGGACTGGGGGTCGCAGAGACTGGGCCGCTGCTCCGATGCAGAGTGCCCCCTCCACGTGGCCACGTCTCAGGCTGTCTGAGCTGGTAAACTTCGCCAGCCTCACCCTGACGGCTCCCGGAGACCCGGCCCCACCACAGACGGCTGCAGGCCCTGCGGCCTTGGTGCACCAAGGCTTTTGCTGAGTGACCCGTGTTTCACTTTGTAGCTCAAATAGGCAGTTCAGGGCCAGTCACAGGCAGTGGCTCACCTTGGCCTGCACCAGAGTCCTTCCAAGAGGCCCCAGAAACAACACCCAGTAGCGGGCTTCAGACCACACTATCCCACGACCCAGTAGCTCCACCAATGGCACCCCAGAGGGAGACCTTGGCAGGCGGCAGGCCCTCACTGGGGCGCATTTCACTTCATGTGGTCAGCACCCCCGCAGCGGCTCGTACGCTGTGGTCAGGTCAGTCCCCATAGCCAGCCAGCCTGAGGGTCCACACCACCCAGGGACGAGGTGAAGGAAAGACACAGGAGTCCAGGAAGCACAGAGCCACATGACCCACACCACCCAAAGCACCCAGCTCAAGGTCAGGGAGACTGCGCCCACCACTGAGCCCTGCAAGGCATCTACTACATAAGGCCACCTATCAAGACTGGGAGACAGAGAGGCCTACATAATACACAGAAGCACAGAGAGACAGAGAAACAGACCCCAAATGAAAGGACAGGAGAAATCCCCAGAAAGAGGACTAAATGAAATAGAGGCAAGCAACCTACCAGATCCGGAGTTCGAAGGCCAGTATTACCTGACACCAAGACCAGACAGAAACACTGTGAAAAGGAAAATTATAGGCCAATATTCCCGATGAACATAGATGCAAATATCCTCAACAAAATACTAGCAGACCAAATCCAATAATACATTAAAAAGATCATACACCATAATCAAGTGTGATTTATTCCGGGGATGCAAGGTTGGTACAATATCAGCAAATCAATTGCTGCGATACATCATGATAACAAAATGAAAGATAAAAACCACACGATCATATCAATAGATGCAGAAAAAGCATTTGACCAAATTCAACGCGCTCTTATAGTAAAAACTCTCAGCAAAGTGGGGACAGAGGGAACATACCTCAATATAATAAAGACATACATGGTTCAATCGGGGGAAAGGAGACATATGTAATACTTGAAACAAACAAAAGGAGCCATATATGGTTAACCCACAGCTAACATTACAGTCAATGGTAAAGAGCTGGAAGCTTTTTAGGATCAGGAACAAGACAAGGATTCCCACCTTCACCACCACTTTTTTTTAAATCCTCACCTGAGGATATTTTCCCATTGATTTTTAAAGAGTGTGGAAGGGAGGGGAAAGACAGAGCTGGAGAAACATCGAATCGAACCTGGGACCCTTCAGTCCCTGGGTCGATGCTCTTTCCACTGGGCCAAACCAGCTAGGGCCACTTTCACCACTTTAACTCAACATAGTATTGGAAGTCCTAGCCACAGTAATTAGTCAAAAATAAACAAAAGACATCTGAATTGGAAAGGAAAACTATCATTATTTGCAGATGACATGCTACTATATAAAAATAACCCTAAAGAATCCACCAAAAGCTATTAGATCTGATAAATGAATTCAGCAAAGTAGCAGAATGCAAAAATAATATTATACGCCAATAACAAACTATCAGAAAGAATAATTAAGAAAACAATTCCATTTACAAATGCATAAAAAAGAATAAAATACCTAGTAATACATTTAACCAAGGAGATGAAAGACCGGTACACAGAAAACTATTAAGACATTGAAGAAAGAAATTAAAGAAGATACAAATAAATGGAAGGATATACCATAACCATGCTCAAGTATAGAAGAATTAATATAGTTAAAATGTCTACAAAGGAACCTACAGATTGAATGCAATCCCTGTCAAAATACCAATGTCATTTCTCACAAAAATGGACAAATAATCTTAAAATTCATATGGTACCACAAAAGACGCAGAATAGCCATATCAATCTTGAGAAAGAAGGTATCACGCATCAAACTATACTACAAGACTATAGTAATCAAAACAGCATTGATACTGGCATTAAAAACAGACACACAGCCCACCCAGCGTGGCTCAGTGGTTGAGCATTGACGTAGGAACCAGGAGGTCAAGTTCGATTCCTGGTCAGGGCACATGCCCGCATTGGGGGCTCAATCCCCAGTGTGGGGTGTGCAGGAGGCAGCCGATCAATGATTCTCATTATTGATATTTATATCTCTCTCCCTTTCCCTTCCTCTCTGACATCAATAAAAATATACTTAAAAACAAAACAAAAACCAGACATGCACCAATGCAGCCAAATAGCCCAGAAATAAATGCATGCCTTCACTGTCAATCTATGACAAAGAAAGAAACAATACACAGTGGAAAAATACATTGTTTGCAATAAATGGTGTTGGGGAAACTGAATAGATACATGCAAAAGTATGAAGCTGGCTCACTTCCTTACCATATACAAGAACCAACCAAAAACGGATTAAAGATTTAATTGTAAAACCTGAAGCCATAAACTCCGAGAAGGAAACATGGGCAGTAAACTCTGACATCGCTCTTAGTAAACTTTTTTTTGTATGTCTTCCCTGGGCAAAGGAAATGCAAGAAAGAATTAACAAATGGGACATCAACTAAAAAGTCTTCACCAATGATACATCCTATAGGAGGTTTATTTCCAAAGGAACTCATACAACTTAACACCAGAAAACCAAACAATCCAATTAAAAGGGAGCAGAGAGCCGGAATAAACACTTCTCCAAAGAGGACACACAGATGGCCAGCGGACATACAAAGAGATGCTCAGCATCACCAATCATCATGGAAATGTACGTTAAAACCACATGAGATACCCCACACCTGTCAGAATGGCTATCAAATCAACAAGCCAAGTGCCGGCGAGGACGTGGAGAAAAGGGAACCCTCGTGCCCTGCCGGTGGGCATGCAGACTGGCGCAGCCACTGTGGAGAAGAGTATGGAGTTCCCTCAAGAAACTGAAAATGGAGCTTCCATTTCACCCAGTGATCCCATTACAGGGTAAGCAACGTCTTGTCTTCAAACCACTGAGCCCTTACACTTATGCACTCACAGAACGACTGATAGCACACGTTCCCTGGGACCAGGAGCTCGGGGCATGGCTCCCGGTGACAGCATGGTACCACCCCTCCGGTCCAGAGAGAGGCCTCCGGTGGCTTCCTGGCCGGGAGCCCAGTGACGATCCCGGTGGCTGCTGGGTAGAGCTGCCTGGCTCAGCCTGGACCCCGGCCCACTGTGCACCTGTCCAGCACCCAGGGGGCCTTCGGGCAGGTGGGACCCACCCCAACAGTAAGGATTCCTGCCACAGGAGGCTCCGTGACCTGACAGTGAGGCCTGCAGGTTCCCGGTTCCTACTGCTCCACGCAGGTGTCCACACCTCTCCCCACCCCCTCCAGGCCACAGAGCTGCCGCCCTGCGTGCCCTCTCTGACTCCGTAGCGGAGCCCGTCTCCCTCCTCCCATCGGAACGAGTAAGAACACCAGGGTTTTTGCCTCGCGTTGCCTGAGATTGGCCTGCAGAGCCAGCACATGACTCCTCACCCACTGCCTGTCCTTACTGGTAATGTATTTTTATGGATTTCAGAGAGGAAGGGAGAGGGAGAGAGAGAAACATCAATGATGAGAGTGTCAGGATCGGCTGCCTCCTGCTCGCCCCCGCTGGGGACTAAGCCTGCAACCCGGCACGTGCCCCGACCGAGAATCGAACGGGCTCCTAGGTCAACGCACAGCCACGGAGACACAGCGGCCGGGCTCTCCTCTCTTTAAAAACATGCACGAGAAAGCTCTCGGCTTGCCCCGGAGACAGCTTCTGCCTTCACCCCGAGCCTGGAAACGTCCGTGGAAAGGAAGCCTCCAGCTCAAGGGCAGCCCTTCAGCAGCAAGCGCACAGCCGGGACCGCTCTGCATTGAGAGCCTTGGAAGTCCCTAGGAACCAGCCGCCTCTGCGTCTCCGAGAAGACTCGCTCTATCTCCAGAGGTGCCCCCCCCCCCCCCCCAGCACCTCGCTCTGCCTCCGGACCAGCTCCTCGCCCCCGCCCTGGGCTATTTCGGTGGCTCCGGTCTCTTCTCCACTTCCTGCCAGTCCCGATGGACGGGGCCTGTCTGCCTCCTACCGGGACCTTCCTACGAGCTCACTTGATTGGCCAGGGCCTTCCTTACGTTCCTACACACAGCGTCTTTCCCGAGGCTTCACGGTGGCCGTAAAGGGGGGAGGATTGCTTTTGATTGTATCAGAATTCTTGAGTTTTACAAAAAGACAACATAAATACAGTGAAAAACACGTTTAAAGACTTACATGAGATAAACAATGCCTACAATTATATAAAAAATATTGCCCTAACCGGTTTGGCTCAGTGGCTAGAGCGTCAGCCTGCGGACTGAAGGGTCCCAGGTTCGATTCCGGTCAAGGGCATGTACCTGGGTTGCGGGCACATCCCCACTAGGAGGTGTGCAGGAGGCAGCTGATCGATGTTTCTACCTCTCTATCCCTCTCCCTTCCTCTCTGTAAAAACCAATAAAATATATTTTAAAACAAATAGGACGCAGTTAAAAAAAAAAAAATGGGCAAAGGATGGACAAAAGCAATCCAGAGAAGGAAAGAAAGCCAAAAGGTTTATAAACACATGAGAAGAGATTTCAACCTTATCACCACCCAATGCAACAGCCACTGGGGGAGACCCACCCGGTTTGACGCGGCCTGGAAGCAGGTGTCCTGACACAGGGGCACGGCCACGGGGAGGGCCATGTGACCACGCACATAGCCTGCCGTCTACCAGCTCCGACCGTAAGCAGGGTCAACTCTTTGCTGCCCCTGTGAGGGCTAACCCCGTCCCTAACGTCCTCCGCATCTCGGAGGGAAGCTGGCGCTTTCCCCAGGAGTGGACCAGGCCTTCGTGTGGCTAACATGACTCACAGCAGAACGTCAACGTGCCCACACGGCGACAACTGTCCTCTCTTTCCCCAAGCTGGTCAACGACGGCCAGGACTAGAAGCGGGGACCGGGGAGGACACAGGCACCGGGGAGGAGAAGCTCACCTCTCCTCTCTCCTCCCGCAGTTACAGGACCCCTGTAGGCTTTGCTGTTCTCCCGGAAACACAGTCAATGCGGATCGTTGCTCACTCGCCCCAGAGCTGGTCCTGTGTCCGGAGAGCAACTGGAAGGCAGCGCTTTCCAAGCCTTTTCAGGAGGCCCCGGTTTCCCGCTGTGGGCGGGCCACGGCCACATCCTGGCTTCCCCAGGCTCCCCCTGCCTCACTGCACCTGCTGGGCCTCCGCCCGGGGCCTCCGGCACGTGGTGCTCCCTCTAGCCGCCAGCCCCCGCGGTGAAGTCGGTCAGGTCGGCATGCACCTGAGCTGGAGATGCAGGGTCAGGCCTGGCCCCCGGCACAGACGTCCCCAGCATCTGTCCCAACGAGACGGACCTAATCCCCGAAAGCATGTTTTAGCAAAGGACCGGTTTCACTGTCTACAGGGACGGGGGGTTTGCTTAGCTAAGAAAGGCCCATGCTGCACCAAACCCCTGGGCAGCCAGAACCTGAGGTTAGGGCCCAGACGCCAAGTTGGGGAGGAGGAAACAGAACAGCGCGCCGGCCTCCGCGCAGCTGTGCGTCACTGAGCCCGAGTACCTGTTTACGGGCGCTCTTCCCCCTTCACCTGCTTGCCCTCCCTTTTCTAAACCTGAACACCTGGCTGTCTTTATTCAGATGCCAAGTGGTCCTGCTAATTCTCACCCTCCTCAGCTTGCTTTCCGGGGGTCCGCAAACGGTGAATTTCAGGAGCACCTTCAGGTGGGATTAGAAACTGTGTGTGATGTGCTTGCCTTGATATCTGCCAACATAGTTTGATCCGGGCCGCAAAGGGGGCAAGGACCACACAGTAGGGCCCCCTGTGTCCTGTCAGTCAAGGAGGTCCATGGGGGACAGAGCTTTCCACATGTGATTGCTCAGACCTGCAGAATGCCCCCAACAGGTTTCTTTCCAAATGAAAACAGGTGGCACCTGCCCTGTGTTCGGAAGCTGTCTGTGTTCCACTCACGTAGTCCTGGGAGGCAGCAAATGTGGTTCACATTTGTTACCCTTTTTCTGAGCCGTTTCTTATTGTTTTGCTTATTTTAGTTGATTTTAGAGGGAGGAAGAGAGGAAGGGGGAGGAGAGGGAGCGAGAAACATCAGTTTGTTGTTCTACTGATTTATGCATTCATTGGCTGATTCTAGAGGAAGGGAGAGGGGGAGAGAGAAACATCAATGACGAGAGAATCATTAATGGGCTGCCTTCTGCACGCCCCCCACTGGGGATAGAGCCTGCAACCCAGGCATGTGCCTTTGACGGGAATAGACGCTTGAGCCCTTCAGTCCTCAGACAGACACTCTACCCACTGAGCAAACCAGCCAGGGCCATTGACTGATTCTTGTATGGGCCCTGACTGGGGATCAAACCCACAACCTTGGCATATTGGGACGAAGCTCTAACCAACTGAGCTACCCAGGCAGGTCGTCTGTTTTGCTTATTTAAAAAAAAAAGAACTACCACCACCACAAACAAAAGTGGTCAGTCACTACCTCCCTCTTCCTTCCTCGGTCAGGTAAGAGGAGCACCTGGAATGGAGGGCATGCAGTATCATGCCTCACCCACATCAATCCCAATAAAAAGTTAACCTCTCCCAAATTAAGCTTAATGTTTTGGAAAAGGTTAAATGCTGGCACATCTGTTATTAACGGAAGTACAATTCTACATTTATAGGAATGTACTGCCACCTACTGCACACGAAAATTATTGCAGGAGTTTGTCCCTCCTGGTTTTATAATCAAGCAAATACCTCCAAGTGTAAGTGAATGTGTAAGACCCAGTGCCGCGAGTAACTTGTAGACTGCCTTGTAAGCTTTCATCTTCTCAGCTGACGTTTTTTCATTTCTCAATGTTCCATTTTGACTTTTCTTAAATTCCATTTTCTGCAACCCTCTCATTGAATTTTAATTTCATAAAACTCTTACTCTCTGAGCATCCTTTACAGCATCGTTCTCTTTAGGTATCCAGGATTTCCTCATCTGGGATAGTAATCACACCTCCTTTTCATACTTTCTGCACTAGTTCTGCTCCCTTCGAGTGCCCCCCATTTGCTTACATGAACCTGCCATGTCGGAGGCTTTCCTCAGATGCCCACACCTGCCTTGCTCTTCTCCTAGGTATCACTCGCCAATGCACCTTCTGCGTCCTGAGGCGCCACCGGCCAGCTGGCTCCTGCACGACAATCCCCGGAAGGAGAGTTGTCTTAGAGAATCAGTGAATTCACGGTGCCCTTCCTTCCTGTGAAAATAGCTTAAAAGCATCATTGCTAAGTGAGAAGATGGCACGCTAAGGGGCTTTTTTGGTGCAAATAGAAAAAAACAAGGGTAAAGAGGAACTCATTATGGGGTACTAATAAATTCACTCTTTCTTACGGGGAGAATCTAGGGCACAAGTGCAGCCGTAGGGTGGAATGGAAACCTGGGAAAGGCGCGCCTGCCATCTCTCACCGGGACTTCTCCTAACATACAGGCTTTCCTTTCCTTCCCAACAGGATGGGTCACCTGCCGGCTGGCCCACAGGAAAAGCACCAAGTGGAGTTCCAGCCCCTCAAAAGGTTCCCCAGGGAGGGAGGGAGGAGGCTGGGTCGGCTAGCCTGGTGCTGGAGCAGACCCCGTGCTGCAGCACTGACTGCGGAAAGAGTGGCACCAGCACCCGCCCATGGCCGAGGAGCGGGTGACAGTAAGACAGTGGACATCAGCTTTTAAAGTGACAGCCCCACGATGCCGTCTACAGGGCTTTTACCAGGCTGCTGCCCGGAAGCCTCCCTTTTCTGTCTAAAACACACACCCCCTTTCTGCAGTGAGTCTGCCTGAAGCCGGACGTTCCTCTGAGGGAAGACCTGAGTTAAGAGTAAGCCTGGTAGTGACCCTGGACATGCCGCTCAGTCTCAGGTGTGAGACGGGGATTCTAATTACCAAGCACACGCAGTAACTCATTTCATTATAAAAATACTTTATTTAAACCCCATGTACATGTGCACACAGAGGGACAGTAACACATTTACTTACTACATACAAATGCTGCTTCTCGGCTGTGTATGCGGTGTGCACAGCCCCACTGCATTTCTGACCGTCTCAGGCTTATTTCCTCCCATCTTGGACTAGGTTACAATCCACATGCACGGTTATAGCATTTATTCTCTCCTAAAAGAAACCCTAAAGTGCTGTTATTAAACCAACAGGATGTCTAACAAGTATTGTTATCTTAGATCCAAGAACATACAATACTTTTATTCCATATATACAATCCCCAGCCCTCCTACATCCCTAGTGATGTTGAGATGGAAACCAGGCTATGCTACTGAGCATCATCCTCTCTTTTTTGTCAGAAAGCCACTGTCAAACACTGATAATGCATTTCTTTAAGCTGCCTCGGAGCACGGTGTTCTGAAGTAAGCCCAGCCTCCCAGGTCTCAGTCTACGTGGCTAAGACACATACAGATGAAAAGGGAAAAATTAACTCAACTATTTGTCTTCCTACCGTTAACCATTTTAAATCATTTTGTTACAGACAAGTGAATTGCATAACTGAGCTGACATCAGAAATATTCCCGATTTGTCTTTGCTTTAATAAGCAACCTTTTGCAATAGTAATAGGCACCAAGTAATAAATGGCTGACAATGATGATGTATGTAGAAATATAACAAACATTTCTCTCAAATAAACATGTGCTCAAGTTCTGTATTTAAGGAATTGTATTAAGAGAGCACATCTGTCTTACTACTTACTGTATTCTGGGTCTATCACAGTGCCGGGTACAGAGCAGATGTTTAACAAATGCAGATGAATAAACAGTATGAGTAAGAAATCAGTATATGCCGCTCCAAGCCACTCAAAACTTACTACAGTCCATTTCAGCCTGGGGACTAAAAAATGCTCAAGGAAAATGACAGAACAATATACAAAATCTTGTAGAAATAATAATTTTTACATATTTACCAAAAGATCATTATGAGCCCTGGTTGGTGTGGCTCAGTGGATAGAACATCGGCCTGCGGACTGAAGGGTCCCCGGTTCGATTCCCAATTAGGGCACATGCCTGGGTTGCAGGATCGATCCCCAGTAGGGGATGTGCAGGAGGCAACTGATCGATAATTCTCTCCCATCATTGATGTTTCTGTCTCTCTCTCCCTCTCCCTTCTCTAAAATCAATAAAAATATACTTTAAAAAAAAAAGTATATTTTTATGGTATGTTAAATACGAAATACACATTAGATAATTCCAAAATTACCATTACTATTTTGGGTTAATAATAAGCCTTGAGACAGAAAGTACTTGTCCACACATAGCAGCTGCCCAATACCCTTTTCTTGCTTGAAGGGGCCTTAAATAACACAGTAGGTGTACAAGAGCCTCTGAGCCATTCTAATATTCCCACTGTTCTGATAAATGAGCGACAAGTTGTAGGCAATATCTCTTCGTAAGTCAACCTGGTCAACTTCGATACCCTAGGGGAAAAACACAAATGAGTTACTTTTCAGACTAACAATCAGGGCAATTTTACGGTGAATAAACAGTTTTGTAAGTGTTCAAAAACCGTTAAAACTCACAATACTAAAAAAATAAAATTATGCATCTACCTTAGATATAAATTAATCATTATAGGAACTGTATCGTCAAATATATTTAAATGTCTAACCAGTAATCTAAGGAAAGGTCTCACCCACAGACACAGTAAGGATTTAAGAGCAAAACAATGAAACCGCAAAAGAAAGAAATAATTGAATATGATAATATAGTCTTGGATAGGAAAGGCCATTTTAAGTATAACAGCAAAAGTAGGAACTATGAAGAGAAAGATTAAGAGACATGACTTCATAAAAAACATAAACCTTCTGTGTTTATAAAATTATAAAGAAATTATAACACAAGTGAGCAGACGCAAAAACGCCTGCACTAAGAGAGGCACATAAAGAATGGCGAAGGTCACAGACAACGAATCCTAAAAGCAGCAAGAGGAAGACAGTTACCTACATGTACTTCTCTTCAGAAATTAAAATAAAAAGCAGACTTTAAACACAGATTATCATAGTACTGGCAACACCCTATACTACATTATCTTAAAAAACAAAAACAAAACCTACATCAATACTGGTCCTTTAATCTTTAGAAAGAAATGTGTTAGTTACCCTTGAACTTCAAAGTGAGCAATGACTACATTACTCAATATTCAGGCTTCAGGTTTACCAGCTCTTACCTGTAAGCCACAGGGCTGTCTTAGGATAACTAAAATGGTCAGAATCACAAGTCATATATGTCCACGTGGTTGCTGACCGAGAATAAAGCCAGGAAGGCACAGAGGGACTTGTTGCTGAACATTACTACATGAATGGATTCCATGAGGGAAAAACACACTTTCCCGTGTCCGCTAAAACTTATTTCACGCCTGGACCACAGCTCTGAGCTGGCTGCACTTCTCTGCACAGGACTCCTCTGCGGCTGGCGTAAAGGGTACGATACCTCGATCGCCAGCGGAGGGAGCTCCAGGGCCTTCTGGTAATAGTGGATGGCCAGGTGGCTCAGGCCCAGCTGGTGAAAGCCACGGCCCATATTGTAGAAGGACTCCTGGCAAGGCCCACGCAGACTGAGGTAGCGATTGAGAAAGGAGAAGCCCTGCCGGAAAGAAAAAGACACACAATTCAGTCTGCACTCACGTGACAAGCATGGACCGCTCCATGTGCCGGGTGCTGGGAACACAAACATTGAAGAAAGACACAGCCGCACCCGAAAAGACACCTGTCTGCACTCTCATCAGTCACCGCGCGGTCAGAAGCTCTTCTGAGGGTGGAAAGGAAGGTCTTTTAAGCTCAGGATAGAAATATTCATAGAAAACAGCCAAATGTTACAACCAGCTGTCAAAGATCCAGTCCATATATATAGATATACGTGTGGTTCTACGGCTTCAAACTGGCTTGTGTGGCACCGGAGGCCAGTACACTCTTTAACATTTGTCTGAAATACATGTCTAAAAGCTTGAGCAGAATACAAAATCCGAGTCCTTCAATGGTAAGTTAGAGAGGTTTGTGCTCAGGAGCGAAGTCACTTGAATATATGTAACCTTTCTCAGTAAATGGAACCTTTCCTAAGTTACTTCTTAGGACCTTAGTGACCTCTTAACCCAGAAGCCTGGGTGGTGTTTTCCCCTGAGACTTCTGACTGAAAGGCTTTTGGAGAAAATGATTGCAGAGCACAGCTGTAAGCATGCAGCTTCCTTGTGGTCACAGCATCCAAACAGCAGCTGATCCTCTGCCTCTTCCCACATCCACTCTCCCCTGAAAAGCAGCCACAACTTCTAGCATCCACCGGAAGTTACAAACTGCAGTGCAAGTGTCCTATGTGGTAAGTAAATAATCCATTAATTTGAGAGGCTAGAACTTAAAATGTTTGACCTACATAAGGGAGATTAGTACAACAAACTCCCATTATCCATTATCTCTTGCTTTACCTCTCTCCCTACCATTTAAAATCTACTATTTAACTCTAAGTGATTTCAAATTTAGCTTCCAAATGATGTTGAAGTACAGTACTCCTCACTTAATGTTATTGACAGGTTCTGCAACTTTCAGCAAAATGACATGTAAAGAAACCAGTTTTACCAGAGGCTACGTGAGGTAAAGCCAAGGTAGTTCCCACAGCATGTCATCAGCATTATAATGAAACGACGCTGAACAAGACGTTAAGGAAAAATTCAGGTTTTCAGGTGGCGTTTTTTTTTTTTTTACTTTTTCATTATGGAAAATTCCAAATACATAAAAGTAAAAAAAAAAACATTATAATGAACCCCAATACCCAGTTTTAACAATCATTAGTTTAATTTAGGCATTCTTTTAGCCATTTTATTTTTTAAAAAATCAATTAGCATATTCCCTCCTTATTAGCTGTGGGCGCCTCCATCTTTGAGGGTGGGACAGTAAATTAGCATATTCCTTTCTTATTAGCTGTGGGGGCCCATCTTTGCGACAACATGAAGGTCAATTAGCATATTCCCTCTTTATTAGATAGGATACACACACACACACACACACACACACACACACACACACACACACACCCATATGTGTTGAGTCCATGAGGGCTGAACAGAGGAATAGGGGGTTGGGGATTCCCAACACATGTATTAAGCAGGTGTTTTTTTTTAAATCCTCACCTGAGAATATTAATTTTTAGAGAAAAACATTGGTGTGATGCTTTTAGAGAGAGTTGAATTGAGGGATTTAAGCAAATCCACAACATTGATGTGACAGAGAAACATCAACTGGTTGCCTCTTGTACGCACCCCAACTGGGGATTGAATCTGCACCCTAGGTCTGTGCCCTGACCAGGAATCAAACCAGCAACCTTTTGGTGTACAGGATGACACTCCAACCAACTGAGCCACCAGCCAGGGCATTAGCAGGTATTACTTTTGAAGCAGGATAACAAGCACATTAAATTATTCATTTTTTAAAAATATACAATCACGTAATGAGAAATCCAAAGTAATTACCTGCACGATAAGAGCATGTCTCTTTAACACATACTTCTGAGAGGCCATGTGGATAAAGGTTAGGCCTATGCAGATGCTGTAGAGAGGCTCATGGGGGTGGGTGCGAAAGGCTTGCACATACTGGCCTGAAAAACGAGCAGTGATATCAGATGGTGTGACAAGAACACAGCTCCTTATTTCTTCCAATGTATTTATTCTAATACGTTTTAAGGGTAAACAAACATTAGTGGTAGTTAACATATGCAAATTTCAATTTTTAAAAACATGAAACAAAATTAGAAGGATTTAGCCATGAATGTATCCTAACCATAAAGGTTAAACATGAGTAACTAAAAATAACCTCCTTTTAGGAACAACTAGACATTTTCATGTAGAGTCATGCTTCCAAAGTAATTTATCAAGTAAGTAATTCATTGTAAACCTAACTTACGATCTTAAATCTATTTAAAGAGCAATGTGTCTTCTGATTACTTCTTTTGGATAATTAATTATGTGTTTTAAAAAATCAAATGGAATGGATCATGGAGGTGAAAAAATAATTTTGTTTTTTAGATAATGGGTGTTGTTTTTATAAATGTAGCCACTACTTTGTTTTTCCTTAGAAAAGCTAAATGTATCAAATAATAAAATAAGACTTTGGGTTTTTGTGAATTCCATGTAATCCACATGTACAATTATCTCATGTCAAAAGCTTACCAATATGTGATGGGAAAATTTACATAGATTTTTCTTACAAAAAGATGATACATAATTTATCATATACACAGATAAAACCTCTATTCCTCTCGGCTCCCGTTCCGGAAGGAATGGCACCATCAAGTCTCTTTGGCAACACAGATGGCAGACTGACATTTGGACACTTTGTTCTTACCTTCTGTAAGTTTCTAACTTTGGAAAAATAAAATTAATCTGTATTTTATATTTCCTTAATATTAAACTAACAATTCCAAAAAGCACACCCAGTGGAAGAGAGTGTCAATAGCTGATGCTCCAACACCAGCCATACAGTTTACTCAGAAGTGCACTTGGCAACGCTAGCTTTTAGGTGCAGGAGACACGGGCCTCATTTTCATTGTAAGCATTTGGGTAGGTATTTTCCTACTTGGTTTCTTCTGATTCCTTACTAGAGAACTTCGTTATACATGATTACCGAATTTTCCCCGAGTTTAATTAGCATTAGTAAGCACTATGTAAATAAATCTTGATATAAAGACTTTTCTCCCAAAGGAATAAACTATCAGCAAATCTTAAATCCTTTTTTGTACTACAGCAAATTAAAATCAGGTGGCAAAATATCTATAATTAATGAAAATCATTCTTAAAACAAATAAGCCTAAGTAAGGAGAATGGCTGACCTTTAAAATAAGTTCTAAGACTTCAGCCTTTTTAAACCAAAGCTTTATAAGAAAAAGTAGTATTAATTATTATTATTACTAGAGGCACAATGCACGAAATTCGTGCAAGGGGCTCAGCCCTCACAGCCCCACTTTTGTCCAGAAGGTCGTTCAGCCATCCAGTCTAATTAGCATATTATGCTTTTACTAGTGACCCGGTGCATGAAATTCATGCACATTAAAAGGGGATTAATTAGAGGAAATAATTTAATATTGCTATTTGCCCTTTCTCTATAATAGAAGTGTCAGAGATGAAAGAAAATTAGTAAAATGTATATGAAAACCTTCCTCCTGGCAGAGTCTGGGGCATACCACGGGACCCAGAGTCAAGTCCCCACACACCCACATGCACCTCAAAATCGTGTGAGACCCAGACCGGGCCGGCCCCTCCCATTGGGCTAGATCCAGACCCGGCCAGTCCCAACCTTGTCAAGCCTTGCTGGGCAGGAGGCATAGCCTCAGGTTCCCCAGCCCAGCGCCAGGATGGGGGGGCGTGGCCTGAGGTCCCCCAGCCTAGCACCAGGTGGGGGACACGGCCTGAGATCCCTGTCAAGCCCAGCCAGGCGGAAGGGGGGGGGTGCAGCCTCAGGTCCCCTGGCCTGGTGCTGGGGCGGGGGGAGCAGCCTGAGGTCCCCTATCAAGCCCCACGTGGGCATGGGAGGGTGTAGCCTCAGGTCCCTGCTGATTGCTTGTTAAGGCTCCTTATGGGAACCTGGCCTCAGCTGTGGGTGCAGCCATCTTTGTGACGGAGTGATGGTCTATTAGCATATTCCCTCTTTATTAGGTAGGATTATTATAGATTGCTAACACAGCCACTTACTGTATGTGCCAGGCACTGTTTTAAGTTCTTTGTATTAACTCATTTAATTTTCACAACAATCTACAAGGTAGGCTCAAGTGTTCTCTCCGTTTCAGAGATAAAGAAACTGCGGCACAGAGAGCGGAGGGAAGGTAATTGGCGGCTGGACTGCTGCTTGGACCCAGGCATCTGCACCCGAGGCCAGGCTCTCGACCAGGCCTCATACTTGACAGAGACCTGTGCCAGGACACTTACCGAGGGCATGCTTAAAACTGCCAGACACGAAGGCATTGTGTCCATTTAGGACGCACAGGGCGTGATTCTCAGGGTGCTTCAGCATTAAGCGGAGACAGAAGCGATGGTGCCGCACCTCCTGGGAGTGCATGGTGACCTGATTGAACATGTTCCAGAGGTGGGGCCTACTGACATTCTCCATCACCATTATCCTGAAATTGAAGGACGGCGGCGAGGGTGAAAAATGAGGCAGAGAGAAGACCTTCCTCCTTTGTCAGAATGAAACCCTTCAGCGCTGTCTCACCTACACTGCCATGTGCCATCCCCCGAAAGGGCCACTGCAATTTAAGCAAACCCTTTTACACACTGAAAGATTCTCCCAGAAAATGCCACTTAAGTCAGTATTTCTACATCTTGTTTCTGCAAACTTTTAAATAAAAAGAACTGAACCAAGTGGCTTAAGTTTCACTTTTTATCTCCCTTTCCACTACAGCTGCAGTACAATGAACACTATAATAATCATGTGCGCCAGGCACTGTTAAAAACTTTATATGTATAACCCAGCTAATCCTTACAATAATCCTATGAAGTGGTAGCATCATGATGTCCATTTTATAAATGGGGAGACTGAGGCACAAGAGGTTAACTATGTGAGAGCACATACTCTTATATATTGCCTCTGGGACTCACCAGTGAACCGAATCAACCAGTAGGCAACAGGAGAGCTAAAATAAAACAGCATATTAACCCTTGAACACGAGAAACTAACTGGAAGGAAATATGCCCTATAAAGAATCTAGTTGAAATCAGTCATTGGAAAGTCACCTGATATAGTTGTATGCCTTTCTGAAATTTTTGTCCAGAATCGCCGCGGAGAGACCAAAGTATTCTAGTTCTTTGCGTTTTTGTCTGTCATCATAAAATGGACAGTATTCCAACGCAGAATCCACAAGTAACTCAGCCTCCTGAAATCGGGACAGCTCACACAAGGAGAATATGGCCTTCAACAGGAGGTTCCACCACTCCTCCTTGGTCATGACACTCGTGAGGACAGCAAATATTGCTGGAATGAGACCAATGGAGATCGGTTAGAATATTGTATGTATTTCCAGAAGTAGCAGTATCAGGAAAAAAATCCCTATGACTGATGTAAAAGTTAAATTTAATCACCACGGTCCAATGGGCCTAAATAAATCCTTGCCAGCACTCTTGTGACAATGGTGAGAAGGGGTAGTGGCCTGTTTCCACTCTGACTCCACCCCCTTCTGCTCTGCCTCCTGCAAATCTGCACTCACTCTGACTTGTCTACAAAGTCCAGCTACCTCATCAGCACTTCTCATGCCTGAGAGGATGCCCCCAGGCAGGACGAGTGTGCTTTCCAGGACTGAGGTCAGATGAGAGTCTGCACATACAAGGATTCAAATGTTTGCTCAGCAAAGGACTTCAAACCCACACTCTGAGACTCAGATTGTCCTTGACCTTTTTGTTGTCTCAATTTTCTTTTTTGGTTTTGCCTTAAAATTTCTCTTTTCCTTCATTCCCCTATTTATCAGTAAGATACCTCCCTTTTATAACCATTGCAAAGTATCAAAAGCCACAAAACTTTTTTAGTCTTTAACCTAGTAATTCTCCCTTTGGGAATCTATCCTAAGCAACTAGTCAAAAATATAGGTAAGCCTATGGATATGAAGATGCTCACTACAGTATTAGTTATAAAAGAAAATGCCCAACTAACTGAGCCACACAGCCCTGGCCAGTGTGGCTCAGTTAGTTGGGCATCATCCCATGCACTGAGAGGCTGCTGGTTCAATTCCCAGTCAGGGCACATGCCCGGGTTTTGGGCTCCATCCCCAGTAGGGAGTGTGCAAGAAGCAGCCAATCGATATTACTCTCTCATCGATGTTTCTTTTTCTCTCTCTCACCCTCTCCTTTTCCCTCTCCAAAAAAATCAATAAAAACGTATTTGAAAAAAAGAAAAAGAAAATTACCAGAAGCAGCCATACATCAAAAAAATAATGAGGGAATGGGTAAATGGATCATGGCACTGCTATTCAATGGACTATCACACATTCTTTAATATAACTGCCACAAAGAGAACAGAGCAGTATTAGAACATGGCTATGAGAAAAACAAGTGAAGAAAATCAGAGAACCAAGATGTATATAGCATAGGGCCTAGGCTCATCCTATCCAGGCACACAGTGTAACATGATCCTCACCATTAACAAAATTAACTCACAAAGCGAAACAACAGAAACTTTATGAGCATAAGAAAAAATCAACAATGAGCCTGAAATGAGAAAATACTGAGAGAGAAAATAGGCAAGATCAGATATGGAGAAAAATGTAACTTAAGGAAACACAGTGCAAATTCCTGAGCTCAGAGTCAGTGAGCTGGAGATGGCAGACCCTGAGCTGGACGAGGAGCAGCTACCCTCACTCCTCCCAGGCAGCACCTTGCTTACTTTTTATCCTTACGACATCCCCACAGATTCCGGATTCTGAAACCCTTTCTGTGGCACACGGCCATAACGGTCATATGATTTAACAGCCCTGGCCGGTTTGGCTCAGTGTTTAGAGCTTCAGCCTGCAGACCGAAAGGTCATGGGTGCAATTCCCCATCAAGGGAACGAACCTGAGCTGCAGGTTCGATCCCTGGTCCCATGTCAGGGTGCGCGTGGGAGCAACCAATCGATGTAGATGTTTCTCTCTCTCTCTCTGTCTTTCTCTCTCTCTTTCCTTCCCTCCTCCTCCCTCAATTCAACTCTCTCTAAAAATCATTGGGAAAAGTAAAATATCCTCAAGCGAGGATTAACAACAACAACAAAAAAAGATTTACTAAATGTCTATTGAATTCATTAACACTGAAATACTTTTCTGCCAGATATATCCAGTTTATAGCCTAGGTCTTTTCCAAAGTCTCTAAGTAATAATCTCACCTAAGCATATTTGATGCTTTTCCAGCTAAAAACAGATGCCTTTTAAAGTTGTTATTTGAGACTGAGTTAAAGCAACTTACTTTTAATTTCTATGACGATGGCTGCATTGGTCAAAAATGAATTTAACGAAGAATGGGACGGATGTCATTGCAGTGACTGGGCAAACACAGTAACCTGCACTGTCATCTAATCTTCACACATTCCTTAAAATGAGGCATATTTTCTTCTTAAAGTCAAAATTAAAAACTTTGCTTACTTTTTTAAAACAGAAAAACTAAGCAGAGTTTTTCTTTTTAATTTTTAAAAATTATTTACATATGGCCTTCCTTTTTCTTTAAACACCAAATCAGTTTATTATACTTAAAGGATTTCAATTAGAAAATTTCATTTTACTTGAAAAGGGTATATTTTTTACTAGAGTACTACTGTCAGGAGTTACTTCTTTTTTTCAATTTATTTTTTTAATTTCTTTATTGATTAAGGTATTACACACGTGTCCTTATTCCCCCATTACCCCCCACCATCTATTCATGCCCCCACCCCCCTGTTGTCTGTGTTCGTTGATTAGGCTTATATGCATGCATGTGAGTCCTTTGGTTGATCTCTCCCCCTTACCCTCACCATTCTTCTTGAGTCTTTTTATCAACTCAGATAAGTTTTATGTAATAAAGCAAATGAAAAGTAATTACCTTTGGTATCACAATTTGCTGTCTCTTGGTCATTGTTGTCTGATATTTTGTCTCGTGACACTTTAATAAGGTAGAGATGCCGCTCTCCAGACTTGGAACTGGATATCAAACAGACTTGGGCTTTATTCATTGCTACCTGAATTAAAGATAATTTGACATTTTTTGGTCATAAAATTTTTAAAGGAAATCTATGGGCCACAAGTAACATAAGTGTGCCTGAAAGATTCTTAAGTAAGGAAAAATCAGACCAAGTTACTGTGTATATAACATCTAAAAAAGACTGAATAGACATTTTTTCTTACTAAAGCAATTTGGGTCTTGTTACTCACAAAACGGGCAATTCACATCAATGTTATCACACACATAAACACCCACATAACCACCTCCCTGCAGAAATGCTATACTCACGCAGGATGTCATAAGCTGGACAACACTTTTGCGAAGTGAACAATTCTGGCCTAAGGTAGCGTGTACTGGGCCAATAACCAATAACACTGTGGTTCTCACTTTTCTAAACATGGACCAGCAAAGATCTTTTTCACTTAATCTGCAGCCAAGCTTATACTTTCATGCAGACTTTCAATTCCATAATCTCCAGGTCTTTTGTCTCTATCTGACTTTTACTTTGAGTTTAATAGAGTGAGAGAAGAGTTATAACATAGCTATAATCTTTATTTAAGTCATTTTCTAACCATTGAAAAAGTCAGCAAGGCTACACAAAGATCACCACCCACCTTTAAAAGCATGGCTAACATGGTAAGCAGGGTGTCCACATAACCATACATTTTGCCTTGTGAAAACAGTAGAGTAGAACGATGAAGCAGTAACTTCAGCTCCTAAAGAGATAAGCACACGACAGTTGGTGACAAGACTCCATTACTATTAGGTGTTTTGTCTTAGAAACCAAAGCTTAAGAACATTTGCTTTATGATCTTTCACTATAATCAGATGCATTCTTTTGGAAACTGCCATTTATAGTGTCTAATGAGTGGCTGAAACTTAAGACGCAAAATCATTTTTCAAATACACTGAACTGAATACACTGACATGGAAGTCGGTGTTAGCCGCAGAGACGTCCTGCAGGAGGGGAAAGCTGGGAACCACACGCACCAGGAAAAGCTTCCTTCTGCGTCCGGCCTACCTGCTGCGCAGCGTTGGCATCCTGTGCTAGCGTGTCGGGGTCGTACATGGGCTCCAGGGCTTCCAGCGCCCTCTCAGGCCGGCCCAGCTGCTGCTGCAGGGTGGAAAGGGAAATTCTTGCATCCAGATGCAGGGGGGCCAGCTCCACCACTTTGCCGTAGCTCTCAGCAGCGCGCTCCATGTAGCCCAAGGCCTTGAGGCATTCTAGGAGGCAAACATGAACTACACATTGCTGAGCTTGCCAAAATTATTTCTCCGTTTTTAAAGAAACAGTTTAACAATATCAAAAGAATTATAACCAAAAAAGAGTGTGAATATTTCTAGCACTTTAAAACAACTGTTGGCTCTAATTTCTATCTACTAATTGACCAATCCATTGAATTCCTAACTAAATTCAAATTGCTACAAAGATGTAATCAGCCTGCACATGTACTTCAGGACTCTGCTTTATTCACTTAGCATTATGCTTTCAACATTTTCCCGACTCCAACAGCATTTTGAATGATTATAATAGCCAATTAATTAGGTTATTTACTTAAACATATTATTTGACATTTAGGTTATTTCCAAATTTTTACTCTAAACTACAGTAAACATCTTCATGTATATAAGCCAGAGCTCACAAATTGCTGGACCAATTTAACTTACTGATGTGTTTTGTTCGGCCACAGTGCTGTTAAAAACAATAAATTGTCTATATTTTTTAAAATCAGGGTTTTTATGAAACCCAAGTTACTAGCTTCGTATGAAGAATGTGGACTTGACATGGCGAGCGCCTCCCCACGGCACATGAGCACTGGCTGGGGAACAGCCGCACCTCAGGCAGGACGCCCTTCTCCCCTCCCCGTCCTCACCACTGTTACTGCCAGCTCCTGAGCTCTGTGACCCTCAATCCCTCTCCTCACGCCATTATTTCCTTGGGGTAAGTTTTCAGAAGTGAAGTGACTGGGCCCCATTCTTCAAACGTTATGCCAGTCAATCATTAAGTTCTACCATCTAAACTTGAAAACAAATCCCTGCAGCATTGCTCCTCTCCACACTAATTGCCACACACTTATTTAGGTCCTTTTCACCATTTTCCTTTTTCACTGCAATTATATGCTAAAATGATGCTTTTGCCCAATTGCTTTCTCAAATCTCATATTCCTCAAATCCCTCCTATCATCTTTAGGCTAACCTCTGCTAAAAAAGGAAGACTACTTACTATGGATGGATCATCACAACAGCATTTCTCATTTTTTATTTTTCACTTTTAAAGACATTTTGTTACACTATAAGCATTAAATTCCTGTAATGATCTCTTATATAATGAGCCCGAATTTCTTTATGATTTTTAGATGATTCTGAGGTTTTATCTTCCACTCATGTCAAGCGACACAGGCTCAAAATGGAAACAGCATGTATCGGCATCTTGCTCATAGTTAAACAGGATTTGAAATACCTACTCTTAGTAACAGGAGCAAGTTCACTCTTCCAGCCTTAGGAAGCAATAACAATCCCCGCTCTCTGCTCATGTCTTTAAAATCCAAACACCACACATACCATAGCTTTATGGCGGCATGTTACATCTGTATCCATATTTACCCAGGAAACTGTCATCTTCATTATAATGTGCTCTCTTTACTATTTCATTCTATATGTCTCAAAATATCTATATAAAAATGTCAATCAAGGCTTTTCCAGTAATAGAGAACTTTCTTGCACATGTAATAGTTAAGAACTACTAGAACTTTCTGCCATCATGCAGTATTTTAAACAAGACTATTCAAATTTTAATGCATCTTTTGTGTTGATTCAATAGGAAATGCTATTAGAATATTTTTGGCTTTCGTGATTCTTGAAGAGATTTAGTTGTATTTCTTAAGCTATTTTTTCTACTCTAAGTAATTTATTTCTGATTAGTGTGGATTTAGATACAAAATTTATTCAGATTACTGTGGACTTGGAAATAAAATGACAGATAAAACCCAATCTTGAGCATATTTTTGGCTCAAAGAGCTTTGAAAATATGTTACTCTCCCCCAAATAACATATTAAATATAAATCCGTAAAAGTTTTTAAAAAATTACAACACCCCAAATCTGATGACATAGAAAGCAGAGGTGATGATTAAGACAGGTAAGCAGTGCTATTTAAGGCATTTTTAACAGGAACGTGTTAGTCCCGCTTCACTCTGGCAGCAGGAAAGGAATCATTCCTGCAAAGCACCAGGGAGGGGCAGTCACTGAGTGGCGTACCAAGACCACTTAAAATACGGGCAGTCACTGAGTGACGTACCAAGACCACTTAAAATACGGGCAGTCACTGAGTGACGTACCAAGACCATTTAAAATACGGGCAGTCACTGAGTGACGTACCAAGACCATTTAAAATACGGGCAGTCACTGAGTGACGTACCAAGACCATTTAAAATACGGGCAGTCACTGAGTGACGTACCAAGACCACTTAAAATACGGGCAGTCACTGAGTGACGTACCAAGACCATTTAAAATACGGGCAGTCACTGAGTGACGTACCAAGACCATTTAAAATACGGGCAGTCACTGAGTGACGTACCAAGACCATTTAAAATACGGGCAGTCACTGAGTGACGTACCAAGACCATTTAAAATATGGGCAGTCACTGAGTGACGTACCAAGACCATTTAAAATACTAGCTTTCCAAGAACTGCCCTAAGACCACCTTCACTGAGACCTTTACATTGTATAACAATTACTACTCTCTGGGGAAGTAAACTCTTGTCTCCTGATACGACTGAACCTCTCCCTCCCACAGAGGAGCATTACCTGCGTGCCGAAGCCAAACCACGGCGAGGTTGTACCTTTCGGAGCAGACCAGCGCGCTAAGGAGAGGAAGCGCAGAGCTATATTCCCCAACATCCAGGAAAGCCTCGGCGACGTCGAGGTAGAGGTCTCCCATGTCTTCAGGGTTCTGTTCCACCAGGGTTGTCAGGAGAGGCTAGACCCCAAGATTGAATCTTAGTACAAACGTGCACTTCCTGTCTACTTCTCCTTTACACACACACACACACACACACACACACACACACACACACACACACACACACACACACCAGCCATCAGGGGCAAGCCGGAAGAGAAGGAAGGCTACACAGAGCCGCTCTCAATCCTCCATGTCCTACTCGCTTCTGTACCTCTTTCAGGAGCTCCTGCTGCCGCACCCACTGTCCGCATCACCGAGGCCTGCAGAAGGCAGGCGGCAGCAGCTAGGCAGCACTCTGTGCTCCTCCGCGGGCAAGTCAAGCACCCCGGCCTCAGACCCTGCGTGGCGGACGTCCTCAGGCCACCACTCACGTGTGTCCTCCTCAGGGAGGCCTCTCCTGACCACCGTTTCAAACTGCAACTCCTCCCAACATTCCTTCTTCTTCCCCCGTTTGGTTTTCCCCAGAGCACTTATCGCCAACTGACATCCTATTACCTCACATACTAATTTTGTTTATTATCTAGCTAACCCCATCAGGACAAAAGACTCACGTGGGCAGGGATTTGCATATTTTATTCAATACCTATCCTGAAGTCTGCAAAGTAAATGCCCATTTTTAAAAATGTAATGAAATACTGTCAGAATTTACCAATTGTCCGAAAGACCCCATCTCAAATTCTGATCTCTGCACTGTTCTCATTTTAAAAGAAAAACAAAGTATTATAAGCCCAGTTCCGAAACACTCTCGACTTTTAGAAGACAGCCACACGAAGAAGCTTAGAGTGACTTCCTGGTTATTGGGAAATACGAAATCTAGGGTCGGCTTACAATTTCCCGTCATCTAAAGAAATCATTGTGAATTAGATCTGAGGAATCTCAAGTACAGATCTTAACGTTACTTACATTAAGTGGTTCGAGGATGTTGAGGTGAACAAGGCAGACCATCAGCTTCACCGTGATGTCTATTGGCACCCCTTCAGGTATAGTGCAGGTGACATTCTCACCAGCTGTGGATCAGACAGACAGGCCAAACACTTCCTATGTGCAAGCTTACTATGTGGGCAAACGAAGCAAACTGTGTCTTCTATGTAAGATCTCATTTACTTAATCCAAAGCAAATGATTCTGCATCCATTCTAAATGTGGCCAACCCTAGTCCTGGGTACTTACACCTCCTTCAGTGTGTCTCTTGGTAGCAATTATCCTTCATATTTTTTTCCTAATAAGTAAATCCTACATAAACTCCCACACTTTCTTTCAAATCTGCAAAGAACTAAAAAGACTAAAAGAAAAACAAGGATATATGAACTCTCTTTTCTTCTTGAATTCAAAAGCCTTTTAGTCTTCACTACAAAGAAGCTGAGAGAGAAAGAGATAGAAGTAAATTTTTTCAATGCTTAAGTTTAAGGTAAATTAGTAGAGAGCATTTTAAGTCCTTTTTGAAAAGTAAATTGCTTTGATAAGCTGTTCAGGAACCCAGTCTTCCTTTATGTAACATTAAAAAGACCCTGGGTCAGTAGAAAAGGCATGTTCAAATGGACGTATTGAAGAATAAAAGGGACTGAAAACAATATTTTGGAAAAGGTTACATGTAAGTGAATAATCACAAGACAAAGATGTAATATCTCTCTTAGGAAAAAATGCTTCTTGGGAAAATTTGCTATGAAAATAGTAACTGTCAGGTTCAAAATGAACAAGAGAGGATCCTATACACTTTCCAGGAAGAGAAGCTACAACCTGTATTCTCTTCTGAAGTGCCTTCTTCCGGAGTTCGTTTTTCTAGCATGATTCCAGAAAAATCCATAATTACCTACAAGAATTGAATGAGGGAGAGAAAATAATACAGTAGGTATGTGTGAAAACCTTTTCACAATGCAAAGGTTTGAACAGTTAATTCAAATATTCCTTACAACATATAAATGGGCTATAAAAAGCAACAGTCTGTCTCTTTAATATAAAAAACCACTGTGACACATTAATATTTTTATATCATCTTAACTAATGCTTAACTGAAGACATGCAATTCCTGTATCAAAGCAAACGACTTTTCCCAACAGGTTAAGAAGTGAATGACAGGAATTAGTCTGGTTGAGTCTTGCCACCCTGAAGTACAGCTATGTCTGGCACCTGTGATGAAGACAGCTTTTACCAGGTGAAAACTACATTTTATGTTTCATATGGAATCAGTATAGAATCAGAAATGTTCCCATACATACTTCTTTACATAATTTAGCACATAAGTAACATACATAACTAAAATGAGAAACTGTCAACCTGTAAAAATTTCTAGAACACAGAAATGAGTTTCAAACCTAAAGAGAAACACGTGTTCCTACCTCCAGAGCTTTGTCGTACTGTTTGTTAGAAATGTACAGTTCAGCTCCTATGTTAACATCTTCCATGGAGACTAGGCCCTGGTGTTTTGAGAAAGCTTCTTGAATTACGTTAATAGCTGAGGTAACATCATTGGCTTCATAGTAACTCCTGAAAAGGTAAATGACAAAGGATAGATTATAAAATTCATTTCTTTGCTTAAAATTTGAGAAGAGAAGCAGTCTTCTTTAAAATCGTAATCAGAGCCGATTCAGAGGAAGATGTCCAGAGTCAGCAGAACAATGTCAATGTCAAGTACATCTCTCCCACTGCTCCCCACATCATCCACTCATCCCTCTGTAGCCCAACACCCACTCTTCTCCCCCAGGGGCTCTCCACAGCGTTGGTCCTACCCCGCCCCACAGTCTCTGCTCCTTCCTGTCCTTACTCTCCTACTCCTCCGTGGTGCGGCATTACGATTACTTCCTGTGCATCTCCTTAATACCCCTGCCCTCCTCTCCCTTTACCAAAACCATGTGATAAAACGCCAAATATTAGTACTAGTATACCCGCTTGTTACTCCAAATATACCTACTCTTCCCCACCAGCTGCCCATGCTGACTGGACTCACTCTGAATGAGCGGCCGCTAGCCTCCAGCAGGCCACGGGGCTGGTCAGCACCCCTGACATGTTACACTGACTCTGGACATCTTTCTCTGAGTCAGCTCTGGTTATGATTTTAAAGAAGACTGCTTCTCTCCTCCCCATTTCCCTGGCCGGTGACACTCTTCCCTGACATCTCTCCCACGCCGCCTTCAGCTCACTTTCAGGTCAGTGTGACCATAACATGGCGAATGAGTCCTCCTCCAGTCACCCTGTTTCAATGACACACTCCTATTCCTCAACTTCCTATCCCCCTTCCCTGCTTTGGTTTTCTTCCTATCTCTTATCAACACCTCACATGCCATGTATTTAGTTGTTCATTTGATCACTGCCTATGTCCCCCAACTAGAATGCAAACTCTACAAGGGCAGGGAATGCTAACACTCATTTAATACTGATCTCCTGGTGCTGGTACAGTGCCTAACACATAATTTATACTCAACAAATATTTCTGGTAGGGAAGTAGAGACTGAGAGAAAGCTTCATCAATCAAGTTATAATAACAAGATTTCCATTTAGCAAAGACCTCTGAGGCAATTGCAGAACTGTTCATCACCACCCTGTCCCAATAAGACTATAAAATATACAGAGGAAAACAAATGTACTAATAATTCATAAAGCAGAGCTTACTGGCCTAGCACTTGTGATAGAGATCTAATAAATAACAAACAGTCTAGGAAGATCCTCAATGCTCATCCTATACATCAAGGACCAGTCTAGGGTTGTGCCTTGCCTTAACCAATTTCCTAAAATGCTTCCAGTATGCCTACATAATCGATCCTTGGGAGCACAGGGGGTGAGGTCACAGATAAGCCCCTGTATGGCAACGGCCCTGGAATTAACAGGGCTAACCCTAAGATACCCAGATGAAGATGGTTAACGCTAGACTGAAGTACTATAATAGGTGTCTCTAGAATAGAAAGCACACCACAAGGCATCACTTAGCCAAAATGTGTCCTGCTTTGTTTTGCTGTACAGCATGTCAGAGAAGTAAATGCAGTTGGACATAATATTTTAGAATAAAATATATGCCAAGTCAGTAGTAGATGCTAAATACAAAGAAAATTTTGCATTTTAAAATGTTATTCTACTCTTAGCTCAAGATAAAACCATTCAGGAGATCCCAGATCACAAACATTTCATTAGCACATCTGCAATAGTTTAAAAGAATATTACCGCAAATGTATATAACGCCAAATAAGTTATGGAAAGCTGGGAGCCTACTCATCCTTTCAAAACATGCTCCTTTTTAAGCTTCCAAGCACTTGAAAGGTAATTGTACATACGCATTTTCCTAAGCAATCACACAGTTGGATTGGAAAAATTACATACCAAAAACCCCATCCCACCTCTACATGTAAGCAGATTATAAAATACAAGCAGCAAAACCTCAATAAAAAGTAAATTCTTCTTCATGTAGATGTGATTTCTAAACTATGATGATTAATAACAGCATTTATATACATTCACTCCAAACTTACTTTGCCATATCTCTAGCCAACTGCATAAATCGGTCTCCATCAGATGGAGACAAAAGGTTTAAGATGCGCCTGTAGCCATCCATGGCCATTTTATGATCTCCCATCTGCTCATACAGGCTTGATCGCTCCCACAGGTAACGGACATTAGTGGGTTCATATTTAAGAGCTAAAGAGAAAAAAGATAGAGTAATCTTAAAATGGAGTTACGGTACCTGCGAGTGACCCATCTTCTCTTTGGAAGATTTAATAAGCACTCTATAAATTAATTTGCCCCTGAAACTGAGCTGGTTATTTGGGAAGACATCTACCTTTACATGAACTCTCACCTAGGTTTGACCTCAGACCAGACAGAACTTGAATCCTATTGACCTTCATTTGGTCACTCCAGTCTGACATGAGCCCTCAAGGAACAGCAAAGAATCAATCTTGATCTTTGTGGGAAAATAAACATTCTGTTCTTGTACTAACTTGTGCAATATTAGCTCATAATTTAAAGTTGCTGATAAACATGAAAACAGATGAACCCCAAATACTTCTGATATAACAGAATATAAGGAATAAATACATTTCAACTAACATCACCCCAAAATAGCAAGCACAATTATCAAGAAATTATGTAACATTTTATTAAAAAAATGGGAAAAAAAAAACATTTTAATTACCTTTTGTGTAGCAAAAAATTGCCTGCTTAATATTGTCTTGTTCCAGAGACATTTCTGCCAGTCTAACCCACTCTTCAGTGTCACTGGGATTTAAATGTGCAGCAATCAACTCAAACTGCAGTGATTTCTCCATGTCACCTTGGTCCTCATATATCATGGCAAGAGTAGAGAATGGCTCATAAGCCAGGGGAGCTATAATGAATTAAAAAGAAAAAATTCCATTGGCTGAGGGAAGAGGCCTGAGCTAACATCAAATTATGTATGGGTCCTTCTTCTAATATATAAACTATTTAAATAACTCTATTAGAATTACATAGACTACTGAATGGAATTTAGGATAAACACTAGATTATATCTGCTTTATTATATTTTCACACTTGGGCATTTTTCAAGCATTCTCTTCTCTAAGAAAGTGTAGTTTCATGAAAACCCCTGCTCTCACCAGGCTCCCTCATGGAAACCCCCCGTGCTAAGGAAGCCTGCACTGCACATCCCAAGGCGGCACCTTGTCTGATGATTTCCATGCACATCAAAATCGCCTCCTCATGTTCTCCCCGAGCGAAGCGAATGTTGGCTTCCCCCATGAGCCCTCTCAGAGCTCTGGGAAGTTTGCTCCGAGGCCTCTTCTCCTGCACAGAATGAAGAGGACACTGATTAAGATACAGTAATGTCTTAGGCTCCCATGCCAGCCACATTAACAAGTACGGACCGTACCAAAACCGAAATTCCTCTTTAAAACGTTTCAATCTGCACTCAGACCTAAGGACCAAATGGCTAAATTCAATCACAGAAAACAAGAAATTATTCTATGATATTCTCCAAAATAAACACCTCAGATAATTAAAACAAAACAAAAACAACAAAATTTCCTACAGCAGAAAGTTCAAAACACAGAAGTTAAATATTTCTTTAAATATTTAAAGAAAGCAAAACCAAAGTGATCAGGAATTACTTATATTACTAATTAGAATAAGTAACAAGTGGAGAACTGCAAAATAAATGTATATGCCAGAGAACTTATATGATGCAATACTAAAATTCCTCCTTTCAAATCTATCTACTCAGATTGAAGTTGTAAAAAATATCAATATGAACCATTTAACAGCACTATAGTACACTTTGACACATGAAATAATTAAGGTTTTACATTTTAAAAACCTCTAAATGAAACACAAGAAACCAGTAACAGTAGTTATCTCATAGATTTTCCTTTCTCACAGTTTGAATTCTTTTTCAATGTCACATCTTTACATTCTGTTTCTATTACCAAATTAAGTAAGAATTTACTTTCATCATTTTCTTGGTTTCACGATTGAGCACCATCTCCAACACAAAGACATCTCCAGCGGTGGGTTGCTCAGGTGTTTCTTCTTCCTCCTCCTCCTCCTCTTCTTCCTCTTCCTCCTCCTCATCTTCATTCTCTCCAAGCATGAAAGCAAAGACCTTGTGAACTGACTTACTAACTCCATCTGATGTTTCTCCTGAAGAAAGACACATTGAGATTGGGGGGGTAGTGGGTGGGGACGCTTTAGAACATACAGTAGTGAAAGCAAAACCAAAAAACAGTATTTTTGAAAGACGAATTTCTATCCTAAAACTTGAAAGCAAAAACACAGACAAATGAGCACTCCCCAAAAAACCCCAAGAAAGAAAGCGGTCATAAAGCCATGTGTTTACTCTGTAGGAATTGCCTACTCACCCTCTGGGCCTCACCTACCTAAAATTGAATGGGCAACCAGAAGTGTATACAGTAACAGTTAAAAGCAGAGAGGGGAAAAAAGATTTTAAGACACAGACCTAAGAACTAAATAAGCATGGTGGTATAGGACCAGGTGGGAGAGGACCAGGTGGGATAGAACCAGGTGGGAGAGGACCAGGTGGGAGAGGACCAGGTGGGATAGAACCAGGTGGGAGAGGACCAGGTGGGATAGAACCAGGTGGGAGAGGACCAGGTCGATAGAACCAGGTGGGAGAGGACCAGGTGGGAGAGGACCAGGGAGAGAACCAGGTGATAGAGAACCAGGTGGGATAGGAGGACCAGATGGGATAGGACCAGGTGGGAGAGGACCAGGTGGGATAGGACCAGGTGGGAGAGGACCAGGTGGGATAGAACCAGGTGGGATAGAACCAGGTGGTATAGGACCAGGTGGGATAGAACCAGGTGGGAGAGGACCAGATGGGATAGGACCAGGTGGGAGAGGACCAGATGGGATAGGACCAGGTGGGACAGGACCAGGTGGGATAGAACCAGGTGGGATAGAACCAGGTGGTATAGGACCAGGTGGGATAGAACCAGGTGGGATAGAACAGGTGGGAGAGGACCAGGTGGGATAGAACCAGGTGGGAGAGGACCAGGTGGGATAGAACCAGGCGGGACAGGACCAGGCAGGATAGAACCAGTGGGATAGAACCAGGTGGGAGAGAACCAGGTGGTAGAGAACCAGGTGGGATAGGAGGACCAGGTGGGATAGAACCAGGTGGGATAGAACAGGTGGGAGAGGACCAGGTGGGAGAGGACCAGGTGGGATAGAACCAGGTGGGAGAGGACCAGGTGGGAGAGGACCAGGTGGGACAGGACCAGGCGGGATAGAACCAGTGGGATAGAACCAGGTGGGAGAGAACCAGGTGGTAGAGAACCAGGTGGGATAGAACCAGGTGGGAGAGAACCAGGTGGTAGAGAACCAGGTGGGATAGGAGGACCAGATGGGATAGGGCCAGGTGGGAGAGGACCAGGTGGGACAGCATAGTGGCTCTAGGTGAGCTTCTAGACTCTAGAATCTAGAGCCAAGCTGTCTGGTGTCAAACTTCCTCTCCGTCTCTCACTAGAAGCGTAACCGTGGGCACTGAAGTCCTATGTACCTCAATTCCCTCACTGTAAAAAGGGATTAATAATGCTTGCCTTATAGTGCTGAGGGTGAATGCGTTTACTTACATGCATTTAGAATAATTATCTGACCCCAACATGAGTGCAATACTATTTAATATTAAAATAGTATTATTTCAGAAATGAAAAATAACATGGCATACTTTTTTATATGAGAATTAAAAAAATAAATCCAAAAAGGCTCCCAAACATTGACGTCAATTTGAAACATTTTCCCACAAAAATAACCCATATTCAGTAACTCAATCTTTATTGAGCACCTATTATATGCACTAGGCTCCTAATAAACCAGGAAATCGACAACAGAAGGCCACTGCAATGAAAAATGTTTTTCTAAATTAGGTACTCTTTAAAAAATATATATATACACACATACACACACACACACACATTTTAAAATTGATTTCAGAGAGGAAGGAGAGGGACAAAGAAAGCAACATCAATGATGAGAATCACTGATTGGCTGCCTGCTGCAGGCCCCCCACTAGAGATTGAGGTTGGCAACTCGGGTCCATGCCCTTGACCGGAACGGGGACCCTTCAGTCCCAGGCAGACACTCTGTCCACTGAGCAGACCAGCGAGGGCTACTGGGTGCCCTTAACCTTTAGTCAGGGAGCCGGCGATCAGGACGCACCTTCATTGGCATCGTCGTCCTGGACTTTGGCAGAGTCGATTCCCGATGACGACGGGACTTCAGAGTCATTTGGGTTTTCTTCAGCCGATGGCTTTCCTTTCCCCTGAAGATGCTGTGATTAAAAATAAATTAATGATTCCCAAAGCTAAAGCAGACTGAGCTCTCTCCAGCTGAAAACAGGGCATCTGCCTCACTCTCAGGTAAAACTTGAGCTGGACACACGGGCAGTATGTGCAGACTAAACCTCAATGCCATCAAAGCATTACGGAGCGCTTAGTCTCAGCCCGAATCAGTCTGTTGTAGGAAATAGTAACAACGGAGCTTGGGGATTTCCTGTTAATCTGCACGTGGTGTCCTAACTTTGGAAATGCAGACGGACAGGGTGCTACTCGTTGCATGAGTTAGGAAGAATCAACCAATAATTTCAAAAGGTGCAATTTCATTTTCCCTCCGACTTCGAGTAAATGAGAATATACGGAAAACCCGGATATTTCTTCCTAAGTATGGAAAATACGTGAGTGAAGGTTTTGTTAGGCAAGAAAATTCACGTTGTTTTTAGTGTGGACGATGACAGCACACCACTGGGAGACTCCTCAGAAATGGGACCTCCAATCCCTGTTTAAAACTGCCCGGGGGGCATGCGCAGTGGTGGAGCGCTGACCTGTGAACCAGGAGGTCACGGTGGGGCACAGGCCGGGGTTGCGGGGGTCCAGCCCCAGTGGGGGGCGGGGCGTGCAGGAGGCAGCCGATCAGCGACTCTCTCTCATCATTGATGTCTCTTTCTCTCCCCCTCTCTGAAATCAATAAAAATATATTTAAAAACAGGCCAGTTTGTGCCATTAAAAAAAAAAATAACAATAGAGAAACTGAGACCTAAAGAAGCGAGGTGAGCTGCCAACCCAAAGTCACACAAACCCTCAGCGGCAAAGCGAGGCTAGAACCAGACCCGCTGACCCCACGCGGCCCGCCCACGGCCCCACTGGACGGCCCCGTCGAGCTGCCCCCAAGGAGCACGGAGTAAGTCCCGCACGAGGAACGGAGAAGAGCTCACAGCCAAGACAAAGCTGGGGGGGGGGGGCGTGTTTTTAAGAGGAGCTTGGTACAGGGAGGAGAGGTGCGGGCCTGGGTTCCGGCCCGCCCCGCCACAGCGAAGGGGGTCCTCTGGGCCCCACATCTCTCTAAGCCTATCAGGGCCACAGGACGGGGAGCGGCCTTCTTGCCCTGCGTCTCCTCACTTTCTTCTCGCGGGTCTTCCTCTCCTCCCTCCGCCTTTCGAACTCCTCAAAGGAGATCTTCCCTTCCAGGTAGTCGATGAGCTCTGGGCTGAACCCCGACATGTCTGCAAGGCCCAGACAGACAGCCCCAGGAACCGGGAGAGAGAACCAACAGGGCAACGCCTCCCAGCCCCAATCCCGCGCCGGGACGCGGAGAACAGGGACCGGCGTCCGACCTGGAAATGAGCCCGGCCTGCGCCGCAGCCGCCGAGCTCGGGTTCCGCGCGAGCGCTTGGCCCCACCTCCTTCCGGATGGCGCTGGCGGACTTTCCTTCCGGCGGGATTTTCCGGAGGGACCTTCCGGCGGGACCCTTCCTGCGCCCCACCCTCGCTTGCAGCCTGGTTCAAGTCTCCCACTTATTATTAGGGGCTGAGGGGAAAAAACCCACGGTACCTTAAAGAGGTTTTCTCTCATCTAGATCATTTCCCACAATTCTGCATTAAGAGGCTCCTAATCGCCCTGGCCGGTTTGGCTCAGTGGGTAGAGCGTCGGCCTGCGGACAGAAGGGTCCCAGGTTCGATTCAGGGTCAAGGGCATGTACCCCAGTAGGGGGTGTACAGGAGGCGGCTGATCGATGTTTTTAACTCTATGCCTCTCCCTTCCTCTCTGTAAAAAATCAATAAAATATATTTTTTTAAAAAGGTAAACCCCTTTAAAAAAAAAAAGATGCTCCCAACTTCTTTCCTCTTCTGAATATTTAATTTGAGCTTCGCTGTCGTGATTCTTTCTTAATGGAACCCTGTCCTCTGCCATGAGCATGTCCCACCTTCCCCCTCCAGCCCAGGGTAAACGGCGTCTCCTCCAATGGGCGGCCGTGGCCGGTGCCCGCGTCCACCAGCTCTCACACTCCCTTTCCTCCGGCTCCTTCTGCGCCTGCAACACCTTCACCTGGACTCCCCGTCCCACCTCCGATTCCCATCCCAGGTCTCTCCTGAACCGTCAGACGCTTGGTGTGAGGACCGGACACGGTGGCCCATTTCCCATCGGCCACTTGCACATGGCCACACATCTTTAAGGAGAGAATGCTTACAGATGGATGCTGTTATCCCCAACGCCAGAGGCCCGTGGCTAAGCAGGAGCGGAGCCAGGATTGGAAGCTGGTCTGACTCCAAACCCCATGCTTGGGACTAACGGGACGTGCGGCTCCTCCGGGTGGTCTTCTACCCCTTCTGGCGAGGCGCCCTCGGGCGTTAGCTGGGTGTAAAGCTGGGGAGTGGGCAGGGAAGGCTGGGTTAAGGTAACCCACAGGAATCGCTTACAGGGAAGTTCTCGCCTGAAGATCTCCAGGCAGTCAGGAAACGGCGTCCGGGCGAGAGTCAGGAGTCTCCACCCGCACTGTCCCGAAGGAGAGAAGGGACCAGAGGCGGTCCCCTGGCAGGCAGAGTGCTCTCCGGAAGCCAAGCTGCCTTGGAAGCGCTTGTTTATTACTGGCTGCCTGGGATAGGGGGGTAACAGTTGTGAAGCTATAGATTCACGTGGTGGAGACGGGGGAGCAGGGAGCAAGGGGTGCAAGGATAGTCCTTCTGCTAAAAAAACACCGTTACGACTTGAACGTTCTTTTGCGGGTCGGAACGTGGCAATATAAATTGTAATATTTCTGTTTTCCTTTGCTCTGCTTCCCTGTGACGTGTCCCCGGTGAGTGGGTCCGAGGGCACCCACAGTGCCTTGGATGAAGTGGGATGCCTATGGCAGTAATGAAAGGAGCAAGAAACAACGTTTTAGGCTTTCAGACTCAATTTTTGAGAATGAGATGGAAATTCTGAAGAAAGCAGAAAACGGAGTTTGTGCCAGGACAACAGAAGACTACAGGGAGGAGATGACTTCATCCTTTCTACTTGTGGTGGGGGAGGGGGGGGCAGAATGGGGTGTGGCCCTTCTGGGGAGACGATTTTTTTCCCATGGCTCTTTCGCTTTTCTGTAAAAGCCTGTGACCGCTTTCATGCTGGGCTGGCTTTCCCAGGATATTTGTTGCAGACATCCCTGAAAGACAGAGATATTGACTCCCTCTGGGGCAGAGGACAAATCTGTTTTCCAGCCTGTATAATAAAAATAATGTTTCTCTCGGGGGCAAAGGTTGAGCTGTTTTGCTGGCAGCCTCCTTATAAGAGTGGGGGTTTCCCGAGTTCGGCGTTCCTCAGCTGTGCGCAAGCCCACTTGTGCATACGCCTGGCCCCGGCTCCATGGCCCCATGGTACTGGAGAGACCAGGAGAACCAAAGGGAATGTAACCCTCATGCTGCCTGCGGCCCCAGCAGTCTCATGTGTCTGCCAAGATCTGTGCAAATGCAGCGGGAGAGCGTGTAGCTTGCAAGTAAGGCGAAGCCTCACGCCCTCAGCAGTTTTTAACCTCCCTGGATCTGGGACAGGGGACAATGGACCATGTCCTAGGGATGGGGAGCGGGGCGCCCATCAAAGAGGATCAGAGACTGTGGAGAGGCGGTCGAGGACCCCTTGAGAGCCGCGATCACCTGCAGACCATTTGTGTCCATTGGCAGGAACCACATCTGCTGTTTCCCTAGCACTGGTTCTCAGCCAAGAGCCGGGTCACTCCCCCAGTGGGCTTTTATTTTATCTTATTTTTAACACCTTTTTATTGGTTTCAGAGAGGAAGGGAGAGGGAGAGAGCGTTGGAAACATCAATGATGAGAGGGAATCACTGATCGGCTGCCTCCTGCACGCCCCCCCACTGGAGATCAAGTCGGCAACCCTCTGCCTTGACTGGGAATTGAACCGTGACCTCCTGGTTCCTAGGTAGATGCTCAACCACTGAGCCACGCCGGCCGGGCCCCCAGAGGGCGTTCAGAGATGTGTCGGGAGGTGCTGGTTGCCAACATAACAGGGCAGCTGCAGGGAAACTACCAACCTCGTGTCCGGGACCAGGTGTGCTAAATGGTGAAGACCGTGCACAGAAAAGCCACCAAAAACAACCTTGGAATGTACAGACTCACGTTAGTAGGACACTGACGTTTGCTGCTAGTACCATGTCCCTCTTTGCAGGAATCACAGAGAAAATGCTGCAGCTCTCCAGGAAGATGCAGGAAAAGGAGTGCCTCCAAATGAGGACCTGAGAGTCAGCGTACCCTGCCCCGGTGGGAGGAGAGGAGGTTTGCTTGGCACCCACACCGGTTTCTACGCTCGCCCCCTCCGTTTGTGAATTTGTTCCCAAGACAGAACCGGTTTCCAGTGTGCAACTCAAACATCATCTGTACACGGCATGGTGCGCCCGTCACCCCAAGCAGTCTCTCTCTCTCCCCCACCCCCCTTTGCCCACGTCCACCTACCCCACTCCCTGTCCCTCTGGCCTTCTGCCCTCCCTTCTTGAGGAGGGGGGTGTGGGAGTGGAAGAGGGGGGCTAGGATACTTGGTGTAGCACAATGTCCACCACTGAGCACAGTGGCAGAGAGCCTCTCCCAGGGACCCCGGCAATCCTAGAATCCCATGATCCTTTGCTTTCTATTTCCACTTAATTGTGGATATTTATCACTGATCTTCCTTGGTATGAAAGAAGACTGGGAGTTCTTTCAACAGCATGTGCTGAACGTGCGAGTGTGTCTTCCTCCCAGAAAAAGACCAATTTTAAACCCAAATCCCTAGTACATATAATGAACTCAAGTAAAATGAGCAACATCCCTTTCAAATGAAAGTCCTGATTGTTAAAAGCGATATACACATATCAGACAAGCGGAAAGGAAGCTTCATTTGGTCATTTCTCTTGACTCTGTGGTGTCTTGATAACTTGCAATTATATGCAGTGCTCTACATTGACATTTATGGTTATAAAGTGGGAAAAGAGCAAAAAGTATGCACACAGGTGCCAAAGGTCAAGCTGTTTATGTGTAAATCTGGAAATAGAGACTAAAACCATTACAAACTGACAAAAGTGGGGGAGGGCGGGGGGGTTAACAATGACCACGATTGACTTTTCCTGATGAGAGGCTCCATCTGTAGTTTAAAAATAGCCAGGTACCTGCAAGAACAAGAAAATGCTCTAATGAGACAGAAAATGAAGTTGGTACCATTAGCACACAGACTCAAAGATCAACATTTTTCAGCGAAAACTCTTTGTCCTCACTTTCTAATCAGCTGCCAGGAAAGGCGAGCTCATGATGAAGTCTTCTCTGAACCAGGTGCTTTGCTTCTTCCCCCGCAAGTCGTAAGAGTCCCATTATGTTACCATAGCACCCAGTAGGTGCTTTCTCTGGGACCCGCCCCCAAACAGCACCTCACTCCACGCTCACATGAAAGGAAGTATGTATTTGACATTTTCTTTGACACGTTCTGTGCATTAGAGGTTAGCACCTGCAATTTATAGGTGGAGACTGTGAAACTTAAAGCAAACTGCATGCAGTACTGTCTTCTCCTGAAGGAGGCGCTGTGTATTAACAACTGTCCTGTTTTAGCTTCTGAGGTTTCCTTAAACCAGTGGTCACCAACCTTTGGGACCTCATGGACCATCAGCGGTCCTCGGACCAGCGGTTGTCGACCGCTGGCCTAGGGCCCACGTGTGAGAAACAGCTAAGGGGATGCTTCCTTACCATCTTTCTGTGTATTCTATTTTACTTTCTCACGTAGGAGAGGTTTCGAGTGCATATACCATCTGGTAAGGTGCATCTTCTTTTTAAAATCACATCATAATTTTTTTTAAATCATCACATTTACAAGAACTGATCATCGAAATCCTTTCACATGTGCAATAAGATGCAACAGCGGCATGCTTCCTCACAGCTTCGTTCCTACCTAGCGGAAGAAGAGGAGGAGACTTTAATTACGATTCGGTTCCCTTTATTAGGGGGAACCGAATCGTAATTACGCAGCCGAACAAAAAGCTAATAGACTAGAGTCGTAATGTGGCTTCCTGGAATGCACCATACCTATCTTTTTTAAATGATAGGTACTCGTTTGGTAGGAATGCTACGGTACTAAGAATAATAAAGTTCAAATAGTAAACATAAATATATTTCTCACCTCTTTCCTAGGAGAAAAAAATCATCTTTAATATTTTACTTTATTTTCTCTAGGTGAGGATGTTCAAGATCAAATATATGCTTATTACTTTCTTCTAAAAAGAACTATTTTTAAAATTTACTTTCTATTTAACCCAACTGCACAATTTCACATATTTTTTTATATATGGTTTTTCACACAACTCAGCTATCTGACGTGGTCTGGGGAAAAAAAGGATATAGGCAAAGTGCGTGGTATTCCACTAGATATAATCATCCTGTTAGGAGTGATAATCCTATCACTTTGCTATATCTCTTCCCATAAAACTGTGCTTAAAATGTCATAACTGTCATTCCTCCTTAAAACAGGCATGAAATACCTGAACCAAATCCAAATGTTACCCGTGCTGAGTAGCTTCTAAACTAAGCACTTATCTCTGTGGGGCAATAAAGTCGTTTTTCAAATAACTACTTTCCCAACCTCTTTATGAGCGAGTCGTCTGTCTGAGAGGAAAGGGGCCTCTCACCTGCTCTCGGGAGAAGCCATCAGCCTCCGAGGTTGCCGGGAAGGGCGTTTCTCTGCTCTTCGTACTCGGCAAAGGCAGAGGCCATGAGCTCTGACTGCACAGAGAGGGGTCTGGGGTTCTCGCTCGTGGAGAAAGCATTTGGAAACCTTTCAAGGTCAAGACCTCTGCCCTTAAAATATGCCTGAAGGGTTCTGAAAAACTGCACAGAGAAAGAAAATGTTCCGTTGCCATATATAAATCAAACACCCCAAAATACTCAAAGATGAATATTCCCCCCTGAATTGATTGGGGAGCTTACCTAGGAGGCAGGAAGTGGAAACGCAGAAGTTGAAGTACAAGCTTTGGCCCCTTCTTCCCTCCCCTGCCCTCGTCCCCCACCCTGCCTCCTCTCCGACATTGCAACCCCCATCCAGCTCACTCGTCATTCTTGGTGGGAATCCCACAAGGAAGAGCAGTTACTTAACAGCACCTGCCAGAGGGGCCTTTGCATACCAAGGTCAGAGATTACGTTGAACTCCACGGCGACCAGAGCTTGGTGCCTCCTCTCTGACTGAGAACAAGACCCCGGTCATGGTCTTCTGAAATCATTTTGGTTCAGACATGGGCTTTCAGCTTTCCCCTAGGATGTGGGTAAGTACGGAGACGCCGTGCAAAGCGCCATGTGATGGTTTTAAGCCCACCCTGTTGTGTTGCGCATCCGTGTGCACAGACCACTTACACGGGAATGCGCTCTGTGTGCTCACAGAAGCAGGTGCAGACCGGCTAGAGGAGCAACAGGAGGCCAGCTAGCAGGCCAGCAGCGCTCTGGCCTGGGCCTGGGGCCTCCTCCCAGCCCGGGCAGCCTTCTGTGCCCTGTGTTCCGGCAGAGTGCGGGGCGCACAGATCCCGAGACACGGCCATCACGCCCGGCCCAGCAGGCCCGGTGCGTGCTTACCAGGTCTCGGTTTCGGGGGTTGCTGAGTGGCTTCCACGTCTCCTTGTTTCTCAGGGGGGCTCCATGCACAGGCCCGAGGAGCACCAGGGTGGCGCACAGCAGCAGGACCGGTCTGGGCATGGTGGACTGCGGCTGAGTGAGGGGAAGGATGAGGGGAAATGCACTGGCTGCAACCGAGGGAGGGAAGGAGGGAGATAGAGAAGGAAGGAAGGAAGAAAAGAAGAAAGGAAGGAAGGAAGGAAGGAAGGAAGGAAGGAAGGAAGGAAGGAAGGAAGGAAGGAAGGAAGGGAGGAAGGGAGGAAGGAAGGAAGGGGAGAGAGAGAACAAATGTAGAATAAAAACAGCCATTTTTCAAGGGAGACAAGGAAGAAGAAAGAGCATCCTGGTCCACCTGAACTGCACAGCCCTCTTTCTCTCTCCAGATTCATTTGCAAACAAGCATGCCAAATCCAGCTGATTCGCGTAAGGGGGTCCACGAACGTCAGAACATCACACAGTGACAAGCGAAGTGATGAGGGACACCACCTCCCAGGTCTGAGCAGGCCGTTCTATCTTTTTAAAAAACGCACCTCAAAACCGAAAGAGTGAAATTCCTGAACAACAAACAAACAAGCACCCCCAAACCCGTCTCACAAAGCCTGAAACCGAGCAAAGCACTTGACGCACACGGCTGAGGCAGACTCACACCACACCGGGTACGCAAAGCTGGCCTCCCGCCCCGAGGTGGGCAGCGGAAACGGACCCCGGAGAAAGGGCTAACAAGCTTACCCGGAGCCTGGCTCTCTGGCCCTGGCTGCTTGCGCCGCCCACAGCCCACAGGGGATGCGTGGCTACTTATAACCCGGGTTGGCTGCAGGTGGGGGTCACTGACGTGAGCAAGGGGAGTTCAAACACAATGATTCCATTTTCGTCCACGGCACAAACACCCTCGAGAACCCATCCTCGAACTTCTTCAGGGATAAACAACTTGTCTTATAAATAGAACCACCACTGACCATTTTGCGTGGAGTTTATAACGCAAGGCACTTCCCCACAGCCAAGTGGCCTCTGCCTTTTATGCTTTTAAGAGAAGGTGTATTATGCACGGCAGCTGGGAATACGATGATGACTGGGCCCACCTAATAGGATGATCTTTTGCAGATATCAGCTTTTGAAATGGAGAGCATTTTTTTTTTTTTAAACAGAAAATTCTAGTGCAAGGGACAACAATTGCTCTTTATGAACGACACCTCATATTTCTTCTGAGAATCTCAGGAATCTTCACAAGTTTTAAACAGTGGCCTGGTTTCTCATAATACCCCCCTCAAAAGAGACCACAAGATAGCACGTGCTGCATGGGGAAAAGAAAAATTACTGTACTTACAGCGCTGTCTTGCTGAATGAATGTAATCACGGAAAAGGCGAGGGCTGACACAGTGGCCACGATGGGCTGGGGAGTGGCTGGGTCCCCGTGAGGCAGGGCATCCTGGACAAGCTCTGTGCTGAGGAGGCTGGTGATCTGCGCTGAAAACCAGAGTTCCTGGCGATTTCTCATCTTGACCTTGGGCAAGTCTCTATGACCTTCATTTGTTTATTTCTTTGTTCAACCAATTTTTATCACACTGCCCAAGGCTTTGAGGATAAAACGATAAGAATAACAAACACAGGTACTGCCCTCAGGCAACCAGCATGTTAGCGGGCGAGACAGACATGAACCAAATCATTCTTTAACAAAATACCAACGGCGATGATTTCTACGAGGAGGAACTGGGTGCTGTGCGTGTGTAGAACAGGGAGGTCTGGTTCAGTCTCCAGGGTCAGGGAAGGCCACGGCGAAGTGACCTGACATCTGGCAGCAGGCGTTACCTAGGCAACCGAGGGTGGCCAGAGGGAGGAGAGCGTCAGACAAGGTGAACAGCTGCGCTACACCCTGAGGCTGAGAGGAACAGGGCTCAGGAAAGCAGCTGATCGGAAGTGAGGCCCTGGCCAGGTGGCTCCCTTGGTTGGAGTGTCCTCACCAAAAGGGTGGGTTCCATTCCCAGAAAGTAAGTGAGGAAGCGAGGACCAGAGGGCGCCAGGTGAGGTCGGTGCAGGCCGGGCTACGAGGTGGGCAGAGTCTGAATTTTCTGCTGCAGGCGGTGGTAAGTCATTGAAGGGTTTTCGGCATCCAAGCGGCTCGATGAGACCTGCATTTCCCAAAGGTCATTCTGGCTGCAGCGGGGGAGAGAGACGAGGTAGAGAAGAGGGAGGCGGGAGGCCAGGCAGGACGAGGTGTTCAAACTGGATGAGGAGGGTAGCACGGAGGCAGAGGCGTGGGTGGATCCGAGAGGCAGGAGAAGGTGTCGCAAATGTGCTGGGCACTGGAGGAGGCAGAACCGAGAGGAAGAGTTTCAAAACCATCTCCAGGTCTCAGGATCAGTGAACTCAGCACCACTCGCGGAGACAGCAAACACGGGCCTGGATGGGTGAAGGTCATGAGCTCCCTCCGGACGGACATGCTGTATTGGAGGAGCCACGTGGCGATGGAGGTACACAGCTGGATTCACGGTCTGGAGCTCAGAGGGGAGGTCTGGGAAGGCAATGTCAATACGGGAGCTATTGACATATAAATGGGTAAGATTTCTTCGGTAAAAATTAGAAAATGAGACGAAAAGGTGATCTAGGGCAAACCCATTAGTCAACAGAGCGGCAAACCACGGCTCGCGAGCCGCACGTGGCTCGCGAGCCGCAGTTTGCCGACCACTGGTCTAGGGCTTGAGCTTTGAGAAGTTTTAACAGGTCACAGCCACGTGTAGGACGCTCTATAAAGGAGGCCCTGGAGGTAGAGGAAAGCCAGGAGACTGACAGCAAGAGAAGCAAGTGTGTCGAGAAGGGGCAGATGGAATAAAATGAGGACTCGGAGGGTCCCTGGAGCCTTAGACTGCTGTGGTGGGTGGAGGTGAAGGTCAGGTTAGAAGTGAGTGGATGGACAAGAGAGACAGCGAGTACATCCAGCTCCCGAGCAGCTCAGCCGTGAAGAGACGGTGGGAGAGAGGCGGCAGTGGCTGGAGGGGAAACGGCGTCCAGGGAAGGGGCTGTTGTAATTGTTTTTAATGGGAGGGGCTTGAGCTTGAATGTCGGTGGTTGAGTGAGTAAATGAATACCCTGGAATCTCATTATACATTCCGTCCGGAAAACTCCCGGGCTCTGAAGTTAAAACAACGAATACAATTGCAGTCTTAAGTTACTAATGAGATTGTAGCCAAGTCACAACACTGTGAGTCCTTAGACAATGCTCCTCCTTACATTCCCAGTGAGAGGAGAGGAAGAACCCTTTCCAAGCGAAAAGCAGACCTCCTCGCCCTGGCTGGTGTTGCTCAATGGGTACAGTGCCGGCCCCAGCACTGAAGGGTTGCGGGTTCAATTCCTGGTCAGGGACACCTACCTGGGTTGGAAGTTCATTCCCCTGGTCAGGGCCAGGCAACCAATTGATGTGTGATGTTTCTCTCTCTCTCTTCCCCTCCCTCTCTCCCTTCCACTCTCTAAAAATCAGAGGACAAATATCCTTGGCTAAAACAAAACAAAACAAAACAACAGACCTCCCCTTGTTCCTTCTTCCTCCCTCCTCCTGGAATGGAAATACCAGGCAGCCACCACTGCTCTGAGAGGTGCATTGTGGATGGAGAACTAATGAGAGGAGAACTTGGGTTCTTGATGACTTCGTGGTTAAGGAACCGGACTATTCCGCCCGTTAAGGAACTGTTGTCCGGTTTCCTACTTCATGCAAAGAAACCCTAACTAAACAGCCTGTGTAGGGAGATCGGTGCCTCTGAAACACAGGAGAGGAGGTGGGGAAAGTAGGTCAAACAGTCAAGAAGTGTTAGCTCTCCACCCTATAGAACACTCTAGAGGCCCGGTGCACAAGATTTGTGCACTCGTGGGGGGAGGGGGGGGTCCTCCTCCCCTCAGCCCAGCCTGTGCCCTCTCGTAGTCTGGGAGCCACCCGTCGGATATTCTCAGCGCTGCCACAGAGGCGGGAGAGGCTCCCGCCACTGCCGCTGTGCTCACCAGCCGTGAGTCCAGCTTCTGGGCTTCCGGCTGAGCGGCGCTCCCCCTGTGGGAGCGCACTGACCAGCAGGGGCAGCTCCTGTGTTGAGCATCTGTCCCCTGGTGGACAGCGCACGTCATAGCAACTGGTAGTTCTGCTGTTCCGTCGATTTGCACATTAGCCTTTTATTATATAGGATGGGGGAAGATTAAGTTTTGGACACAAGAGTAATAATACTAAATTGCTGTTTAAGAAAGGTTAATGGGAATACAATATGCAGGAGAGCAGGGAAGGGCTGAGACAAGGAGAACGTCCTTGTTGAAGTTGCTGTAAAACTGGGAATACTAGTAATAACGGGGTAAACTAGGCGGGGAGCCAGGAATGCAGCAACAGAAGGGTTACCTTAAGGTGCTAGACTCTTCAGATCCAGGAACTAACTGGATGTAATGGGCAAGGGAGCAATGAACAAAATGAGTGGATTTTCAACATGTGCAATTGAGAGGGTTTAATAGAAATTTGGGAACTAAAAAGAGTTGCTCCCTAGGCAGGGAGAGATTTTCTAAGATTAAATCTCAACAGGGAGTTGCAACTAAGTTGGTCTGGTTTGGAGAAAACTGGAGATTGGAGAGTTAAGAAGCAAGCACCCGTCATTTCTGCAGCACCTCCTCTGCGTCCTGTGCATGGGGTCCACTCTCTCCCTGAACCCTCACCCCAGATGTGTATGACACTGGTCCCAGCCAGACTGGCCGGTGAGGACACAATCTCCGCGAGGCTGTTTCGCCATCGACTCAGAGATACTCCGATACGGAACCCAGGGAGCAGTTCTGATTTGGTGAATCACCATCAAGAATATAACACTGAAGTCACTGAGCTGGAGACAACCTCCCAGGGAAAGTGCAGAGAGGGGAAAAGGAGGCTGTGGGCAGAGCATCAGGAACATTCCCTCCTCTAAGGCATGAGGAATATGGTCAGGAAAAATGTCTGGCACCGAGAAGTGAACATTATTATATACGCATTACAGGCCGCCCGTGGGAGCATTCTGCCTCTTGGACAATCTGGTTTTGAATTCTACCAGAGGCAAATTGCTTCATTTCTCCGAGACTCTCTCCTGTCGGGTACCGTGGCGATCACGACCTCCCTCAGGGGTTTGTACGGAGAGGAAATGAGGAGCTACAGGTGGATGGTGTCTGGCACAGGCCCTGGCACAGCAGGTACTGACGGAGCGTGCGCAGGACAGAGCACCGGGGACGGGCGGTCTGCAGACCCTCACTGTGGTCTGCAGCGTGACTCGCGTAAATCGCTTCTATTTCTTAGTTTTCCTGCGACTTGTTTCTCTTCCTTCCGAATTGAACGGAAGCCTGCATTTCTGACGAAGGATTCCAGGTAGCTGCGTTTTAGAACCCCCAAATCTCATTGCATTATAGTCTCACGGGAACACCAGGTTCTCTTACAACAAGTGTACTGAAAACTGTAAGACACGGCCTCCAGACGAAGATAGGTAAGCGTACCGTTCCTTAAAAGGAAGTGTGAGCCCTGGCACGCCCATGCAAATGCATGTGGGAAGCGACAAAGCAACACATCTGGGCAATACTGGAATTGACCTGGTTGCCGCCAGTCACCTGAGATGTGGCATAGGTATCATACCCCAGGGCCGGGCCTGCTGTAAAGAAAGCGTGCTGGAGGGGTTCCCCCCGAGACGGCATTCTGGAGAGGGAACTGGTAAGAAATCTCTGCACCACACGTCCTTGTTCACCGAATTTATTGTCGAACATTCAGAACACCAGATTATGACAGATTGAAAAGAAGCACCAAAAATCACTACAAAGTAATACCTGAGTGGAGACCGACCCGAGACAAACACTCATCTATTCAACCCTACACCATAATGTTTAAACACAGATTTAAAAACATTCACAACACTCTACAGAACACAGTAAGTTGCATTTGATGAATGACAACCAGGTGATGTAATAATGTTAATTATGTACCGTCCCAGAAATACACAGGAAAGTACACATATGTGTATTTATCACACCATACATCATACAAAGCACTGGGAAAGATCATGCATGTTTTGATGGGAAGATCCGCAGGGGATCAGGGCAAATTCTTTTGTACGTAGTATTGTTACTCTGCACTGCATTTTTCTGGATGAGAACAAAATGATCAGTTTGCAAACAAATGGTTACTGAGTCTCCCTTGGCATGACACAGTCTGTCCCCTACAAACGCTTAGCTACAAAAAGTGACACAGGCCGACAGCCGTGAGCTTTGTTATATACCCTTTGCCCGAACTGCTTCCACGCAGATGAGCCATGCTGTCAGGAAAGACACCTTTCCTGTCTACATGCTTTTGGAGAAACCGATGTTTATGTCTTTGCGGGGAGGGAGTGGACATAAAATGGGAAGAACGAAAGGTGCTTTGAGTTTATGTTCCAAATTAAAATGGAAAAATATACAACACAATCGGAGAGATGTGGGCATCTTTCAGCAGAGACCCTGAATGTCCTATGAATGAAATAATTTGTCTCAATAACTTATATCCATTATCTTAAATAAGCAATGTAGAAATGCAAGTCTTCCCATTAGAGAACAAACAAAACTGGACTCAGTTCTCTCAAATAATTAGGAAGGAAAGAAAGAGGAAAGGGTAAAATAACATTTAAAAATACACTTCATGAATCTGAGATTACTTTAATTACTGAAATATCATTATTGGGTAAAATTACTTTATTTTACACATAAATACAAACCTCAGTAATCCGAGGAAAAGCAAGCACAGGTCTTAGGGAAGAATCTGTCTTCGACAGAGTATTTATTTAAAAAGACAAAAAATTACATTTAAGATTAAGCTTTCCATGTGTAATAAGTTCACAAGTACCATCACCTTCTAAAAAATTTTCATAAACTTTCACCAAACGTTGATTTCTATGCTTATAAAGTGTAAGCTAATTTTAATCTGAAATGCGAACTCCAGGAATTAAGAGCGGCCTCTAGAGCAATAGTTCTGAAATACAAAGGAAACGCCACTGGGCAGCTTTTACTTGAAACTTTCACTTCACCAACCTGAAAGGAAAGGAGCTGGGCCCATCGAGAAGACCGCGCTAATAAAATAAAACTGGGGCATCTCTCCATCGTTTTAAGGCACAGTCTGTTTTATCCCAAACGACTCTAAGTTCAAGGTCACAGTGATAATATGCATTCCATTTTGGTCTGGTTTCTCATGGGTACGTTGCTACATTTAGTTATTCCTAAGTTTAAGAAACCATCTTACAATCACTTTAAAATAGTCATTTTTATATTTTTTTAAAAAGTAAACACACAATACAATTTCCTAATGTATATACACTAAAAAGTGGAGTTTCCCCCTCCACCGTGAAGAGAAGGTTACTTCTACCAATATCCCAACAAATATACCTTTGATTATGTGGAAAGCATGTTAAATACAGGCATCTCTGCTTAGAATAGATTATTCAACACAAGGGACAAACTCATTCCAAATAACAATGTTCACTGATTTTTAGGGCCTGTACGTCATCTGTTTACTAACATCCACACGAGGTCAAAGTCCCCACGAGGTTGCTAGGTAATCCCCAGCTGCCTCCTCACTGCTGAGGATTCTGGTGTGACTGGCATCAATGTTATCAGTGACATTAAACTACAGAAAATACTGTCCTGTGAGGGGCTAAAATTCCCTTTGAGAATTCATAGAGGGGAGAAGTTAAAGAATCTTAACCAGGTAAACATAACAGCTCTTGAGTCTGTCATATTTCTACTTTCCTCCCAAGAGTACAACCCTGGCCCAATGTTAACACGTCAGCATCAACGGCCTGGCTTTTAATAATATTTTCCTTTAAGATATGCATTTTAAAATAGGTATTTCATTGTACTATGTTGAAGTCAAGTGGATAACTTTCTCCTGTAAAATATGTGACTATAACAAAGGGATTGAATGGAAATACAAAGAAAACAAATTCTATAAACTTTCATTACGTAAGTGAGAGACACCTATACTAAAAATGATCGGCACAACAAAATGAGAAGTTCTACATCACAGAATGAATCTAAAGTAAGAATACTTCCAGCGAGTACTTCAATTCATTACTGAAAAATCATTACTGGGTAAACTAATTGTTACCCCCAGTATCAGAGAGCATTATTCCAGAAATTAGATGAAATAGTACACAACTATGCTATATGCTTTCTGTATTTTCAAACACAAATTCACTTATGGAGTATAAGTTTTGAGGATTTACATATTTAATATAAGTCCTAAATGAAAAATACAGAAAAGATTATTTTTGCTTTAATCCCAATATGCTAAGAAAAGTTCATTGGCACAAATATCTGGAGGTATTTTACATTTTCCTTTAGCTTTGGTGGCAAAGTGTGTTTTGCTAGCCAGATGAATAGTTGTATTTTCCAATGTAGAGGTTGATGCTAAAAAAATTCAAATGTGTCTTTTTCTTAAAAAAGGGCTGTAAAAAGTCCAATATGAAATAAAACCAGTGAAACATGAAATATGCCTATCATTTAGGCTTCTGAACAGTTAATAGTTAAATTCTTTGTTTATAAATCTTTTACTAGTAACATTACTATACAAATACTAAAAACCAAGATAACATTTAAAAAAAACAAAACAGCATACAAGCTTTGGAAAAAAGGCTACTTTTAGATTTCCTGAACATTAGGATTCAAATATGCAAACAAATTTACACTCAACTAATCAAAATACAAAACAGTTTTTCTGTAAGTGTTCAAAGTTACAATGTACAGAATCAGTGCAGAAAAATTCTGACTCATATATATCAACTTCTATACGAAGTCATCAGAAATTAACTGGTTACTTGGTATTTCAAAATAGTCATTTTTTGGAAGCATAACACACCGAACGTTTTTAGTCAGTACTGTACTTGATTTAAAAATTTTCAGCCATTGGTAATGTAATCAAGATGTAGCTCAAAATATCACCTAACATTGGAAACATGTTACCAATTCAGGTGTACTATTATACAGGGGTAGGCAAGAGTAGGTTTTTACAGTTATAAGTAGGTGAAGCACAGTTTATTCTTATATTATTATTATTGTTCTCTATATGAACAACCGTAAGCCTACTTTTGCCCTTGCCTGTATTTATACTATTAATGAATAGCCGTCTATTCTATGTCCAAATTTTATTCCATTCTTAAAACTAAGTTATTAATATACGACATTCAGCCTTCTGTATTCATAATCTGTTCTCAATAACAGTGAATTCTGGAGCATTTGTAGTAATTTATTAGGAGTGCTGCCCTGGCTTTTCTTTCCTATCATCCTTTCCTTATTAACAATGAAGAACGTGAGCAGCTCACAGACTTCCCATGTCCTTGGGTTGCTGAAGAATGATGAGTAATATCTATATATATAAAAGCCTCATATGCAAAGTGTCTCCTTGGGAGTTTGACCAACCAGGAGTTCGATCGCTTGCTATGACATGTGCTGACCACCAGGGGGCAGCGTGGACTGAAGGAAGACCCCAGCCGGCAGCAGGAAGGGAGGCCCTGGCTAGTAGCCAGCAGCCAGCAGCCGCTAAGGACCCTATGTGCACGAATTTCGTGCATTGGGCCTCTAGTGTATAAATAAAAGCTCATTTGAGCTGTCCTTTATTTAACAAGACTGGGATAACGTTTAGCTCCCAGTCGCCTTAATATTCTGTAAAATTATCTTCTACATCTATTTACCAAAGTTTGGTGTCAGGGTCTATTTTCATAATTCCAAGAGGCTTTTGTGGCTCCCTTTATCCTGGGGAGTGCCATGCTCTCCAAACTGACCCCCTGCCCAGCTTCACGAGGCACCTTGTTTCCCATGATACACAAGGTCACAAATCTACAGCACTGATGAGGAAAAGCAGCCAACCAATGCCTAGTCATAGGAGGTCCCGATGCATTTAAAAAATTTCCCCAACTGATTTTAATTTACTAAAATTACAAATGCAGTGATATGAAGCTTTTGCACTCCACCTCACAATAAAGCAAGACATCACACTAAGTCAGACGTAATGCCCAAGGTGAAAGTGTAGGCCAAGTCTACTGTCTGGGATTCAAGAATCAACAGCCTTAGTTTGTCTCATCACCTGTGTGTTCTCCCCAGAGCTTTCGGGAACTGAACTGGAAGTTGAGTTTTACCTCCTTTCATTTCTCTTGACCACCTTCTGTAAGAAGTGCTAATGAGCAGTGAGGAGAAATAAACAAACTCCCCGGTCAGTGGGAACTCTGAAGAGTTAAGTATAGAACTAGATAATGAACACACCGGATAATACACCTCCTCTACGTGCCGTCTGTGTGAGCGACAGGACCATCAACACCACTTTCTAGGCCTACTATTGTTCTTGCTTTTCCCTTACTGTATCGTCATGTCGATATCATAGTGCAGTCCAATTAAGAAAAGGTTTCCATTATATATCTAAATCTATCTGACCAAAATATGAACAAAAAGATGGATTGATATGATTGATATATACCGAAGAGACTTAAAAAAAAAAAATCAATGTTAACCAGGCCCAAATGATTTTCTCTAGGACCCCTATTTTAAATATTTTCATTCTGATGGAAAGGAGTTAGCAGAACTTGTTTAACTTCCAGCATGAGAACGATCCAGGAAAAAAGAGCTTTCATGATTTCTCTGGTGTCATCAGCGCTAGACTGTAAGAGCAGTCACGTCCGAGGAGGCTGAGAGACACAGAGTGCTGAGTGGTTTTCCCGCCCGTCTCCACGTGCCCCCGTTATCAACAACAGGCCCGGGGGGATTTGTATAAGCAAAACCTTGCTCAAAACTCAGCCAGTTCTCCATACGAAGGGTGTAACGCCAGAGCCCAGAAGTTGGGGGAAGTAGATGGCCCCAACAGGCCATCTCATCTTCAGGAGCATCACGGGGGAAGCTGTGCGTTGGGCCAGCCGAGAACACGGGCTGCAAGCACGACAGAAACAACGTGCGACCGGCACGGAAACACTTCCCCGCCCTCAGTGACAGAGCCGCGTGCTGCGCACCGCAGAGCTGCCGTCGCCCCTCTGGCGGGCGTTTGGGTTTAAAGTGCATTAAGACTTGGCGAAATGTAAAAAAAAAAAAAATTTTTTTTTGAAAATGTGCATATACTGATGCATATAATGGCTAAAGACCCAACCAACGTTTCTAAAACGTTTAATTAGAATCCTTTCTGTTGTTATAAAATGCATTATCTTGTTGGAATAAATAAGACTTTCGGACTGGATAACGGCACTCACATGAAAATGCTTTAGTGAGCATCAGGTGTACCTAGTCCGCCTCATTAAAAAGCCAAGGTAGCCCGGCTGCGGAGGCTCAGTGGACTGAGCATCCAACCTCCCATGGATCAAAATGTCCTGGGTTTGATTCCCGGTCGGGGCATGTGCCCGGGTTGCGGGCTCAGTCCCCAGTAGGGTGTGTGCAGGAGGCAGCCAATCAATGATTCTCTCTCAATATTGATGTTTCTATCTCTCCCTCTCTGAAATCAATAAAACATATATTTTTAAAAGCTAATGTACTATTCATAAACAAGAACTATAAGCTTGCTACATTTTATGCATGAGCCTACCAATTAAACTAGGAGACTCCAGATCAACAAAGACCCAACGGTTATGGCTGTCAATGGAAGGTTCACATTCATGAACTTTCTAAAGTTCTTTCTGTATATAAGCCCAACTTCAAGTCAAGAAACAGTTAAATAACACACTTAATCTGTAACCTGAAGTACAATCACATCCGTGAAAAAATAAGATACCTGGGTATAAAAGTTATGAGAAGATGTATAGCTAAACATAGGCAGATGTGTCCTTATTTAAATACGAGTGGCCCAGTGCACGAAATCCGTGCACATTAAAAGGGAATTAGAGGAAATATTTTACTATTGCTATTTGCCCTTTCTTTATAATAGGCTTCTTTTGGCTTCAGAGGTACATTGTGACAATAGTTGGTCTTCAGACATATTCTGTCATCAACGAAGGCCTGGGGAGGGACGGTTGGAATCAAGCTCCCTCCTCCTTACTGTTAGGGTCAGGAGTGGGGGGGAGGGGGGGCAACTGGGGGCAGGGCTGGTGGGGGAAGGGGCCTATTGGGGCTCTCCTTCCCACAGCTGCCAGAGGCTGGCCCCACCCGAGCTGCCACTGCTTGCCATCTGCGCGGCGCCACCCCCACTCTGCTACCGGTTGCCTCCCTCTGCGGGCAAAAGGCATAGGGTGCCATCGCTTGGCTGGCCTGGGCCTTCCTCTGTGGGGAGATAGCTGGCAGGCCCTGCCCACCCACCACCGTGTTGCTGGCCAGTAGCCTGGGCCTCTCTCTGTGGGGTGATGGATCATGGTCCCCCAGATCGATGCCCCGCAGAAGGAGGCCCTCCCCACCCAGCCTGGGCTCTGCCATTCATCCCCACCCACAAAGAGGCCCTCCCCACCCGGCCTGGGCTCTGCCATTCATCCCCACCCACAAGGAGGCCCTCCCCACCTGGCCTGGGCTCTGTCATTAATCCCCGCCCACTGGCCTGGGCTCTACTATCAATGGCAGAGCCCTGATCACCAGGCCTGGGCTCCACGATCAATGGCAGAGCAGAGGGAGGCCCTTCCCACCAGGCCTGCGCTCTGCGATCCATTGCCGCCCACAGGGAGGCCCTGCCCACCCGGCTGGGGCTCTGCGATGGGCCCTCCCAGCCGTGGCCTCTTGCCTCGCCCTTCGCAGCCTCGGCTTTGTCGGGAAGGTCTCCCAGTCTGATGAGCATATTACCCTTTTATTAGTATCGATATACGGGGCAGGCCCTGGGACAAGTGTATAATCTACGAAGCTCTCTTTCCTTCCGGGTGCTGCACACGCATGCACTCTGCAGTTTACCCCTTGGGCTACATCTCTCAGGTGAGAGCCTGGCACGTCTGCCATGCCACGTCGACCGTGAGGTCATCACTTCCCTCCAGTGGAATTCGTACGAGCAGATACGACTTCTGAGCACTAGGCGTGACGTTGACAAAGACAACAAGGGAATGGACCAAACCTGTAGGTCTCAGAAAGGACAGCAAGACCCTCGTTACCTGACGCCAAAAGGGCAAGGACCTGAGGAACCACGGAGAAGTGGGGACCCTGTTTAGGCAGGAACACGGGGGTAACCCTCCACAGGCAGTAGTAGCTGAGAGGCTGTAAGGGATCCCGAGGCAATGGCAGATAAGCCGGATTCCAGAACATTCCTGGGCTCTGAGAAGGACGCCAGTTCACGGGTGCAGCGTGGCATCACTGAGACCTAAGGACTCAGAGGTTTTAGGCATTTACAGCAGGTACATCTACAGGAAGGACTATTGGCCAGGCATGCCTCCGCCCGAGTTCAGGCTTTCTGAAGGCGAAGACCCCTAGCTCCATCTCCTCCCTCCTACTCTTCTGGCCACAAGTGAGCTGAGGTCTGAAAGGAAGTAGAAATATTATTCTCTTATCTGTCAAATAATCACCTTGGCCACTTAATATCCCACCTGTTAAACCTAGTGGCTAAAGCCTCCAATTTATTCAGGTACACTGTTTACACCTATGCTGTTAGTGGGGTCACAGTTTGTCTGTTACTCCATTAATATTATAATTGTACGCATCCAATGTGGGACTGCACTTACCATGCTCATCCCCCACCCCCACCTGGTAGTCAAAAACTGCAAACCTGGAGTTTTTCCTGACCAGTGAAATTCAGTTATTTTAGCACTCCTTCTTGACCTGAGGCACTTTTGGCAACCATGGTCAATGGCTAAACTGGGAAATCAAGTGGAATAGATTGAACACGGACCTGCTATCGTGCCCTCATATTCACTAAGAATAAAACTAAGATCTGCATTTTGAAAAGTCACAAGAAAACCTCATTACGTTTTGAGTTTGAACTATGTTTCCATCCATCAGGGTTGCATTGGTTTCTAAGAAAACGTGCCTCCTTAGAATAAAAAGGTGTGTTTCCACAGATGTAAGGAAAAAAGAGAAGATCTACGTTGTTCGCCGTAGCTGCTGAAAACTGACCAAAGACTCTTTGCGGCCACTTCATTTTTGAGAAACCACACAGCTGTGAATTTCATCCATCTTCTAAGGCTTCTTTCACAGTAGAGTACCGTGGCAAATACCAAGTAACCCACTTCTCAGAAGAAAGTTTGATAAAATGAGCAGAATGCATCACCTTTTCTGAGTGTTTAGCAGACGACCCCGACCTGCGTGGCCAGTCGGACCAGCTGATGCGCAGACAGGCTCACAGACCGTGTCCACCCTGTCCTTTCACTAATTAAAAACCAACGACTAGTACGCAGATGCCACATCACAAAACAAAACCATGCTTCCACGACTCTCCGCAGGCATTACAAAACTAATCTCCCACTTTCAATGTTGTAAAAATAGACGCATCTTCTCCCAAGGGTCTTGTCCACGCTGACGGATCTGCGTGGTCCCTCTAACCACTGAGCCCAAAGGCAAAGGTCATACTTACTGCTGCCTACGTCCTCCCTCACATAAAGTTGCACAAGGCGTGGAGTGCAAGAGGGATGAAGACAAGGCAGGGGACCCTGTACAGGTGTGTGGACCCAAAAGCAATCACACCGATAGCCAGAGGAAGCGGGAACTGGGAAGCAGTCTTCAACAATTTACTGTGAAGAGAGAGAAACACACATCATGTAAAGTACACTCTGTGCAAACACAAAGTATGCTGGTCATGGATGCAGTTTTGAGCAAGCGTTCTCAGTGATTTTAGATGAAGCAGTTTTTCATATAATGAACTCAACTGTCCATAATTTAAAAAATGATCCATCCAAGCCATATTGTGGTTAGAAAAAAAAAGAAAAAATATTTCCATAAAGTAAGTAGTTTTGTTTCTTCTTTTAAGTTTTAACAAAAGAAAAATACTAGCTGGACTTCCATTCAGCGATTCTACCTCTAGAAATCTATCCTAACAATAATAATCAATAATATTTACTAAGACTCAGCTACTGAAATATTTAACCCCCCTTAAAATAGCAAAAAAACCCCACCAAATAAAAAAGGAACCATCCTCAATTCGTAAGAGGAGCATGTAAGACAAGACACTAAATATTTCTACAAGAAAAATACTGCCAGTCCCTGACTTACGATGGTTAGGGTTATAATTTTTTGATTTGTTGATGGTGCGAAAGCAATATGCATTCAACAGAAATTATAATTCGCATTCTGATCTTTTTCTGACTGGCAGTAGGTGGTAAAAAGCCCTCTTGTGATGCTGGGCATCAGCAGGGAACCATCGTTTCCAGTCCACCACCAATATTCTCTGGTTGTAGTATTAAGTGCATTTTCCACTGACAGTTTTTTCAATTTGTACTAAGCTGGCTTATCACGACGCAACCCCATCCTGAGTCAGGGAAGCATCTGTACAAGCAGCGTCTGTTCTACCAGGAAAGACCTTTAACTTTGCAAATAGAGAAACTGAGGAGAAGAGGGGTTAAGAAACTTGCCCACGGATACATAGCTATTTGATAGCAAAGCCAAGACTAAACCCCAGGCCTGCCTGATTCTAGAATATCTGCCAGAATCAACAGAAGAAGCTCTGAGAGCAAACAAGCAGCCAATGAAAAGTCAAGTTTTACTACAGAGTTTTAAACATAAACAAACAGATACAAGTAGACTAATGGTACAATGAACCTCATGTATCCAGTTTCAACAATTATCAAGTCATGGCCAAAGTTACTTCACCTGTATTACTATCCACTTCCACTCCCATATTTTTTGGAAATAAATCTTAGACATCTTATCTTTTAGGGTTAACTTTTTAAAGAAAAAACATTATTATATCCTAATAAGTAAAACCCATAATTAAGAAAACAAATATACTTTCATATAAACTATATTTGCATTTATACCATAATTACTATTATAGTTTTCCCAATAGAAATAGTCAAAGTATTAGGAAGAGCATGCTCCAGACGTTATAAAAGAAAGGGTGATGAATCCAGGAATAGATGTGAGAAAAATAAAAATAAAACAATCATACCTTGATTTTATTGAAACATTGTAAGTATTTCCAAGAATTGCCATAGTTGGAATAAGGATAAATGCCAAAGGTTTACATGGATCAGGATTAAGTTTAAAGTAATACCTATATCAAAGAGAAAAAAAACAAAACATAAATCAACAAGGCACACCTGAGCATCTCACATGATCAGAGTCAATCAACTTCAAAGTATCAAAACATTCCAGTAATAGAGGCACAAGAGAGCTCTAAGCAGCTCATGAAATCTTGGATAAATAATTTTTGCTCTAGGTCATCTTTATACCCATGTTTTACATGGAGAATTACGTTCAGAAACTACTACAGGAAATATAAATATTCATTATGAATGCACTTCCTTTTTATAAGTATATGCCTGAAAGTTCATATAAGAATTTTATAAAACAGATTACTGAAAATTTATTAAGGCTTCTTAAAAAGAAAGATGAATAAAGGTTTATATAAAGTAATTGTTCCTTATCTTTTTAAAATTCAAATTCTCATCTCGCATTTATTGACAGTAAAATATCTGTAGCCTTTCAGAGTCATAAATTTGTGCTCCTTCAAAAACTCTCCCCAAATATGTGAACAAAAATCTGATCTGTGACTAAAAGGAAGGACAAAGGAAGGAGGTTAACATCTGGTAACCTGTGATTTAACTTATCACACTTATTTTGTTTCTGTCAATTAAAAAACAGTATTTCCAGTATTTAGATAACCTAAAAGTTTTATATTAATTTCTGAAAACTATATTGAGTAGAGGTTCAATGATTACTTAGGTAGCCTATTTTTCTGAAACAATTTATTAGTAAGTAAATATTCTAGAAATATCTTAGAGGACATTTCAGATTCTTATTGACCTAGGACACTTATCAAGGTAGCAAAGCAAATAAATGATGGTTTTCATTAGTAAGACAGCTGATCATTTATTTTAGCTCAATGTTTGGGCCATGTTAGAAAAATACACACTTCCTTCATTATTTCTAATATTTTTAAATGGAAGGATTTTTCTTCCCCCCAAATTTAAGAAAACATGAAACTGACCATGGATTGAAAAATACATCGAGCACTGGCAGTCTGAGTACCTCAAAGCAACCAAGTAAAGCACATTTTCACATGGCCAGATCAAAGAAGGTGACAGGTGACAATTTCCTCTCTGGGGGACAGGTTCTGGGGGACTTTATTTCCCCAAAGTTCATATTCTCACGGAAAGGGGGAAATGTGACTATACTCAAAGTAAGTTCCAGGGGCTCGACAGCCTCCTGCCCCTGAGGGTCATCTACGCTGGAGCCCATCCGTGATGGTCAGTGAGCAGCACACACCGCAAGTTCTTGACCCAGTAGATGAGCGAGGGCACGCAGAGCAGCACGACCCAGGCCAGCAGGGTGGCCACGGTGATGTGCATGCGCAGGCTGTCCTCGGCCTCGCTGGCCGACAGGCGAGGCGGGCGAGCCGCCGCCTCCTTGTGCTGATTGCATCTCTTGTCGCTCCTTCGAGAGTGTTTGGGATTCTGTAGAGCAATCAGGCAAAAACATCATGATGTTAAGTAAAATTTAAGCTTACTTCATGTAGACTCATATTCCATGACTCAGTAGCTAAATAAATAAATGCATCTGTCTATCACCAAATGGATAGAAAATACTGAAATTACCTCGTTGTAAAGAGGTTATCAGTGATAAAACTTTTATTCCTTTGACTTGCCATTTCCACTGTTGAGAATATATTGTCTAAGTAATTACTTAAAATAAAATTTAAAATATAGTTTGTAATAACAAATATGATACTGACAAATTAAATTAGAGAATCCAACTCTATTTTAATATTTATTAGGTTCACTTTTTAAAAAAATATTTTTATTGATTTCTGAGGAAGGGAGAGGGAGAGAGAGAGAAACATCAATGATGAGAGAATCATTGATTGGCTGCCTCCTGCAGGTCCCCCAGTGGGGAGTGAGCCTGCCACCTGGGCATGTGCCCTGACCAGGAATAGAACCGTGACCTCCTGGTTCATACGTCAATGCTCAACCACTGAGCCACACCGGTGGGGCCATTAGGTTCAGTTTTTATAAAATTACTTAAATTTATAAAACTATTTAAACGTGTGAAATCCCAATATTAAAAAAACAACCTAATCTTTAAAATTTCCCAGGTTCTTTCATGTTAAAGTGATGTAAAATTTTGAAAATAAAACTTACCACAGTTTGGCTATTTTTAAAATTTGTTACACTGGCTTGCAGATGAACAATCTAGGAAAAAGAAATGATCATTTAATTTTACTTTCTGTTTATATCAAAATTGAGAAGCACTGTAATCTAAAACTCTGAAAAACCTAAATGATTAAAAATTCACTTAAACATTTAAATTTAAAAGTATTCTTTTAGAAAAGATAAATAACTACACATGCTTGCTACCATGGATTAAAAAACAAACAAAATAATACAAACTTCCAGAGTATGTTGGGGTCAGGATATATTGTTATCTCTTAGACTCAGGAGCCTCTGTTTAAATGCTTTGCTGCAGCAACTTAAAGTGTCTTGTGAATAAAACATCTGATTACATTCAGTATACTATAAAGTGTCTTGTGAATAAAACAATTGATTATATTCAGTATACTATAATGTTTTATATATTACAAATCTTTGAAAATCTGAACTCAATTATATTTGGTGGTGAGATGTTTATAAGAATCTGATAATGTCTGTAAGTTTAATTTACTAGATTTGCTTAAGTATTTTTTAAATTCTTTATTGTTGAAAGTATTATATATGTCCCCTTTTCCCTTCATTGTCCTCTCCCATACTTACTAGTAAGTATTTGAGAAAGTTTTGCGTACTAGGTTAGTTTTTTAAAATATTCAACTAAAAACTCAAAATATTATATTTATAAATCATAGTAGTTCTAAATAGTTTTTCTCTGATGAAAATAAACTATAATGTGCATGTATTTGCATGTATCAGTGTTAAAGGCAGATGCAAATGAACCTTTGTTTACAAAAAGAAAAAAACAGTATCTATTCTGGAGTCAACCATCTCTACATAAGACTAACGTGAAGAGCATGCAGTGTATATTTTCCTGCAAAGCTACCCGCGTTCCTGAAAGTGTTCCTTCCCAGTAGAATTAACAGCCAAGTTATTTTTACCACTGTCCTCCGATTCTTCAGCAACGTATGTACCATTATGCAAGATTTCAGCGTGACTGAAAGCTGGACCCTACTGGCGTAACCTTTTGCTTTGTCTGTAACCCCTGTTGAGAGGGGGGCGTGAATAAAAATCGCCCTAGTGAAATGTTTTGTACAACTTAACGTTACTTGCGAGAGCAGGAAGCAATTCGAAACAGATGATATCTTCCGCTCCCCCCCGCCGCCCCCCGTTTTTTAAACTAACTCAACAGACTAATAATTTCAGTTTTGCAGTTCACTGTGTATTTTAAGTAACAAACACAAAACTACTGCCGTGGCGATGAGAGTGCCTGTTACCAACACATGCAGGAGAGGGCACGGCTGCCCGGCCCCTTGGCCGCTACGGGTCTGAAATACCTTAGACACGTAGTAAAGGTAAGTGAGAAGAATGGCAAATGCTCCACACGTCGCCCAACTGATGATGATCAGAACAGTGGTCAACAGGGACACGTCCGGCGAGAGCACCCGGACGTCCTTAGGGAGTTCCGAGGGCCTGGAAAGACAAGGAAAAGCTCCTGTTACTTACACCAGCGCGCACAAGCAGCAGCCGGACCGTACTCCGCCGGGCTTCCCTGCTTCCCACGTAAGTGCCATAAGGTTAAGAGTAAGCTATTTTTAAAGACAGGCAAGGGGTGGCCCAGGTTTGATGGTGGATTGTGTAATCTACCGTGACAGCTCCTCTTCCGTTCAGATGCCGTGTGGCCGACATCTGCACTGAGGCAGAAGAACAGGGTGCCAGCGGTCATCGGTAACTACAGGCCCCGTGCCACACGGTGCGGATCTGGACAGGTGGAGAAACAGCGTTCTATTCCTTCAAGTCTCAAGGTCACCCACACACGTGATGGTGGAGGCAGAAGCGTCACCCCGCGCTGCCCTCGGCGGCGGCGAGTCACGTGACACGTTTGGTGAGAGGAGTGGCAGAGGAAGCCAGTGAGTGGTTTACCAGGAAAGATCACCTGTCATTTCCAATGAAGTCTGTGGGCCTATGACAGAGCCACCGGCGATGCTGATGGAGCGCTTACACACCTCAGCTCACCTGAGCCCAAGTCTACTGATGGAGTCTCCTGCCCTCAGCTCTGCCTGAGAGTGAGCACAGCAAATGCCTTGTCAGAAACACTTCCTCCTCAGAGAGAGTTACTACGGTGAAGTTTAAAAATACTGTGCCATCGGCCTAACATTTTTTATGAGCTCAAGCAGTAAGGCAAGAAGCAAATTGTAGTGTGTAACTTGCAAAGATAAAATTATCTCTGACAATGACACAGCTTTCAACACGAACCCGCATTTTGCTAGTTCTAACCTCTTCCTGAGAAAGGACAGTCTAATGGAAGCAGGTTAACTTGAAGGTCCCTCATCAGAATACAGTTTTCCTCTTAATTAGGAGCAACGAGAAAGCTTTCGCTCGTTCATTCTTTACCTCTTCAAGGCGAGCCACAGTGAGGACAGGAGCCTCACGGCTGTGGACGAGAGCAGGCCACCGCAGGAGGCAGTGCAGGTTCCAAACAGAAAGAGAATCAAGGAGACCAGGGGGAAACACATGCTCTGGCTAGTCAAGACGATGACATCTAACTCTGGTAACAGTAAGACATCCCATATTTCCTTAAACCACTTATACCTGTGGATAGGAGAAAGCAGACACGTCAAGGCAAAGAGTAAAAATAAACATCATCAGCTGGCATTCAAGGATCCAACATGGGAGGTGTGTGAGCATTCACTGGAGTCCCCACATTGCCATGATACTGAATTTGTAATTATACTAAAAACACACTTGAAGTCATTTATCTTCCCAGTGTGTCTACTGTTCGAGGATCTGAGCCATGAGTCTCAGGGCAGCGTTACTGCTCTTACTGCTCCCTGTAATGAAATCATTAGTGGTGTGCGTTTTTTTCCATGTTAGAAAGCCAACAGCTAGTTTTAATGACAGAAGAAAAAGAGATCTAAGCAATGGTTCTTAAGCCAAAACCAAATTTATATAAATTAAGAGCGGGATGTTAAGCAGGGTAGAGAGATCTACAAGGTACTTAGTATGGGACGTAAGAAAAAGTAATCTGGCCCCATCTCATCAGTAGCCTACAATGGTTTACTCATGATCTGGGCTATTCAAAGATCATATTCATCCCTCCACAAATGTTACAGGCCTGGTGTATTTTCAGTCTAAATTTAGACTGGTATATATACACACATATGTTCAATGATTATACTATTAAAGTAAATGTTGATATACTTATCAGGCCTTTGTCTAAGAGAAAAATCCCGTTCACCAGAACAAGTCAATTGCCATATTTGTATGAAAAGGTATATTCCACTATGGACACAAACATCATGTTTTGTGTACAATGCAAAATTAAAAGCATTACCACAGGCAATAAAACTTACCCCAACAGAAACTTAATCATAATTACAAAAGGATCAACTTTGTACGGTTTGGCTTCTTTATCCAACACAGTCGCATATTCTAAGCAATGACCTGAGGATTTGAAGACATTACAGGCGGTGAAGCATTCACAGCAATTACAGGTGGGACACGCTATCTCCCGCACCGTCGGCAGGAGCACACACTTCGTGGCTGAGAAGCCAGGTCTGCACACACACACTTTCCCATTCCCGCCCGCAGTGCAGGAACGCCCCCGTTTCTCCACGCCCTCATTACTGAAATCATCTCTCTTTTTCTATTTGTAGTCATTCTAGTGAGCACGACCCACAATAATTTTTGATAAACATTCTTGGTTCAGAATTACTTCTGTAATTGGTTTGAGATATTATCCCGTACATAAATCCTCTAGATTAACATATATATATACACACTGAGTGGCCAGGTTATTATGATCTCTGAATGCATAATAATCTGGCCACTCAGTGTCTATCCGATATAATAAAAGGCTAATATGCAAATTGTCCCCTCGACCAGGAGTTCGACCAGCAGGCAGGCCGGCCAACCGCCCATGTCCCCTCCCCCTGGCCAGGCTGGCCGGACCCCACCCATGCACGGATTCATGCATCGGGCCTCTAATATATGTATACACACACACACACACACACACTCTCTCTCTCTCTCTCTGAGTGGCCAGGTTATTATGCATTTAGAGATCATAATAATGTAGCCACTCAGTGTGTGTGTGTGTGTATCTTTGGGGTCTCTATGAACTCCCTAGGTATAAATTTGAGAACCAACTATTAAGTCACTTAAAACTCAGAAGGATGAGACATCTCTTTCAAACTTTCTAAAAATATTTACTTTCAAGTATGGTGATGTCATATTCCCAAAATAACCTCTTAATTGAAAGACTGGACCTGGGCGGAGCACAGCGAATGTTGTTGCTTTCTTCCTGGAATGTAACTAAACCAGGTTAAAACAAACAGAGGAAGACTGGAAACTGTAACAAGCCACATTAAAGGGAACGAGTCCCTGTGGAAGAACTTGGCAAAACGGAAACAGTGGAGATCTCTGACTGCTTCTATGTATTTTGGCCCTATCCTCTTTTCCTCTCGCTTGCCTCCCTTGATTACTGTCCAAACGCAAGTCTGTAAGGACCTTACGAAGGTCAATCTCCTGGGAAACGATCCTAATGGCTGTTCTCTGTGGAGGCCTGTCCAACGCGCTATATATTCTATATTCGCCTCTCCAGGTCCAGTCTCCGCTCTACTTTGCTCTGAACGTTGGGAAGCTTGGCTTCCATGTAGGTTCAGTGAACGGGGGGGCACTGGCAGACAGGAGAAGGGGTGGAAACAAGGTTAGTGTGTTTGCCTCCCCGCCTGTCCCCTGCTGAGACCCAGCGTTCCTGTCCGCAGCCTGCCGCTGCCGTAATGCTGTCCTTCCTGAGCTCGCTCGCGCGCCTGCTCTCTCCCTGGCCCCGGCACCCACCGCATCAGGTGGCTCTGTTGCTAATCTGGCACTCTATCGTGTTCTGTTACCCTGCACATACTGGTACCTTTGAAACGTTACACTCTCCATTATTCCATTCACTGGGCCAGCACCCAATTAACAGTTGATACAGCTCAAACATTACACTGAATGCCTACTATGTGCCCGGCACTACGTTAAGTACCAGGAATAGAATGGAGAACAAGATCCCTGCCAATAAGCCTCTACAAATTGAGAGGTCCTCAGAACAGAGGGAAGGACTCTCAGGCACAAGGGCATACAATGGAGAAAACGGGTAAGACATTTCTTGGGTATCTTTTAAAACTTAGAGGATCTCAAGTCCCTGTAAACGTGAGAGAGATGAGTTATAAATGATCAAGGAATGGATTTTCTTCCTTAGCCACATGAGAGATAAAAAAGTAGTAATGAAGCAGAGGGAGGGAGGAGGGGGGTGACGGAGGAGAGAGGGGGGAGGGAGAGGGAAGGATAAGATTCTCACCTGCTGAGAAAAGGGAGTATAACTGTCCTCCATAAGCAAGAAGGATGCTCGACACCACGTAAGCAGGAAGAGCTCCACCGTGAAATCGAACGACCTAGAAAACAGGCAAACCCATGCACAACTTCTAAGTCGTCCGCCAACACAGGAAGGGTACTTTCACACGAAATAAAAATGTCGCTCTTCACTTGATCTCTCTCGGGACGTGGCCACAAAGGCGTTTCCAGGAATGGGTATCAAACTCTACATACAATAAATGTTAATAACATATAGTATCCTGGAAACACGGTATCTGAGCTTCTCATCAGAGGCATGATAAGGAAAATATATAACTGAGGCATAAGCATGCACTTTTTTATAAGGCACGTTTATTGAGCATTTATTTCAGGCACGGTATTCAGCATCTCGTATGCATTATTTCACGCTCTCCTCCCGCAAACCCTGAGGTGGTTCTTATCCCGATTTTACAGACGAAACTGAGGCACAGGGAGCACAAGTAACTTGTACAATGGAAAACAGAGCACACAAACAAGTGACCAAGAACTGAACCGGCAACCTTTCCGTATTCAGGACAACACCCAACCAACCGCGCCTCTGCGGCCACGGCTGGTCTGTCCTTCTCTGATGCACATGTAGTTATGCTCGGCTATGGAGCCCTGAACTAACTAGACTTTTCTTTGTCACCCACCTAAACTGTGAGGCACCAGAATGACATGAGAGAGAGTATGTTGTAATATCCTCAGCCCATACCTCCAGGCACAGTAACATGCCTTTTGAACATGCTAAAAATACGATAGCATGGATTCCAAGAGATAAATTTTCTTAATGATGGATCCCTTAACATTTTACTTATTACAACTCTCCACGATGCTATTTCCCAACTTGTACTAACATTTAATCTTCTCTTCCTAATGTAGCAGACTTTTTACACTTAACTTGTAATTTTCTAACGTTCACAAATGTAACGATACTTACAATCTAGTTCTCATTAGGTTGTTGTGAGGATCAAGTGAGATATTGCATATACTAGTAAAAAAGTTCCTAATTTCGACTTGTAAAGTTTTATTATCATTACAGGGTTAAATGATTTAAATTAAAAATAACCTGCTATGCTAGGATGGCAAAACATGAAAAATAAACAAAGTGAAAGTAATAAAAGGCACTATAAAAATGTTAATGGATTTTAAAATTATATAACTTCTCTGACAAATCACTATCATCTACTGTACAATTCTGCAAGTTATGATGCTGAATCATAATGTAGCAGTTCTGCTACTTGGTAAATTATTTTTGTAACGCTATTTACCTATGAATTATAGAGACTCTCCAAATAAATTTAATACTTTTCAACATGTTTACTGCATATAATTTACTTTTCACCTTTTACAAACTGAGCATGCACAAAATTAAAAGTTCTTTGAAAATGTTCATTTATATGACGGAGTCTACAGATTTTATTAGGCTATGAATTATAATGTACGGGCAACATGAAATCTTAGTGTGATGCCCATTTAGCCAAGGACATGAATTTATTTGAGAATCGGGAATCAGCCCTCATTTCTAGGAAGTCTCAAACATGAAAGCACCCCTTAAAGCCAGGGTCAAACCCTTCAAAGCAAGTCTCAAACATGAAAGCGCCCTAAAGCCAGGGCGGCCAGTGTGGCCCGTGCGCCAAGAACGGAGTTTAGGTTTATTAACGTGGAAGGAAGAAGAGGAAAGGAGGAAGCGGCAGCAGCAGCTTCAGTGATGCTGGCCGCAGCCAGAGGCCAGGGGTGGTCTGCTGAGTACTTATTCTCTGGCCCTTTCCAGAAGTTTGCAACCCCTGCCTTACAGTACCTGTTCACAAGACAATCAATAATCCAACAGGGGTCTCTTACCTGTCCAAGTATTTGGGGAAAGGAAGTCTTAATCGTCACCTAGTTTAAAACAATCATTGAGAAAAATGTTATTTTCCCTAAAGCTTCTCCAGGTCACATTTTATTAAATTGAGCATTTTATTAAATAAAAATTAACTTTTTTTTATGGTAATAAACCTAAAGGCACTCAAGATCTCAAAAGAATCCTCTGAACCACCAACATTTAATTTGTATCAAGGGCAATTTTACTGTTCAGTAAAATATTTTCCCATATTCTAATTCTTTGACAACTGAATGAATGCCATTGGTATACATAGCAACCCTTTATTAACTCAAGTATTTAACTAATTAGGATATCAAATTACTAGATCATGCAAGCTAAAGGAATTTATCAAATGACTGAGTGCAGTTCAGTGGAAGCAAGATATTTCACATAAACTAGAAACCTGTGATGTCACCACAGATGTCTACTTCAGCCACGTCCGTCTGGAGTCTAGAACCTGGCCTGTTCTGATACAGGGAGGGGCTCTTTTGGTTCATGAACCCGTAAGTTAATAACATGTTACCCTGCAGCTCTATTTCCCTTCCCTCAGCCCAAGGAAATCTATGTGATTGTAACACAAACACAACAGGCACCAAATTGCACGGGTTAATGGCTAACAGAAACGAATATAGTTAGTGACAAGCAAAGAAGGTCCTTAAGCTAGCCAAGAGCTAGGAACCAATGTGCATCATGCTGAGTAGTGAATGAAACCCCACAGCTGATTTCAGGATGTTCTTCAATTTACAAAGGACTTTTGCTCCCAAATTGAAAAGGTTAAACTTCGGTCGCAATTTTAATTTTATTTTCTCTGACTTACTATGATGCATACTTTCTGTGGTCCAGCTAAGAAAATACTGAGGTGGTGCTAATAGGTAAAATGGAGAATATTTAAAGTAATATACATATCTATTTCTTCTTTATGAATGTCTACTTCCAGTATTTATTGCCTTCTGCATCACCATGTACCTGAAGCTTCTACAAAATACATCTGCAGTTTATCCTATAACTAAACCTTAAAAGTGAAGCCAACATGCAGCTTACCTCATACTGGCAGTCGGAAGATGTATACATCTTTAATAACGCTACGTGGCTGTCATTGTCTGGCTGGGCCACATGGAGTTTCAGAGAAATTTCTGTTGAAGATGGGACCCTGAAAAGTAACTTAAATATCAATTCTCAAATACAGAATGCTATTAAATAACAATGGCTAAGCCAGTCCTCGGCCCAGCACAGCGTGGTAAAGGAGAGGACGCTGGGTGTGAGACGCATGTCACAGGTGCCTGAATGCTCCCTCGGGGGCATAGGAGTTGGGGAGAGGGTGGGAAAGGGTTCATGTTTCAAGCAATTAAGGTTTACATTCTGTATCAGTTGAATAAGAATACTGTACATTATCTTATCTTACGGGCACAATGACACATTACGGATACCTACATTTTACTAGGAGGCACTTTAATGATTCCACTCTGATTTAAATAAACTTAGTAGAATGTGCATTATAAAAAAAAAGGTTTAAGGTAAATTCTTTCACATACTTACTGTGCAATGGTTAGCGAATCTTCGTAAGACCAGGGAATGTGAAGTTTATAGATACTAGTTATTTCTTCTGTGAAAACAAAATGAAAACATGCATTACTAACCTTATGTCACACCAAATGTTATATAAACTACTATAATAGCTAACTAATTATAGTAGTTATAATTATAGTAGTTCATAAGAAACCAGTAAGAGTTACATCACATAATAGAAAATTATGGAGAATGATCAAGTAATAATCTATATATATAAAAGGCTAAGCGACCGTCTGACTGGTAGCTATGATGCTCACTGACCACCAGGGGGCAGACGCTCAACGTCGGAGCTGCTGAACTGCAGTGACTTGGCAGCAGCAGTTCTCGGGTGACGCACCCTGGAACCAGAGAGGAGGGAGCCCGATTCCGGGGTGCATCACCTGAGAACTGCCCTCTCACAATCTGGGACCCCTCGGGAGATGTCGGGGAGCCAGTTTTGGCCTGATCCCCGCAGGCCAGGAGGAGGAACCCCACCTGACGGAGGGACCCAGCTCACTCCATACACACCCGTTGAGCCACAGCGCCACCCCAGGTGCGGCCAGCCAGGGAGGGACCGCGGGAGGTTGGCTCCAGGGCATGTTCAGCCTGTCTCGCCCAGTCCTGACCCGCTGGCCACCTTTTAATTAACATCTTTTCGATGTGCATGAATCCGTGCACTGGGACACCAGTGTTTTATAATATTAGACTTACAAAAGGTATTAGAGCATATGGGAAGGACTAAGACACTGGGAAAACATTAAACAGTTAATCTGAATTACTATTATAATAACACAGCAAGCTAGGTAGTATTTTTAAAATGTGGATATTTAAGCCTGGGCTGGTGTGGCTCAGTTGGCTGAGCACTGTTCTGTGTACCAATAGGTCACCGATTTGATTCCCAGTCAGGGCAATGCCCAGATTTCGGGCTCGATCCCCAAACCCCAGTTGTGGTACGTGTGGGAGGCAGTTGATCAATGTTTCTCTTTCTCTCTCCCTCTTCCTTTCCCTCTCTCTGAAATCAATAAAAACCTATTTTTTAAAAAGTGGGTGTTAAAACTAAACCAGGTGCTTACTATTAACACATTGTGGACGGATCACGAGAATTCTCGCTTCATATTACACAGTGTTTTACAAAGTATCATACTTTTAAAAGATATTAGCTTGTAAGAACATGTAATAAATAACTTCAAAATGCAATGGGTGTTTAATTTTAAAGCGTGCCTTTAACATTTATGTAAAATGTTTTTTGTACTCGTTCAATAGAAACTTATCTGGCCACTGGGTAAAGCTAGCAATAAAACTACTGGTTTGCAATGTGTTAAGGAAGGGTATATGTTAAAGCCGTTGGAAATATAAACAGCTTTTCTATTATTAAATTTCACTTCACATAAATATAGAAAATTCAAATGAAAACCTGCTGATTCTTCCAATGACAATACCTTTATATCGTATTGCAAAATGCTCTTACCTTTGACTCCTGAGCACTTGCTGTCTATGTTGACTTGAAAAGCTTGGTATATCTAATAGAGTTTGACCACAAAAACAAAAGCAAAAGTTTACTTGTTTGTTTAACTGAACAGTAAAGTAAAATCAAATCCTTCTGATACGAGGGATTATTACCTGTCCAAAGTTCAGAAGCTCTATATTATAGAATAGGCCGCTTGTGTTTAATTTCACTTTCCTTGAAGATAATCCTGTTAAATTAAAAGTACCGTATTGCTTAGAACACCAAAGAATAATAAAAGTACAAATTGCTTAAACAACATTAAAATTATGCCAACAGGTTTTTAATATTAAAAAAGAGCTTATAGGTTCTGTCTTCTGACATAAAGGCATGAACTCCTAAAAATCCAATCCTCCTTCAAAAACCTCTGGATAAAACAAAACACTTACGATGCCTTTCAATCACATGTATGTGCTCTAAAAAAACCAAATACATATCTCCAGTGTCGATATGGTATGCTTTCTTGGTAGATCTCATTTCATAAGCTGCAATCTTTAATGAGCTAAGTGATCGAGTTGCCATTTCTGTACTGTTCTCGGTGTTTTTCTACCAAAAAAAGGTAGAGGAGGGATAAAAATCTTACAGGAATTTTCCTCTACCAAGTAGAATAGATTATTTTCATGAATGGCCTAAGAGCCAACCAAAATAGAGATTCCACTATCCAAAGCCAGAAAAACTTAAACAAACAAGAAAGTAACAATAGTATTGGATTATAACCCAATGAATAAAATAAATATGCATGGGTCCACTACTGACATACATAAAAATTGAATAAATAAATAAATCAGGAAGAAGGGACAACTTTCTCTTAGGAAGAATTCTAGTAATATAGAGTGTCAGTGATAATTGCTTCAGACTAGATGAACTAATGGATGCTAAGATTAGTGGGTTATTTTGAAGGAAAAAAAAACCAGGTTACTCACAAAGTATCTCCCCCAAAATAGTTATTAATTACAGTAACTTCACAGTAGAAAAACCTGGCAGACACCACCTTAACCAAGTGGCCAAGGGTTAACGTCACCGGTGATCAGACACAGAGAGTGATAAAACGTGTCCTCTGATATGATCCACGGAGAAGGACTTATCACTTCTGTGATATTCTTGCCAAAGAGGCGTAACACCAACTAATAGGAAAGCTGTAGACAAATCCCAATCAAGGCATATTCTACAAGATAACTGGCCAGTGCTCTTCAAAGGTATCAAAATTAAGAAGGACAAGGAAACACTGAGGAACTATGAAAAGATCAGAGGAGAGGAAAGAGCCATAAAAACTCAAAGCAAGGTGTGCACCTGGAGAAGAACAAAGGTGGAAAAGCCCATGAAAACCAAAGACAGCCCGCGGCTGGCTTAGTGAGCAGTAGGACGCTAATGCTAACTGCTCAGTTTTGACAACTGCATTGTTTACGAGGCCAACATTATAGCAAGATGAGTGACGGGTACACAGGAACTCTGTACGCTTTCTGTAAGTCTAAAATTATTTCATAATAAAATGCAAAAGTTACATGTAATTAGAGAAATCTTGAAACTGTCACAGGGCAGGCAGAAATTTGTACCTTATAATAAGCCTTTTATAAAAAGGGCCAATACTGAGTATAAATTCACATACGCACACATACGCACACAAACCCATGTGATCATGGATACATTTATTTTAAAGTTCCTTCTCCGAAGATGATGGCTGGCCCAGTATTAAGTAAGAGTCAAATGATTGAACACATCACATACTAAGTCTAGGACTATACTTGAAATACACAACAATACTCTTTTACATGGTTCTGCTTTATTGAAACAGCCTTGCAAAAGAAATCAGCATTGTTAAAAGAAAAGCAAGTCTTAAGATTTCCAAAATCAAAATACTTACCGAAGGAAAAAAGATGAGTTACAGGAAGCTGTATGGATCTTGTCTCTCTTTTAAAGAATTCACAATCTACAACAAACTGAAATAGAAACATAGATCTATTAGGAAAAAATAACAACAAATTTTAGTAAAACATCTTGATGTTTGAGTGGAAAATAAAAGTCGTCAGTTTTGGGGAAGGTATTATGTGCCACACCCTAACTCTGGCTACACTAAAATGGCAAGCATTTCTCAAGGAGAGATGCTAAACTAAGAAAATTTGATGAGCAAGCTTAATTTAATAAAAATTATTAGTGTATTGTGTATTTTTGAGTACCTCTTTTATTCTTACTCTGCCCCGTTTCCAAATATATTTCTCTTCCCCTATCCAAGTATATTTTTAAGAATGGGGTCAGTTTCTTCCTCATTTGTGTGCTTCCTATATAATTCCTGGCATAGACTCTTGCATATAAAATGGTCTCAATAATGAATAGATGTTGAAAGACTGATGGTCCCACTTGGAATAAAGAGACTTGGGTTTATTCTGCTTAGTTCCAGTTAGACTGGTCCTACCAGTCTCAGGTGGATCACTAAACTGGCATTTAGACAAGCCCTCTGCTAAAGAATTAATCAAAAAAGAACAAATATTTATCCTGAGTGGCCCCAAAACATTCTGATAACGACTTTAATCCATTCGTTACCTTGCTTCCATGGATAGATGGTACATAAACAACAAGATGAGACAAAGATGGATAGTCTTGAAGTCTTAACGTCAGAAACTAAAAAAAAGGTGGAAGTACAAAGCTGATTTATATAGAGCTTAAAGCACTTTAAAAAAAAATAAATTACAAACACTATTTCTTATTTAATATGTTATAAAAAAACAAACAGATTTCAAGCTTTATATTCAACTAGAGGCCCAGTGCACGAAAATCGTGCACTCAGAGGGGTGGGGGATCCCTCGGCCCGGCCTGTGCCCTCTCACAGTTCAGGAGCCCTTGGGGGATGTCCGACTGCCATGGAGGAGAGAGAGCTTCCACCACCTCCAATGTACTTGCCAGCCGTGAACCCGGCTTGTGGCTGGATGGAGCTCCCCCTGTGGGAGCGCACTAACCACCAGGGGGCAGCTCCTGCATTGAGTGTCTGCCCCCTAGTGGTCAGTGCGCATTACAGCAACCAATCATTCTGCTGTTCGGTCTATTTGCATATTAGCCTTTTATTATATAGGATACTTCATAAGGTACTCATGTTTATATTTTCAGGTCAATAATCCTGCTGAAAGTCAAACTCCTAATAATTATGTGAATATGGACTACCAAAATAGTCCTGCATCTCTTGAACTGTACCTGTCCTTTCATGTAAAACAAATGACATTTAACACTACATTTAAATATTTTACGTAATTATTTCCAGATGCTCTTTCTTTTTATAATTTGTCTGTTTCAAACAACGTTACAGCATCATCTCAGCATTTATTTTGGTAGCATATGACAGAGGCTCAACACTTGATGAATGAATGGGTGCTACATATGATGGAAGAGTTTGGAACCTAACCTCAAATGATTCTGATCAAGCCCAAGTAGTAGGGAGTTGCTGGCTAATGATGTATATGAACATCATCGCCTGATTACTCAGTAAAATGACATGAAGACACAGCAAAGCAAGACTAATAAGGTACCTCACCAAACAACCATCTCTTCTCAAAATTAAGACCAGATCCTATATCCATATTTTGAGGAATAAATAGCTAGGAGATGCATCTATTTATTGAAACGCCAAGTCACCCAAGAGTTGTGAAAGCCACTTTTTCCCCTGGAAGCACATGCAGAGGTGGGGCAGGGACCTGTTGCTACAATGGGCACGCGCTGAGACACTGCTGCAGGTAACTTTCTCCACGGCACTGCAGGGCAGCTGTGTGGGCAGCCCGAGAGGTTCTGAGGCTGGAGAGCTGTCTGTGAGCGGCCGTCTAAGAAGCCAGTCAGATTCCCTCGGGAGAGCGTGGTAAACAAACTCCTGGGCTTCTCCTCAATGTACAGCAATGTTTCTGCAACAGGCACCTATCTTATCTCTCTTTATAAAAGCCCAGCGACTGTTATGGCAGAACGACCGGAACAACCAGAACCACCAGTCGCTATGATGTGCACTGACCACCAGGGGGCAGACACTCACTGCAGAAGCTGGTCTCACGGCTGGTGAGCGCAGCAGTGGTGGCGGGAGCCTCTCTTGCCTCTGCGGCAGCATTAAGGAGCAGCAAGCCACGCGGTAAGGAGCGAGCAGGCGGGTGGTTAGGAGCGAGGGGGTCCCGGATTGCGAGAGGGTGCAGGCCAGGCTGAGGGACCCCTCCCCTACTCCCCTACCCCCGTGCACGAATTTCATGCATCAGGACTCTGGTATAATATAAATGAAAGGGCCTTGAACCTACCTTCAAATCGAATTTTAAAAATTTACCCAGCTCTTGGTATGATGCAATAACACATACATTTCATTTTATTTAGAGCATTATTAACTTAATCGTTTTTACCTCTGAAAACTAAAAAACATACATTCTTCTCCATTAAGTTTCTCCGTTCGTAGGGAAAATATTTCTAAAATGCACATGAACAAATCTTAAGTTTATGAAATACCTAGATGAATTAATAAAATATCATATTCTAAAATGCCTATAGGCTCAAGTATTTTTCTCACCTAAATATTAAAATTCTAAAGCCACAACTTACCTTAATTGTTGGCAACAGTTCAGCTTTCCATGATAAGTCAACCCCTTGCTGGCTATGGAATAAATAGGCGAATATAATTAAAGGACACACATATTAAAGTATTATAAATGATAAACAAGCGTCAGAGGACAGAGAAATCACCCACAGAGCTACCAGAGAGAGTTCTAATGACATGAAGTCTAAAACATTCTCACCCAAGATATTCTACCCCATAGTCCTTCTGGAACCAAAACACTCTCTCTCTAGTAGCCAACTATTTCAATGTTTACAAAACTTCCTGCTATGCTAATTTCCTTTTTCACTTTAAAACCCATACTTTAATTTAGTATACAGCACTAAAATGAGCTTTAAAATGTTTAAAGCTATTCTGAAAGTGTAATCTGTTGAGTGTGTTTACGGTGAGAAAAATGAACGACGGAAGGCCATAGATTCAAAAAACTTACCACATAGAAGTGCTGTTTATGCAGCCAAAAATCCAACTATTTGTATCCTGTTGATAAATGACACAAGCAAAGCACACTAAATGATGTGGAAAACAATTATGCAAAACAGACATCTTCAATGTTTTACTGTTGCCTGATAGGGCCAGCAGGCACAACAAAAATATAAAATAGCTACTTATTATTTAGGAATGTATCCGAGATGGTCTGGACCAGTGGTCGGCAAACTCATTAGTCAACAGAGCCAAATATCAACAGTACAACGATTGAAATTTCTTTGGAGAGCCAAATTTTTTAAACTTAAACTTCTTCTAACGCCACTTCTTCAAAATAGACTCACCCAGGCCGTGGTATTTTGTGGAAGAGCCACCCTCAAGGGGCCAAAGAACTGCATGTGGCTCGTGAGCCGCAGTTTGCCAACCACGGGTCTAAAAGTCAAATAGGTCAAGGGTAGGCAAAGAAGTCTACAGTCAACAAGATAGGGAAGCAAGTCACCTAGAGTAGCCATGTGAGAAAGAGTAACCCAATGGGCACCTCTCCACAGCACATCACCTAAGCATTTCTAATTTTTTTAAAAATACGTTTTTATTTATTTTAGACAGAGAGGAAGGAAACGGGAGAGAAACATCGTTATGAGCACGGATTAGCTGCCTCCTGCATGCCCCCTACTGGGGGATCAAGCCCAAAGCCAGGCATGTGCCCTGACTGGGGAATGGAACCAGCGACCTTTTGGTGCAGGGGATGATGCTCGGGCCTGGGCAAGCATTTCTAAGGTTTGAAACAACACCTTGACTTTGTCAATGTTCATAGTTTAATTATGTAGTTACGTAGTAAGCTTCCTACATTTTAACAAAAAGAGAAAAATGAACAACTGGACGTGGACTTTTATACAAAAAAAAATAAAATCAAGAGCCAAGTAATTAACAAATAACAATTAACCTAAGTATAGCCTTTAGTTTATCGTTTGCGTTTGTATTTGACTACCAAACAGGTAACGTCTACGCAACTGAGAATGTGTTTGGATTGAAACACAATCCAAGACTGAAGCTGGTTAATGTTTAGTCAGTGCAGCACGGATATACTGCAGAGATGGCTGTGATTTTTTAACTCTATTATGGGTTTAGCTTCAGTCCTTTAAGAGAATTATGACCTAAGATCACTCCCACTTCTAAGGAAGTAGGAAGAGCAGTGCTTCAAGACTACTGAGATGACCCAGCTACTGAAACCCTACCAGAGCATACGATAATGAGAAACACTGCTCAGACGGCCACATGAATTCTTCCTTCATATACACGTAGGACAATAAAAAAATCAATCCTCTCCTTAAACTAATACTTATCATTTATCAAGTCCATTCTAGGGCCCAGGAATTGTGCCCTTGAGGAACAGGATAAATCAGGCAGACATGATCTCTGCTCTCATGAAACTTAAATGAAATTTTAAGACGTTTTTCCAAGAATACAGGAAAGAAAGCTGAAAGGAAACAAACAAAAAACCAGTATGGTATTTTTCTGCCCTCCACGACTGCCAAAATGCCTGTGGGACTTCCATATCAGCTGCCTACACTCCTCAGAACCCTAATGTGCCCTTCTAAAGCAAGGTCACAAAACAGACTGCGCAGCCCAGACAGAGAACATCTAGAAGCCTCTCAAAAGCCAGCCCACTTTCATCCTGGGGTTTTGCAGCTAATAAGGGAGCGTGTCCTCAAAGATAGCCCTCATTATGAAGATTGCCAATATCCCACCACCACTCATTTCATTCAGTGGGTAGGGAATTCTGAATTGAATAAATATTATTCAAGCCCACCCTAAAACAGCATTTTTATATAGCCTAGAAAGTATCAAGAGAACAATCTCAGGTCATCTAGTAAACATCCCTAATTAATTACAAAAACAGTATTATTAATCTTAGAAAAAGTCACTCAGGAATTGCTGACTAACTCCAGGAAGTAAAAAGAAAAGAAAATGCCATGAGATCATAAAATGTATAGTTCTTTTTAAAAAAAAAAAAAAATTATGTCTACAGCCCTCAGTGGCTGCTAGAATCATTAGGTGAAAGATTGTTTGGAAACGTCACGATGGATAGATCATACTGATAACACCTCAGTCCCCTGATATGTCTTTCTGTCACTAAAAGTGGGACAGCCAGCTAGGATATACCTCCAGATGAGGGAAGTGCCCAGTTCTACTTGTAAAACGTTTTTACCATACACAATTAATCGGAGTCTAATCGAGATTCTACATCTAACTACCAGTTTATGGAAAACAGGAGGGATGGAAATACGTGTTAAAAGATACCACAAGAACACAATCGGCTAAACCCACAATGCAGAGAATTTATAGAGCACATTGCCTCTCATATATATACACACACACACACACACACACACACACACACATATATATATTTGATTTTTTACAGAGAGGAAGGGAGAGGGAAAGAGAGTTAGAAACATCGATGACAGAGAAACATCGATCAGCTGCCTCCTGCACACTCCCTACTGGGGATGTGCCCGCAACCAAGGTACATGCCTTTGACCGAAATCGAACCCGGGACCCTTGAGTCCGCAGGCCGACGCTCTGTCCACTGAGCCAAACCAGTGAGGGCATATAGCCTTTCTTGAATAAACAAATGGAAAGAAAAGAGGGCTGTTACAAAGGAGTCTTAAGATCCATTTGTCAAATCCAATGCATGGACTTCAGATTCTGATTCAAATAAATCAACTTAAAAAGTAAAACCATCTTGTCTAAAGGCTTTATTCTATATCAAAGTGCAGCATCTACCAACTCAGCGATATAGTAGATCCTGGTATATTAGCAGCTTCAGAAACATTTGAATGAATACTTTTCAATAAAAAAACTCTTCTCCAGACAAATATTTTTCAACGAATTAGATTTAGTACTAGTGCATAGCTAAGGTAGAGATCTACTAGATATTTGCTGAATTTGAAAAATGAGCAGTTAGCCTTTTAAATTTACCCACAATGTACCAATCATCTTACCAGCATGGTGCTCTGACAATAGGCATGAGTGTAGATTTTTCTATGATTTGCAAGAGGAAATGTAAAATATATTTTATCAGATTCCTGAAAGAAAAAAAAAAGGAAAAACACAATAAAATGATCATAAAAATGGATAATTTCATCCTTCAAAACTCCAGTTAAGGTGATCAGTAATTATTCTGTTATTCCTGGTAGTGTTAAAGACCAATATTCTAGGAGTGGGAAGAAGAGACAGATGTAAGATAGAGAGATCAGGTATAAACTCTGTAGTCCTGAAATCTGTCTTGAAAGTATCAGTATGAATGCATGTGTTCTGTTTTGTTTTCGTTTTGGCCTTATGATGAAGCTAAAATACCTTTCTTAGCTTTGTTCCCCGAAAAGCCTAGAAATGCTAACCCACCAGCCATAAGTATTGCTATTGCCCTGATTATGGATTTTAGGTGCCATTTCCCAAATTTTGGGAGACTTCCTTAGAGAAAAAAGCCGAGTCAAGGTCTGGGGCAGGGAATATACAAAACGAACTGCAATGTCTTCTCATACTAGATAGATAGTGAGAAAACTATCAACGACAACTAAAGAGCAGCTATATGGAAGATTTTGGACCCTAACTTGAAATGGCTACATTGGTCAAAGATAGAACAATTTTAATATTTTAGTTTACATAGATAGACATATATGCTTAAATACATGAGTTCATAACAATATTAGGGAGGAAAAAACCCGAAACCTCTTTCAGTCACTGTCTGTGAACCAACTCACTATTCTGAAAACCAGTAAATAATAAGATCCAAAGGTCTAAGCAATTAACATTTTTTTCCTTTATGATTTGTTCCATTTTTGATAAATTTACTATATGAGTTTTTCTACATAGTGTTCCAATTAATAAAGAATAAATAATCAAATTAGAGTATCATATTTTTGCATCCCCCTAAATGAACTGACAATAGGCATTATTCTTCAATACTAGTAGCTGATAATATTAAAAAAGTCAGTTCTTTTAAAAAATACCAGTATTCCTGAATACTAGTAGCCGCAAAAACAAACACCTGAATCTGATCGAGCATCTAGACCTAACTAGTATGTCCCAGAAAAAGAGAAGGCAAAAGGAACATGCTGAATGACACTATAGCAATGCAATCAGTTAATCAAGACTGTGAAACTTCACAGGACAAATGACTCGCTTTTCTCAACAAATAAACTGCAAGGGAAAAAAAGGTGGTTAAGTAAGTATTAGAGATTAAAAGAATAAGAGATATATCAACAAATATTATGTGGACCTTGTTTGTATCCGGATTTAAACAAATTAAAAGTAAAAATAATTTAAAAATTTGACTTATAAAATTGAAAAACTGAATACCAACTAGATACTTATTATTTAAAAATTATTGTTTAAATTGTTTTAATGCGGCAAAATGATCTGTGGTTATCTTTTTTAAAGAGACGTTAACAGTTAAAGATAACTACTAAATTTATTTAAGTAAAGGAAGACCCACGGGTGATATACTTACATTGTAAGCCACATAGCTCCACTTTGACACTTTGACCGGAACCCACAGCGGCGTCACTAAGGGAAAGGAAATTCATTTGTTTAGCTTGGCTTTTTATATTAGATAATTTATCTTATTAAATACTGGCGAAATATTCCTCAATCAGCAGTTTTTGAAAAAGTGGTTTCCTGAAGACTGAATATTTTAAATTAGAAAATCTCGTGAGATAGTCTCTAGGTGCTCATTACTAACTAGCATTCACATCAAATAAAGCACTTTAAATCGACTTGGTGTCCTTAACTCTAAGGAAGTATCAAGAGAAGAAAGTCAATATTTCATTTCCCAAACAAGACAAGTAATGAAGTATAGTATGACAGGTACTACATATAAAAGCAAAGTTTACCAGCTAAAGATATGCCTGTTAATCCAAAAGAAGGTTGAAGAATGACTGATACTGAGAAACTGAGCAGAGCACTTACTTTATGCGACTGTCAGGAGACCAGAGACACTGAGCTTTAGCTTTAAACATTTTCTACTTGTTATGCTATTTTCAGGACAAAAATCTTTTTTTAATAGCAACATCTTATAAATTGCTTTTCTACTTTTTCCCTTCCCTAACCAACAACCTCTTAAGAAACCATCTTAGAGACATTAATCCTATATAATAAAGAGGTAATATGCAAATTGACCATCACTCCAACACACAAGACGGCTGCCCCCATGTGGACACAGGATGGCCACCTCATGATGGCCGGCAGGGGAGGGCAGTTGGGAGGGACCAGGCCTGCAAGAGAGGGCAGTTGGGGGGCGACCAGGCCTGCAAGGGAGGGCAGTTGGGGAGACCAGGCCTGCAGGGGAGAGCAGTTGTGGGGGACCAGGCTGGCAGGGGAGGGCAGTTAGGGGCAATCAGGCTGGCAGGGGAATGGTTAGGGGGTGATCAGGCTGGCAGGCAGAAGTGGTTAGGGGAAATCAGGAAGGCAGGCAGGCGAGCAGTTGGGAGCCAGCAGTCCTGGATTGTGAGAGGGATGTCCAACTGCGGGGGTCCCAGATTGGAGAGGGTGCAGGCTGGGCTGAGGGACACGCCCCCCCCCCCCCCCACGTGCAGAAATTTTGTGTACAGGGCCTCTAGTAAAATATAACAGGATTACAGTACCTGAAGTATCGCAGTTTCAAAGATTTTTGTCTGCTAATAACAAATTTACCTAAAAATAATAATTAAAACTCTACTTAAATTTAAAAATATTAAAACCACTAACCTGTTAAGTCAGAAATTATTGCTGGTTTTTCCTCAAAGTGTTTTGCTGGGTGTCTTATAAAGTGGTGATTCAAAACGGACAATTTCTTCTTGGGATTTTGCGTTATCTAGAGAGAACATTGATACATTCTGTACCCTTTCATATCTTGGTGATAATTCATGAAACTTTGCTTCGAGTAACAAAGTTAAGAGCCAAGAGTTGCTTACTTCCTGTTCTAAGTGCTTAACATGTGAGCGGTGTAGGAGACAACAACCTTCTTATCTGTATTTTAAATGTGAGGAAGTGAGAGCACAGAGATACATAGGAACCTGGCCAGGCTCCCAATGAGAGCTTGGACCAGAGCTCACACACAGGCCAGGCCGTCTGGCCCCAGAGCCCGTGCTGTTAACCATTATGCAATAGTGCTCTCCAGCAACAGATGAGGATGAAACACATGAACATGTACAGAACCAGAAGGGAACGCCAGGGGTTCTCCAGTCTAGTGAATCCACCCCCCTCGTTCCCCAATGCAGACCCGTGCCAGTCTCACAACACACAAGTCAAGTGGTCACTCGAGAAAACAGAGCTGTTCTTCCTTGGAAACCCCCCTGCACTCTGTTCTACTGACTTCCCCTGCGTCAAAGTATCATACGTTTCATGAAACGAAAATGCAAGCAGACAACAGGAACTTTCCTGTTGTTTTAAAATATCCCAGCACAATAAAATGTCGGCCACTTTGTATCAGCCCCTCCCTTGAAAAAAATGGACGGGGGCATAAAATTCCTCGGGAATCTGCCGCTAGTCCGTTCTCTAGCTAGGGCCTGAGGCCCCGACAGGGAAGTGATTTTCACAGCAACCACACAGTGACCGGATGATGAAGAAATGACGGTGAGGACCCAGGTCTGTTCAATTCCTCAGAAGGCACCCCGTATTTGCTTTAACGTTTCAAACTCAGTACTTGCCCAAATATTACATTCCAATTGTAACAATTCTTACCAGGAGAATGTCCTGCCCTATTTAGAGCAAGTACTGACTCCTTGTTGCTTTGATGTATTAGGTTGGGGGCCAGTCCTTCAAAAGATTAAAGATTGTTATGTCCCTCATCCAAATAAAACATTTCTTGTATAGATCAAGCAACTTCAAAAACTTCAAGTGTTTTCCACAGAACTGCTTCAGATCCCTCTCCACTTTGCCTGCCTTCCTTCCCAGGATAAACTCAAGATTTTTAATGTCCCCCCTTTACAAACAGGATGTACAAAATAGAATATAATTCTCTCGGTATTATAGCGTGGAGGAAAGTGGAATTTAACTTCACTGATGCAAACACTATACTTCAATCAATTCAGTCTGATACAAAATTAGTTTTGTGTTGTTGTTTTTTTAAGCAGCCACATCTGACTGCAATCAATTAAAGCCACAGGTCTTTCAACCAAAATTTCAGTTAAGCCATCTCTCCCATCCTTATTCACTCTCTAGAAGATCCATCCGCTCACATTTTCAGCTCCGATGTGTCTGCGGAGGACCCTCAAAAATGACACTAATTCTGATCCGGGGGCCTCATGTTTGGGAATGATTATGGCGTGAGTTCTAGTTTCCCTGTATGCCTGCTTTTCCTCCTAGATTACATGCTTCCTGATTAGCAATCATATCCTAACATCTTACTGTCTAACATGTAGTCCAGTTCATTATATATAATGAGTTTGTGAAACAGAACTCAGTTTCATAATATTTTGATTCTTTGCATTATTAGTTACCAAAAACTTCTCATTTGTCCCTTTAAAATATATCTATAATAAACTTATCTTTACAGAATTATAATTTATTATGCACTAGCATTAGAGTTTTCTCATCTTAGAATTTAATGGGACACAAGATTTGATATATTCAACTGTAGATCTTTGGATCCTATCAGAAAGGTAAAGATGCTTTCTCAAAAAAAGTTAAACAAAAATGTCTAATATGATAGATCTTGAGATCTATAATACATTACTAAAAATGACAAAATAGCTAGTAATAAGAATTTCCCTTAATTAAAGCTAAAAGACTATATATAAAAATTTAAACAGTAAAGGAGACGAACTGGGGGAAGATTTAAGGAGTTTTTTATTTTCATTGCATTTTTAAAAAACTTATTGAATTTACTTGGGGAGGAACATTGGTTAAAGAGGACATATGTTTCAAGTGTACAATACAACACACAATACAATAGACAGAAGATATATTATAGATTTGTACACTTGAAACATATGTCCTCTTTAACCAATGTTCCCCCCCAAGTAAATTCAATAAAAGTTTTTTAAAAATGCAATGAAAATAAAATAAAAATAGAGATATTTCCATTTTGAAAATCGTTATAAGTCATCATAAGGTGTAGGCTTCTAATTGCATCAAAGTATAAAATGTATTAATTCCACCACTGCTGCAACCAATGCATTAATTCCACCACTGCTCTCACTTTACTGAAATCATTGTTAGTTTAAGAATACATACTTGCTTAGTGTCAGCATCAATCAAGTCAAAGAATGCTCGAATTGTAGTCAACTGCAACTGTTTACACCTAAAGAATAAGATGTGTTACAAAGAAAACTTTCTTTAAAAATATATTTTAGATAAAAACACACATAATTTCATTACTTAATCAAGTATCTATGGTTCCTTTAATGCTGTGAACACTAAAATTGTTTAAGAAATAATTATTATCAATCACCTATCTTAAAGTTGAAATGTATACAAATGAATCAAATTAAAGCTTTCTGAATGTTTGACAGTAGACCTGTTTGGGTCCCTCTATCTCCCCCACATTTCCTTGTCTGCCCACCTATAGGTGTATTCTACCCATCTTCACATGCCTGCCCTGGCTGGTTCTTGCAGACACCACTGACCACAGAGCCAGAGGAAGGTGAAAAAGAGGATCTTTAAGCCAAAACACAGAAAGATAAGATCCTAGGGTCTAGGTTAAGCATGTCAAACTCCTATGCGGCCCACAACGAGTACTTTTGCAGCCCAATGTAACGGTATGTAAGAAACGTTTTAACAGGATTTTTACAATATCCTGTTATACATAACTAGAGGCCCGATGCACAAAATTCGTGCAAGAGGAGGCCTTCCTTCCCCTGGCTACCAGCACAGACTTCCCTCTGGCACCTGGGACCTGGGCTTCCTTTGCAGCCCCAGCTTCGTCCAGAAGGTCATCCAGAAGGATGTCCGGTCTAATTAGCATATTATGCTTTTATTATTATAGATTATTAATAACTACAATGTTTGCTAATGACTGATTACTGTAATCATGTTGCATTCATTTCCCTTACTCGCCTTACACACAGGCGCACCATTTCTCTCCACTAATACTAGTAGTGAATATTTTAGTAGCCAATTGCCACCTCATTAGTCTTGTACTGACTTGTTTGGTGTGCACAACAGGAAATATTTCGCTTTTGGAGACCAAGAAAAATAGGTTTATTTGCGTTACGCTTATTAATTTGTGCAGTTATTCAGTGTCTGGTACATTAATGTCCAAGAAGAAATTAACTTTTATTAAAATGTTCTATTATTTTATGTTAAAGATTACTCATTTATTTCAGCCCTTTGTAATCAGTATGCCTCTATCAAAATAAACCTACGTTTCTATGAAAATTGAAGCTTTTGTTTTTTTGCGGCCCACATAAACTTACACCTTGTTTATTTGGCCCGTGTTAGCCTTTGAGTTTGACATGCTTGGTCTAAGTATTTCTTGACCTATATTTAACCTCTTTCTTTATTATGCTAACGGTAAATCTATTTCCTACTAGGTGTTCCATGTGCTACTCTAGAATAACCAATGCTGCATCCATCAAGTCCCTGAGTTTGGTGACTGGCCGAGAGCTCTAATGTCCTACAAGTGCCTTTGATTCTGCCCAAATATGACAAACTAAAATTCTGATATTTGACATGAGCTTCATTTGAGACTGATGCTACTGGTTCTAAGATGCTGACCTAGATTGTCAAGGAAACCCTGGTCACACTGAGACAAGAACCAAGTTTAGAGTTCTAAGACCCTAAATTGACCTGTCTCCCAAATCTATCTATACTAATAAAAGCATAGTATGCTAATTAGACCAGGCGTCCTTCTGGACGACCTTCCGGACAAAGCTGGGGCTGTGAGGGAAGCCCAGGTCCTGGGTGCCTGCCAGCAGCCGAAGGGAAGCTTGGGTCCTGGGTGCCCGTCGGCGGCCGGAGGTAAGCCCGGGTCCAGGGTGCCGGTGGCCAGAGGAAAGCCAGTGCCAGCAGCCAGGGGAAGGAAGGCCCACTCTTGCACGAATTTTGTGCATTGGGCCTCTAGTTTATGAATAAAGCTCTAAGATCGTTAATGAACTAATCAATGCACTGTTGAGAAAAGAGGACCACCACAAGCCAACAGAGTAAGTTACACTGACATACCACACAATGGAGAGGTGGTCTGTGGAGACCCAGGTCTTAGGCACTGCTGAGCTCTGAAATGACAGAAACAAACAAAAAAATCAAACTTAAGAAAAGCACATTCATTATCCTCCAAAAGGCTTGAGATTCTTACAAGCTAATATTTAGAAACATGAAGCATTAGTTTCACTATGTTATGATGCATAGACATTTTTAAATGATGCATTCTTTGTAAAAGATGATCCAAAAATATGAAGGTATTTCCTGCATAAAATAATTCTCTGTCATTACTGCTTAGTCACACTTACATTATCCTTTAAAAATTATTAAAGCACCCAGACTCCTTTCTGAGTTTAACGCCTAACTCTTTTTTTACTCTAACAAGAGGCCAAGTTTATGATTCGTTAAAAATCCTAGTTTTTGGGTAAATTACAATAATATTGTAGTTCTGACTACATTACCACTTGGTAAAGTCTAAGATGTTACTTCTTAATCAGAGTGTGTCTAAGAAATGCTTAAGCCTGAGAGATTTTCCAAAAGGCATATGTCTGAGATCACAGTACCAAAATTACCAAAGCGGACTCTCCCAAGTGGGGTCCAGGCTTACTTATACTGAAAAATTCACTAGTTGAATTTTCACTAATCAGAGACACAAGGGCAAAGGCTCCTAAAAATGTACTGTTTGCAGCAGGCTTTCTGACGGTGCCATAACACCCCTCAATCAGGCCCTGAAGTGGGAGGCACCTATCGCTTACTTGTTGAACCTAATAAAACATTAGGTATCTCATTCAGGAATTCCTGCTGGCAGCTGACTTAACAAGTTAAGACAACCAGAGTCCACTGTAGTTCTGAGACCGTGGTCGGCAAACCACGGCTTGCGAGCCACACGCGGCTCTCTGGCCCCTTGAGTGTGGCTCTTCCACAAAATAACACGTGCGGGTGCGCACAGACAGTGCGACTGAAGGAGTACCCTCATTAAGTTAATAACAATGTACCTACCTATATAGTTTAAGTTTAAAAAATTTGGCTCTCGAAAGAAATTTCAATCGTTGTACTGTTGATATGCGGCTCTGTTGACTAATGAGTTTGCCAGCCCCTGTTCTAAGGTGATGCTAGGTGCCCAGCAGAGTAAGAACTCAAGAGTAGACAGCAACTTAGCGCTACCAAGAACATAAAACGGGCTCGCATCAGTGCTGGAGCTGAAAAAGGGAAAGGCAACACAAACCATAAAGGTATTTGCTCAGGATCTTGTTGAACACTTCTGAATGTCCACCCACATCCATTCCTGCCTTCTTGCATAGCTGGCTAGATACACCTCTCGGCCTCTCTTACTTTAAGGTGCAACTAATTTTCCCCTAATAGCACGTGAACAGGAGCGATGTGTGCCACGTCCAGGCCTGACTGTACTTCTTCCCCCTTTTGTGGGTGGAATTAATGACGATGAGAGCAACCTCAAAAGTAAAACCTTCAGGCAGGGGGTGCCCACTGTCAGCCTAGGTCCCTCAGGAGGCTGGTGCTGCTGGTTCTGAACACCACCCACCAACTTAAATACACACCAAGGGCAGGTACAGGAGTACAATGTAAACCTCTACCAGGTTTACGTGCCATCCATCCCTGCGCGAGTATACATAACAACAGGTTACTCTCCCTACCAATACAGCTGTGCTCTCAAACTTCAGTCATTTTTCCAGCCCCAATGGATGTAAACGTCACTTAACTGTTCTTGAGATAATCATTAAAACACGGTTACATCTTCATAATTGTTTTTCAAGTGAACGTACTTAAAAACCCTAGACTATTTGGGAGCTAAAAAACTTAAAGCGAACTCAAGTAATAAAATAACCAGCTTGGAGAAAACTCCCGAAGAGTTACAATATTTTCATCAGAAATACAGAAATACAAGCTGCCTTGAAAACAATACATTATCAAGTGGGTTAGGGAACAGGGGAACACACACACCCACACACAACCACACACACACAGTTGAAAAGACCAAAGTCCTTTAAAAAGTAAGTGCAGGATGTGGTATCCACACAGCACCATGGGCCAGACCACGCCCAGGAAATAAGCTACATGGTATGACGGATGACTACATCTGTGTTTTACAGAGCTGACATTTAATGTTTTGAGGGATTCCAGCAAATATCTGCCCAAAACATTCAACATCAAAATAAGATTCATGCCAATAATGAGGTTTGAGAGATTTACCAATTTTATTCCAAAGCTACGATGGCTCAACCACAACTCCAGTTATAAGACAACAGTGGGTAAGAGCAGACGAGCTTAATGATTTCTGTTCTAGGTATGGCAGGCACTCAGGAAATCCTGCCTCGTGAACGCACAGCAATCGAAGGCAGAGTGAGAGGAGCCGAGCAAAGGGGATCTCTGAAGGGAACGGCCAGGAAACAGAGCAAAAGGAACTATGGATATTTGTAGAAACTAAGTTCCAGTTGAAGATGGTACGCGTACTGAGTTTAAAAAGTCAAGCTCTTAACTGAAGACTTCAAGGTTAAAAATACAAGAAGTAAGTCCTAAAAGGAAACGTGAACTCACTTACAGAGGCTACGTGTCCCAGTTAAAGACCACGTACTTGATGTCCTAGCAGGGAAGAATAATCAGCAAGCGAATTAATCAGGGTTCTGCTTATACTTCAAAGCTAATGTTTTTTTATTTTAGAATTGGTAAAACTTCATTCAAGCTCAGCAATCCAGAGTCTGTGGTATGTTTACTATTGCACTCCCCCTGCAGACAGCATAGCACCCATATAACAGAGGCCCTGGGACATAGGTCACACTTCCTTCAACTTACAACTCAAACCAACGGATGGGCTCTTGTATTTTGAACAAGAAGCAATTATTTATCATAAATAAGAGTTCTTTTCATAAAGTCTCTAAGGTCGTTCTTAGTTTCTATGGACATAGGCATCCATGCCTCTGCCTTCCCAACATGTCATATTCATCCATTCATCTTCTCTGCCTCTGTCTCTCTCTCCTACTCTCTCTCCCCCCATCTCGCGCACGCAGACACACACACACACACACACACATACACGAGCACAATGGCACCACTACGCCAACTCAGCAGTCATTTCCAAGCAGCAACGTGTTACTTCTCCACTCATGCCCCGCTGTGTGCACCATGCTACGATGTCAGTAGAGTCTTTAAAAAAGATTACCACGACAGATAAGGCACTGGTATGATGGCTTAGTTTTGGCAGAAAAGTCAGCCCGGAACGAACTTGGTAATCCCGGAATCCTCCAGCTACAGAAAGCGTGGTTAAATTTATGTGTCTAGCATTTAGAATCCAATAGTTGTTTACAGTCATATAAAAATCTGGTAGGAAAAAAGACACATTGAAAATTAGTGGCCATTCCCTGCAACAATATACACTGTTATATCCATTATTATGTCTTTACTATTAATATTAAACAGAATTTCTAAGCCATCTGAACGATAAATAAATGTTTTACCACAATTAAGATAATGCAAATTTTTATAGGGTAAGAAGTAGAGTAAATTTAACTGACTGGGAAAAGAATTATTTCTCTCTAAAGATTTTCTTCTGTTCAGATAAAATTGCAACAAGCAGTGAAGATACGATTTGACTTTAATAAAAAGGTGAGACAGGCATTTAATTCTTATCCTGTGACACTATTTGATTACATGACAGCAATCATAAACTGGTACTGTTCATTTAAAATTCCCTGTAACTTTATGGCATTACCCATATTTTATTTCTCATATTATAACAGGGTATCTAAATTAAGAAGCAGTATCTTCTATAATAATAAAAGCGTGATATGCTAATTAGACCGGACAGCTGAACAACCTTCTGGAAGAAGCCACCACGGCCGTGAGGGTCGAGGCAGGCCGCCACAGCTGCGAGGGCCGAGCCCCTTGCACAAACTCCATGCACCAGGCCTCTAGTAGCAGACAGAAGTGAAGGGCACAGGGCCAGGAACAAGTCCACCAGGGTGGAGCACCAGCTCCACTATTTTCTTGCCACGTAACTTTAGGCAAAAACGTTATCTTGGACTTTTTTTTTTTGTTCTCTCCATACACAGGGGGATAACAATGGTCCTGCCTCAAAGGACTATAAGGATTAAGGGACAAATGGGCACATCAGCTAAAGTCTTTAACACAATACCCAAAAGAGAGTAAGAGCTCAATAAATATTAGCAATTCTACCTCACTGCATGCAGTGTTAGCTGAACTCTTTGTTGAAAAACAAGACGTTCCTAGTATTTTACTTAAAAATAAGCTTATTTTGAATGGAATCCTGGCAACTTAACAAAACACAGAAGTTTAAACAAACTTGAAGAGCCAGTGAGTCATCCTTAAGAAGAACTGAGCGGAAGCCTACGAGCCTAGGAATTAGGCATGACCAGACCTGCCATCAGGTTAAGGTGCCATCGACAGAGAAAACTCACAGCAGTTTCAATGATGAGCTGAAGCTGGAAGTCAGAGGCAGAGGAGGAGGTGATCTGCAACAGCTGCTCCCCCAGGGATGCTCCCTTGACCAGACTCCCTTTGCACTCTAAAGGGAGCAGCTGCACGGATTTGTGCTCATGTAAATGACCACGGGAGGCCAGTCAGTGTTTACGTAACTGCACTCACCTGTAATGAACCGGTCTAGGGGCATCACGGGAGCCACATGCGGGGTGGCCTGTGTAATAAGAAGATTCAGCAGATCTTGTTTAAAATTTTTCAGTGTAAGCAATGCCCTTGCAACAAGGCCACCCATAGAATGACCAATTATCGCCACACTTTTTGGAGCAAATTCTTGACCCTATTAAAAAAAAAAACAACCCACCAACACATAATTAACAGTATCATAAAGATAATACTAAATACTTCTCTCTAAATATGAGCAATTTTATAGAAAAAACTAGAGGCCTGGAACACGGATTCGTGCACGGGTGGCGTCCCTCAGCCTGACCTGCACCCTCTCGCAATGTGGGACTCTTCGAGGTATGTCGGACTGCCGGTTTCGGCCTGGTCCCCGCAGGTCAGGCTGAGGGACCCCACTGCCAGGAGGAGGGACCCCACTGCCAGGAGGAGGGACCCCATTGGTGCATGATTCCATGCACCATGCCTCTAGTATGTATATAAAATCTGTGGTTAATCTCTTCCTGCCCTCCCCCCTCTCCTCTTCCTCTGAGATTCATCAGTCTATTCCATGTTTCCATGCCTGTGTGTTGAGCGTCTGCCCCCTGGTGGTCAGTGTGCATCATAGCTACTGGTCAAACAGTCGAAGGTCGCTTAGGCTTTTGTATACATAGATAAACTACTTATCTAACCTCCTATCATAAGATACAGAAACACATTTTCATGTACTTATAATTAGTGTGTACATACTATTTTGTGTTCTGCCAAACATTTTTTAAAAATATTTTTTACAGAGAGGAAGGGAGAGGCATAGAGAGTTAGAAACATCGAAGAGAGAGAAACATCCATCAGCTAGCTGTCTCCTGCACACCTCCTACTGGGGATGTGCCCGCAACCAAGGTGCATGCCCTTGACCAGACTCAAACCTGGGACCTTTCAGTCTGCAGGCTGACGCTCTATCCACTGAGCCAAACCAGTTAGGGCTGTCAAACATTTTCAACAGCCATGCTTTGAATTTCTGAACCCAAATCAGAAAACTTGGGTCTAGCAAATCATGTTTCACTATTTGTTATACTGGATGTAAGAGTTGTAATTGTATGTGGTGTATACCAGAATATTAAATTTTATAGGGTCATTTATTAACAATTGGAAATACCACAGAAAAGCTAGAAAAATTATGGTTGCCATAGCAATATACTACCACATCATAATGACACATCTCATCAAATCATTTCCCTATTATGTACCTGGGTTTAAAATAAACCAATGTTCCATAACATTTATTCACTGGCATATTTTATTTCTTAAATAAGTAGCCTATCTATACTAATAAAAGAGAAATATGCAAATTGACCATCACTTCATGATGCCCACCAGCCAATCAGGAGTGAGCATGCAAATTAACCCAACAAATATGGTGGTGGCCCTGTCCCCCAGCTGCTCCGGGCCTCTGGGCAGCACACATGCAGGCCCAGAGCGACTGGGTGGGGCGGGACGCCTGCTATGAAGGGGAGGGCAGAGGGCAGAGGGAGCTACAGGAGCAGCGCTCTGGCTGGAGCGAAGACTGGAGGCTCCGATCGGAGCGAAGACTGAAGGCTCCAGTAGGAGCAAAGGCGGAAGGCGGCAGTCACAGCGAAGGCCTGGGTCCCAGGTGCCAGAGGAAAACCGGTGCCGGGAGCCAGGGGAAGGAAGGCCTATTGCACGAACTTTTGTGCAATGGGCCTCTAGTGTAATAAAACCCTAATATGCAAACTGACCGAATGATGGAACAATCAGTCACTATGATGCGCACTGACCACTGGAGGCAGATGCTCAATGCAGGAGCTGTCCCAGACCGGTGGGACAGCCAGCGGGTGGCACCAGGCTGCCAGCCAAGGCAGGTGCCAGCCAGAGCCCTCCGATCACCCCACCCTTCGGTCACCCCACAGATGGCCCTGATCACCGGCCAGGCCTGGGGACCCTACCCTATATATTGGGAACAGTCTCTTAGATTTAAAAATTAAAACCTGGCAAGGCTCCTCTGACACTGAAAAAACAGGAGGATGCAGCGATGACAGGCATGGACTCTGGCTTGTGCATTTTGTGGTCGGCTCTGACTCTGACACTTATCACTATGTGACAGAGCCAATTACTGAACTTCTCTCTGCTTCAGTGTTCCCACCCATAAGATGGGGAAATGGTACTACAGCCTCAGAAGGATCATGTTAGGTACCACTTTTTATAATCAGGGCAAAAAGATGTAGCTGTCCACACAACAGCAAGATGCCTTTCACCTGTGTGAAAAGTATGGTCACTGGTGCATGCAGTGTCCCAGATTGCGAGAGGAATGTCCGACTGCCAGTTTAGGCCCAACATCCCTCGAGGGGTCCCAGATTGCAAGAGCATGCAAGCTGGGCTAAGGGACACCCCCTCCCCCAATGCATGAATTTCATGCACCAGGCCTCTAGTCGCATTTAAAAAAATTTCTTCTATCTCCACACAGTATCCTCAGTTCTACAACCAAACTTCTGCTCCTCCATACCGGTCCTTCATCCATGCCTTCTCTCCTATTCGTTTGAATACATGGGCCCTGTGCAGAAAACGGTGAACACAGTAGGCCTGAAACTGCTATCCTTAGAATGGACTGCATTAAGTTTGGCTCTGCTCTGCAATCTGGGACCTTAGATTCTGGGAGGGTTCCCATCATGCCCTAAATGCTAAAAATGGCTCACCATGCCAAAACTGTGCAAACAGTATCCTGTATGCTGATCGCGCCCGTCCTCTGGTTGGGGTTTTGGTATGTGGTGGGCAGAGGGTGTTTATATAACCAGCCCCCAGTAAAACTCTGGAGCAGTGACGCTCTACTGAGCTGCTCTGAGACATCCTCAGCATGTCCTTCCTGGGGTCCCCTGAATGCCCAATGTGGTCAACAGGCCTCTCCGCTCTAGCCGGTCCGAGCTCCTATTCCCACACCAGGTGGCCTCTGCAATCTCAATGCAGCTCACGATTCCCCAGCAACTGTTTCCTGCCAGACTTGTGCTGGGGCACAGCAAGGGAAGAAGCGGCTCTCCCAGGCAGGCAGTCATACTTTACCTCTGACACTGTTGAGAGCTGCTGGCACAGGATGACTGTCAGCCTGTTTTACTGCGCTTTTAAACTGCACCTCAGGAGGACACACCCCGTCGCTTCCTCCTGGGTATGCCACTGCCTGGTACTACTTCCTGGCCTGTGCATACACAGCGTAGCATTCAAAGGCTGAAAAATGCCAATTTCAAGAGCGCCTATCTCTGCCTAATTTTCTTCTTTCCCACAACGCTGGTCAGAAATCTCGCCAATTTTTCAGTCGCCCCAAACCCCAGTCTCGGCCTTCTTTGGCTCGGTGATTTCATGTGCTAGCTTGATCTCCACCTGCTTGCCCGGCGACCTAGAAAATGCTTCCAGGCAGAAAGCCAGAGCAGTTATGGAACTCACTTCACACGGTACGTTCTTTCAGAAATCACAGTCCTTTACCGCCCGTGGTTGTCCAACACCCGAAAACATGTACTCCAGATATCTTGACTAGTTTTACAGTTGTTTACATAAGGCGGTGGCCTTCCTAGTATTAGCTATACAGTCCTAACTAGAAACAGAAATTCATGCTAAGGGTGTTTGGAAATACATTGCACCCCTCATTTGTAATAGTTAAAAGAATTTCCCCAAGTTCACCTAAAAGGCTTCTTGTAAATTCAACTTAAACTTTCAAAACCACCAATGAATTCAAAGCCACCCATGAATATGAACAAGTGATTTTAAAGATGCCGAGTGCCTTTGAAAAGGAAAGATGCGAGCAGGCTGATCGCGACTGATCTGCGAGCTTCTCCCTTACCTTATAGAGCCTGAGAATCGCTTTAATGCACTCATGCACGAACTTGGTCTGCTTCGGAAGACTTCCCCCATACAGTGCCACCAGTTCTTCGTTGAAGTTCACACTAAAGAAGTCAAAGTGGTACTGGAAGTCAATGTCTTCGGCTTTCCTCAGTGCAATGGAGCCGATGGACCGCACTGCACAGGAAAGGGGGAAAGCGCGCGTTAAACAAGGCGTTTTCTGCACTGTAGCAACGGTTTGGGGCGTTTTTCGAGCTGCTGTGTCTTCTGAGGAGCTTAAGGTGAGTGTTTGTGAGCGACACTGTGCTCAGGCCCCTGAAGAGGACGCCTGAGTCTACAGCAGCCTTCTGTCCCACCTGAACTGAGTCCCTGACCACTTTCACAGTGAGGGGCTGTGGGGACTCCTCTCGATGGCACTGGTGCTCCAGGCTGGGGAGCCTGGACTGAGGCTGGGACCCCTTGCTCCTTCTTAAGGGGGACATCCGCAGCTGAGATAGTCTTCCTAATTCTTAACTGCCACCCCTGGGTGTGGGACCAGCCACATTTCGAATCTCTGCCCCTTCTACCCGTCTCAGTGTGGCTGCTGCTTTACATCCTTAGTCATAGGAGTTCTGTTCAGCTAGGCTTGTGGCGGCTCTCAAGGGTGGTGGTTCTGTAATTTAGCTGTAATTCTGATGTGGTCCAGAGAGGAGGCGAGTACATCATTCACCTACTCTGTCACACTGACCAGAAGCTAGAGCTCTCTAACTTAAAGCTCTGAAAGCATGAAACCCGTCTCCTCTCCTGTTCAACATCCCGGAAACCACTGATCCGCTTTGCTACTCAACGCCTCAGGTTCTGCGCCCGGCCCCCTCCGTTCCCAAGATGAGCTTCTTTCTTCTGCTAATTCCTGAATCCCGCTATCTTCTATTTACCCCACCCACTCCATCTTCTGTTTCTCCTTCTTACGTTTTGCAAAGTGGTCGTCACCATTCTTTTCTACGTATTTCTCACATGTATTTTTCTAGACAAAATGTGTGTGTGTCCAGTATGCCCAGCACAGGACTTAACAGAGTACGTATCTGCTGCACTCTTCAGTTGCATGGTAGGGCTTTTGAAATGGACTTCTGAGACTTACCCTGTTTATAACTTCCGGCATTCCCAGGAAGAAAGAGAACCGGGATACCCGTTAGAGGGAGGGTCTTGTGCTCTTCAGCGTAGGATCCTTCTCCATAAAGATATAATTCGTATGAAGGATAGCGTTTTGCCAGTTTCTTTGGAAGTTCTATTTTCTACAGCAATAAATTAATAAATAAATAAAATATGCAATTCTACTCGAACACCCACTTTATTACTACAATTCAGCCACACCATACCCAATTCTGAATTAAACAAATAGTGCAATATGAAGACATTACTGATGATACAACTCAACTTAATGCGCATGACGAATTTTATTCAGATGGAGACTTAGTCTTGAATTATGTGAGTTCCGAACCATGTGGTCTTCGGGAAATCATAAACTAGGACTATCTTAAATCCTAATAAATATACATTACTCAAAACAGCCACTGACAACAGGAGAACACTGGTAGATGTCAGCAAGTTACAGGTTAACGTAATTGAAAATGCATTTAATTCAGTATCAGTATCAATTATACTGAATCTTAGAAATGACCAAAGCTTTCCATTACCAAATCAATTCTCTTTCGCTATGTTAAACCGTATTGTAATGTCTCTCTCCTTTAACGCAGGCCCCACTACATAGTCTAGCTGTTACATCATTCCACAGAAAGCAAGTGTGTTTTGCCGCGCAGCGTCCTGACCGCTCCGCTTCATAGGCTTTGATCTACAATGCGCTTAACAAATTAATCTGAACCTTACAGCAACATCTCGGTCAAGACACGTACACTCCTCGCGCCATAAACATTCCAATGAATTAGCACGGGTTTCGGTTTTCACAAACCAGGTGCATGGGTCCGGGCGCAAGCGCTAACCTACTCTGCTGTTTGTACGCTCGCATACCAAATGCGCCAATAATTCACATAAAGTTTTCCCCCACAAAATACAAATTAGGTCTTAATGTCATCCCCCAAAGCTAGGCACCTATAAAAGTGGTAGTAAAGTGTAAACTCTTGCCGAAACCGGTTTGGCTCAGTGGATAGAGCATTGGCCTGTGGACTGAAGGGTCCCAGGTTCGATTCCGGTCAAGGGCATGTACCTGGGTTGCGGGCACATCCCCAGTAGTGGGCGTGCATGAGGCAGCTGATCGATGTTTCTAACTCTATCTCTCTCCCTTCCTCTCTGTAAAAAAATCAATAAAATATATTTTAAAAATAAATAAAGTGTAAACTCTTCTTCTGCTCCTTTTTTCAAGGAAAGAAACCACTAGAAATGGAACCAGTTACTTTGAACACCAGATTTTAAGTGACACCAATAGATTCAATGACCTAGCAATGTTACACATATGCTTGATACAAACTTCAACTACTGAATGGATTTTTGAAACTGTAAATGATAATCACTGCTGGAGAACCTCACTGCTGGATAAAACCAGAATTCTGATTATTCACACACACACACACACACACACACACACACACACACACTCCTGAATATTCCTTTGAGGATATTACCATACACAACCTGTGCCAATAACATCATGAAAACATCTTTAGGGAATGTGAGCTTATTGGATAAGATATTAGCAACTTTTTATCTCCTCGCATATTCAAAATAGAGAAGTACAAACCCCATTATTTGCTTTATATATGTACATGCACTTTAACTCAAATTAGTTCCAATACTGATTATGCACTGTACGTAACAAAAAATGACATAATGTACTTTTTCTTTAGGTAGAAATTAAGCAAAAGGAAAACGTGAGAGAACCCCTCCCAATTTAGTGAACCATTTGATAGAATACTAGTATGTGCATATTAGAGCATTATTCTTTTTAGGTCAGTAGCTAAACAAAGTTTTTTTGTGTCTGTTGTGGTTTTTTGGTGTTTTTAAAAAACATATATTTTTTTATTGATTTCAGAGAGGGAAAGAGATAGAAACATCAATGATGAGAGAGAATCATTAATCAACTGTCTCCTGCACGCCCCACACTGGGGACCAAGCCCAAAACCCAGGCATGTGCCCTGACGGTAATCATTGTGACTTCCTGGTTCATAGGTCAGTGCTCAACCACTGAGTCACACCTGTGGGGCTAAACAAAGTTTTTAACTAGTTGAAAATTAACTCAGAAAAACAGGAAACTATTAAATATACCAAAGAAATATTTAATTCCCTGGAGACAGAAAAACAAGCAAGAGACTATATTTCATAATACATTACTATGAAAGCAATTTTGTAGTGAGAAAGAGTACATTTTTTAAAAATATGAATGCATACAATATGGAGTAGCAAAAAGTAGAAATGGAAAAAAGGAGATAAAACCAACAAAAAAGTGCGAGCTGCAGGCAAATGACAAGACTGCATTTTCAGACAGAGTTCAAGTTGGGAGTGAGGGGCCGGAAAAAATGGGAAGGGTATTGACCAGATTGAGGACAGGAAAGGAGCAGGCATACAGAAAGGATGGTGACAGAATAAAACAGAAGAGGGATTTGAGAAGAAAACACGCATAGCAACAGGACTCCAACCCATTTTAAACTGACGGTTTTATAGAGCGCATATTCAACGAGCACCCCTCCCCCCAAAAGACCTCTAATTAAGATCCATCACTTTTACGCGTGAATAGCACCTCCACATTGCTGCCCTGCTGCCATCCTCCTCTCTGCCTTAGTACAGGTGCTTATCGCTAATCCAGACCCCTTTCCAAAGAAAACATTTCCAAGTGCTAGAGAAACACTGATGCAAGAAACTAAGGTCTTTCGATACAGCTCTTTTCATTGTGACTTAAAACTGCAAAATAAAAAAGGTCCCACAGTTAACCAAAAAGAAAAAACAAACGATTTTGATCAAAACGAATGCAGTTTTTAAGCTCTCCCAAAGAGCTAGCCCTCAGCCCCTTGCCCCCTCACTGGTACGAGAGCCCCAGAGGACTCCAGCTGATAAAAATGACCTAGGGACAGCTGACTCTCAGGCGACTCTCCGTCATGATCTCCCTGCTACGCTCCACAGTCCATACCGCTGTCAAGGAAATACCTTGTTAAAACATACACCTGTGTGTTTCTTCACTGCATACAGAGTTGATAAAGGCTTAAGAGAGAGGCCATTAAAATCTGGCTCTAACTGCTCTTACCTAATCTATGACGATAAAAGCGTAATATGCAAATCGACAGAACGGCTGCACAGCAGAACGGCCGTCTGGACGACCATGCTATGGCACGCACTGGCGCCAGGCCAGCCAAGGCAGGTGTGATGCGATTGGTCTGGCGGGCCCCGCCATCGCCCCACAATGGCTCCCAGAGAGAGGCCCAGGCCACTGGCTGGCAGGGCGATCATTGGGGGGTGGGGGGGGGGGGGGTTGGGAAGGGAGGGCTCCACAATCGCCCCAAAGAGGAAGGCCCAGGCCACCCTCTGCAGGGCGATCCATTGGGGGGTTGGGGGGGAGCCTCCACGGAACTGGGAAACTGGGGGTATGTGGTGGCAGACACGGGCAGCACCAGGCCAAGGCGGGTGCAGGCGGCGGGGGGAGAGGGGGCAGGGCCACAAAGCTGGGGCTGTGAAGGAAGGCCTACCCTTGCCAAATTTCATGCACCAGGCCTCTAGTTTCTTATAACTTACATATGCCAGGTTTGTTTGTTGTTTGTTGTTGTTGTGAAGCCTCACTCGAGAATATTTTCCCATTGATTTTTAGAGAGAGAGGAGAGGGGGAGAGAGAGAGAAACATTGATGTGAGAGAGATGTATCGATTGGTTGCCTCCTGCATGGCCCCTGACCAGAGAGAGGCAGGGAACCTGCAACCAAGATACATGCCCCTGACCAGAATCAAACCCGGGACCCTTCCGTCTGCAGGCCGATGCTCTATCCACTGAGCCAAATCGGCTAGGGCGATGTACCAGGTTTCAAAATCTATTTTCAATATGTTTCAAAGTTCAAGGTTCAATAGGATATACGCTGAATAGGCTCTCTCTCATACCCACGGCCCTTTAGCCTTCAGTGTCCTACCACGAAAGCAACTAATGTTTGCAGTTTGTGTTTCCCGAAGTATTTTACACATGTACATACAAGAAAACACATTGGCAGGTTTTTCTCTTTACATAAATGGTAACATACGATACATACTGCTTATGCAGTGTCTCCTGGGGCCTTCTTTATTCACAACTGCTATTCTCTACTCCCGCGATTTTCTTGTTCCTGCACCTTATGAACTATGTGCCTTCCGTGGCCCAATCCACTACCTCTTTTCGGTGGCCTTTGACTACCAAGATGAACCTGAATGCTTCCCTCTGAAGAGCCCTGTACACACGTTCTTACAGTGAAATGGTAACATGTAGCACATTTTAACTATCCATTACATTCCCACTTTCCCCCATTGTATTATACAGAATAAATTAAAAGGTCTGATGGAATTCCCTCCCACCCATACCCAGTATCACCTATACCTGACACAGTCACTCAATAAACAATTTGCTCAAGAATATGCAAAAGGCAGTAAAAAAAGAAGAAAGGCGTGAAGAAAGAGAAAAAAACCAACAATTAGGACATCTCATCTAATGGATAGCAATTTGTGAACGATGAGAGCGTTCTCTATAAAACATAATAAAAAGTAAGCAACATATAAAATAAATGTAGAACACTTTGATTCATTAAAAAACATTGTCTCTTCATGGGCTGACCTCAGTTAACCAGAAATCTCACTGTACTCAAAAGGATTCATTTCTACAGGCAGCTTTCAACTTATTTGTAAAATAGCACAACCTCGTGTGCACAATAAAGGGACTAAGGTTCCAATATAAATAGCACTGTAGAGAATTAACGCGGCTTTTTACATAATAAAAATAAAACGCTACCAAAAAAAATGTGGATCCAACACTCCTGCCACTATAATTAACATTATTAACAGAATATGTAAAGCCTCAAAAGGACGGTTTGAATCAAAATAAGCAAATACAGACACAAGAACAGGAAGAAAGCCAAACAGCTCTTTTGCATTAGCCACACTAGTTTTCGGTGTCTTTCCAGTCAATTTTACGAGGCACGAAATGCATCTGTGAGGTCCAGATGCTTTGTTCCTAACACTAAGCAATTTCTACTACTGCAAACGTTAAAATAGCTTCCGTATTTGTGGGCAATCAAAAAATAAATGGGAATCAGTACACTGTTTCACAATAATTTTATTTTAACCCAACTCTTCAATGCAGTGCCAGCCTAAGTTGACCTACTTCAATCTATTGGGAGTTTCCTAATTACTAAACCATATAAAAGTCAAAGGCGATCATATGGGCTCTATTTTCACTTTAAAAAAAATCTAAGCTAGCGGCCCAACTACTTAACTATATGCAGACGCTGATAAAAACAAGCCAGCATATTCGCTTAGAACTTAAGAGACAACTGTAACGTTATAATCTCCTTCAGTAGCATGATATCACACCCCCTTAGAAGCATGGATGCAAAACGAAGGTAAGAATCTCAAAACAAATACAATCTAATCTAGAATTTTGCCCATGGGAAAGGACACTCCGCAGCAATTTAAACCTTAAGCAGTGTTAACATCTGAATAATAGTAGCATAATCAAGTATCTCCCCCTTAATGAGCTGCACACAGAGGCAACCAGACCGGCATACTTCATCTTCAAGGAAAAGAACCCTGCTATGGTTTTAAAAGTATACTACCAATGCATTTTACCAATATGTATTATATATAGCATGTACACATCTTAGGGTAGGAGGCTATGATGTATTCCTTAATTAGGAGATGCGTTTACAAATAAAAGAATCATGGGTGGGGGGATGTCTTCGGGCAGTTTTGTCATTAGTCACGGCCTCTTCTTACAGCTGGTCATGAATGAAATTCTCGAGTCTCCTCTGCTGAACTGCTAAGCGATGGAGACTGAAAATGTTCAAAATGGAACGGAGGAGGTGGGGGCGGAGGGAGAGGGAGAGAAGGGCCCATCTCAAATAGCAAACACGGTGAGAGAGGGGGGAAAACAAACACGAAAGAGGTTTTGAATGCCATCGGTAAGAGGCGACACGCATAAACGCAGGCGTGCACGCACACGGACAGACCCACAGGGCAGGGGGCTCCGCAACACCTGTGCAGGCGGGAACCTCGCTCGTTCCAGGCATTTGCTCATCGGGTGAGCCTTGCACACGGAGGTGAGCCCGGGGTCCCTCGGGCAGCCCTGGGGACTATGCAGCCACTACCCACACGGCCCCTTCCAGAAAAGCGCAAGCTGACACGCACACCACCGGGCGAGCGGGGCGGAATGCAGGCGCGTGGAATGTAGGCGCACCTGTTCCGGCAGGAACGCGGGGGAGACGGGGTTTGGATTTAGGGAGAGGGGTTGAGAATGGAGGGGGTTGGGCTGGACCAGCCGGTAAAGCCTGTGCACGGCATTTGGGGTCTGGCAGAGGGCGGAGGGGCAGGGGAACAGTTCCGAGTGGGGCAGCGAGGATGCTCGGGGAACCACCTAGGAAACACCCCATCGTCGAGAAAGGACACAAAGGGCAGGTGAGGGAAGTGATGGGGTCTTCCAGGGCCGAGAAGGCAGAGGCCAGGTGGGGATGAGGGGCTCGGAGAGGCGCGGGGAGCCGGGGCAGGGGAAACGCGCGGACGCGCCAGGCGGGAGGCGCCCGCAGGCGGGAGCGCCCAGGTGAGCGGGCGGCACCTCACCTGGAACTCCGGGTACTCGAACATGTAGCTCATGCTGCACTTGTTCTCCTCGAAGCCGAAGAAGACGTCCCACAGCCCCAGGGCGGCCATGAAGACCATGCAGGCGTAAAACGCCAAGTTCCCGAGGTTGACGGAGTGCAGGAACATGGTGCCAGTGCAGCCGCCGCCGCCGCCGCCGGGCACCCAGCCCGGCCCGCGCGCGCCCCAGACGCCTGGCCGCTCCGCCGGAGCCGAGCAGAGGCCGCGCCGCGCGCGCCTGCGCGGATGCCCTGCCGGCCGCGCCGCCCCCAGTGCGCCTGCGCGCTGCGCCCTCCTCCCGGCGCTGCCCGAAGAGAAGGTGGAGATTGCAGCTGGAGCGCAAATCTGAGCGCAGAGGCGAAAGCGGGCGGGCGGCGGGGTGGGCTGGGCTGGAGGGAGAGGGGGAAGAGGGGAGGGGCGAGGAGAGGGAAAGGAGCAGGGGGGCTGGGAAGGGCAGGGAGAGGCAGGCTGGAGGGGGACCCGGGGAATGGGGGGGAGGGAGAGGATGGAGAGGGGTGGGAGGGGCGCGGGAGCTGAGGAGGCGAGGAGAGGTGAGGGCTGGGGTGGGTGAACCCCAAAGCGTTGCTGATGCTGAGCTGACCGGCCAGGGGAAGGGGCCATCAGAGCCGAAACGTTGAAACACCTCGCCCTGCGCAGTTTAAAAACCCTTCTCGTTCTCCGCCCCCCCCCCCCTTTTTTTTTGGAAACGCCTCTGGCCTCCGCAATGTGGGTTCTCCCCGCCGTCCCGGCACCTTCGCAGCTCTCAGGACCCCGGAGCTGAGGCCCGAACAGATGGCTTTTTCCTCTCTTGGACCGCCCGGTAGGGAACAGCGCACAAAAGCAGCGGCTCCTAAAAATCCACCAGCAGGTCCACAACTTTCTGTTCTCGGTGTGAGAGGGAAAACTGCACCACAGAAACCGTCGCTAATCTGGAAAAAGCGTTACCAAAATGTCCCTGAGCCCCGAGGCCCCACCTGGTATCTGCGTGACCAGTTGGACGCCGACCGCCTGGCCCCCAGAACCTCCACCTCTTGGGAAATTTCGGGCTGCAGGTTCACGGAGGGAGGCCGTGGCGCTCAAGCATCGACGCAGACGTAATTCATTTGGAAGAATTTCGGTTTGGCTTTGCACAAAGCAGGGGGTAAAAGCAGCTCCAACACCATCCGTAATCGTGGATAGCAGCATCAAAACACAGGAATGTTACGAGGAAAAACAAGCACGTTGTCACTCTTCAAAGCTGACCCAAGAGCAGCTGGTGTGTGTGTGTGACTGCAGGATTCTCAGAATTATTTTAGGCGCTGACGGAATTGCATTTCACTCGGGCTGATTCCCTGGTGTTTTTTTTCTGTGCAGAGGAAGTTTGGCTATTTTATGACACATAAAAATCAAGGAATTTCCAAAACTAAAAGCTTATAGTTTATCTTCTTCAGCACCCCGATATTCAGAGTTGAGAACACCTAGGAGGTGGGGTGGGATTAGGGGGGAGGCCGTGCCAGGGATGACAAATCATTTGGGGAAGGGGTTAAGTTTTACAGTAGAAAAAGGCATGCCTTGAGTCTGGGCACTTGAGAACATCGCACACGGAATGTCCGCCCGTGTTTCTCCTGCCCTCTCATGACCAGCACCAATAAACCAGGGGCGAACCTGCAGCTCTCACCTCGGTGCTGCTTAAACTTCAGGCGCACGGGAATCACGTGGAGGTTCTGTGTGCAAGCAGATCCTGACTCAGCCCTGAGGGAGTGGGCCCTGCCTCTCTGACAAGCTCCGAAGTGATGCCAGTGATCTGGTCAGGGGACCGCACTGAGGACTCCGCCACATGGAGAAACCCTGACCCTGACGACCGAGCTTGCTCTTCTGGGAGCTTTCATGAGTGTGGCCACCTCCTGCCTTTGTCGTCCCCCCCAGACGGGAGCAGGGGAGAGAGTCAGTGGGTTCTTTATGTTTGTCATCTTTGTGTTCCTACTTTTTAACTTTCCCTTTTCCTACCCATCATTATACCCTCCTGGCTCCCCTTCCTTTCATATCGAAACTAACCCTACTGAGCAAGACTGACCACCCTCCGCCAGTGCTGTCAACTTCCTGAACGTGTGCCTTTCCATCCCACTCCCTCTGCTTACAAACTTCCAGCCTTGGCTGAATGCGGTCTGGCTCTGAGCCCGGACACTGTACCTGAGCTCTGCTGGAGAAAATGACAAAATTATTGGAGTTACTGTTGAGAAATAGATGTGTGTTTCTGGTCAACCGTCCTATTCTGCAGACCACTTCTTTGAAGCTCTCTACATCGCCTCTTCTTTTTCTGTTAGCAGATTATCAGTACATCCTTCTATCTTCATATTCCTGCACAGAGATTTTGATTTTGATTTTCAGGTGCACATTCCTGCAACTCGTAATTTCCAAGTTCCTCATCGCCATCCATCCTAATGCAGTCGGAACATCGAAAGCGCCGAGAACAATGGCGGCCACTGTCAGGAGCTGCTGTTCTGAGAGGACATCAGGAGCTCATCCCTCTGTGCTGTAGTGCCCTCCCCCGCCGTTCCCTTCAGGGAATTGGTTCCATCACGTGGGAGTCTCCGTCCAGCCTTCCCCTTCTGTCCCCCCTCCCCTGAAGCAGGGACAGTATGCTCAGGTCTTACTAATTTTAAAAAAGACAAATCTCCCTGCAACTGTCACCTGTAGCTCTTGCCTTCTCATCACAGTCAGGGTTCCTACAGGTGTGGCTTTTAAAGCTTCGATTGGTGCCGCCTTTCATGAAGGAAAAGGCCATGCAATCATTTGATAATCACCCCTCCACTGAGATACTTCGTAACTGTATTAATGGAACCGTTTTTCGGAAAACCTGTTAGGTTTGTTTAAGTTCCATTAGCTTTTTTTTTTTTAATTTATCTTTATTGAAAATATTACAAATGTCCCTTTTCCCCACCCATTGAGCCCCTCCACCCTGCTCCTGCCCCCTCCCCAGGCCTTCACTGCACTATTGTCCCTGTTCATGGGCTATGCAAGTACGCAGGTAAGTTCATTGGTTAATCTCGCCCCTGAAATTCATCAGTCTGCTGCATGCTTCTATGTGTCTGGTTCTATTCGGTTCGTCAGCTTATTTTGTTCATTATATTCCACATATAAGTGAGAGCATGAGATGCTTGTCCTTCTCTGACGGGCTTTTGTTTGCTTGCTTTATTTACTGGAGGCAAAGACTGACTTTTCCACACATAGTAACCTCCTTCATGTCACCTAATTTTTAAAAAATGTGTTTTTTTGATTTTAGAGTGGAGGGTTGAAACATCCATGAGAGAGAACCATCGATCGGCTGCCTCCTGCACACCCCTCCTGGGGATGGAGCCTGCAGCCCGGGCACGTGTCCTGACTGGGATCGAACCAGAGACCTCTCCATGCATGGGGTGATGCCCAACCAGCTGAGCCACACCAGCCAGGGCTTACCTGGTTTTTGTACAGAGGAAGAAGCAATTGTTCTGGCTAGTGTGGGAATCTAGTTGTTTTCTAAAATTAATTTTGCTAAACTACACTGGTCACAGTGTACTACCCTCACTAGAGTTTTTAAGATAAACATTATTTTTTTTTCTTTAAAACCCCATAAATATAGATTGGCTATTAGAAACTAGGATTTATTTCAATCAATTGTTTTAAAGCCCTTTCTTAAATTTGTTGGTTTTACCTCCTACTACCTTATATGTTGGTTTTACCTCCTACCGCCTTATATGAATAGGCATTGAATAAATATTTGTTTTTAATTTATTTGAAAATAAGTCAGGCTACAGATTACAGTCATAAAACCTCACCTTTTCTTTGATGCTTCAAAGCTAAAAGAAAGAAAGAAAGAAAGAAAATAATGCCAGCAATTCTGTGCCTGCCAGCTCTGTTTCCAAGGAAACCAGAGAATGGATCATGAAAAACGAAATAAGGGTTTTCAACCTGATTACCCTTTTTGCACCAGTTCAGTCTCCTTTGCTGCAAAATGAAAGGCAACAGAGCCTCCACCTTACAACTCAGAGTTTTAGTCGTGCTGTCTCTTAAAACCAGGTCCCCCCCCACCCCCAATTAATATGTTGGATTATATGTTGGTTTTCTTGTAGAGACTGTTCACAGGATAAAGAATACCTTTTAAATATAAAGCACTATGTACACTTGCTGAATAAGCTAATATATTTTTAACTTCAGAACTGTCAAATGTTTAAATTATTGCATCTCAGATTTGACATTTCTTTGGAATAATATAAGAAAGTAATGGGAATATATAAGTAAAGGATAAGGACTTCTAGAATGAAGTGTTTTATTTAGAGAAGAAGGAGAGCAGCGACAGATTGAAAAAAATATAGGTGTCCAGGGAAAAATAATTGGACTTCCTTCAGTAGAACAAAATACCACTGTCACATTGCTTTGTCGCCATGATGGATAAACGATTCTGAAAAATAACAGCCAGAGAGCACAAAAGTTTGGTTTACCTTTATTATATTATATATTACTTTATTACATATTATTATATTACTAGTGGTGCTATATGTTTTACAAAAGCAATATTTTTTTCAAATCAACATGCTTTATACCTTAAACTCATACAATGTTACATGCCAATTATATCTCAATAAAGCTGGGAGAAAAAAAGCAGTATTCCTCTATTTTAGAATTTTAATTAAAGCCAGAGTGTTCCCTTCGGGGTGAAGCGCACATAGAAGTTTGTTTCAAGGGAAGTACTGTTTAAGAGGCTTTAGAAGGCATATTAATACTTTCATAATACTTTCAAATAATGAATTCTGAAATTCAGATAATAATTCTAATGGTAAAGAACGATGGATGTAATCATTGCTTGGGGTCTTCCTTACCAGTTTTCTGCTTATATATCCATTTCCACCGAAGGGTTGTAGCTCTTCAAAGGCAGGGTTGTAAGAGGGTCTTGGTTAATTTTAATGCCTAACCCCGGTACAGGCCTTGTAAGCAGAGGTAGTCTATAAGTGTTTTTGAATAAATATTTTTTAATTTAAGTAATATACTATAGCTAAAGCTTTTAGCTACATTTGTGTCTTTTATTACAAAATGCAAATTTTGTGATGTTCAAACACACTTGTAAACAGTCATAGCCAAGGTAGACTACTTATTGTAAAATAACTTAATTGAAAAAGTTTTTGAAAAAGACTTGGAGAGTAAAATATTAATTCAGAAAACTAGCTCAGCTTCTGGACGGCAAAAGAAACCATCTACAAAACAAAAAGGCAACCAACAAAAAGGGAAAAGATAGTTGCAAATGATAGCTCCTATAAGGGGCTAATATCCCAACTATATACAAAGAACTCGTACAACTCAACAACTGAAATACAAACAATCCAATTAAAGAAGGAGCAGAGAACCTGAATAGAAAAATTTCCAAAGACGACATAGACATGGCCAACAGGTAAGGAAAAGATGCTCACATCTCTAGTTATAAGGGGAATGCAAATCAGACCACACGGGGAGACCACCTCACACCTATTAGAATGGCTATTATCAGTAAGACAAGAAATAACAAGTGTTGGGGAGGATGTGAAGAGACAGAAACCTGGCACACTGCTGGAGGGAATGGAAATGGGCGCAGTGTGAAGGTTCCTCGAAAAAAGAGAGCTACCATATGACCCAGCAATCCCTCCTGGGCAGGCCCTGGCCAGGTAACTCGGTTGGTTAGAGCATCGTCCCTATACGCCAAGGACGCGAGTTCAATCCCCGGTCAGGACACTGACAAGACCATCATCTTTCGGTCAAAGAGGCGAACGGGACGAGATGGCACAAAACTGACATTTGGAAATCCTGACGCAAAGAAGGTGGGAAGTCCTTGAAAGGAGAGACAAGTCTGCTTTACTCACAGGCACAGAACGCTGGTGGAAGGTCTTCTGTCTGTTTTCTTTGCTCCGGGCAGTAAGGGAGTCCTCCTAGGGCAGCCCATTGCAGTGCCGGCTGGAGTTCCTGTGGCCTGTGATTCGGAGCCCCTGCCACCCTGTGGTGTGAGGCAGCGGGCCAGCGCGTTTCTGTTTTTCTGATCAGTGGCTCTGCCTAAAGCTGGGGGGTCCTTCCTCCCCCTGCCCCTCAAGGCCGGTGCAGACCCACAGCCGCTGCTGCGCTCCCCAGGCCTCTCCAAGGGGCTGCTGCCGCCGCTAAAGCCCCATAGGAAGCACGCGGGAAGCCTGCAGGCCACCTGCTGGGTGGCAGAGGCGTGTGCCCTGTGCCCAGATGGGGACACAGAAGGGCCCCTGGCTCTGCTGTTCTCAAACCCTCATCAGTGAGTCACATCACAGAGGCTGCAGGCAGTTCCCCCTGAGAGCTGCTGTGGGGCTAATTCCCACTTGGATTTTTGAGTAGAGACAGAGCCAGCAGAGCCTGAGGGGAGTCGGCCTGGTTGTCAAGCTGTTCTCTCTTTCCCGGGTCTTGTGGGCGGGTCCCCTGGACGGGCTCAGGCAGAGAGGTATGTTCTGGTGCCGCCTGCTCAATCCAGCCAGCAGCTCCTGCCCGTGTCCCTGCACGACCCCGATGCCCTGCCAGATGGAGGATGACGGATCCTCCTCTCTTGTTGTGGGTGCCGAGGTGGGCCCCTTCGAGCAGTAGGGGAGGAAAAAACCCAAAGCACCCAGGTCAGAACCCGAGGTGAGCAGTTGTCCTGAAGCATCCATCTTATATAAATACTGCTGTTTGAAATATTAACCCTGCTATTTGGCTTCTGTAAATTCTTGCTTGCTAAGACTACTCCCACTTCAGAGAGGCCATTAACCCTTTCCCAGACAAGATTATCAGTGCTGGCGCCAGGCCAGGCCTCTGGTTGAGGTCTCAAGGTCCTGGCACATACAGGCTTTTTAAGAACTTGTAAAAGGGGCCGGAAACACCCCATATTTGGGAGACAAAGAAGGTGGAAACATATAAATAGGGAAGGTTCCTGCATGTTGGGGCCCAGAATTTGAGAGACATTTTCCTCTGGACCCACGCGTAATAAATGTAACTCCATCTCTCTAAGTGTTGCTTTGCTCTTCTTCGGTTTTCTGTAACAGTCCAAGTCCAGCCAATCAAGGCAGAGGGAGGGGCAGAACAGTCAGGAACCGGGACAAGGGCCACAGACTCCAAGTCTGCGCTGAAGAGAAGGAGAGAACCGGGGTGGGGCCGCAGCCTGAGGATGACCGCTGGCGCGTGGGGGCAGCTAAGCAAGAACAGAGAACCGGGAATACGCGGGCGGCGAGCTGGCTTAGAGCACTCCGCGAGGTCAGAGGCCAGCGCGTCGTGGAGGCACGAGATGTGCTCCCGTGGGCCTCGCCTGTTCTCCTTCCTCGTCCACATCTACCTCTTCCTCCGAAATACAGGGAGCACTCACGGGTTGATAGTGCCGATGGGATGTGTAAAAGCGGGTGATGGGCCTGGCTGGTGTGGTTCAGTGGTTGAGTGTTGACCTATGAACAAGAAGGTCACAGTTCAATTCCCGATCAGGGCACATGCCCGGGTTATGGGCTTGATCCCCAGTAGAGGGCATGCAGGAGGCAGCCGATCAATGATTCTCCTCATTGATGTTTCTCTTTCTCTCTCTCCCTCTCCCTTCCTCTCTGAAATCAAGAAAAACATATATTTTTTTAAAAAGCGGGCAATGGTCCTCAAACAGATATTTGTATGCCCAGGTTTATAGCAGCCTTATTCACAATGGTCAAAGGTAGACGCAACCCATGTGTCCAGAACAGCCGGATGAATAAGCAGCATGGTGTGTGTGTGTGTGTGTGTACACACACACATACACAGTGGAATACTATTCAGCCTTAAAAAGGCAGGAAATCCTGACACGTGCCACCACATAGATTAAGCTTGAGGACATTGTGTGAAGTAAAATAAGCCAGTCACAACAAGACAAACGCTGCCTGGCTCCCCTTGGGGCAGTCAGAGTCATAGACACAGAAGGCAGATGGGGCTGCCAGGGCTGGCGGGGGTGGGGGTGGGGGAGTCGTTAGTAAATGGGTGCAGAGTGTCCGTGTCGCAAGGGGAAGGGAGTTCTGGGGATGAATGGTGGTGGCTGCACAGCAACGTGGATGTGCTGGTGCCACGGGCCCGTACACGGATGACGTAAGAATACAGAATGTGTGTGTGTACTACCACAGTTTTAAAAAGGGATTTTCACTTTTCACAGCAGTGGGTAACTGGTGTGAATTATGCATGAAGCCTGCCGTCAAAGCATTTTCAGTTTAGCGAGAAAGCCAATGATTCTTGTTCTCAGGAAAAAAGAAAGTATAAAAAAATATTTTTAGGAATTGCAGGAATTACTTGTAAGTGGGAGTGTCTTCCTTTTGGCATCAGGAGGAACCCAGCACTTTTCTGCCAAAAGTGATAGTTTCCCCGAGGAGCTATTATCAGCCTGTCCTCCTATGAGAGAGAGAGAGAGAGAGAAAGAGAGAGAGAGAGAGAGAGAGAGAGCAGGAGAGGGGAAGGAGGTAGATTAACACAACGGGCCATGCGAGCACAGGGTGCTCAGGAAAAATCTGGGGGAAAGGAAAAGAAAAAAGGGGGACGTGGAGATAAATGGAAAGTAGAAACAACCTGAAACCAGAGGACACAGGAGAAATGGCAGCAGTGGGGCTCCCCTGAAGTCCGTGAACCCCAGCAGCAAGCACAGTGCGGGGACCGGGACACTTCAAGGCACTTGGTCCGTCAGCAGAAGAGCTCAATGGAGAAGACGCAGAGCCCAACAGAGGCAGCTGTGCTGACGCCCAGGGCTTCTTGGGAGTAGATCTCGGTTGGGGACGGAGCATGTCTGCATTTCTAGGAAGTCCCCAGGGGATGCCAGGTACTTCTGGTTTGGGGACCATGCTATGAGAACCATGGCTCTAGATTTTAAAAGGTATAGAATGTAAGTGGTCAGTTGTGTACATTTGGGGTTTTTTTTTGTTGTTTTTTTTTTGTTTTTTTTTTTATGCTTAAACAGGAAGGCCTAAGTCAAAACCCGTGGTAAGGGGCTGTAGGGAAAATATTTAAATCCAGGTAGACTTTGCCCACCAGTGGGTTTCTCCGTGCAGTGGTTAAGAGTGTGAATACTTGAGCCCTGGCCGGTGTGGCTCAGTTGGATGGGCATTGTCCCGTGCACCGAAAGGCTGCTGGTTTGATTCCCGGTCAGGGCACATGCCTGGGTTTCAGGCTCAGTCCCTGTAGAGGGCAGTGCAGGAGGCAGCCAACCAATGCTTCTTTCTTTCTCTCTCTCCCTCTCCCTTCCTCTTTGGCGGGAGAGGGGGGGGAGGGGGGTGTGAACACTTGAGTCAGACAGACTCCAGTCTGTAAACCTTTGGGCAAGCTTCTTAGCCTATATCCTATGTCTTTCATCTGTAAAATTAGGATAACACAGCACCAGCGCAGTGGGGCTGTGGAAAGACTGACTGATAGGAGTAGACGCACAGAAATTTAGCACAGGGCCAGGGCATCAGGAAATGTAGCCCGCACTTGTTTTGGGCAAAGAAGCATCAATCTCTGCCACATTTGCAGCAGTCCCAATTACCTCTCTGTTACTGCGGAAAGCCTTCTGAAATCTGAATCTTAGGAACAAAGCCAAGATAATAACCTGCCAGACTGATCCTCCCGGCTCACCATGGAAACCACTGCATCCCGTGGCAGGTCACTTACAAGCAAAAGTATAAGGATATGAATTGCCTTTCTGGAAATGTTTAATCCTGGAAAACTGCCTCCAGTGTTACCAGAGAGGGAGAAGACGGCTCCCAAGTCTTCCCGAGTGAGTTAGTTTGCGAGTGTAATATTGTTCTGTATCTTGCATTCATAGCACTGTGCGAAAAGCGTTGCAAGGGAAACAGAGGGTTTTTGTCCTTTAATTTGTGATGAAAAATTGAAGCTAGCCGATAGGATGGAATGCTATTTTTTTTATTATCTGTAAAACAATAAAAACTATTAATTTGGGATGAAAATAATTGTGATTTCACTAAAACAAATACATGACCAGTTTCAGTATTGTTCAGTTAGAGGATATGGTTATGGCAGCTGAGAAATGATGGAGTTTTTCCTTCCTCTCCCATGCATCACATGGGAACGCTCTGGACCATGGCTTCTGGGCCGGTTGATGAGCTATCCCCTCGCAAGGATGCAAATCTTTGCCCCCTGCACCTCCCAGCTCTCTTCAGAAGACAAGCCCTGAGATGATTCCATTACTTGCGTGAAGCGCACAAGTGGGCTCTGTGCTCTGAAGGCTGGGTGTGCTGCTGCTGCTGCTGTCACGCTTCTCTTTGTATTGTGCCTTTTGGATGGCTCACAGAGAGACACCGTCAGCTGCTACCCACAATCCTCTCCTCTTTCCTTGGGAGCCGTCCCTTCTCTCCTGCATGGCCGTGTGCTTCAGGGAGACCAGCCCCATGGCCAGCCGAGTGAAGGGAGGGGAGAGGGTGGTATTTCTGACCCTAGACTGGCATGTGACAAGGGCTTGTGAAACAATTCTGGAGATGAGGAACATGTCTGGTGGAGACATGTGGGAAACCTTTCCTTACTCTCAAAAGGGGTCTCAATTGGCCATTTAAGTTTAATAGTAAAGGACAGGTTACTGATAACAATGCATTGTAAATCCTTCAGAAGGAGAATGTTTTGCGGATCGTGTGTGTGTGTGTGTGTGTGTGTGTGTGTGTGTGTGTGTGGCCGTTTTACATTATTAGCTTTTAAAGTCAATACTTTTAAATGGAAACAACTTGCCAAAAATCTGTCACGGAATTTAGGGACCCGTTACATCAAAGTTTAATGAGAGAAAAATAATTCTGTATTCAGCTCAATCTAATTGAAACCCCATCAAAGACATTACCAAGAACATGAGGAATCTTTCGAGTGAGGAATAAATTATCTTGATGGAGTGATGGGGTCACCAGTATTTACATAGGCTACAATCTACCAGATTGTACACTTTAACGTGTGCAGTTTAACTGTCAACTGTATCTCAGATAACTTTCTCTGGTTACAATGCAATTAAGTTAGAAATGAATAATAAAAAAAACCTAGTAAAATCCATGTAGATATTGTAAAATTTCTAAAAATTCACGAGTCAAAGAAAAAAATTATGATAACATTTAGAAATTCTTTAAAATTGAGTAACAAAAACAGTACATAACAAACCTTCTGAGATGCAGCTAAAGAGTTGCTCAGAGGTAAACTTATCTTAAATGCTTACCCAGGAAAATGAGGAGGACTTGGTATTATTACTCTAAGTTAGAAAAAAGACTAAATGATGAATAGAAGAATATAAAAATAAAAACTGAAATTAATGATACTGAAAGTATACATATAAAAGGAAAGATCCCCACATGAAAGGTGTTTACTTTAAGTGACTAGACAAACCTCTGGCAAGTGTGACGATGGGAAAAAGAGGAGGAATTAAAACAGAGGAGAAAGGAAACAAGATACTGTAGACGTTAAAAACATGTGAGAATATCACGATCCACTTCGGCCAGTGCAGTAACAGGAGCCAGATTAATCATCCTGCCTAAAACAACCAAAAAGCCAGACAAAAATATGTGAAACAATGATTTTAAGACACCGGACATCAGAGGACAAAAAAACCCTGTAAGTCCTGAAAAACTGAACAACCACAACAAAAGAAAGCACGGGAGGAGAGCCCTGGGAGTGGCACGTAGTATTCTGAGAGCTTCAGGCCCCCGTGCAGGGGATGGGGGACCCAGGTGAAGCCCAGCAGGTTGCCTGAGTTGCTGAGTTGATTCTCCAAGAACACAGAGCGGAGTCCAGGGCGACCAAAGAAGCCAGCGTTCGCAGGCAGAGCACCAGGCTCAGAGGCAGAGCGGGGGACATCTGCACGGGTGTGAGGACACTGCATTAGGCCAGAGCACGGCGCATCCGGAGGCATTCAGGGAAAGAGTGTCTGGAGTTCACAGAAAGCCAGAACCACTGCCTGCTTCTACCCGCCAGTCTAGAAAGATCTCATAACTCACGGGTCCTGGATCAAAGACTCTGAAGAGATGACAAGGGAACATGGGGAAACTTTCTGAGGGTAGAGTGTAGGGATGGAGAGGGGTCAGGGGGGTTATGCTAATGGCATCCCTTCAACTAGAACAAACACCAGGAGTAGGGAACAGTGTTCCCCCTAAAGATAGCATTTTATAGTTAAGGCAAAGCAAGGCATCCCCACCATGGCACAGATATTTTCACAGGGAAGGGCAGCCAGCAGGTAGAGCAGTGTTCACAGCAAAGGTAGATTACTCGAGGTTTATCGGCACCATCACCAAGCAGGTTCAAGTTCCAAAGCAGGACAGAGAAAGATGCCAGAATGTGCCTGGCTGGTGTGGCTCAGTGGTTGTGCATCGACCCATGAACCCGGAGGTTAATTCCCAGCCAGGGCACATGCTCAGGTTTGGAGCTCGATCCCCAGTAGGGGTTATGCAGGAGGCAGCCATCAGTGATTTGCTCTCATCATCGATTTTTCTATCTCCCTCTCCTTTCCTCTCTAAAATCAATAAAAAAATATATATTTTAAAAACATGAAAGATGCCAGAATTTAAACAGTATATAGGATGTCCAAAAGAATATATATATACACAGATACATATGTATATACACTTTGAATAATTATAAAGGCAGTATTTATTAAAATACATTTCGTTTTCAAAACTGAGCTATCAGCTGTTACAATGTGCATACATTTTGGGGGGACAGCCTGTATATTCACTTGCACGCTAGAGAAATGTTCTGAATATATAATATGGCAGTGAATTTTAACATTTTAAAATGAGACAAATCTTACTGGGAGAATAATTATCACGTGCACATTGTACAAAATTCAAAGGGCATAAAATAAAGTGAAAAATCTCTCCCCTAGCATGGCAATTACTTGTCGGTTATTTTTCTAATTACATATCCTCAGAGAAGTGCTTTATTTCATTCGCCCTTTCCTCTTGATTTGATGAGTACAAAGTTCTCAATTTGCAAATGAACTCTTGGAACACAATTTGCTTGCACGTCCTGTGGAATTCAGACCGCAGGGTACATGTCTGTTTCTGGTTTCTTAAGGAGGCTCACCAGCTTTCAATTACACTGCAAATGTAGCACAGGTAATAGTACGAAACCGAGCACCTGTCATCCTGTGGTTTCCATGCTGAATGTGTTCCAAGTTTTAACGAAGACTATGAGAAATATATAGAATTCTCTGCATGTTACTCTCCTCTAAAATCCTAGTAGAGAGCCTCTCTCTTCTTCCCCAATCTCTACACTAGAGTAATAATAATAATAAAACGTGTCTATGGAGGTGGGTGAGGTAGTCATGGAACTTCCGGGAGGGTAACAACATACACCATGGGATCCCCGTGTTGACTGGGAATCAAGCGATTGGACCCCGTAGCACTGATAGCACCCTATAGGGCAAGGTCAGATGTAGCAGTGACTTTTAACTGACAGACACCATTGAAAAGTTGACCATCTGTTTCATTCTATACAAATGGTACCTGTCCTACCTTTTAGTTTTAATGGATACAACTTAAAAAGGAAGTCTTTTTCATGGTCATTTTTCTTATTTTACTTCCAGGAAGTACAACTATTTATTCTACAGTATGTTTCAAAGCCAGCTCACCATCATGATATGTGACAAATCTTTTGGCTGGAAAACCAGAGTAGGTATATTTATGGTCTCTTACTTCAGCAAGCAAGCAACTGTCAAGTAATTAAACCAAACATTTTCTTTTCTCTCTCGTTCGATTTATTGACCAGATACATTAGGGCAAGGAATATGCTTAGAGAAGAGTCAGACAGCCTCCTGGGATGAAGCCGACATGGAAATGAGCAAGATTCACAGAGGGCTACAAAGAAGAGGGGCGTCAATGCTCTCTGCATCTGGGGGCGGGGCTTGGAGAGTGACACTCACAGGAGACTGACAACCTCTTCCGAGTCTGCCTGGCACAGAGCCTGAGGTGCACAGAGCAAAGGCGCAGAGCTGGGCAATACCCTCCCCCACCCCATGCTGGGGAACTGCAATTAGGTGGGGTGTGGCCGGCAGAGGGGATGTGGGCGGGAAGGGGGCCCGGGTTGAGTCTGGAGGCTCCAGATCATCCAGGATTTATAGGTTCATGCCTTGCATTTGAGCTCATCCATCATAATACTCTGGAAACCTTTTAAAAAAAACATTACTAGTCTTTTTACTCCCCTTACTAACTAGTTATTTTAAGTTTTATAAACTTTAAAATTAAATACACGCTAAATGATAAAACTCTTAATAGCTTAAATGGAGATTCTAAGATGAAAAGTCAAAGGTGCTCTCTTCACCGTCATGCATAACCCCTCGTCCTACTCACCTGTGGAAGTGTGCTTTTTAATTGATAGACTATATTACAAGAATACATCACCCATACAGATAGGTATCAACTATTTCCTTACAATTTATTTGAGACTAGAGGCCAGGTGCATGAAATTGGTGCATGGAGGTGTGTGTCCTTCAGCCCAGCCTGCACCCGCTCCAATCTGGGACCCCTTGAGCGATGTCGACTGCCCATTTAGGCCCGAGCAGATATTTTATAGAATATCCTACCGGGATCAGGCCTAAACGGGCAGTCGGACATCCCACTCACAATCCAGGACTGCTGGCTCCCAACTGTTTGCCTGCCTGCCTTCCTGATTGCCCCTAAACGCTTCTGCCCGCCAGCCTGATCACCGCCTAACCACTCCCCTGCCAGCCTGATTGATGCCTAACTGCTCCCCTGCCAGCCCGATTGCCCCTAACTGTCCTCCCCTGCCAGCCTGGTCACCCATAACTGCCCTCCCCTTCCAGCCTGGTCACCCCTAACTGCCCTCCCCTGCCAGCCTGGTCACCCCTAACTGCCCTCCTCTGCTGGTCTGGTCCTCCCCAACAGCGCTCCCCTGCTGACCCATCACCCCTAACTGCCCTCCCCTGCCAGTCTCATTGCCCCTAACTGTTCTCACCTGTTGGTCTGGCCCCCCTCCCCAAATGCCCTCCCCTGCAGTCCTGGGTCCCCCCAAACTGCCCTTCCCTACAGGTCTAGTCCCCCCCCCCCACTGCCCTCCCCTACAGGCCTGGTCACCCCTAACTGCCCTCCCCTGCAGGTCTGGTCCCTCCCAACTGCTCTCCTTGCAGGCCTGGGTCCTCCCCAGCTGCCGTTCCCTGCAGGCTCGGTTGCCCCCAACTTCCCTCCTCTGCTGGCCTGGTCAATCCTAACTGCCCTCCCCTGCTTACTTGATTGCCCCCAACTGCCCTCCCTTGCAGGCCTGGTCCCCCCAACTGCTCTCCCCTGCAGGCCTGCATCCCCCCCAACTGCCCTTCCCTGCAGGCCCAGTCGCCCCCAATTTCCCTCCCCTGCAGGCCTGATCACCCCCAACTTCCCTCTCCTGCAGGCCTGGTCACCCCCAACTGCCCTTCCCTGCAGGCCTTTGTTGCCCCCAACTTCCCTCCTCTGCTGGCCTGGTCACCCCCAACTGCCCTCCCTTGCACGCCTGGTCCCTCCCAACTGCCCTCCCCTGCTGGCCATCTTGTGGCTGCTATCTTGTGTCCACATGGGGGCAGCCATCTTTGACCACATTGGGGCAGCCATCTTGTGTGTTGGAGTGATGGTCAATTTGCATATTACTCTTTTATTAGATAGGATTTGCAGGATCAGAAGCAGATCTGTCTTATTTCCTCAGGAATTTGGGTTTTCTTTTTAGTGTGTGTGAGTATTTAAAAATACTATACACACATGTAAATACACATGCCATTTATTGGTTATGGGAGCCAATATTTTAAAATATTTTACTTTATGGAATTTTCCAAACCTATACAAAAATGGTTACATTAATACAGTGAACTTCTATATTCAAATTATCGAACTATAACAATTACTAATGCTTTCCTTTTTAAATTCTATACCCTATACACCACACCCCCTTTTTTTGCTAGAGTTTCAAATGAATCCTGACTATATAGTATTTCACTCACAAATACTTCAATTTATATCTTTCACAGCTAAGTATTTTAAATACATTCACAATACTGTTATCATACAAAGCAATTCTGTTTTTCTCCATGATCTCAACAATGCCTTTTACTTTGAGTTTTTTGGATTAGAACCCAAACAAGATCTATACACAACATCAATTTGAGACACAACTTGTATTATTTATTAAATTTCTATCTTCACATGAATCTGCATACGAACTTGCTTCCCATTTCCATGGTCTTTCTGCCTAATCTTGTGCCAAAATAACATCGCTTCAATTACACAGATTTCTAATATGTCTTAATATTTGGTAATACTTTCCCCCCTCAATACTCTCCTTAGGGATTCTCTGACTCTTCTTTTTGTTTGTACTTTAAGATAAAGTTTGTAATCCACTCAACTAGATTCAGGGGGGAAAAAATCCTGATGGTAATTTCATTAAATTTATAGATTAACTTAAAAGTTTACATCTTTATGATGTAAGTCATAAATAGTATCTTATTTTTTCCAATCTTTTTTGTGTCATCAGGAGTGTTCAATAGTTTTTATTATATAGATGTTACCCATTTGTTATTAAGTTTATGCCCCAGTATTATATCTGGGCTCTTCTAAATAGTGTTTGCTCTTCATTTTTCCTTTTATCGGCTCACTGGTTGTTTATAAGAAGCTGACTTATTTATATTAATTTTACATCCCACTTCTTTACAAAGGTCTCTTATAATTTTTATTAATTTTGCCATTTATTTTCTTAATATATAGCCATGTTATCTGCAGAGAGAGAGGTTTTTTTTTTAATATATTTTTATTGATTTCAGAGAGCAAGGAAGAGGGAGAGAGAGATAGAAACATCCATGATGAGAGAGAATCATGGATTTGCTGCCTCCTGCAAGTCCCCCACTGGGGATCGAGCACACAACCTGGGCATGTGCCCTTGACCGGAATCGAACCTGGGACCTTTCAGTTCGCAGGCCGATGCTCTATCCACTGAGCCAAACTGGCTAGGGCGAGAGAGAGTTTTTTATCTTTCTTCCAATCCTCAGGCGATTAAAAGCTTCCTCTTGTCTAAGTGTGTTAGCTAATACCTCTGTTTCCAGTGGGAATGGTGATGGCCGTGGTGGTCACCTCTGTCTTCTTCCCGCCTCCAGCAATGTTTTCCCATCAGCTAAGAAGCTGGCCATGGGCTGAAGTATCCCTCAATCCCTATTTAACTTAGCATTTTTAACATGAATGGCCGTTTCATTTTACCAAATTCCTTTTCGGCATTTCTGAGTGCACTAATCCGATTTTTATCCTTAGCTTTATGAATGTGACCAGTCATATGAACTGATGTTTTATTATGGAATCACTCACATCCTTGGAACACATTTTGTAATCTTTAAAATACGTGAGTGGTTCTTTTGCTAATAGTTAAGGTTTTTTACATCTCACAAGTGGGACTGGCTTGCTTTCTTTTCCTGAAGATGTAAGCGGGACAGATCTGGGCGGGATCAAACAGCATGGGGACAATCTCCTCTTCCGCGGGTTGGCAGGTTCCTCAGCTCCACCCAGTTCTCCAGCATGTGGGCCCCAGAACAAAAATGGAAAGCCCTGGCCTCCCTCCCCACCCCCACTCCCGGGAACTCTCACCCACAGATGTTGCATGTCGGAACCAGCAGTGGGTAGGGGGTGCTGGATCTTTTGAGACATGAGCACACTTTTAACACCAAACCTGACGATGATTTCTCATTAGGAGGACTTCAAGGCCACAGACGCCCAGCTGCCAAACGGGCTGTCTGGCCTCAGATGCCGAACAGAATTTACGTTCTTTCCCATCCTTCTCCTCCTTATTTAAAATGTGGTCTGGAAACCCATTTTGAAATGCAAACACAAAGCTCGGAGATAAAGGAGCTTCTTAGTTATAGTTTAACAGCCTCTGACACCTGTTCAGTCTGAGAGCCAAGCGCACGTTGTCACAGGTCGCACATTTGGCTTCAGTCTCGACTAGTCCAGAGAGAGGCCAGGAACATTCGTAAGCCATATTGTGTTCATTGAGCTTTTGTCCCTCCCTTCAGCATGTTTACATTTTTTAAAGTAGGATAATTTCAGTCTGGAGTTACAGATCCTATTGCCTTTAGGGAAAAAACTAGCCAAGACCACTACCATGGCCCTAGCTGGTTTGGCTTGGTGGATAGAGTGTCAGCCTGTGGACTGGAGGGTCCCAGGTTCAGTTCTGGTCAAGGGCATGTGCCAGGGTTTTGAGCTCGATCCCCAGTGGGGGGCGTGCAGAAGGCAGCCAATCAATGGTTCTATCTCATCATCGATATTTCTCTCTCTCTCTCTCTTTCTCTCTCTCTCTCTCTCCTTCTTCATTCCTCTCTGGAATCAATAAAAAATATATATATATTTTATAAAGACCACTACCATGGATACTGCCCAACTTTAGAAATGAAGTTATTCCTGGGTTTGTGTGTGTGTGTGGGGGGGGAGGGGTGGTTTGAAGATCATCCGTTTAATAAAAGTTATTTTAGCCATTGTGGTTTAGAAAATATTCCTAACCCCATTTTCACCTCTCTTTACCAGTCTGTGCATGCAAATGTGGTCACAGGATACCGATACCTATGTATAAATGGCAATGGTTTCAAATTTCACCCTTGTTAAACAGGAGCTATTTTTCTCCAAAATGATCCTGAGTATGTCTGGGAGTCCCTCAGGAAGTGTCTTCCCCATATTCACAGACCACTCTCTCAGCTTTCCTCATGACATGACATCATTCATCCATCCATTCATTCATTCTACAGGTACTGAGTGCCTACCTTGGAGAGGATATAGCAGAGTCTTCCAGACATCTCTGTCCTGGTCCGCCTGGGGCACCCATCATATTTCTCCGGGTCCACTCCAGTTCTCCTCTGCCAACATTCATTGCTGGCAAGCGGCTGGAAGAAATGTTTACCGCGGCCTCTGCTGAGGAAGCTCGCCGCCAAACACCTGACCGAGAATGTGCCAAGGATGCCGCCTCCTAATCTCCCCACAGCCGCGGAGCTCACGTGGCAGCGCAATGCTGGGCTCCACGGGGAGGGAGAGACGTGGCCCTCCTCAACTGGTGCCACTCTTTGACGTGTGGGCTCCAGAGCAGGGCTCCTTCTTTGTGGGGAAAAAAAAAAGGTTTCTGTAACTGTAGGGGCTCACCACCATCCAAGGGGCTCAGTGTCGTGTGTTCTTCTCTGTAATTCTCATCACCCCTCGTTCCTGCCGCACCAACAGGTAACCGACCGCAGCACCCAGGCATGTCAATGAGGACACACACTTCCGTGGGGTGAGGGTTGTGTTATAGTAGGAGTGTCTGGATGTTAGCTGAGAGGGCCTGTCTGATTATGTAGCATACTTCCAAAGCGTGGTCAGCCAGCTAGAATATAAAATTCAGCTACGGCCTGGCCAGTGTGGCTCAGTGGTTGAGCGTTGACCTATGAACCAGGAGGTTATGGTTCGATTCCCGGTCAGGGCACATGCCAGGGTTGCTGGCTTGATCCCCAGTGTGGGGTGTGCAGGAGGCAGCTGATCAATGATTCTCTCATCGTTGATATTTCTCTCTCTCTCCTCTCTCTTTCTCTCTGAACTCAATAAAAAAAATATATCTAAAAAATAATGATAAAATGCAATTACTTGAAGATTTTCTCAGACGTTGGTATGGTTTGCTTTAATGTGGTGGGAAATATGGATAGTAGGGACCTTGAGGTTGCCTAGAGCTGGGTATGATACTGGGTTGAAAGTAGCATCTAATTCTTATGGGAATTGAAAAGAATTGGGTAGAGTTACCTCCAGAAGATCCGAAGCAAAGTAGATGATGTGATCAGAAGAAAGATTCAAACTCTAGAATATTGAGAAATCCTGTTGTCAGGGAAAATGTGTGGCAGCTTCTAAGGGCAACAAAAATGAATACAAACAAACAAAAGACATGAGAACAATCAGAAACTGCTGAGGGATTTGCTCTGGGAAGGCTAAGGATAAATAAAAATAAATCCAACCACCACCAAGTCTGACCTGACAAGTGGGTGAGTATCCACGATAGCCTTGCGTATTTTAAGAATAGTCTAGTTCAGACGTTTCCAGACTGCTGTAAAAATAAGAAAGAATCCAGCACAGGGCTGTGCTGTGTATCACATCTGACTCCAGATACCACTTATGACCAGAGGGTAGATAGGTAGCTCAAATGGTGAAATTTCCGGCATTTTGCTCAGTTCCTTCCATCACTTAAATTCCCTCCGAAGGGCCTGGCTGGCGGGGGTCCGTGGTTGAGCATTGACCTTTGAACCAGGAGGTCACAGTTAGATTCCCAATCAGGGCGCATGCCCGGATTGCAGGCTGGATCCCCAGTGCGGGGCGTGCAGGAGGCAGCCAATCAACGATTCTCTTTCATCATTGTTGTTTCCATTTCTCTCTCTCTCCCTCTCCCTTCCTCTCTGAAATCAATAAAAATATTTTTTTAATGATCTCAGGAGGAAATATTTATAAACATAAGACTCAAGAGCAGGTGAGTTCTCAGCCTAGGACTTGAAAAAGTAGAAATTAATTATTTATTTTCCTTTTAAACTATTTATTTAAAAGCTAGCATTTGTTATGAATAATTATTTTTGAAATACAGAAATAAATGTCCAAGATACAAGGAAAGGAGTCTTACCCAGTCCCCACTCCGCAGAGGCAGGCGCTGGTACGTGACAAGTGTATTCTCCTTGCCTTTCTCTTGAGCATGTACAGGACATCCTGTTTCTCGAATGTGGAATCATCCTTAGCTTTATACATTCATATCTATGCAGTTATGCAAGCATTCTAAGACGTAAACCCTGGCCATGGAATTGCTTGGTTAGATAGCATGTGCATTTTGAATTTTGGTAAGTATTCCCCAAATTACCTCTAAAACGTTTGCCCCGATTTACACTCCTGCGAAGGATGAGTAAGCGTGCCTGCCTCCCTACCTGCTCCCCATGCTGTGCATGCAGGCACTTAGTTACGTTAGAGCAGTGGTTCTCACCCTTCCTCATGCCGCAACCCTTTCACACAGCTCCTCGTGTTGTGGTGACCCCCAACCATAAAACTGTTTTCGTTGCTACTTCATCACTGTAATTTTGCTACTGTCGTGACCCACAGGTTGAGAACCGCTAGCAGGGTCGCCGAAGACCATCGGAAAACACAGATATATACATTACGATTCATTAACAGTAGCAAAATTACAGTGATGAAGTAGCAACGAAAACAATTTTATGGTTGGGGGTCACCACAACATGAGGAACCGTATGAAAGGGTCGTGGCATGAGGAAGGATGAGAACCACTGCATTAGAGAATGCGCCTCTCCCTTCAAAAGACATAGGGATGAAGGCCTCGCCTCATACTCTTACTTTCCTTTATTTTCTCTTTGCTTTTCATAACCGAGGTTTATTCCTAAGAGGGGAAAGAAGGAATATGCTTGTTGGGGTTTCAGGATCTTCCTCATACACACAGGCATGCTCCAAGTCAGGAACACCTATCTTATAAGCATCGGTACCTTATAGAAAAACTGTTCAAGTAGACATGACATGTAATCACCCCAAGGCAGGAGGATGGTTCCTTTCAGATCCTAGAGAAGAACAGATACATTCCCCACGTCTCCTTATCAATACTCATTCACTCATTCATTCCCTCACAGATGCACGAATCCATGCATTAATTAATTAAAATATATATATTTTATTGATTTCAGAGAAGAAGGGAAAAGGAGAGAGAGAGAGAACCATCAGTGATGAGAGAGAATCATTGATTGGCTGCCTCCTGCACACCCTATTGGGGATCGAGCCTGTAACCCGGGTATGTGCCCTTAACTGGAATTGAACCTGGGACCCTTCAGTCTGCAGGCCAACGCTCTATCTACTGAGCCAAACAGGCTAGGGCCATGTATTTGCTCTTAGTCTGCTAAGTTTTGGGTACCATGCCAATCATTGTAGCTATAAGGACGAAATACAGTCTCTGCCTTCAAGAAGGTTGCAATCTGGTCCTAATGGAAAAGACAGCAGGAAACTGACCGTGATCACAGGGTGGGAGAGAGCTGCTCTCACGCCAGTGCTGGCTCAGGAGCGATGGGGCGGGGTAGGTGGCAGGAGAGGAGAAAACCGTGAGGACCTAGCAAAGGCAGCTAAACCTACCTGAGAGGGAGGGCGGCAGAGAAGGGCATGCAGATTAGTCAACGTGCTCCCTAGTTTCCTCCACTCCTTTCTGAGAGAACATGCAGCATCCGGCCACAGCAGTTCAGTGGCCATAACAGCCCCTCCCAACTTGTGCCTGCTGTCTGCCTCTGCCTGGCTCGTGTTTCCCTGTGGCCAGCGTCCTGCCTTGTCTTACCTGTCTCCGTGGATGGTTTCACTTTGGAGCTTCTAGTTATGGCTGATGGGAACATAATTTAACAATCAAAGAAACCATTGGTGTGCTCAGAACACTTACCCGGAAAGAATTCCAAAGTGTTCTAGAAACACAGCCCACTGCCCTCTAATCCCCACAGCAAGCGACCTGTCTTCTTCGTAAGTGAAGGGACTTCCCAGGGTCTGGCTCCGGGTGGAAGGTAAGGGGTGAGTGCTCCCAAGCAGATTGGGCCAGGAAGCCTCTCCCTCCCCAAGGGCCCCATCCTGACTTCCTGTAGAGGGTAACCCCTGGCGTTTCTGACTGGGATAACGCTAGTTCTGGCCCCTAAGTCCCCTCAGGGCCCCTGTTATGCCGCTGCACCACGTTCTTAGATCCTGAAGGGTTACCAGCCTGGGCTGCCCTTTAAAAAGAGAAAGAAAATGTGCAGTTAAGTTCATTTCCTCAGAATGGGGGGTGGGGAGTGCTCAAGTAAAAAAAAAAAAATATTTGCATAAACATGATACCAGGGCCTGATTTAATTTGGTAGAAACTAAATCTTTAAAAACGAACTACACAAATAATTGTATGCAATCCACAACATAGGACTCAATTTCATATGGCATCCAAAGCTGATACTATAATAGAATTAGCTATATGGAAAAAAAATTCAATAATAGAAAGTGCTAAAATTAAGGCTGTGAAAAATTATTCTCATAGTTTTATGTTGTTTCTTATACCAAGTCAACAGCAACTTAAAAGATTTACCCAAGCTCAGCCTGCATGGCTCAGTGGTTGAGTGTCGACCTATGAACAAGGAGATCACGGTTCGATTCCCAGTCAGGGCACATGCCTGGATGGCAGGCTCAATGCCCAGTGCGGGGCGTGCAGGAGGCAGCTAATCAGTGATTCTCTTTCATCATTGTTGTTTCCATCTCTCTCTCTCCCTTCCTCTCTGAAATCAATAAAAATATACTTAAAGAAAAAGTCTTCCCCCACAAGGAAAAGTAACTATGGAAGAATAGAAAAGACCAAATGTGGACATGGGAAGGTGGGTTGGGAACATTTGATTTCTTTAAGGATCCTATTAAAATTGTTCCCAGACCCTGGCTCCACACAGGCCATTGGCTGAAAAAGTGGAAAGCCAGGGAGTCTGTGTCTTACTTCAGAGATACCCTTTAGCCCATCCCTTCTTTTCCTGTGCCAGCGCAGAACACAGTGACTACCAGTACACTAATGTGATTTGTGCTTCAGCACCCACAGCTTCACCCACTGTGAAACCTACCTTGGATCCCAGGACTGTCCTGCTCAGTGTGGGGGGAGTACACAGGGAGATGCTGCACAGCCTGACCCAGTGACTTGAAACAGCTGCACCTGCCCCGGCAGCAGACAGTCCGAAGAATGCCCGCCTCTCAGGTGTCTGAACTCATCTCGCTCAGTTGGCACCTGGGACCTGCACGGCATCCTGTGGACTCTCCTGGCCGCTGGTCTCACAGCTTGTTTTACTCTTGATAGGCCTTTGCCTTGTCTTTCTCTTGGCACCACATTACTAGCTATCCTCCTGACGGCTGCCATATTTTCCTCACTCTCATGATTGTCCTTCCATCCTGAGCTTTTGCCCAGGCCCCTCGGTCTACATTCCCATCAGTTGGCAGTCCCCTAACTGCTTGACCTCAAGGACCACTGGGGCTTGAGTATTCAGCAAAATAACACCACCTTGAAATGTCCCTGAACGCTCATTTGGAAACTTGGGGCATTTCCTTGAAAAGGGCCAGAGACAACATACTCATACGCATGTGCCATTCATACATTCACTTATTGTCATGTAGGCACTGTCAGGGACTAGAGAAGCAAACATGGAGCAGAAAAGGAGGCAATAGTCATATGTAACCTAAAGAAGTCCTAGGTCTCAATGTGTTTTAACCTCTGCATAGGAAGTGCACTCTAATTTCCAAGTAGTAATTACAGATATACTTCACTATCCTGTCTAATAAAAGAGTAATATGCAAATTGACCGTCACTCCAATACAAGATGGCCACCCCCATGTGGTCAAAGATGGCTGCCAGTCAGACATCCCTCAAGGGGTCCCAGATTAGAGAGGGTGCAGGCTGGGCTGAGGGACACCCTCCCCCGCTCCCTGTGCACAAATTTCATTTTTTCATGCACTGGGCCTCTAGTTTCTTTATATTATTAAAAAAGTATTAATGGGGTCCCACCTCAATTCCCCACACTTTGAGCCTTTGGTTACTGAGAAGTCTCATGTGCTCATCCTCCCAAACCCTCCCAGCCTTGGAAGCAGCATTCCCTTCCTTGGCACTCTTCATTCACTGGTAGGTTTAGCTGCATTTGCTAGGTACTCACGGTTTTCTCCTCTCTTCTCATTCCCTGCTCTTCTACCCAGAAAAGACACAATTGTCCTTTTGGATCGTGGCATGGAGGAGAGGGGGATCGAGGGGCCTAGACACAGGAATATTTCATTTCCATCACACATATAATCAAATAACTACAATGGAAAGTGAGCTGATCAACACTGCTATTGGCATATTCAGGGTGCCCTGGAAACATAGAGGAAGAAATGATTATTTCTACCTTTTGAGTTTAGGATAAGTTTAGGAAACACTTGAGAAGAGGTGACATTTGACCTGGGTCTGAAACCAGTTTAAACTGTTGGGGAGCACATGAGACTTGGTTGGAAAGTTGTCAGGAGGACATTCTGATAAAAGGGCAGTGTGTAGAAGGCCGCCTGCCCAGTTTATCAGAATTCCGACTTAGGGGAGTGTCGAAGGTGGTGTCCCTGATTATTCCTTGACCTTTCCAAACTAGTCTGTGCATATACAGACCCCCAGGTATTTATTGGACTCCTTATGCCTAATCTTTGGGTGCTCTTGCCTTGAGGACAATGCCAAGACATGTGTCCTCCCAAGATTACTCACCCTACTGACCGTATCTGAAGATAAAAACTACAATAAAAGCCTAAGGAGTCAGGCAGTCAAGGCTGGTCCCTTTGGCCAGGCCATCCCTTAGCCTCTCTTTCACAGCAAATGTGTCAGAGTAATCCATTCATCTGTTGCTCAGGGTCCGCTGGTCGCCCCAGCATTAACCGGCATACAGGAGAGGAGTAGTCTATGTAGAAAGACTAACACAAATAAAGGTAAGAATATAAGGAAGAGGAAGATTTCAGTCTTTCCAAAATGTCTATAGTTCAGGGTGGGTAAGTGGTGCAAGTAATGGCAAATGAAGGCACAGAAGGACAGGACTTCAGAATCAGTTGGATAAGGATAGCAAAGGAAAGGGAGGAGTCTAGGATGTCTGTCTAGCTTTCAGCTTGGAGACACAGGATGACTTTCAATGCCACTGAATACAAAAGTCATCACAGGTTGTTCAAGGGAGAGAGGAAGTGTGTTTGAGCACCCATGGAACAACCAACTGGTGGAGACCACTGTGGATATGGTGCTTGCAAGAGTTCTGAGCTGTGGAGCACATTGGCCCTCCGACATCTCTATGGCCATTCTGGAGTGATGAGTGACCAATCTTAATTCTGAAAGTGTCCACGCAAGGGACTTTACAATGAGTCTTGTATTAACCAACTCTATATTTACTATGCTTTTTTTTTTTCCAGATAACTTTCCATGATCCTAAATTTGTCTCCTTGCTCTGAGGAGAAAGGGAGCATCTCCTTAATTTCCTTTGTGTGGAAGAAATCCCTCTTCTGATGGAAGGACTAAGGCGCGTCAGCCTTTGTGTCTTTTCCGGCATCTGCCTATGCCTGGCTCACTGCTTCAGATGGTGTGGGCGGTTGGCAGTTACTCTGTTGACTAACAGTTCTAGTCTAAGAATACTAAAATGTCAGAGCTGGGAGGATATAAGAAGTTACTGACTCAAATCTCCGTATTTTGCAGTTGGAGAAACCTTTACGTTGTTTAAGTTCAGTTCCTTTCACTCTCCCTAAAAGGATGTATTCTCCAATTCTTAATATATAAATATATAAAAATATATCTGTGGGTTTTATTGAAGCAGTTCCAATTTTTTTTTTTATTCCTCTTTAACTATGGAGCTTGGAGCTGGTTCTAATGAACAGTATTAACTTAGCACTATTATAGAATGACCAATTTACCTCCCAATTTCTATTTTTGCATTCCCGTCTGTTCTTTTTAAAAACTGTATTGCAAAAACAATTAACAACATAAATTCAGAGCAAAGGTTGTCCACAATTCTGTCGCTTAAATCAGTGTTTTAATTTGTTACATTCTAGTCCTTGTTCATAAACACAATCCATTTTGACCCATTTTTGTGATGTAAGAATTTTATATTCTACATTTAATATTTTCACTATACATTTTCCCACTTAACTACAACTTCACCACCCTCCTCCTTTAACATTATAGGGTATGTCTGTCATATTTTTGTTCCATGATCATACAACATATAGACACATGCATTTTTTATTTTGTTTGAGGTTACAACCATCAATATTTTACTAAAAACTTGCTTCTTTAAACCATACTTAATATTTCTTAAACATATTTATTATTTTTAATAGCCTCATATTCCCTAGCAGGGGTATAACAGAATGACATCCAAGTTGTCCCAGTTTTTTTTTTACTATACTCCTAAAAATTATAAGCATATCAGCATATATGTCTCTGCTTTTCTGAAGAACTGATATGCAACCTGTAGGTACCAGAAAGGTGTCCTGGGCCCCTGACCAGAGGCAATCGCTCTTGCCCTCCTCTAGCTGTGCTCCTCCTCATGCAAGGAGTCTGGGGCCAAGGGGATGTGCCCAGCTAGAATGTGTGAACCTCTAATTAGACTATTTCTTATTGCAAAGACATTGAAATTCTTTACTGACAGGTCCTGAGCTCTTGAGAGCAATTTATACGACCACTGCAAACATCCCTAGGCTTAAGGGGTGTGAGGATATAGACAGAGAGGCCAGGCTGTCTACATGTATGTGCAAGTCTCTTCTACAAGATGATGCTGGGCATATGAAGAAAATGGGGTGGGTGTTGAGCCACAGGTTGAAGGTGGAAGGTTACCTTCCCTGGTCTACCATGGTCGGACAAACTCTGAGGAGGGTACTAACTTTTAAATCTGAACCAGTTCTTCTAGGTTGCTTTGAAAGTATATTTGGCAAGGTATGGTGATAAAACATATTTTACCTAAGTTTCTCCAGCTCAATTTAAAAAATATCTGTAAGTATTTAAAACTCTGGTTTGAAAACTTATGTTTGTATTCTTGCCCAGAACCTGAGAATGTTAGGGGCAGGCCTATTAGTTGGTGTCTATATTGAATAGTATCTGTTCTGATTGGTAGGTATCTGTGCCCTACTAGTTGCTAAATATTTTAAATATCACCCTTGCTTATCTGTATTTCTACTGCTGCAGCATAGATTCCCCAAAGTGGGATTGCTTGGTGAAAGGATATGTATAATTCTAATTTTAATGGATATTGACATATTACCATATTTTATCATTCGCATTTAATGTCCCTAAAATTGGGATGCATCTTATAACCAAAGAGAAGAAAGTGTTGTGTCACAATATAATTATGTCATAATATAATGCCCTCAAGGGACATTATCAAGAAAGTGAGGAAATAAACACACCATGGAATAAGAGGAAATATTTGTAAATCCTTTACATATAAGGGGCTTATATAGAGAATATATAAAGACTTTTAACATAATAACAATAAGAAAGAAATAACCCAATTATAAAATGGGTAAAGGGTTGAATAAAAGATTTACAAATAGCCAATAAGCTCATGAAACCATGCTCAATACCATTAGTTATGAACAAGAAATGCAAATCAAAACCATAATGGATACCACTTCACACCCATTAGAACAGCCATAATAAAAACAAATGGAGATAAAGAAGCATTGGCAAAGACACAGAGAAATTCAAACTCTCTTACATTGCTGATGGAATGTTTGGCAGCTACAGTGGAACAGTTTGGCAGTTCCCCAAAATGATAAATGCAGAGTTACCATATGACCCAGAAATTCTACTCCTATGTATATACTAGTACACACAAAAATGAAAACATATGTTCATACAAAAATCCATACATAAATATTCATAGCAGCATCTACACTAATAAAAGAGTAAGATGCAAACTGACTGTACCTTTGTGATGCCCACCAGCCAATCAGGAGTGAGTATGCAAATTAACCCAACAAAGCTGGAAGGTTAATTTGCATATGCAGGCGCCAAGCGGCCGGGGGCAGGGTGGGATGTATGCATTGTCGCCATGGCAACGACACAGGCATTTGGCACCACCCCAGCTACTCCGGGTCTCTGGGCAGCATGGGAAGGTGGAAAGGCGGCTCCAGCCAGAGTGAAGGCGGTGCCGGCAGCCGGGGGAAGGAAGGCCCATTCTTGCACAAATCTTCATGCATCAGGCCTCTAGTTATTTTGTAATGGCTCAAAAGTAGAAACAACTCAAATATCCATCCATTGTGGTATATCCATATAACTGATTACTATTTGGCTATATAAAGAAATGAAGTTCTGATACATGCTAAAACATGGATGAACCTTAAAGACATTATGCTAAGAAGCCAGTCACAAAGGTCATATGTTGTATTATTTCCTTTATATGAAATATCCAGAATAGACACATTCATAGAGATAGGACACATAGCTAAGTGACTGCAAGGGAAGGGGACAAGGAGGGGAATGGAGAAGGGCTAGCAATGGGTGTGGGTTTATTTTTGCGGTGACGAAAGGTTTCTGAAATTAGATAGTGCTGATGATTACATAAGTTTTTGGAATCACTAAAAACCATTGAATTGTATACTTAAAAAGGGATGAACTTTATGTATGTTGTATCAAATATATTTCAATAAACCTGTTACATTTTTTTAAAAGTGGCTGCTGGTTTTGGTCCATGGGTTATGATTTACCAACCTTCCATTGTTGACCAATATTTATGGTCACAGAAAAAAAAAAGGCCCTAAATATTGTTAAATTTTAAAAGGCTACAAAAATAAAGAAAAAATGACATCAAGCAATTTGCTTTTTTTCGCCATATATATAGCCTTGTAGTTAAGGTGATGAATTACGGAACCACCTGACCAGGTTTGAGTCCCAGCTCTGCCACTAGTCAGCTGTGTGTTCTTGGGAATAACAGGCATACCCACCTTCTGGGGCTTGAATAGCCATCAAGCACTCAGAGCAAGTCTAGCACATAAGTAGCCCTCGCTCTTTGATTATTCACTTCAATTCGAAGAGCAGCCTGAGTAGTTGAGTACGGTGATTTTTATCTGGTGTTCAACAGCGCTGGCCACAAGCAATAGTTTAATAAGGTTGTCCTCCGTTTGCACTATCAGATCACGAGGCCGACAGTAAAGGATATGCGGTGGATCACCAATACATATATTTAAAAAAATGTTCTTATCTCTAGGAAAGATTGTTAGCACCCTGAAAGGTTTGTCCTTCTCAGTATCTGAAATATATTGCGGGAAGTTAATTAGTTCTCTCCGTCTGATTTCTAGTGCTAGTGGTGACCTCGCAAAGCAAGCTTCCAGATGGTACCCACGGAGCCATTTATCGGCTTTGTTAGCACCGATGCCAAGCACGAAGGGCCCAGCAGTCTAATCAAAACTGACATGCTAATGGGCAGACCCTTGCAAAGGAAGCTAGGCAGAAAATCAATCAGTGAACAGGTAGCATTCCTGTGACCAAAGTTTTATAGATTTTAAGTAAAATAGTAAGTGGTAAGCCTCGGGCCTGAAGAGAAATGTATAATAAAAACAGGACATGGATTAGAAATAGAGAAAGCATTTCTGGAAAAAAAGAAATTCAAAAGGGAATTATAAACCCAAATTAGTGTTCTAATTTTTTTTTTTGGTAAAAATGGAGATTTCAGGAAAAGTTAATATGTTAAAGCAAATTTCATTTTCACTTAAAGAGCAATACAGAATTGCAATGATTCTAGTCTTTTGTCCTCTGTGGAAGGCGCACTGGGAAGTACCCAATGTTTCACTAGGATATTTGCTCCACACACCCTTTTTGTTCATTCTGCAGCCCTTTGCCATCTGTCACCTGTAGGTTAAACCATATGGCCATAAAGCCTGTCACTGTATTATAGTTAAGGTCTTGTTGTGTGTGTGTGTGTCTTTTTTTTTAAAAAACAAAAATGCACCACTCTTACTTCTTAAAAAAGCTTCATCCTAATCCTGTAACCAAACTTCAAGCTGCTAATAAATCAACTCTAAGTATGTGTCTACTTAAAGTATCTGAATGATAGATGCTTTGAAGTGGCCAACCCTTCTCATCAATTTTGCGTAAATCTACCTTAAATGGCTTTTGAGCCATTTGTTGTCAGTTTTTTACTTCTTCACCTCCAAAGCTTTTTTCCTTCAATTATCCTCAGACACCCACTTCTTCTATCACACTCTTTCTTTCCTAGGGTCAGCGGTATCTTGGTCTCGTGCTGTCCTCTAAACTTGGGAGCCCCACAGTTCAGTGCTCTGCCCTCTCAGTGTGTTCCCAAAGCAACCTCCTCGGGTCATCTATAAGTTCATCTGACCACAGCCCTAGCATTTTCCTCAAACTTCCTTGGCTTTTTGGTCCTAAAAATGGTACCACTCTGAAGTCATTACTTCAACACCCCGTGTTTAGCTCACCAAAGCGGGTGCTACCACTCAGCAGGTCTTCCACTTTATCAAGACCTTCGGTGCAGTGACTGTACCACTTTCTCACGATCCATCACCTCCCTCATGTCTCCACGGCTCTCCTTAACCAGCTTAGAATCCATGATCTAAAGAATTAAGTCTATTGAAAGTACCCTAGTTCCATGGCTCCCCGGGAACTTACCTGGCAAAGCTCTACTCCCTCTCCCTAGGATGTTTTCTCCTCTGATCTTTCTATTGCTGGCAACTTCTCATCATTAAAATCTGAGCCTAAATGTCTGTAATTCTTAGGAAAACTAACTATAAGACATATGAGTTCTTAAAGTTCTCAGACTGCTGGGTGCCTCATCTACTAAATATAAACACAGGTCAGTTTGGGGCTTGAAGGGCTGCTTCCATGTTTTCACTTTTGAAACTCCCATAGAATGTAAATAGGCGTCATTAAATAGACACTTAAAGGTAGAAAATGGTATGCTAGAAACTGCCTACCTAGAGAATTAGGTGATACATAATTATGAGAGAATTAAGTGCTGTGTTTGCAGATCTTGCCAGGTGATGGTGGTCCCGGGGCCCCAGCTTTGTGAGTAGGGTCCCCCCCACCCAGCGGTAGATGCAACAATCCATCACTGAAAGCATGTGTGTGCATTTGTGTGTTTAATACCAAAAGAATTAAATATTTGTCTCAAATCGGTGCACTTTTTCCCCACTCACCTGCACACAGTCTCTCCTGGAAAAATACACAACCAGGGAACAGGTATTCAACATTGCTTCTGAAGTTCTGTTCTTAAGTGTGTAGGAGCTCTTTTGAAGGGACGTATAGTAGAGCCTGTTGATGTAACTCCTTGTGAGAATGATTTTAAAATGTGACTGGCTTCACCAATAATACATGGATGAAGAAATGGTTCAGAAACAACAGGGAGGAAATAGATGAGCACTGAGTTGGGGGAGCATTGGGACTGAGGGTGGCGTAGTTGTACCCCTGGGCTGGACGAGGCCTTTGGGATCCCTGGCCTAGTAAATGCTAATAACAATGCTTCCTGGCCCATCACTGTGCCAGCCACAAATGCCCCCACACTTCCAATCATCCCTAGAAGCGCCCGAAAACTAATGAATAGCAGAGCCATTAGCTTTGCTGCTTTATAGTTTACAGCAAATGTACCTTCAGTATGAAATTTGCTGAGACAATTCACACTGCACTTTTACCCACAGTATTTTTAGGTTATGTTAATAGCCTTTTAGCTTAATGCCTTTGTGCCTTGCAAGCTAATTCTGGAACACATTTCTGTGTTATGTGAGAGGTAGATGTTCAGGGTACTATACCTCCTGCGGGGAATTAGAGAGAGGGTTCCCTTGACAAACAGTTTGGAGACCAAGTGCCACATCAAGGATCAGCACAGTTACTGCAGCGGAGGCCACTCTCCTCCTGCTTGCTTCTTGAGAGCACAAGTGACATAAGGAATCCCTACTTTTTTTTTTTTTTTTAAAAAGGAAGTCAAGCAACCAATGTCCTTAACAATGACCAGAAGAAGTCACCTTAGTGATGGTATACTTTGGAAGGACACTGTGATACCAGGTTTACTGGTTAATAATGCGGATTTTGTAATCAAAGAAAACACGATAACTTCAAGAGAAACATCCAAACTGCTTTATTCAAAGTAATGTCCATTGCTAGCTACACATTTCCCCCATCTTTTCAGGTAATTTGCAGATACCGTCCCAAAAGAACTTTTCTTGTTTTGAGGCAAACCATTCAGAGACCAATTTTCCGCTTCTTTGTATGTTTTGAAGTGCTGCTCGGAAAGTGCATGTGCCATCGATCGGAACAAGTGGTAATCTGAAGGAGCAAGGTCTGGTGAATACGGCAGGTGAGTTAACACTTCCAAGGCAAGAACTTTTAACTTGTCTTTAACTGGTTTTGAAGTGTGTGATGGTGTGACGTCATGAAGCAAAATTACTTTGCCATGTCTTCTGGCCCTTTCTGGTGGTTTCACGATCAAAGTGTGGTTCAAATTGATTATTTGTTGTCGGTAGCAATCAGTATTAATGGTTTCATCTGGTTTTAGAAGCTCATAATACACCACACCTTCCTGATCCCACCAAACACAGAGCATTGTCTTCTTTCCAAAGCGATTTAGCCTTGGAGTCAAGGTTGATGGTTGACCTGGATCAACCAATGATTTTGTGCATTTGGGATTCTCAAAATAAATCCACTTTTCATCACCAGTCACAATTCGATGCAAAAAAGACTTTCTTTAATGCTGTTGAAGCAACATTTTACTGATGACTTTTCGGTTTTCCATTTGTCTTTCGTTCAGTTGATGTGGCACCCATTTTCCTTCCTTTAAAATCTTTCCCACTGCTGGTAAATGATCAGAAATTGTTTGCTGAGCAACTTTTACTTTCTGCAAGTTGTTTTTGAGTTTGACACGCATCTTCATCCAGTAATGCTTGTAATAGTTGGTCTTCAAACTTTTTCGGTTGACCTGGACGTTTCACATTGAAATCATCACTTTTAAAGCATTTAAACCAGCGTTCACAAATATCTTGAGATGGAGCATGTTCACCATAAGCTTCCCAAAGTATACGATAACTTTCAGCAGCACTTTTCTTCAAAATAAAGTAATGAATTAAAACTTGCCACAAATGCTCTTTTCTGGGCACGAAATTCGACATTTTTAAGTGTAAAAATATCAATGATGTGAACACCTTCAGAAAATTTGACATATGAAGTTTTTGAAGCTTGTTGTCAATACAACAAAATAGCATACATATCAAATCGCATATGTATCAACATATGTGTAACTCCATCTATTGAAAAAAATCCGCATTATTAACCGGTACACTTAGAATGGCCATTTATCAACAAGACAAGCAACAACAAGTGTTGGAGAGGTTGTGAAAAAAGGGAACCCTCATTCACTACTGGTGGGAATGTAGACTGGGTACAACCACTATGGAAAGCAGTCTGGCAAGTTCTCAAAATATTAAAACTAGAGCTACCATACGACCCAATGACGCTACTCCTGGGTATATACCCAAAAAACTCGAAATCGTTTATACGCCAAGATACATGCTCCCCTAAGTTCATTGCAGCAGCATTCACGGTGGCCATGAGTTGGAAATAGCCAAAGTGCCCTGTGATAGAGGACTGGATAAAGAAGATGTGGTCCATATACACAATGGAGTCTACACAGCCATAAGGAGGGATGAAATAGCATCATTTACAACAACATGGAGGGACCTTGAGAACATTATGCAAAGTGAAATAAGTCAAACAGAAAAAGCTAAGAACTATTTGATTTCACTCATATCTATATATACATAAAAAGCCAGCGACTGGAACACTGGAATGACCGGAAGGACAGGTTGCTATGACACCCACTGCGGCCAGCCAACCAGCCTGATCAGGGGCGGGGCTGGCCGGCCAACCTCCCATGTCCCCTCCCCTGTGCCGGCCTGGCCCCAATTGGCCCCTATCATGCACGAATTCATGCACTGGGCCTCTAGTGTGGAATATAAAACTGAAACTTATGAACACAAACAGCAGTGTGGTGGTTGCCAGAGGGAGGAGTGTGAGGGAAGAAAGGGGTCTTACTATAAGGTGACAGGAGAAGATTTGCCTTTGGGTGGTGGGCACAAGGTCCTACATACAGATTTTGTAAATTAGTAATCCACACGTGGAACCTATGTGTTCATGTTGACTAATGTCACCCCAATAAAATTAAAAAGAAAAGAAGGAAAGCATGTGGATTTGTATATCTGAATGAGGACAGGGCAGAGTGCAACCTTTCAGAACATTTCTAGGAAAAATAATAATAATAAAAAACCAACCACAAAACATTTTTGGTAGGATGACACAGAAGAGAGATCTATAGGCACACAATGTATATTCAGGCCACTGAACATGTGTATATACAAATCTGAACAAATTCCATAACCTCTCTGGGGCTCAGTATTTTCATGACAAACACAGGGATGGGATTGGGCTAGACCAGTGGTCGGCAAACTCATTAGTCAACAGAGCCAAGTATCAATAGTACAGTGATTGAAATTTCTTTTGAGAGCCAAATTTTTTAAACTTAAACTTCTTCTAACGCCACTTCTTCAAAATAGATTTGCCCAGGCCCTGGTATTTTGTGAAAGAGCCACACTCAAGGGGCCAAAGAGCCACATGTGGCTCGGGAGCCGCAGTTTGCTGACCACGGGGCTAGACTGTAAAAGCTGCTAATATTCTATGACACTGTGATTTGAGGAACTGAGGAAGGCCTCATCCCCACATCTTTTTCTCATCAGCTGGGAACTCTATCACCAGGAGTTTGTTAGTGCTTTTAGGGACTGTGCCTAAAATTACTTCTCAAGGGGAGAAATTCTGAGGAGATGAAGAGAAAATTCTCTATATACCTTTAAGAACAGTGAAGAGAGGCCAGGTCTTGTGTTGCTATGAAGTAGTTGAAAGGTAGTGGTGGCAACAACAAAAACGAGAATGGTTGAATTCACAGTTTTGAGGACCTCATAAACTTCCTCCTTTCTGATACATGCAACCAGACAATTAATCACATTTCCCCTCTTACCGTGAACACAAGGAAGCTTGGAGCAAACTCAAGTTCAGTCATAGCCACTGTGCTAAACTTTACAGTTCACATATTTGTATTTTCCCCGTCTTAATTTTTCTATTTCTAGTTTATCACATGTCTTTTGTTATGAGCCAGCTGAAATCTTTTATGACAAAAATAAATATAATCAACACAAATACACATATTTGAATTTTTTCTCTAATTGTGGTGATAGAAACAGAAGTATTAAATATGCATATACACTTCCCTCTTGATTATTTATCTTAAGAATTTAACGTTAATTTGGCACTGGTAGGGGAGACACTAGTAAAGATGTAAATGGTCAGAATAGTTGGTAAAATCAGCATGACGTGGACAAATGAAAGAAAACAGAAATTGCAACAATATTTGTACCGTCTTTATTTGTAAAAATAACCATCTGAATGCATTTCCATAGTATATTACAGTTAAGTACTTCATTACATTATTAGCATTCAGTAGTTGAAAAAGTATTAAACTGTGCTTGAGAAGGTTCGGATTGGTTCAAAGTCATTCACTGAACTCAAAGTCATTTTCCTCATTTTTAAAGTCATGGCATCTACCAGAGTCATTCAACCCCAATTTACATAAGAAAACATTACAGACAAAATCCCACTGAAATCATCAAACAATATTTTATGCTGTTACAAATATATTATGCAAAATAGAACACTGGCACCAGATTTTATCGTCGTGCTTCGCAAAGATATATTGCACATGCTAAAGCATAAAACATGTAGACAAACTACCAACCGGAATATATTTGCATTGAGCCTTTAGAACACTGTGTCAGGAACGCGCAGAATTACATTGTGTACACGCACTCCGATTGTCACGATCTTGGACGCTTTTCCCCTAGAACACTGACCTATGGTTTACGGTTTGGTAAGAAGTAAGCATTTTAGCACTGAAAAATCAAACAGAGCTCCTAGAGAACACTTCGGCGTTTCCATTTCCATTTCAAAGCAGGGAAAAGGGGAACTGGGAAAAAAAAAAAAGACACTTTGTACATTCAAAGCAAGGCTGAAAGGAAAACTCACTGGTCTTCTATTGCTCTGATAACACTCAAGTGAAAAAAAAACACAACAAAACATTTCACAGAACATTTTCAGAATCTACAGATATAAAAAGGCACTCTACCTTCATAGTACAAGACAAAAGAAGAAAAAAAAGGGATGAGTTCTTCACCCAACACAACAGACAAGCGAACCGAGTTGCTCAACAGTACAAAGCATTACTAGTGCAGCGAATCCATTTGCTGTTCTTGTTCTAATTTAATAATAAAATAATAAGTCAAGCAGCTGCTTACTGCCTAAAGTACCAAAACATACTATGGTGCCCTTTTAGTAGTGATACATAGAAATCCCCTGAGCTATTTACTGTAGAATCGTCGCAGGTTGTAGGCAATGTGGAGACAGTAATGTGTTTACCAAGGACAGGCCGACACTGGCGAACATGATCCCGGTGGCTGTGGTGAAAATCGAGTCTAAAAAGAACACACGTCGGTAAAAAGCACTAACCAGCTAAGACTCAATGAAGAGCACAATGGTTTCTGTGTTGTTTTTTCTTAGAAAGCTGTGCTGCAAATCTAATTGTATCTCTAAGAGATGTACTTGAGAAATACAGAACTTAAGAGTTTTTAAAGTCATTTCCCAAAGGAAAAGAACTGGCCGGGGAGGGGGCAGGCGAGGAGGGAGCAAGAGGAGAGATGGATTCAATGAACACTTCAGAGTTAGCATGACTTCGTGTTGCTCCTTTGCCCTCCTTCTCTCTGTGAGGACGGGGTGGGGGGAGTCAAAGGCAGCTCCGTGGAGATAAGGCCCAGGCCTGCATCCTGCTCCTGCTCTCCGTGAGGCCCCACGGGGCAGTGTCACCGCTGCGCCACCACTGAAGCGCCCGTCTCTTTGCCTGCTTTCTACGCCCACGGAGCCAGATTTCCATTCACTTCTAGAAAAAGACCCCCCGCAGTGTGTCCTAATTCTCAGCATTGGCTCTCTCTCATGCTCAGGGTTTTGGTAACGATGAGGTCATTATTACTACTCATTAGCAATTCATCTCTTGTAAAAATAAAAAATCACCTTCTCTAAACAAACAGAAAGGACAGAGGAGGGAGGGGAATGCAGACACAAGGTTGGAAGTCCGCTGAGCAAGCCCTCCTCGGTGAAGGACCCAGCGTGAGCTTTTCATTCGCTCCAGGGTACAAAGGAGCGAGACTCAAGCCTCTTGCCATTAGACGAGACATAGAAATGGGTACCGAATCTGTGTTTGATCCAGATCCGGTAGAACACTGTTGTAAAAATGTCTCACATCCACTGTGGAACTGGAATTTCCGGGGTGAAAGGAACCCAGGCATAAGACGGTTAGTCCTCCCCTAGCACACTTCCTTCCCCAGTGGGAACAGCCGAGCGGGTGATTTTTGTTTCTTCTCTTGGTGCAAGTGTCCACACACGGACACAGTTTCCCAGGAGTTTACTGGGACCATGTGGGATTTCAGAGTGTTCGGGATAATTTCTGGTCCTTTCTTTTGGCCACGTTTGTGCAGACGATCCACTGCGTGCTTCAGTTTCATCTAGCAGAAGAGCAGAAGGACGCCAACGTCTTCTAAGCTCTAGGCTGGCCGCAGACTGGGGCTGGGTGATGATGGATGCTGTGCCCCCTCCAATCCACGTGGGAGATCCTGAGGATCGGCTGAGACCTCAGCAGTGGAAATGCCGGGCGTGGCCCAGGGCTGCTGGCTGGCCCAGGGCTGCTGGCTGGCCCAGGGGGGGCCTGTGTGTTTTTCTGCTTTTTCGTTTTTCCAAGTAAGACACACAGCAATGAAAAGGGAGAACAAACCAAGGATGCTCCCTCGGCATTTGTTTCATTTCAAATAAATATAAACACATTTACATCAAAAGTATATGAACATTTTCTCTAGTCTGGCAAAAAAATAAGCCGTGGTCAACACATCCTCCGTTATAAATGGTAAACCATCCACTGGAAATCTCTGTCATAAGAAATATAAAATACAACAAAGACTCTTACGCAAAAAAGATTCCATTTTAACTCCATAGGAAAGCTACTTCAGTTCTCACTTTCACTTCGAAGAAAACCCAGTTAAGTCTTCCATTCTAGACGGAAGCATTTTGGTCCTCCAGTATAGCTGGTTGATGAGATACAGACATGAATATATACATATGTGTGCACGCGTGTGTGTGTGAAGGGTTCCGGAAGAGTCTCATTCTTCTTTTTGTACAGCTATTCCCGGGGCGGGGCGGGGTCCGTTGGACCTAGAAGCTTTGGCAGAGGGAGCAGACACAGGGTTCACCAGGTTGATTTCATCAGCAAGCGACTACCAAGGGGCTTTACTCTCCACACCCCCCGCTCCTGCCACCTGCTCTGCCTCTCTCTGTCCCCTGCTGCAGCCAGACTGCCCTCACTTGGCATCACCTTGACTGAGAAGCTCCTGGCACATTTTACTATCGATGAACAAGGCCGATGGCCCTATGTTCTTTAGAAGTTACTGTTTTGTCTAAGGGTGCATCAGGAAGGGCAGCTCCATAGCAAACCTGCATAGGCCTCCGGCTGTGCGTGCAATCTGACCTTCCCTGGAAGGGTCATAGACAGCCCTGGATGCCACCGCTCGGGTGGAAATCAGTCACAGGCTTGTTATGGGGAGCAGTGGGCGCCGTGTTTGTGTTAAAGGAAAAACAAGCAAGTCCGGTTTTCAATGAGTTTTTCTCCTTCATCTGGCAACTTCAACAAATAGCCTCGGGGAGAAATCCTGGCTGCTGAAGGGCTTAGCTAGGGAGGACACGGATCATCGGACTCTCTTAGAAAGATGACTACAGGCATGGTTTCCGGAGAGAAACACTTTACCTTTGGGTTCTAGTGAGGGCGTAAACAGCAAAGTGAGAGGCGGTTGGAGGCTTTTCCTATCTGCCCCTCCTCCCCCTTCCTGGGGACATGCACGTCCCAGATACACTTCTGACAACTCACTGCTAAGTGAGGATGTGAACAAAAAAAAAACACACATACACTTTATAGGGGATAACAGTTCCCTCTCAATGCATTATCCCCAAAGAAAAAGAAGTAAATGCATTTTTTGTATTCCTTCCTTAAAATGAGAGGTAGACTTCCACAGAAGTATCTTAGCGCTAAGGAAAACATGAGACAAATCCAAAGCGTGGCCCACCCGTGTGAGCGCGTGGCCCTCTGGCCTAGCCGCCCTCCCTCAGTTTGACAAATGAATCCCTTCTCTACTGGCTTCTGGCGGCCTGGGCCCATAATAACACTGGAACACGACCTAAACCTGGAATCCAAGCTTCTTCCCCTTCCTCCAACATGGTCGATCAAGAGAGAACGTCTACAGTCCAAGGTCAAAAGGTTTCCGAGTCAGAATCGTTCTCATTGTACCCGTCCTCCGAGCCTACTTTGTGACTGCACAGGCTAACCGTGCTCCCCAGGTTGGAGAGGGTCGTCCTGTTCAAAGTGTCTTTTTTAAAACAAACCAAGTTCACAGCCGTCATTGTACTGGAAGGAGAAAAAGGCATCATGGTAGCCAAAATGAGGGCCAGGCAGTCAGCCACGTCTTTGTTAGGAGCGCAAGCCAGGGCCGGGGTATGACCTGGGCGTAAATGCAGACAAGGCAGTGGTTAGTCCGGGACCTGAGGCGGCGTGAGCATCCACAGTACATCTCATCCGACCTCCCGCGGAGATGTATGTTGAGTTAGCAATCATGCAGGCAAAGTGGGGGGGGGGGGGTGGGGGAGTCACTTCTCACAGGGCATGCTAGGGGTGAGGCGAGAGGGGACGGGAAGGGAGGCATTCCAGGGAGGGTTTGGGGGATTCTGTTCAGCTTACACGACAAGCACTATATTATCCAAAATTAGGCAGAATTCCAGTCTTTGTCTAGTGAACAGAAACATGAGGGGGTGGGGGTGGGACACAATTCCACACACACACAAAAACACACACACACACAAAACAGCCACAGGACAGCCAGGAAGGAGCTCCCACTGGCAAGCACACACACTCACACCATGGGCCTCGGGCTGGGCCAGAGCACTCGCATTCTGAGAACAATGGCTTTCCATTGTAGGTGGTCGTGTGTCAGAGTCTACAATTAACTGGCTCTAGGAAAACGGAATCATGTGAGTAGGTCAGAAACAGGAAGGCCCTGGTCATTTGTAGCTGAGCATGTGCCACCATTAGAACACAAACAAACAAACAAACAAAACTTGACGGAATTTTTAAAAATAGCAACACTGCCAACCTAAATGCAGCCGAGGTGGGGAAACCGCGACGGTTGGCATAGTCGTGCCATGCTCTACTGTTTAGACTGGGCGGCTGCCGTCCGGGAGGGCGAGTTATCTCCTTGTACGAAATGGGTGCATGGGGAAAGAGACCCACTTGGATGTAATTACTGCTGCCTCAGTCCGCTTTGATTCCAGGCCACCCTGTCCTCTCTGCGGGCCCGAGTTGCCGCTACTTCTCGCTCATTTGCTCAGAGGAACTGGCTCAATAAAACCGAACTTTCTGTTGTTTGGTTCATCAGCACTTGGCCTCATTTCTGCTTCCCCCTCCTCGCCCCTCTGAACAGATCATTCCTTCTCTGGTGTGAAAACAAACAAGAATGGACAGATAGCTTAACGTCCTGTGCCACGAGGGTCTGTGATGAGTCCAGGAAACAGGACTGCGGTGCTGTACTAAAGCGCCCCGCGTGTTCCCAGGTCTCTGGGATGCGGCTAAGCTCCGAGACACGCCAGTCCCTCTGGCCCAGGGTCAGTAAGGGCTGGATGAGCCTGGGGGGCAGCAGACTTACACCGGAGAAGCGAAAACTATGTGTTCTGCTCGCTGGTCGTTGTGGAGGAAGGCTGTGGGCCTCTGCACGCCAACCCCAGAGTCCACAACAGGGAGTAGAAGGTGGGGGAAGGGGAGGCGGGAAAACCAGAGAGATGGGGTAAGAGCGAACTTTCTGCGTCTCCTAGATGGGTCGGGCCGGGGACGGAGCAGGGAACATGCTAGGGGAAATGGGGCTGCACAACCGAACTAACAGGAGTTACAGCTAATGACCCCAGGGGGCTGCTTACTTCTGAGCAATGGGCATGAGCTGCTAATTCCAACACCTGTAATAAGCAGTTAATTGAGTTACGTTAATGCATTTTATTACACGATGTTAATTAAATGCCACAATTAATGCCACATTTAAAAAAAAATTTACTTAATTCGCAAATATCCAGAAGTCCCTCCTCTGCTCCCCGCGGCTAACAGGCATTGTGCCAAAAATGGCAGTGAACACAATCCTGGTGTTGACAATTTCTTAGGAAGCAGCGTGTAAAGCTGCTGCTAAGAGCTAGTTCATTTAGAAAAGGGCCGTTATCTAGACCAAGAGAAGTGTCACGCCTAGACACGAATTTAAAATTCGTATTCCCGTTCCCCAAATAGCCATCCTGGGACTATGCGACCTGGCCCGTCCTCGAAAAGAAACGAAAAAGGCTTGATCTCAGAATGGACTGGAATACAGAGGCCCGGTTTGGACGCGAGCCCTGGAGCATGCACGGACGGTGTGGAGTCCCTCACTCCTCAGTGTGCGCGGTCCGAGCTGCGAAGGCCAAGGCGAAAGCTTGTTTGTGCGCCTCGGGCATTTGAGCCGCCACACCGAGGAGTCAGTGACCCTCGCTGCTGACATCACATGCAGAATGGGGGGGGGGGGGTAGCGGTGGCTACAGGGAGACTGCACTTGAACGAAGACAGACAGGACACGGTATCCCTGCTGATTTCTCACACACGGGGGCTCTGCAGGGAGAGGGTTCCTACTGCCTCTTTAACTAGCTCCTACAGCCCTCAGGTCCTCTGGCTCCCCGGCACAGGGGAGGCCCCTGCGTGATCGTGTGCTTTTCCCACTCACCGTTTTCATCGACAGCGAGGACACAGGCCCCTTTGGCCAGCAGCTCCTCCACCACAGCCTTCAGGCCGTTGCGCGCAGCCACGTGCAGGGGCCTGAGGAAGAACACACAGGTCAGCGGGGACGTGCGTGTGGGTGAGATGTGCCATCTGGGGAGCCTGCGTTATTAAGAGGACGCAAGTTGGTAAGAAGCCATAAATAGCCTCTGAGCATTTTTACTGGGGGAAAAAGAGATTTGTTGACCAGCTCTTTTCCAGGTGCTAGTGACCCAACAGTTCTTCCAAGTTGGCCCAGATTTCTCTGCCCATATCACAAATACTCTGCATCTCAAACAACCTCAATGACAGTAAATAGGAAGACAAGAGAAGAACTTAAGCTCTAGTGCGTTTTCTAGAAGGTTCTTTATCCCTTGAGCTGTACTCTAGCATTTGAATCACTGTTTCACCCAGTTCATCAATATGACTGTCTAATATCACTCATATGTATAATCTCAAACCTCTTTGTTATTACTAAGTGATATTTTACTGAATTTTGAACATCTTAAAGAACAATGTCAAAGTCAGTATATTCTGCTATATAATCCTTCAGAATGTTAACGGGGGAAAAATGCTAATATTCTTTGCCCTTTAAAACAAATATATAATTTCCTGCAATAAAAATTAAAACAGCTTTTATTTATGTACTATTATTATTATGGTTAGTCCTCACCTGAGGATATGCTTATCTTTTCATTGGTTTTACAGAAAGGAAAAGAGAGAGAAAGAAACATCAACTGGCTGCCTTCTGTATGCACCCCAACCGGGGATCGAACCTGCAACCTAGGTATGTGCCCTGAGTGGAAATTGAGCCCACAACCTTTTAGCATATGGGATGATGCTCTAACCAACTGAGCCACATGGCTAAAGCTAAAGCATGTTTTCAATTTTTCACACTGAGGATAACACGGCATTACATTAAAATGTTATTAAGACAAATGGCTTAGACAGTCTTCAAATATATTCTGGGAACCTAGTTTATAAAACTGTCATTTTCTAGTAAGACTACCTAATGCTAATACATTTATACAAATATTTCCCAAGTAGGTCAGCCCGTGAGTTTTTCTAGTCCCCCAGCAAATGTATAATATCACCACAGAAAAATCAGCAGAGAAAAACACAGACCTCCCAAATCTCCATGCCGGCATATCAAAACGAAGGCTCTACCGGACACTGTCCCGCTGGGTCTGACTCGCAGGTGTGTGACTAAACCTCACACGGGAGAAGCGGGTCTGTGCTTTACTACGGTGCCCCCAGCCCCAGCCTGGCACAGAGCAAGCTTCACACTTGTTGAATACACGACTATGAATGTGGGTCTGAGTCCAGCTCTCGCCATCACACTTACGTCTGCAGTGCATTGTTTTTGGCATTAATAAGGCTCTCGTCTTGTATCTTGTCAAGTATTAACAAGGCACATTTTTCATGACCCTAGGGAAGAAAAAGAAAATGATCAGACACACTCAGGACGGAGACTTAGAAAAGTTCCGGCACCATCACTTCATCGTGCTCTGAATGCGAAATGAATGCCCTCTGCCTGTGTACATGTTAGAAGGCTATCATCTGAGTCATTCCTTTCTCTTCTAAAACGCAAATAGTCCCAGGGCCCTAGATTCTCCAAGATCCCAAATGAGGTCCCATTAGGACTTGGTTAATATCAATCTGATCTGAAACACTGACATTTCTGGGATAAGTTTTAGCACTAACGTCCAGGGAGCTGAAACCGACACGCATTCAGCCGGGTCAGCTGGTAAACTGGGAGCAGAGTTAGAAGTACCCTTCAGCATCACTTTTTAAACGTAAGTCAAGTCCCATCTCCTTCCTTAGGTCTTCCTGATCAATCACTTCCTTGATCCATTTATCCTTGGAATTCGCATGCCGCCTATTATCTGTGTTACTTCTCAGTTACCGCCTTCTATTGTGAAAGGATTCTTTTGCAAGAAAGCCTAGTCATCCCCTCCTCCACCAGGCGAAATGATCTCGGCGTCTTATGACAACAGACAGTCATTTCAATTGATCCGTCAGAGGTGTTTTCACGGTTTCGGGCCTGCGCTCCGTGAAGGTACTGGCTTCCTGAGCCCCGTGACCCGAAGCATCAACATCAGCATCACCTGGCACTTAGCGACGTGGAATCTCAGGCCCCACTCCCGCTCTCCTAAGTCAGAAGCTGAATTTTAACAATATCCTTAGGTGACTCAATGGCACAATAACGTCTGAAAAGCACTGCATTTACAGTCATGAAAACTACACCTGGAAACACACTTGATGAAACGGAGCACTTTTTTGTGGTTTGCCTGGGACTCCCAGAATGTGAAGTGAGAAAATGCAACCGAGGAACGGCTGAGACTGCTGGTACCGCTGGGTACAGATAGCACCTTTAATGTCAGAGCTATCCTACATAATAAAACCCTAATATGTAAATCGACCGAACGGCTGAACAACCAGTTGCTATGAAGCGCACTGACCACCAGGGGGCAGACACTCAACACAGGAGCTGCCCCTGGTGGTCAGTGCGTTCACACAGGGGGAGCCTCTTCAGCCAGAAGCCAGGCTCATGGCTAGCAAGCACAGCAGCGGTGGCGGGAGTCTCTCCCGCCTCCACTGCAGGTGGACAGTAAGAAGTGAGGGGTCCCAGACTGTGAGAGCCTGGGATTATGAGAGGGATGTCTGACTGCCCACTTAGGCCCAATCCCTGGGGAATGAGCCTAAGCAGGCAGGCGGACATCCCCCAAGGGTTCCTGGACTGTGAGAGGGCACAGGCCTGGCTTGAGGGACCTTCCCCCCGAGTGCATGATTTTCATGTACCGGACCTCTAGTACTGAAATAAACACCATCACTGGAGTCAGCTGGCATCGTACCACAATGCCTTAGAAGGGAGACCCTTCAATATAACTTTAGAAATATCCACAGAGGTTTCATTCTGATATACTACTGGTGGAGTGTAAATAGTTAAGACTTCAACTTAGGGGAATTTGGTCTTTAAAAGGTTCATCGCCTCAGGCTCAATAATTTCACATTTAGAAATTTATTTTAAAGGAACAAGGCTTCCTAAAACATTTCACCACAGTTATTATTGTGTAGAAGCTTGTATTTGAAAACAAGCAAATGTCTAATGGGGGTGGGGTGGGCTGAATAAAGGGTGGTACATTCCTAAGGTAGCGCGTACCAGGCATCTTCGAAAACATTATGAAATGTCTACAAGAAAGCTATTCATAGCATATGACTCAGTAACAAGAGCAGGTTGTATGTAGTATGATCCCGCTTCTGTGAAATCACATTCCTATGTGCCATTTATCTGGTGCTGAAGCAGGGACCCCGAAGCAGTGAACACAATGCTATTTTTTTAAAAAACCACACACACAAATGCATCCTTTGCATTGGACGAGGCACCAGAAAAAAAGGGAGAGGGTAGACCTGCACACGAACACACTTATTTGCCCCACAGGAGAGCATTTTGGGGTTGTGTCATTACAAGGCCTTCCAAGGAAACAAAGTGAAAACAAGTGGACCTGCTCATAGTCTAGAAGCCATGTATCTAAGGTTCTCATGTGTGTTTACAACCAAAACGTGGCACCACAGACCAGTGGCAGCATCAGGCCAGACTGCAGCCAGCACGCAAGTGGCCAAGGCTATGCTCAGCACATCCCGTCCACCCGTGTGGCACACCCTTGCTTTTCCTTCTCCAACGCCACTTAGAGGGAGAAATTCCCCTCCTGGGGAAATGGACCTCTTAATTAGGGGCCATGATACGCACTTTTAAGGTAGAATTAAGTGGCATTTATCGTCATCATCATCATCACCATCATTACTATTATTATTATACTGAATAACAGTGTTTCCAATTCCTTTGCGTACTTTACTACACGCCAAATGCAAGGGTGTGTTCAGGTCCTTGTCCTTCACAGACAGGTCAGCCTGGGCGCTGTTCACCAGAATGTCTATGAAAAAAAACAAAAGAAAGCTACTCAGACTACATGCCAATTACATGCATCTTAAAGAAGTTACTACCGAAACAATAACAGATCTAAATCGGCGCAGCTCACATAACCCTACTTAATGTTTTTAAGGAAAAAAGGAACCATTTATGGCCACATTTGTTCTAGCCAAATCCAAGGCCCATAGGCATCCATTGTAATTGTCTATAGAGTTCTATTTCCAGGTACAACGATTCTGTGTTACATCTGGTTTCTCAATGTTGAGGGATTTCCCTGCTGAGAGGTTGGCTCACTTGGATCAGGCCCACCAACCAGCCAGTAACGGGACTGTGGACAATGAGCAAGTGGAGCCGGCGGCTTAGGTAAAATGTTGGTCTTTTTATGGGTATATAGCAAGAGACTAACGGCTTTCTTGATTGCCCATGCCTTTGGTTTTGGACAGGCACGGATGGGCAGTCCCCCCTGGGCACGTACCCACGGCGCCCGCCTGCCCGTTCTCCGCGGCCATCATCAGCGCCGTCCGGCCTGCATCGTCGGCCGCGTTCACCTGGGCGCTGTGTCGCAGCAGGAGCTGCAGGCACTCCACGTGGTCAGCGAAGGCTGCGGCGTGCAGCGGCGTCCTGGCGACGAGAACAAGCGGCGTTAGCTTCCTGGGAGCCTCACACCCGCTCTCTGTGCATGCCACAGAAACACGGCAGGTTCCCAGAGATGACCGCCTGGCCCCTCGGAAGGGTCACCGACATGGGGGGTTAGGGGGTGGCCCTGATCATGAAATTAGCATCTTTGTTGACCGCTTTGTTGACACTTTCAAAATTACACCTTGGATTTGTAGATCACTGGCTATTTTTCTAAAAAGCCCACATGATCGAATGTGAATGACTGATTTTGGGGGGGAGGACAACCTGGCATTATTTGTCAAACTTAGAAACTATTGGCCTTTTAACCACTTCTAGGATTTTATCTCCTAGATACACTTGGGTCATAGGACCAGGCACATATGAACCGCACCACCTTTTGAAATAGCAAAGTACTGGGAACAACCTAAATATTCTTCCATAGGGGGCAGGACGATTAAGTTATAATATATCCCTTCAGATGAATAATATTCAGCTTTAAAAAGAACATGGGAAATCTAAGGGTTTTAGTACGGGAAGATCTCCAAGATGCACCAAATCAGAGCATTGCTATAGTGTGCTCCATTTGCATGTAAGGGATATAAGCACATATATTTTACATATGTTTGTAGCGGTGCACAGACAATATGTGAGGGAATATACACATTTGGAAAGGACAGTTTCTAGTGGCTTCCTCCGTGGAAGAGGCGGGGGCAGCTGGGCTAAGGAGGAAAACTTCTTTTAATTATATATCCTTTACAATACTTAATTAAAAACAAACAAACACATGCTTACATATTACTTTTCAATTTAAAAACTAAATGAAATATGTTGGGCCCCCCTGCAACCGCAGGGCAGAGACGGAGATTCGTGGAGGAGAAGCATGCCACCTGGGCCACTCACCTGCCTTTGTCGTCTCTGCAGTTGACAATACTGGAATCTATGGCCCCCAGGAGCAGTGACGCACAATTCTCATGGGCATTTATTCTAAAACGAAAGTGGATTTAACATGAAAAATCTCACTACTTAGAAAGTCATATATCCCCTCCTCGTCCATCTTCCCACGCCCTGCGTACGTAACAACCTGATGGTTGCTGTGTTTCAAGTCTGATGCAACTATCTGTGGCCCATGTTCTGGTAAAATGCTGAAAGAAGACGATTTAGGTGATACAAACGAACGGTATTTAACACTTCCTGAAGCGGGCAGTCTCCCCTCTGAAGACTTTGGAGAACTGCCTGCTCCGAGAAGGGTTCACGTTTGTTTATCTGACCTAAATTGCCTCCTTTGGTTGTCTGAACAGCTGCGGTGAGGAGGGTAGGATCTGAAGCTGAAGGTCTTGGGAGGAGAAGCTCAGGAAAGCACCCTCTTTACTCCGAGTTCACCAGGAGCCGTGGGTCAGTCACTCTTGGATTTGAGCTCCACTCCCTCACACACCCAAACAAATTATATCCAAGTTTTTAAAGGAAAGGGGTTTATTAAAGTTCCTGGAAAGGTGCTGGGACAGTTATACTAAGAATCCACAGCCAGTGACAGCTGCTACTACACTAACAAGGACTTCGAGAAATCAATTAAGACAAGAAATTGTGAGCAACGGCACCTCAAAATCTAAGTGGGCACAACTTGGAACAAAATAGATCCAGAGACATAGAAGCTTAGATTGTGGAATCTCTGCGGGAAGGCCGGGGAGGGTGGGTGGGTGGGAAGAGATCAACCAAAGACCTTGTGTGCATATATGCATCAGCCATGGACACAGACAATAGGGTGGTGAAGGCCTGAGGTGGGGGGTGGGGAGTGGGAGAAAGAGGGGGACATATAAAGATGTAAAATAATAATAATAAAGCCTTTAGGGTATCTGCTACTATAAAAACAAAACAAAAAAACTTGAGAGAGAAATAATAGACCTATTGTTCATGGAATCTTGGAAGCCAAACCCTTCACACTGGAGGGCAAGGATGGAGCGCTTCAAAGCTGTTAGAGCGCTGGCCACTCACATCACCCGTGCCAGGGCCAGCTGGTCAGGGAACAGGCTGGATCGACACAGGTCACCTGCCAACCTCAAGAAAATGTCCACCTGGGTGCCCACGACCCAGCAGGCTGACATGGAAGCCTGACTGACAGCCCCTGTACTCTCTGGACAATGATTCACACACTGAGATGGGAGCAGAAATTACATGTAAGAAACCTTACAACATACGAAGACAGGGAATTACAACACATGAAACGTCTTCCTGGTATAAAAAGTCTTTCTAATCACTCACAGGCATGTCTTTAGAGTTTGGCTGGCAGATGAGAAGTATACCTGACGAGCACGGGGTGTCAGGTGCCCCTCAGGCCACCTCTTCATGCGGTTTCCCTCAGGAGGCATGTGAGCCTCCTGGGAACCACGACATCCCATGGAAACCTCCTGGAAATCATTAACATTAGGGACCACACTTCCCTCTCAGACTTGTTGGCCATTAGCAGCAAGATGGAATGCTTTGGTCTTATCTGTCATATGGAAGCTTTTTCCTTTCCTCAAGGGCGACTTCTCTACCTGTCATTAAAGGAATTAAAGCAGCACCATTGACTTCCGGCATCTCTACTTACATGGCACAGTGCAGGGGAGTAAAGGGATTGCCGATAAATTTGCGGAAACATTTCTGCTCCAAAAGTACCTCTATACAGTTTTCATTACCTGCAAGGAAGCAAAAGAATTTAGGAAGTTTCTAAGAGAGAAATTTTGTTCAACACAATCAATTTTTTTTTTTTTTTTGTCATTGAGAACTGAATTCTGGCTTATGATTTTCCTGAATTGGATGAATGCTCAACCTCCATGGAATGAAATGCACAAAATGCCAACATGGTGCTGACTATGCTCACAGGTGTCCTGAGACATAATGAACAAATAAGACAATGAAGGCCAGGTGGTCTGGGGGAGAGGATGAGATGGAGAAGGGACCTCACTCGCAAGCAGAACTGATTCCATGTTATGCTCAGCTCTTGATAGGTAGACAACGAACACACCTCAGTTTGCCCATAATTACAACAGGAAATTTCCCCTTCGCCCATCTGAGTAGATTCGCTTATAATTATGGACCCTAGTGAAGGGGAGAAGATGTGATTGATAGAAAACAGCAGGTGAAAGGATAAAATACTGAATGTAAACTACTGTGTAAGTATTTAAAATGGCACCAAGACCAGCTCCTGGCAAACAATGTGTACCCAATAAGTATTTAGAAAAAAAAAAAAAAAAAGTAGAAGGATGCATGTGAGGAATTATTTTCAACAAAATGACAAGTAGTTTCCAAATCAACTGAATTTACGTTAAGGCCTCAGCTCTGTTGGCTTGCTTGTTACGTGATCCAAACAACTCTCTTGGGATCTGCGAGCCTCAATTTCTCATAGATTAAAAAACCAGATGAGGAAACGTGCCCTCCCGATGTCACAGGATGATGGGAGCTTGTGGATAAAGGGCCTGAATGTGGTCTGTGAAGTGACGGACAGCTCTTAATGCCGAGCTAGTTGGCTTTGGAATACAGATTGCTGTCCGGAAGCCTCCTCTTGGCTGAACTCAGTGCTAAATTCTCAGTTCTCTCATGATCTACCTCAGATTGACGAAGATCGGACAATTTTACGTATTAAAACACAAACCAAACCTTGCTTTTACCTATAAAGAGAAAAAGTGACACTGCTTGGAGGAGGATTAAAAACATATGAAGTAATGAATATAAAAATCCCCTAACTTTATGAAGTTACACGGTTTAGCTTTCCAACTATAGCCAACCCTCACTTAAACACTTCACACCCTCTATTAGTATGAATCCCCCATAGGATCTACTCAGGGAAGCATCTACACACACCACTCCTTGGGGTTTTATGAACCCCAATCTAAGGGTCTGTGTAGATAGGACTGGGTATCCTTGAGTGACTTTCGATATTTCACAGTGCTCGGTGAAGGGGATTCTGGGAAGATGGGAGCTTGACCCTTAGAGCTGGAGGGAGACTGCACTGGAACTGCTTGAGGGTGGGAGGGTGGACTGCTCCCCTCGCCTGCTTGCACCTGGAGAGACCTCCGAACAGAGACCTGCCACTCCCCTTCCCCTCACCACAGGGGCAGGATGTGGTCGGTGAGTTTGCCACCTGCCCTTAGACCAACACTCTGACTGTGCCTTCCCCTTCCTGCCAGAGAGCTCTCTGGGCTTGACCCAGATGGGGCTTACGCAGCCCTCAGCCGCTAGCAGGTAAAGCATCACAATCCTCCAGTGGCAGGGAGGGACCAAGCCAAGTTGAGCAAGTAGGAAATTTGGCTCTCACTGGTCAGAGCCAATGACGAAAGAGGACTGTAATGAAAATGAAATGTCGTAAATTAGAGCACCCCATAGTTTCTGAGTGAAAATATTTTTGAAATATATTTTTATTGATTTCAGACTGGAAGGGAGAGGGAGAGAGAGATAGAAACATCAGTGATGAGAGGGAACCACTGACCAGCTGCCTCCTGCATGCCCCCTACCGGGGATCGAGCCCCCAACCCAGGCATGTGCCCTTGACCGTGGGACCCTTCAGTTGGCAGGCCAATGATCTATCCACTGCGCCAAACCATCTAGGTGAAAATTTTACTCTAAGAATTGAAAATGGAAAGACAAAATTAGAATATATGTGGGAAAATATCCATATAAACTTAGAGGTGGGAGACCTTAAGCAGGCCTGGGATCCTAGATCCCTGCGAATAAAAATATGACAGACTCAACTACACAAAAGTTCAAAATGTCTGCATGGAGAACGACATCATAAACAAGGACCGGAGACAAATGACAGACGGAGGGAAAACACTGGCAGCACACAGGACCAGCAGGGAGGATTCCTATCTCTGAGACAGGGCCCTCCAGCAAGCGCAGGAGGAAAGATAAAACTCATTAAAAATAAGCAATAGATGGGAAAGGTCATTTCCAGAAGACGAAACACCAATAAATAAATACACTGTTAGACAGGGAAACACAACCCAAGGTAATGAGATAACCTTTTCTGCCCTTCAAATCACAAAAAGGAAAAAGATGTTCTCTTTCTGGGCTGGCAAAGGCTCGGGGAAACACAGGTTTTACACACGTTTGGGGGAGTAATCGATTACACCCTTCTTGCAAAGTAACGTGGTGTCATTTATTAAAGTTAAAAACACACATGTCCTCCTGAATAATCTCCCTTCTGGAAACTTATTGGACAGAATTCAGGTACATACTGTGAATAGACACACACCGCAGCCTTGTTTTAACAGGGAAAAACCTGAAAACAATCCGAATGTCCATCCCCAGGGACCCGGTTGAATAAATAATAAATTGTGACACACACGCATCGATACTGATTTATCTCTCTGCAATATACTAAAGAGATCAATCGTTATTGATACACAATAACTTGCAGGACGTCGGCGATAGAAGGCGTATAGAAGTAGATGCGGACAAAACCGGCTCCACCTCTGGGTCCCGGATTTCTCTTCTGCTGTGACCTTCGATCAGCCTCACTGAGCAAGCCTATCAGAGCCTTCCAGATGATGATTATCAGTGTTCCATAAAACCTACCATAAACGTTTTTGTTAGTAACGGCCAGAATGCCATGGCAACCAGGATAAATAGTAACCTGGTGATAGGCTCCATTATGGACCATCTTCCGTTGCAAGACCACCAGGAAGTATGGCCCCTGGTACCACTGCATTCTTTTTTTTTTTTTTTTAATGTTTTCATTGATTTTAGAGAGAGGAAGGGAGAGGGACAGAGAGATAGAAATATGGACGAGAGAGAAACATTTCTTGGCTGCCTCCTGCACGTCCTCCACAAGGGTTTGAGCCTGCAACCAGGGCATGTGCCCTGACCAAGACTCGAACCAGTGACCTCCTGGTTCACTGGGCCACACGGGCCGGCACTACTGCACTGGCTGATGGAATTCTCTGTCCCTTTGTCTTGTCAACCAGCAGTACCTGAGTGATACCACAAAAAAGTACTGTAACGGGCCTGTTAGCGGAGAATCATCTGTGCACAGGGCTGGGCTGGCTGTCCGCTCTGACCCTACATCCCTGTAAGGAAATGATCTTGTAATCATTTCTGTTACGGTCTGTGGAGTTGCCTACATTGTTTGTCGTCTGCAGACATCTTCTTGTTCAGGTGGCCATTATACCTGTGCCCCACCATGTTAAATAAACAACAGCAAAAAAAGGTTACCGAATGATAGTTGTTCTATGATTCTAGTGGGGAAAAAAATAAAAACAACAACAGATGCACATACATTTGTATTTATTTATATCCTCAGGGGGAAAAGTATTAAAGGTACACAAATTACACCAGAAAGCGAGTTTGGAAATGAAGACTTAATTCTACCTTAGCCATGTCGATACTTTTGAAATTTATGATTCACTCGCTTTTCTTTTTTACTCAAACAAGTGAAATAAAATAAGTTACATCTTCTGAATTGTAAGTGTGACAAAAATAAATGGGAGAAATGAGATAGAAAAGAGGAAATGCCCAAAGACAAATGAGTCATCTGGGAGTCTGACTGGTAGTCAAATGTAACAGGTGTCAGCTCTGTTATTTTAATTCACTCTAGGATCCCTGGTTATATCATGTAGATCAGAAACCTTCATTAAAACTGGTTATTCAGTTCATTAAACGTTCTGATTAGGAGTGTTACGTTATTAATTAGCAAAAAGGGAGAAAGTGGATTTTTATTCCATTGAGGCATCATAGTAGCCAGGAAGGGAAACACACTTAAAAAAAACACACAGAAAAAAGGTGTCTCGGATGCAGGAAGATTGGGAATCAAGGCTGACAGCGTTGTGCTGTTTTCCCTCCCCTGAGATCCAGTGGTGCCGGCTTCAGAGGGAACCCACCGGACTCGGTCGCACGACAGTGCACTCACCATGGTAACAAGCCCAGTGCAGCGGCGTGTAGCCCTGGTTATCCTTGAAAGAGCAGTCCTCCTCCGACAGGGCCATCTGCAGCAGCTCGCTCAGCCACGTGGCGTGGCCGCGGGCCGCCGCGTAGTGCAAGGGGGTCCTCCCTCTGGCATCTTTGCAGAGAATGGAGACTTCTTCCTCCAGCAGCATTTGCACGCATTCCTCATGCCCCGACATGATCTAATCAGTTGCCGTTGAGAACACAAAACAAAGTCAGAAGGGCAGCCGGCTCGGGATGTGCAGCAGGTGGCTGAGCGAGGCTGGGCTCAGAGTCAGAGGACATCAGTGCCCCGGCCTTATGGGAGGACAACCCAGCCAGATTCATAGCAGGAAAGTCCGTGTGGACATCAGCATTTGGGAAACATCTCGACTCTCCAGACAGAACCATGAAAGGTATTATGATACAGTGGGACACACGAGCGTTAGAGTCAGGAAGGTGTGAGTTAAATCCTGGCTTCCCCTGGTAAAGCTTGGACAAGTCGATTCACCTCTCTGTCTCGTTTCATCTACCTGCACATGGGGATGGTAATAAGGACCCCGCAGGTTGTTGTGAGGATTGACGAGATAAGGTTACGTAAAGGCCCCACCCTGCTGCATGGCCCACAGGAAGTCCCCAAGAAATAAGGACTAGGATTACCACTTTGACCCCTGAGAGTTCCTTTCCTTTTCCCTGACCATGGTGGTTGGCACCAGCCCCAAAGAGCACTTTTTATTTCTGCTTTTGTTTGATTTCGTTTCCTCAACATGCTTTAAGAAACAACTCAGCAGATGTATACAAAGAATTGTCACAGGATGCATATTTCAGGTGGGGAATGGGTCAACAATTAGACATAGCAGGGCTACTCAACGCTAAGCAGTCACTGGAATAAATGATGGCACCTGCATACAATGAACCATTAAAAATGACAGAGCAGGAAAATATTTACTGACATGGAAAAGGTCCTTGTGTTCTAAAAGAAAAAAAGTAGGTTCCAAATAGTATCTTCAGTATTCTCTTTTAAATATTTAAAAAAAAAATCTATATGCAGAAAAGATTTTGGTATATAAACCAAAAAATGGTTATCTCTAGGAGGTGGGGTTACTGATGATTGTAACTATCTTTGTGCTTTGAAAAAATATTTGCAAATTTTCTATGCTATGCAAGTATTTTGTAATTAGAAAGTAGCAGCAATTCTACCAACAGTAGGAGATCGTGGTTCTGTTATCACAACCTACCATGAAATCGCAAGAGCAGGACCTCAGAGTACCCGCCACGATTTTACTTGTGCAAAAGATTTTGTAATTTCTTTTAGACCGACTGAGGTTCATTGGTCATCTTAGGAAACAACCTTTTTACTAAAAACTCATATGGGAAGTAGAGAGGAAGCATGCTCATTCCAAGAGGGCTTGACTGCGGCTGAGGAAGACGGACATACCCCTCTGTGCAAAGCTGTGCACCCCATGATGTCAACAGCATCTACATTTGCCTCCTTTTCAAGTAACAATGAAACAGCATCGATGTGTCCATATGCTACTGCCAGCATCAGCGGGGTCCTAGGAGAGAGAGAGATTAGACTTTTCAGGAGAAAATTAAAACAAAATGCTCATTACTTCCAGTGGGAGGCCCTCCTTCTCTTTGTCACTCTGTCTCTGTCTCTCTGACTCTCTCTCTCTCTGTCTCTCTCTTACTATCTATAATAACAAAAGCATAATATGCTAATTAGACCAGACAGCCGAACAACCTTCTGGATGACCTTCCGGATAAAGCTAGGGCTGTGAGGGCCAAGCCCCTTGCATGAATTTCATGCATCAGGCCTCTCGTATAAATATCTTTCTGCCTCTGGCATCTGATGGCCACGTGGAATGCTGTTGGTGGAAGGACTGATACTTGTGAGGCTGGGAAAGGCTCCTTCTCAGGATGCGATCCCATCATTTTCAGAAACATTTTTAAATGTCAACCGAGCCGGGAGCACGTACGTGAAGAAGACCCTCTCGCTCCTATCAGAGTAGTTCTACCTTCATAGTGTTCTGTGTTGGCGTTTGCTCAATGTTTCACTTGACCAAAGCTTGCTGCCTTCCAGAAAAGCCTGGCAAACCCAGAGGAAAGAGCAGAGAGCTGGGGTCCAGGAGGGGGCGTCCTAGCTCCCACTTCAACACTAACTCATGCCTGGGTGAGGCACTCGTGATGGCTCTGCCTTTCCTATCTGTAAGAGAAGATGGGGGGCAGGGACAGGCTACCAGGTGGGAAGGACTTGGGAAACACAAACCCAAGGAAGGAGGCAAATATGAAGGATTTTTATGATGGAGGTAACTTCTGGAGGCCATTGCCATTATTAATATGAACATGCAAATGTAGCAGCTTCAAAAGAGGGTACAATGGGTAGGAAGAAGGAGCCAAGGAGGACTATTTTTAAAAGGCCAGGGTACATGGCCCTAGACATACAACGATGGCTCTTTTTCATCAATACACACACACACACACACACACACACACACACACACACACACACTGCACTTAGGTAGAATCTCCTAAGTCCCATTGTGACATGCCATATTGTGCCCGTCCCGGTATATACTCTGACATGAAGCTACCTCATTATTCCAGGAATTCCTCAGCCAATGAATTTCACCCAAACATGTACCCCCCACCCCCCAACCTCAAGTTCAGCAGTCAGCCCTCCCAGCGGCTAAACCAACCAACCATCACCCACCGTGACTGAAATCAACCGCCGGCCCGGCCCAGTGGGGACACTTACTGTCCTTTGGCATCTTTCACGTCAACCACTTCTGGGTTGTCTGCGATTTCTAGCAACAACCGCAAACACAGGGTGTGACCATTAATCACTGAAAGAGAAAAGAGCGGACATTCTGTTAACAGACCCACACGACCACACACATCCCTCCAAGGTGAAGTCTGTTTGGGCTCCAAATCATTGGTCTTCAATCTGCTGCCCCCACCTTCCAGGTCATATCAGCTGCCGGCACAGTGAGCTCCTCCCTCTTCTCCATTCTCCCCAGCAGGGCACCCTGGCCCTTACGGAACGAACGTGTCCCTGGTTCACGCCCTGAGGGTTTTTTCCCTTAAACACCATGTCCTTTTCCCCCAAATCTCTTTTTTTCATTTCTCCCCACTTTCCAGTTCCTTTTGCTCTTCTGAGAGTCACACAATACGATATAACACAGTGTCCTGCCTGCCTTCAGATCTTTTCAAAAAGAAGGAAGAAGGGATAGGAGTGGGGAGCGGTGGGGGGAGAGGGGAGCAGGAACAGGATGGGAAGAGGAGAGGGGGAAGAGGTAAAGCAGAGGAGAGGCAAGGAGAGGAAGGGAGAGAGCGAACAGGTCCTGCTACTATTCCCTGTCACATTCTGTGTTCAGTTCTGATCGACTTACGGCAAACCCTCAGGCCCGGGAGGTGTACGAAGCCCCCACTCACTGCTCATTGATTGACAGCCTGGATGGGCTGCCTGCAGGGGCACCTCTGTCCCAGAGTTCTTCAAACCACAGCCTGACCGTGTCTCATGCATGCAGGGGGAAGGGCAGGGCAGGGGGCTCTCCATCAGCCTCACACTCCTGGGTCCCCTCTGTCCCCTGCCCTCCCCTCCCATCCCCTGCCCAGGTCTTCTCGCCCCTAATCACCAGCGGTCACAGCGAGGGCTGGCAATGGGCAAGAGACGCAGCCAGGACACTGCTGTTGGCCTCGACCAGCTCGGGCCCAATAGAAGCAGCTGGCTTATGGTGGGCGGGGGGGACAGAGCAGATTTTTGTGGGTGACCCGCTGCTCCCCCATGCTGCCGGCAGGATTGGAATAAATGTTCAAATATATGCAACCCTTTTTCTGCTTCACTGGCTCAAGTAGGGTCAGGCAGCCCAGACCCCTTGCTGGTTACACTTAGGCGCACCAGGCGTGACGCTTCCTGCAGGGGGGTGCTTGGGGTGCTGGAAGGCACCCCTCCCAGGAGGACAGACGAGGCGGGAGCAGCTCCTCCCCACCCCCAGCTTGTTGAATGCCACCCACAGCCTCACACAGACATGGCTTCCACTCGGGGAGTAGGCTGAGGACAAGCAATGTGTACATTTTCAATCGTGGCCTTCTCTCCTCTGAACAGTGAGGACACGGTAGCGCGCGCTGCGTTTGCCTCCATGTGGATGGGGAGAGAGAAGGGAAGAGATGCAGATGCAGCGACATTAGGTTAATGAGGGCCCTGGGAAGAGCTGCATTTTCCAGTCCTTTATCGGATGCCAGTCAGGAGAGAACGCTAATTTAACGACGACAGGTTTTTTGGGGACAATACAGATGAGAAGGAGCTCACATCCATCCACACCACTCTGCTGAGCCACAGGAGTAATGCCCACATTCTGTAGACCGCTGCTTTCAGCTCACCCTCAGATACATTTCTGTCTCTCGGGAGGAAATGTGGGGGCTGGGACACAGGCATTGTGTTGTGCTTGCCGTTGGGTTGTTGGGTTTGTTTTAAATAGCGCATTCAACCTGTTACCACTGGTACGGCCTGTAGGCGAGCAGATTACTGGAAGCTTCAAAGGAAAGGGTCAGCAGGGGACTGGCAGCTAAGTGCTAAGGCAATGGGTCCCCAACGCAGAGGGAGGGTCAGGGGAGTGTGGCTGATGCCTCCTTCTTCATCACCCTGACATCCTTCACTGGCTCGTAACCCTCATAGTTCCCAGGGTATTTGATTTTTGGCTAAACAGAAAAAGGGGAAAATCATCTTAGTTCCTATCACTGAGCCAGCGTGTTGCAGAGCAAACCAATACCCACAGTACTGTGTTGTTGGTTTTTTTTTGGGGGGGGGGGCGGAGTGGCGAGGAGGGTACCACAGCTTTTTGAATGGAGCTAATAGCCCCTCAGGTAAGTGTAAGGTCCCCTTCGCGGAAAAGTGCAGCCAAACTGGAATTCTGGTTGGCTCCCCACGCTCGACACTTCCCCAGTGGCTAACATCTCCTTGGCTGTGCGGGAGGCCAAGTCCAGCTTTGTCTTAGACTAGCCCCGCCTCCGCCTCCCTATGAGTGACAGCCGCTTTTCATCAAAGACCGCACCTGTCGTTGCAACTAGCTGTGCCCGAGGCTCTGGTACCCATTCTGGCTCCCGCTCCTCAGGATTCCCAGGATTTGAAACAACAGTAACCAAAAGGTTGGCCCTTCCAATGAGTTGGAAAAGATTCGGGACAAGCAGATCCTGAAAGCACGGGCTAAAGCTTGCACACTGCAGACATTTTGTGGAGAACGGAGTGGAAGGACAGCCTGTGTTGTCCAATGAATGACTTGAGGGACATCCAAAAGGAGTGAATCGGCTTGACCACGAGGGGGCTCCATTGGACCATCACCTACGCGGTGGCAAATGAGTGACCGTGATTATTTTTCATGGTTCACTGTTTACAAGAGCCACGCTCCACAATGCAAATGGGCCCTTTGTCGTTGTCAGGAAGTCCCTGGTAACTAAGGCAGGGTGCTTGCCTTAATAGTAGGCAACCAATATTTTAAAAGAAGTAAATTTGAACTTTAGAATAATACCAAGGATGTCTAGAATATCAAACTTTGTAATGCTTTACAACATTACCAAAAAGACTAAATGTGGGTAAAAAAATAAGAATTTGGCCCTCACCCGTTTGGCTCAGTGGATAGAGCATCGGCCTGTGGAAGGGTCCCAGGTTCGATTCCGGTCAAGGGCACGTACCTTGGTTGTGGGCACATCCCCAGTAGGGGGTGTGCAGGAGGCAGCTGATTGATGTTTCTCTCTCATCAATGTTTTTAACTCTCTATCCCTCTCCCTTCCTCTGTCTAAAAAATCAATAAAACATGTTTTTAAAAAAAGAATTTGCAATTTAACCAACCACTCCTGATCTCATGATTGAAGTTTTCTTCCAGGAATAATTGTTACCAGGCAATTAGGCAACAGCCATGTTTGTCTTTTTCTGTCTCCATACTGTTCTTCAGTGGTTTGGAAATTCAGGGTTGTAGGTGGAAATACTTCTACAAAGTCTCACATTCTGAGAAAAATTTCCCGAGTACCAAGATCATTACATCTTCTGGAAAACCAGCTTCTCTCTTTGCTTCCTCAATACACTCGTTTAACAGGATAAGACAGTTACTTCTCATCATAAGACGATAGTTACGATCCTGCTCAAAGGCAGATATCATTGAAGCCTTGATCCCAAAGGAATGTATGCCTCTCCCCATCACTTTATACCTGTGTGTACATCTAGCAGGGTCCTGATACAGTTTGATTTTATGTGTATTAGAGAAAAGTCCCAGAAAAGACAATTACTTCCTTTGTGATAGCTACATGCGCTTTGTAAGAGTCTCTTTTTACACCCGATGCCCCAAGAATCAGAGCAAAAGCTCAGAGGCATCATTTGGGCTGGCAGAACGGTGTGCTGATTAGTCCGCTGTCTGGTGACTCCTTTTACAAAATCACCCTGAAAAGTCATGGGTTTCCCACTTTAAAATGCCGTGTGACTTCGTTCTGTGTAACTTATCTGAAGGTCACATTAGGCCTTGCCCTTTTCCAGAAAGTTCTGTGATGACTACGGGCCAAAGGCTCTGAGCTCTCCTTTGAGTCAAGACCAGACGGAGCACAGAGGATTTTTAGAGCTGGATTCACAGTATTGTACTCTGTACAATGCTGTAACACCTATCATTCTACATTTGTCCAAATTCATAGGCTGCATAACAGCAAGCGTGAACCCTAATGTGCACTGCTGACTTGGGATGGGGAAGAAGTGTCGATGTAGGTTCATCAATTGTAATATATGTACCACTCTCGTGGGACGTTGGTAATGGGAGAGGCTATGCATGGGGGTGGGGGGCAAAAGGTGCATGGGAAATCTCTGTACCTTCCTCTCAATTTTGCTGTGAACCTAAAACTGCTCTAAAAAAAATAAATCTTTAAAGGAGACGCCAGAACCCATCTGGCCAGAGAACACCAATCACCTCAACGTGGATGGGAACCCCAGGGTTTTGGAAGAGTGTAGGCATGCCTGATGCAGGAAGAAAATGTTTTTAAAAATTGGAATGAAAGAAGATGCTGCCAACCTCTCACTCAACTTACGAGTCGGCCGCAAACACGCGAACCATTCTCTGCGCGCGACCCACCTGAGGCGTGAAGTGGGGTCCTTCTGGTCACGTCGTCTTTCACAAAGATGGACGCGCCCTGGTTGATCAGCGCTTCCACGCATTCCGTGTGGCCCCTGAAGGCGGCCAGGTCCAGAGCGGTGCGGCCCTTCTCGTCCCGGATGTCCAGGTCCACCAGGGACTGCAGGAGCACCTCCAGGGCCTGGTGGTGCCCGTTGTAGGCCTGCAAGGGGGAGCCAGTGCCTCAGTGCTCGCTCGCCTCGGAACCCACGGCTCCCCCCAGTGAGGGGCGAGGCCTCCAAGGTCACAGACAGAGGCCACCCCAAGGAGCACGTCAGACCGACACTCGGAATAAAGGAAAACCAAAGAGTTAGATTGAAAAATCAAAATGCGCGAGACGCACGGCTGTGTGTGAATTCCTTCGTGTCCTTTCTCTTTTGTCAAATAATGTGCCCCAGAGGCACCACATGTATGAATGGATTCATGTGTTTGTATCTATCGATCCACTCACCCAATACAAGCCAGCAGCTGAATACATTAATATATTCTTATATCTGCCAGGTCAGGCTAAACATACTGACATGATCAGAATTCCACCCCCCCGCCACCCCCGGGAGATTATTCTGTTAAACCTGGAGCAAAAGGCTACCAAATCCACCTGTCTTCATAGTTCAGCAGAGGAGTGCCGACCTTGTTGCGGTTGAGTATTTTCATTTCTAGCCACATGACCGTGGGTGAGTTTCTTAATTTCACCTAGTTTGTTGCTATAAAAGGAGAGCAATAAAAGGTGCCTGGCAGGGAGGATTTAAAAAAAAAGAGAGAGATAAAATCGCACAGGCTTGGCATCATACCGTGTACACAGTCGATGCTTCCTCCTCTCCCCTTTACTTCCCCCATGGATTCTAATGAAAACATGACAAAAGTGTGGAAAAACGTTCTGTGTAGCAGCGCCAAGTTCTGACGTAGTATGAGGTCCTACGCTATGTTAAGAGGCAGAGGCTTCATACTAAAAAACGGAAGTCTGAAAGCTGATTTTTATTAAGTCTATGGGGTGAGGCACATCTATGTACACACCCGAGAAAGGACATTGAAATAAAGAAGAGAAAAGGCGCAGCCCTGGCCCGTTTGGCTCAGTGGCTAGAGCGTCAGCCTGCGGACTGGAGGGTCCCAGGTTTGATTCCGGTCAAGGGCACGTGCCTGGGTTGCGGGCTTGATCCCCAGTAGAGGGTGTGCAGGAGGCAGCCCATCAATGATTCTCTCTCATCATTGATGTTTCTATCACTCTCTCCCTCTCTGAAATCAATAAAGATCTATTAAAAAATAAAAAGACAAGGTGGACGAATCCGGAGAGCAGGGACAGGGAGGGGCAGGGAGGCGAAAGAGATGGAGGAAAGGCCAGTCCTCCGAGTCTGCAGCCAAAGTCCCCTCTTTTGTCTCCGGCACCGTTCATGTTCCGCTGCAGTGATGACGCAGGCGCCATTTATTTGAAAAAGGACTCGGCGCAGAAAAAGGTTCGTTTCCGTAATATAAAAAGAGCTCTTACAAACCGTTTTTAAAATCAGAAAATGTGCGAAGGGCATAAAGAGGCAGCTCACGTAAAAAGAAATAGAACAGGTCAGTGAACATCTGAAAAACAATGTACATTGCGTGGTGCTATTTTTTAACTACCAGATTGGCAATGGTTAAGTTTGGTGCTATTTTTTAACTACCAGATTGGCAATGGTTAAGTTTGGTGCTATTTTTTAACTACCAGATTGGCAATGGTTAAGTTTGGTGCTATTTTTTAACTACCAGATTGGCAATGGTTAAGTTTGGTGCTATTTTTTAACTACCAGATTGGCAATGGTTAAGTTTGGTGCTATTTTTTAACTACCAGATTGGCAATGGTTAAGTTTGGTCGCGTCCTGTATTTTAAGGACGGTGAAAAAAGCAATCTTATGCTCTGTTGGTGGGATTATAGATTGGTGTGACATTTGTGGAGAGCAATATGACAAAACCTATCAAATAAAAAAAAATACTAAGTTGCAAACACCGCATAGAGCATGACCTCATTTATACAAAAAAGCAAATCTATCCAGATATATACATGTCTTTACACTGTACACTTCTATATTTATAGCAAATTTTAGAAGATTAGGAGAGAAACTGTGAACTTTTAGAAATGAAAAGTAAAGTAATGAACATGTAGACATTTTTCACCTTATCTTTTAAAAAATATTTGAATTGTTTCCTCCAAGTAGGAATATATATATATATATATATATATATATATATATATATATTTTTTTTATTGATTTCAGAGAGAAAGGAAGAGGGAGAAATAATCACTGATGAAAGAGAATCATTGATTGGCTGCCTCCTGCATGCCCCCACTGGGGATCAAGCCCGCAACCCAGGCACGTGACCCTGACCGGAACCAAACCCGGGACCCCTCAGTCCACAGGCCGACGCTCTATCCAATGAACCAAGCCGGCCAGGGCCGAGTATATTTTTTAAATAGCACGATGGAGGGCGCTGTGCTGAGCACTCCAGCTATAGCCTCTCATTTAATCGTCGCAAGCATCCTTTTTATAGATGAAAAAGCAAAAATGAAACCAGCAATGTTCACTGACTCATCCAACAGCACTTAGCCAGGACATGACAGAGCTAGGATTTGAAACCCCGAATCTGAGACCACGAACATCTATGCTTTTAGGCAACGTCTTATCATTTCCCCCCAGTAATTCCACTGAAGTGACCTTCAGACAAAGTACTTTTGTCTCTACGTGTACCAGCCCGGAGAGCTGATTACAAGCATCGGGTCAGAACACTACACCCTTCCCTGGAAGGCCTGGTGTGGAGGGAAGGGCCCTGGATGAGTGATGAAGCAGGGTTTGCGCTGGGGAACGTTCCAGCCGTCGCTCCTACACTGCACGCGGCCTTTCTTGGGATGGAGAATGGCGTCCCTGCACCACCTCTAGGACCTGGCCTTGCTATGCAAACCGTAACTGCAGAGGCTCCCAAGCCTTCGGCCTAACCCAGTGGTTGGCAAACCCATTAGTCAGCAGAGCCAAATATCAACAGTTCAACGACTGACATTTCTTTGGAGAGCCACGTTTTTTAAACGTAAACTTCTTCTAACGCCACTTCTTCAAAACAGACTCGCCCAGGCCGTGGTATTTTGTGGAAGAGCCACACTCCAGGGGCCAAAGAGCCGCATGTGGCTCGCGAGCCGTGGTTTGCTGACCACTGCCCTAAACCAAACTCTGCAGCGACGCTTGGACTGAGACTTTGCTCTGAGCCAGGCAGCCCTGGGCATGTAGCGCTGCATGTACGTGTCACGGCCACCCATGGTCTGAACACTATTGTGATCCCCACCTTCTCCACGAGGACACCGAAGGGCAGAGACGTGGGCCAAGCCGCCTATGGTCACATGGCCTTGCACGTGGAACTGGGACTCAGAGCACACGGACCCCGAGCCCCGGCTGGGGCCTTGGCCCGAGCTGCCATGGAAAGGGTGCTACAAGGCCAATGGCTTTGTCTCTTCGACTTCTTATTCTAGGACATTTCCAACTTACGCCAAGGAGACAGGCTCATGGGATGGATTCCCACGGACCCATCACCTCGTCTCAGCTACCATCGACTCAGGCCACAGGTGACTTGGCGTGGCTGTGGTGACAGGAGCATCGACATCAGGGTATAAATCCAACCGCCTCACCCAGGGCTGGTGTCTGTGGCTTATTTGAAAACTGACGTAGCATAACATTTCCTCTCACTTTACATTGTAATGGGTGGAGGGGGTAAGAGATCAACTGAAGGACTTGTATGCATGCATATGAGCAAAACCAATGGACACAGACAGGGGGAGAGGGGTGAGGGCACGTGCTGGGGGATGGGGGCGGCCAGGGAGAGGTCAATGGAGGGACAAGGAGACTTATGTAATACTTTAAACAATAAAGAATTTAAATTAAAATAAATATTAAATTGTAATGGCAGAGCCCAGCCAACTACGTGGCTCAGTGGTTGAGCGTCAACCTGTGAACTAGGAGGTCACGGTTAGATTCCTGGTCAGGGCACATGCCTGGGTTGGCGGCTTGATCCCCAGAGTGGGGCCTGCAGGAGGCAGCTGACCAGAGATTCTCTCTCTTCACTGATGTTTCTCTCTCTCTCCCTCCCTCTCTCTTCCTCTCTGAAATCAATAGAAATACTTAAATTGTAATGGCAGCAAGTGATTCGGCTCGTGTGGACATCCTGACTTCACACCAGGGGAAAGGACTCCACATGCGTAACAGCAGGTTCTAGTTGCCGTTTGCCAATAGCGATCCTTCTGGGCCCATTACTACTGCGACAAAAACAGCAAACCTTTTCATGTCTGTCACTATGACAGCCTAAGAAAACAGAACCGGCCACTTACAAAACACAGAAGCACATGCGTGTCTATAAAGCATGACAGCGGACACGTTTAGATTTCATAGAGAAGACACACGGCGGAGAGAGAGACCGACTCAGGAGGGCAGCCGGCGTGGAGGCAGCGCAGGCGCATAAGCTGGGTGCTGACTTACGAGCTCACCTCCTCTAAGAGGCCCTTTAAACCTCACAGCGACAACTAAATCCATTAACATGTGTCCAAGCTAAAGAGGCTTAATGTCAACACAAAACGGAGTGAACCCTGCCGGTAGTTAGAAAAGCTTCAGAATTCCATCCCACACTTTCTTCTAGACCAGGTGCTTGAAACGTCCCTTCAAGGCAGGATGGTTGAAAGTCCGGGGTTTACCGACAGAATCCTGGTTTTTGCCTTCGGTCTAGTTCAGCGATTTTCAACCAGTGTGCTGCCAGAATTTTTACAATGTGTAATACCTGACTGCTTAGTCAGGGGCACGGACCTCTTTTCCCTTAGACTGTCAAATAAAAAACGACAACAGTAAACGCAGCAAGAGCCATCCGGTGTGAATGAATCAAACGCGTACCTATTTTGTTGTTGTTGGTAGGCCATAACAAATACATAGGCCAAAAATACATTTTTCGGTGTGCTGCAGAATTCCAGTAATTAGTTTGTGTGAGCCATAGGCTGGAAATCGCTGGCCTAGTTTCCAGCTCCTGAATTTTAGCATGCGTGTGCATTATAACACAGAACTGAAGAGACACAGGGATGTACTGAACCTCAAAGGCAATGAATGGGGGCGGGGGGGGGGGGGAATAATAAAGGTAACTGGGATTAGACCAGAACGCTCATCTGTCTTCACACTTCATAGCTCACCCCTAGGGAATTCTCTTTGATGGTTAATGCATGATTCAGTCTTGAGACAACTATATGGCTTTTGGGGTCTATTGAAAGAGTGTGCAGCAAAGCTTTAAGCTCTCTGAAAGAGACTCGGGAGTCAGCAGAACACGATGAAAACCGTCCTATTTCCCTTTCTACTCCCGTCTTCCACCGGGTGGTCAGTAGGTAATTCCACAGGTAATTTCTGAAATAACTGAAAGAGGATGCAACTCACAAAAGAACACACACGCTGGTTCAAAAAAGCACGTAGGATGCTGGCTTTCAACAGACAACCCAGCGTAAGTCTTTGCTGCAGGGAACAAACGTTTTAAGTCTGTTTCGTGAAATTCCTTAAATCTCGATAGGTAACACATATTTTTAGAACGTGGTTAATTTCCTTGAGCTTTCTCGAACTGAGGACACCGAGGAGAAAGGAGTTGGAGTCCTCACAGAATCCGCGCCACAATGGGTCCATCTGGACATCTGGGCAGCCGGAGCCCTCCGTCGCATAGCCCTGCTTCCTGACTTAATTTTTTCAGGCGGTTGAAAATGCCTGTGACATCCCTGGCTCGTCACCCTGGAGGCCTGAATCGTTCAGGCAGGAAACGGTGACCAGTGGTCAGGTGTCCCGTGGCCGGCAGGTTGGAGGGCATCTGCTTCCACCTAAGAAACAATTGCCCTGGGTATTTTTTGTTTGTTTGTTTGTTTTGAATATATTTTACTGATTCTTTACAGAGAGGAAGGGAGAGCGAGAGAGAGTTAGAAATATCGATGAGAGAGAAACACCGATCAGCCGCCTCCTGCACACTCCCTACTGGGGATGTGCCCGCAACGAAGGTACATGCCCTTGACTGGAATCGAACCTGGGACCCTTGAGTCCGCAGGCCGACGCTCTATCCACTGAGCCACACCGGTTAGGGCCGCCCTGGGGTTTTATCCAGTGAATTGCGACAGAGGCCCCTGGACAGGCTGGTGGCATCCTTGGGGAGTCCTTGAAGTAAAAAATATGTTTTTATTATTCTTTTAAAATATTTTTTATTTTTATTGATTTCAGAGGGGAAGGGAGAGGGAGAGAGAGAGAGGAACATCAATGATGAGAGAAGATCCTTGATCGGCTGCTTCCTGCATGCTTCCCACCCGGGCATGTGCCCTCAACCAGAATCGAATCTGGGACCCTCCAGTCCATAGGCCGACGATCTATCCATTGAGCCAAACCAGCCAGGGCAAAGCACATAATATATTTTTAAAGCGTTGGCATTTCGAGGGCACGGCTGAAATGTTTTAGGATTAACCCGCTGCTATCACCACAGCCAAAGGCATCCTCGTCCCTGCTGGTCTACCTGCTTTTGCTCTTTTACAGTTCACACTCCACACACTTCTAGAACCAAAGTAATACCACTTCATCTGTCTCCTCAGACTTCTCCAAAGGGCTTCCTCTTATTAGCTCAGAGGAAAGGTCACAGTTCTTACAAGAGCACGCGGCCCTCTGTGACCTGCGCGGCTCCCCGCCCCCCGGCAACAGGTCAGGCCTCATCCCCTCCCACGCGCCACGCTCTCCCTGCCACAGTGGCTTTCTGGCTCTTCCGGTAACTTGCCAAGCATGCTCTCCCCTTTGCACTTCTGCCTAGAACACTCGGGTGTCAGCCAGCTACCTCCCCTGGTGTCCGGGCAAGAGGGAGGTTCTGCTACGTAACCACCCCCGTCTCGCCGATCTCTGTGTGGCACACGCAGCACCTATCACCCTCCGTCCTGCCACGCAGTCACTTGCCTGTATCTCCTGGACTGGAAACTACCAGGACAGAGCCCGGGCTTTGCTTACAGCAACAGCGCCAGTTCCTGGGACAGTGCTTACTACAGACACAGTCAGCACATGTCAATGAAAGGCTGACATCATGTGAATCATGGGAAGGATGCCGCTGCTGATTGTGCAGGGGCCAGGCACTATCTCACTGCTTTGCGTGTTAGCTCATGTCATTCCCCCAACGGCCCTGGGATAGAGGTACTGCTGTTCTCCACGTGTGGTGGGTGGAGAAACTGAGGCACAAGAGGTTAGGTACTTGGCCAAGATCATACAACAAATTAATTAACAAATTGGAAAGGGTTTGGGGACCCTTAATTAACTCACCCCTTTTAAGTTAGAGGTGGGGAAACCAGGTCCAGGAAAACACAGATATTTACATGAGGAACTGTATTAAAGGGTCGCGGCATTGAAAAGGTTGAGAACCACTGCCATAGAGCTTAGCAGAGCACCGGGCACACAATAAGCACTAAACAATCCCTTTTAAAAAAATGAATGAGAGATGATAGAATTTCTAGAAGCTGAGAAGTCTCTTCTCAGATTAGAAGGAGGCTTGGCGGTACACTCAACCCCACTCTCAAAGGGCATCAGGATTCCATCCAACAGGCCGCTCAGGGGCAGCTAGTGCGGTCTGGGAACCCTCAGCATTGGGGTAGCTTCCCCAGGCACAGCCGATGGTTGGGCAGAGATTTCAGAGAGCAACCTTTAGAGCAACCGACACTAAAAGCCAACTGCTGTGAATTTTTTACATGTAAGCATCCCACTACCCACCCACCTTTTCCATTCCCAATCCATCTCCAGGAGCAAAGACGTATGCACATTTTAACCTGATTTCGCCGGGTTCAGAGAGTGTGTGCGTATGTCAGTGGGTGTGTTGGTGGGTGTGGCTGAGGGTGGTGAGGTGGTGTCAACGGAGGTGCCCGCGCCCTCACCAGGCACTGTTTTCATTGTTAGCTATTTCTGCACGACTGCGCTTTCATTGCGAGAGCGGCCTAGTTTTAGGAGCGCCTCGGTTCTTCCTGTAACAAGCGACGTTGCCCACAGAATCTCACTTACAGCCAAGTGGAGCGGACTCTTAGTAGCACCCGGATCCGATTCTTCAAAACCGCCGTTGGTTCTTTCCAAAAGCTGCAGAGAGGAAGGAAAACAACAGGACGTCAGTGCGGCCCGCGAAGGGAGTCCTACTTCCTGGGTGCCAGGGGGAGCACAAGTGAGGAAGGTATCAGGAACTGAAGACATTGGGCAACTTATCCGCGATGTAAGAAACCTGATATAGCGCGTCCAATCAAAGACGCTGAGGTTCCAACCTCTAGAACAGTGGTTGCCAACCTTTTTGGGGCCATGTCCCACCTAAAAGCATCTCTAAAATCCTGATGCCCACCCCCCATGACAAATAATGCTTCTTTTTTCAAAAAGTGAACTCCTACAAGGCCATTAACTTGGTCTCAACAAGCTTCCAAAGAACATGGTATCTATGAAAGAGAAAAATAAAAGAACGAAAGGACAGGTGAAGTACTGAGGAGACATCACTAAGGAATTGTTAAAAAAATAATAAGTGATATGAAAAAAAGCAAATAAAATTTCAAAACATGTAATAGAGAACTGAAATGCATAAATATGTCCCAATATATATTGATACTAGAGGTGCGGTGCACAAATTCATGCATGGGTGGGGTCTAGCCAGCCCACCCTGATAGGAGCTGACTGGGCCAGGCCGGCCAGGGGGAGGGGCCACGGGTAGTGGGTCGGCCAGCCCTGCCCCCTAGTTGAACTCTTGGTTGAGGGGACAATTTGCATATTAGCCTTTTATTATATAAGCTACAGTATAAGAGGCCCCTAGGACCATAAGAAATGCCAAAAATTCACAGTTAATAAATCATTCTTGAATTGCCCCTCCTTAAAAATCAAATTGCCTCCCCTGTGGGCATGTGCCCCACATTGGGAACCACTGCTCTAGATCATCTCAGCATTTGCTATGCCAGAAAGGCTTCCTGCTTCCAAAGATGCTCAGCCTCACCCACCCGGAAAAGTCATTCATGTGAAGCCCACGCTTCACCCACCAGACGGTAACAACAAGCAAATTGCAATGACTAGTTTACTCCATCATCAAACACATATTTACTGCAGAAAGGGTTGCAAAAGACACGAAGCTCCTGTTCCCATGGAGCTTCCAGGGCAGAGAAGGAAAGCAGACAAGCAAATTCGCAAATGAAAGGAATCTGGCATTAATAAATGCTAGAATGAAAATACAACAGTGTGATGAGATCGAGTGACCGGGAAGTGACTTTACAGCTGGCGGCCAGGCAAGGCCCCTCCAAGGAGGTCTCCGTTAAAGGGAGACCTGAATGAAAAGAAGCATTACAGCAAGTGAAGGTGCGGCAGGAGAGTGTCTGGGAGGCAGGAGGAGTCGGTGCAAATGCACCAAGCGGGGGCGAACACGCTGAGTTCACGGAACAGAAAGGATGGTGTGACCAGGGCGTGACCTGGGCATCAGGAAGAAGACATTCTCAGGGAGTCTGGGTGGAAAAACAAAGTGTCAAGACATTTCTGTCGGTTCTTCTAAGTGTATTTCTAGTATCACAGGATCTCACTCATCTGGGGGACATAATGAACAACATAAACTGATGAGCAAAAACAGACCCGGAGACAGGGAAGCATCGATCAGACTGTCAAACCTCAGAGGGAAGGTAGGGGAGGATGGGGGTAAGGGGGAGAGATCAACCAAAGGACTTGTATGCATGCATATAGGCCTAACCAGAGGCCACAGACAACAGGGGGGTGGGGGCATGCGTGGGGAGGGGTTTGGGATGGGAATGGGGGGATGAGGACAAATATGTGATACCTTAATCAATAAAGAAATTAAAAAAAAAAGACATTCCTGGGCATTTGTGCATCCTTTGACCCTAGGAACTAATTTCCAATAAATTGTTACAATGATGCATGGATAAAGAAATTTATTCTGAGAAAGACAAATATCATAACATATATGCATAGCCCATGGATATGGGCAATAGGGTAGTAAAGACCTGGGATAGGGGGTGGGGAGGGTCTGGGAGGAAGGGGATGAAGGGGAGGGGGGGAATGGGTGATATCTGTAATACTATCAACAAAAAATATATATTTAAAAAAGAAAGAAATTTACTCATTCAACAAATATTTGATAAACGATCACCAATGTGCCCAGAGACTGTCCCATGCACTGAGGATTCAGTAATAAATATTTTTTAAACCATTTCTTCCTCATAGGGAATGGGCAGGCAATAAAAAGAAGAAGTTTGGGAGCTCATTAGAAAGGAGTAGGTGCTATGGAGGAAAATAAAACCGAAGAGAGTTGGGAGGGCTGGAGGGGAGGTCAGCTTGCAACTTTAAATAGGGTCACAGAGACGGTCTTACTGAGCAGGTGGAGGCCCAGCCAAGTGCCGAGGACGATGGAGAGCCTTGTGGATGCCCGCGAGAAGAGCATTCCACGCAGAGGGGCCGGCAATGGCCAGTCCCTTAGGGACAAGTGTGCTTAAGGACATCAGGGCTGCAGCAAAGTGAGGAAGAGCGAAAGTGACAGGCAAGGAAGTCAGAGAGATGGCGGCGGGGGGGGTGTGGGGGGGTGGTCCATAAAGAGCCTCCTGGGTTTTTGTACGAATTCTGACTTGATCTCGAGTGAGATGGAGTTTCACTGGCGTGTTCTGAGCACGGGGAGGACGTGTTCTAACTTCGAGGCGTGCACGGAGACCAGGATGAGCTGGGGCACCACCTAAGCGTGGAATAACAGTGTTGGGCCAGTGGGAGCAGTAGGGATGGAGGGAAGCAGGGGGATTGGGCATATTTTGGAGATAGACTACAGAGGGTTTGCTGATGAGTGAATGTGTGTCTTTTAGCTTCCTGTGTCCGGGACCCCAGCTTAGTGAGAGCAGGGAGCAAGGCACGGGGCACAGCGCGTCCAGCTGTCGCCAGTGTGGGTCAAGCAGATGCTGTGTGACTCTGGGGGCAATAGCAGCGGCAGTGATGGGCCTGCCCTGACTGTCAGCTGGGGGCCGGGGCCATGGGCAGCCCTCCGGGTGGCTTCTCTCCGCTTCCCTGTCTCCTGGTCATAGGGAAGGGGCAGCTGCCCTGGCCACTGAGTGCCCCAGTTCAGACCTATGTCTGGAGAACAGCCTAGAAAGGTCCCCTCTTCTGGACCTCCCAACAATCCCGTAAGCACCTATCTTTAAAAACCAAATCTTTTTCTGCTTAAAATAGCCAGCATGGTTTCTGTGTCCTTCGACTGAATCCTGACTGATCCAAGAGTAATGCAGATTGTTATAGAATGGGGGTGCGAAGGGGGAAATTAGACCACTCCATACGCTGGAAAGCAAAACTTCCTAAAATTCACGTTCCCCGTTTTTCTCCCTGAAAAGCTCAAGTTGTTGTTGGGGGGGGGGGGGGGGATGGGAGGAGGAGAGACATTTTAAAGCCGTATCTGTGGAATGATACCATTTTCAATTTTTTAAAAATTGTATTGGCATGACTCAATATGCAGAGAAAAAGCCTAGACATACATACCCTACAATGAATGGCACAATAACCTGAACGCGGGATGCTATAGGGTTTTTTACTTTTCTGTTTACTTTTCCTGACTTCTTTTTGCAGTGACTGTGTAGTTTTCATAATCAGAAAAACACTAAATCTCTTTCTATGAGGAAAAAAGCTATTAACCTTCCTTTTCATTTAACAAATGATGCCCACAGATGCCCAGATCATCCAGAATTCTTCTCCAGTCCATGCACGTGGGGAAAAAATGTTTGGATTCTTTGGCAGATCAAATAACAGTGTAAAACATACCATCTAAAAGCACACCATTTCGGTATTGCAAATAATACCACACAAATAGAAATGGCGGACCTAAGGGACATTTTATGTTTGCTTTTATTCGCGTGAGAACAGAATATGGAACTTAAACAATCTAAGCTATGTTGGAATAATGAGAATACATTTAATTTTCACTTCAAAGCAAATAACCTTAACACCAATCTGCCTCACACAGTGGAAATGAAAGTAGCTTTAACGGCTTGCAAAGGCTAGAAAACAGCTGTTCTTTTGCTTTGTTTTGCAACATTATCACCTGCAAGACTTCCTGGAATTGACTGTGCGGCCCAACTCCAGATCCGGTCCTGGAATGAACGTGTAATCAAAGGAACACAGAACCATTTCCACCGCCTCGGCCACACGATGAAGAGACAAGCAGACAATCCACGGTGTATAGGGTCACCTCAGGCCTGTTCCCGGAAGACTGACTATGGGGCATGACTTTCCACACACATACTTGGATCATACAAAAAGCATGTGATGTTCCCTGGCAATCACTCACCCGATACTTGCCGAGAATCCCTGTGCAGGACTCTGGGGTCGGCATCGGGAGTCAACTGTGCAGAGAACATACATGGCCGCTGAAGTGAGAGGTGGCATGTGTGTTCAAGAATTTCACTCGGCCTTTACTCATTCATTCAGTCATTACTTACTGAGCACTCTGCTAGGCACTGACATGATCAGTTATAAAATGGTCCCTGACCACATGACATGTACAGTCCAGGGGGCCTAATGGACAATGCTAATGTGTACCTCCCGCGTGGCATCACAGGCTGCTACCGGCACAATAAAGAAGGTGCACTCATTTCAAGGATCAACGTGGCCCTCTGCCTACACCATCTGTTCAAATGGCTGCTTCCATAAAGCCTTTATCTGGGCTACTTCGTCTCACGCTCGTCCTCTCCCAAACCGCAGCACTGCTCCTGTTCTCAAGTGACCCAGCATTTATGAAGCTGGCATGCAGAGTGTAGCACTGCCTGCCCCACCTCTCCTGCACTCCTGCCTCCTACAACTTGGCATCCTTAGGGGAAACACCAGAAGGGCTGGGATGAAAGCCATTTCTAGCCCCCCACTGACAAATGATGATGGGCCCCTGACATGGCCACTGAGAGAAAGCGGCGAGGGTGAGAGCAAGCAGACCTTTTAACGGTCTTATTTGTGAAACGTGAACTCTCTGGTTCAGGGCCTGTGGAGGGCACTGGGGAGGGGGAAGCTGGGATGCTCTGTAATTCTGGGGCCTGAGGAAATGATTGCATTTGAGACTTGAACAATTTATAGGACGTTTTCTGAGCCTGGAGGGTGTTCCTACAGGGTCCGTGGGCTCTCACAGAGAACATCTCAAGGTCTTAGATTTAAAAGCAGCGAAAGTACTCTAGTCCGTTTGTCTCAGTGGACAGAGCGCCAGCCTGCAGACGGGAGGGTCTCAGGTTTGATGCAGGTCCAGGGCACGATCCCGGGCCTTGGCTAGGGTTCCTGTGGGAGGCAACCAATCGATGTGTCTCTCTCACATCGATGTTTCTCTCTCTGTGTCTCTCCCCTTCCCTTCCACTCGCTCTAAAAATCAATGAAAAAATATCCTCGGGTGAGGATTAACAAGTGAAAAAAAATTAGAAAAATAAAACCAGCAAAGGTAATAGAAGGCCACGTGTAAGGCTTTCTCTACAAAATGAATCTGGGATAACAAAATCAAGGATAAATATAAACTCAGTGGTAATCCAATGGCCACCGGGTTAAAAAAACAACAACACAGTAATCTTGTCCAAAACTGTGAGGAAACATAAATATTGCACTTGAACTAGGAACCCAAGCTTTCCAAATAGTAGAGATTATGCCTGGCTATTCAAAAACACGACAAGAAAAATGCAGGGGACCCAAGATTCTTAAAGCTGATTTAAACTAGTTTTTCTATGTGCTGTTTAGGGAAGCAGGAAGCAAGCATGGCCCTGCCGGTAAGGACAGAAGCATGCAGCCAGCACGTCTATGAGGCAGCCTCTTTCTCGCTGGTTATGGTCAGACTCTGACACACAGGTGAGGAGGGAGAGGAGGAACTAGAAAACCAACCCCACAGTACCCTCGGGCACTGTGTGAAGAAGGTGCTCTGAGAAACGGTTTAAAAATGGATGTATTGCCTGGTCGGGGTGGCTCCGTGGTTGAGTGTTGACCTAGGAACCAGGAGGTCATGGTTGGATTCCTGGTTAGGGCTCGTGCCTGGGTTGCGGGCTCGATCCCCAGTGTGGGGCATGCAGGAGGCAGCCGATCCATGATTCTCTCTCATCATTGATGTCTCTCTCTCTCTCTCTCCCCCTCTCCCTTCCTCTCTGAAATCAATAAAACTATGTTTTTAAATGGATTTACTTCTCTTTCAGCAGTGACGACTAGAAGGATGTGTGTAAGTCTTCAAGTCTGTTAGGGTTGAGAGCAGCCAAGGCCCCCACAGAGTTGGCACCTCTGTGAGAAATTCTGCCTCACGTTCCAGGAGTCTGTGCTTGAGAACAAAACGCTATGTGGGCAACCTCAAGGCCATGCCTGAGTCAACTGCACTGAGACCTGGGTCAGCTCAGTGCAGAGGGGGTGCGGGGCCTACAGACGGTTCAGACCACCCAGCCTGAGTCACTACGCTCCATGCAGGGACTGGGATAGAGCTCAGAGGGTCCCACCGGCCTTTCAGCCCCAGGATCGCTAGGATGTCCCGGGCCACACTGGGCCTCAGGGGACCCCGGCCTTCTCTGAGGACCTCAGCAGTCAGTGGTGACTATCTGCGGGTGCATCTGATTCTGCTCACATCCGTTCACAGCTATTAGAAGAAGCTGTCTTGCTTGAAATTGTTATTAACAGGAATTGCCAGAAACTCAGTGGTTTCTAGAAATGTCTGAACCTAATCTAATTCCTGCCTCCCCCCACAATTCTAAAGGTAAGGAACCATGACTCTCTCTCCGCTTGTGCAAATCACGGTCCATGCAACTCTAAAAGGAGATAACAGGGATTCAGGAGGGCACTCCCCGGAGCCTGGCTAGACTGAGCTTCCATCTCTTCCTGGGAGCTGGTGTTGATTGCTCTGCTTATCTCCGCCTTCCAGAGTGTCCTCAGGTCCCAGTAATTTCCTTGCCAATTAAAAGGCAGGAGAGCCCTGCGGTCTGTGTGAGGAAGGCGAATGAAACCTGCTGGGAAGACAAGCCGAATGCAAGCTGTAAAATGCAGAGTGTTTAAAAACGATCTTGCAAGAGCCTGAATGCTCATATATGTTAGCCCTGGCCGGTGAGGCTCAGTTGGTTGGGCCTCATCCTGTGCACCAAAAGGCTGCAGGTTCAATTCCCCTCAGGGCGCATGCACGGGGTTGCAGGCTCAATCCCCAGTAGGGGGTATGCAGGAGGCAGCCAATCGATGGTTCTTCCTCTCCCTTCCCTTCTCTCTAAAATATTAATAAAAATATTTTTTTTAATGTTCATATACATTGACCTATAAACCTACTTCAGAGATTCTATCCTGAGAAACTTCCAAGCCTAAAGCATTTAATAGTAAAATAGTGGAAAACAACCTAAATAGCAGAAGAATGCCTAAATTATGGTTGATCCAATAATGGAATGTTATTTAAATTAAAATATATTTACCAAGAGTTATTCATTTCCATAATATTGTATGTGGGGGAAATCAATGTACACAATTACATATTTAATATTATCTTATATATGTGAAAAATAAAATATGTGAAGAGACTGGAAGGAAATATATCAAAAGGTTAATAATGATTATTTTGGGGTAGTAGGCTTTGGTGGTTGATTTCTTGTTTCCACCTTTCTACATATTCTAAACTTTCTACAATAAATATAGATTACTCTAGTAAAGGATCAGATACATTTATCTTTATTTATTTATTTTTAAATATATTTTTATTGATTTCAGGGAGGAAGGAAGAGGGAGAGAGAGATGGAAACATCAATGATGAGAGAGAATCATTGACTGGCTGCCTCCTGCACGCCCCCTACTGGGACTGGGCCCGCAACCCAGGCATGTGCCCTTGACCGGAATCGAACCTGAGACCTTTCAGTCCACAGGTCGATGCTCTATCCACTGAGCCAAACCAGCTAGGGCGATACCTTTATCTTTACAAGTGGAGGGTTGAGCCAGATGATTTCCAAGGTCCATTTAGCTACCTTCTCCATGGTACCCAGCCAGAATGTAAGGGGTCGATGTTTTCAAGACCTGGGCTCGTATACCTTTACTAAGGCCACAGTACCATGCTGGCTAGTGCTGCTGTTAGCTGAGTATGTTTCTTCATGGCCATTAAACTCCAAATTCCTCATAGACAGGCTCTACCTATGCCACGCAGGGTGCACGCAATAAAAGTTTGCTGAATGTAACTTAAATCTGGTAAGCGAGTGAGAGCCGTCGTGGAATTCACTACAGAGCGGTGACACAATTGCTACCTGTTTTGAGAGCGCAGACCCTCCAAAGCCTTACCAGTAGCTTATATTTTGGTTGGACTGTTCCCTTTACAACAATCTGAAAACATATTTGTTGCGACCTTGAAAAAACCCAACCGGCAAAGCGAACACAGAAACCTGACCTTTCAGAGAACACCGTCTTGTAACGGAAAAATGCTCTCGGATACGTGTCTCCCTTAACCACGTCAGTTTCCTGTCATGAGTCCTATAGCGCTTGGTGAGGGGACCCTCTGCTCCTCCGTCAGAGGCACTCAACAAGACGAACAGCAAACTACGTTTTAATCTGATGGATGGGGCCAGTGCTACGAAGAAGGAGAGATACTAGTACAAGAATTCCCAACACCCTTTCTGGTTGCAATGACCTAACTCGGCCCAGGAAAACAAGCCAGGCTGTCTGTTTCTGAAATAGCAGATCCAGATGAGGAGGAATCGTAAGATCAACTCAGAAGAAATAAGTCCCCATCTTGGGGGTTAAGGCACCAGGGCTCCGGGAAACACACGGCTGGAGGAAGCTGAAACCGATCGTGGAGGGGATGCGGAATTTGGCTTCACTCCGGTGTGCGCTGGTTGAGCCAGCAGAGGCGTGTCCATGTCTTGGAGACAGAGAACAGAGAGAGAGAGCTGGCAAGGCCCCTCGGCAAGCCTCCGAGGGAACACAAGCAGGCTGTCGCCATCAGCAAAGCCCAGGCACACGGCGTACGCCTTGGTCGCCGATACCAGCAGAGCATGCCTTGGGGACCCGGACTAGACCCAGGAGGATGTGACCGTGAGCGCGGCAGGTACTTCTGGGTCTGGCAACCGCGGCCGCGAGGGAATTCCAGCACGACAACAGACATCTTCCGCTGTTCCCTGGATATTCGGAGTGAAGGAATTACCCTTGACCACACCTCTTTACCGCCTGCATTTTGCAGAGCAATTCAAGAGTTCAGTTCTCCCTCTGTGTCAGCAATGAGTTCAATAGAGTGGTGTATTCTATCAGGGGAACAGTCCCCTGAGGCTCTCTTATTCTGTTTTTCTCTTTGGCTCCCTACAGTGTGTGTGTGTGTGTGTGTGTGTGTGTGTGTGTGTGTGCGCGCGCGCACGTGCGTGTGTTGTGGTGGTGGTGGTGATCATGGAGGGTGTGTGTGGGTTGTGGTGATCGGTGTGTGTGTGTGTGTGTGTGTGTGTGTGTGTGTGTGAAGGGGCAGAGGAGAAGAAGACAAAAGCAAAAGGTCTGTGTTAACCAACCATTACCATACATGGGTCAGGTAAGTTTAGGAAAAAGAGCAAAAGGGGTAAATAGCCAGGGGGTAAGCATCAAACAAAAATCCACAAACACTCGATATTTATGGATTCTCTGTTTTAAGGAAAATGATGTAAAACTTGTAAATGAGGCAACAAGGATAATTCTGTGTCCTTTTTAAAAAAAATCACACCAGGGCATTGTTTTGATAACTGCACCCAAGGATTAATTTTTTAGTATAATGTTAATTCAGGACTCAGTCTCCCTGAATTCACATGTTAACTTGTAGCTCTGTGCCCAGGAGAGATCCACATCATGTCTGTGGGGCAGAAAAGAGAAGGCCAGAGGTTATAGCTCATTGCCCTTTCGGATATTAACCAGTTCTGCATCTAGCCTAGCAATTGCATTTGCATATCACTTCATTAAAGTGTCTGCACATGCTCCGTTCCTCAAACGCTCCGTGAACAATAAAGTTTAGCTTATCATGAAGTCCATCCTTACTTAAAACAATCTTTAACCCACGTCCCTCCTCTCTGCGTGAGTCTTGTTTAAATTTCCTGCGAAGTATATCCTCGGACATCACCCATCAGCTCCCATTAATGCAAAGCCCTCCAAGGTCTGACAAACCCTTTGGGGATGCCCACCCCGGGCTCCTCCCCTCACTGCTGTCCCACAGCTGGCTCTTTGGGGGAACTCTGAGACCTTGAGAAGGTGCTTCCTCTCCTTGCAAAGGGACTTGTGCAGACATCAGGCACAGAGCTGAGCTGTCCCCAGATTAGAAAATCAACCCCACTGGGTTTCCAGTGAACTCTTCTCAGGCTCTGAGACCGAGGAATCCCAGACGCCCCTCCTTCCTCAAGTGCCCATTTCATGCAGGGAACCTTGGCAATGGCCAAGAACGCCGCACATGGGTCGAATATCGACTACACTTGCTCACTCTCCTCCCAGGAACCCGCAGGAGCTGCCAGATACCAGCTGCTCCTCGGCTGGCTTTCATCCTAAGAGAGGAGGTTTGCCTGGGCGTACTGAGCTCATCCACACCTTCAGGGTCTCCCAGTGGGGGGACCATCTCCTCTCCCTTCCTGGCCTCCCGCCCTGTGTGGACTCCCCCGCAGAACTGAAGGGAACCTCGCTCCAGCCAGACACCTACGGGACCCCCATCTCAGGTCACCTACAGCCCCAGAGGCAGACCCCTCCCCCCGCCGCCATCTCACCTGCTTCAGAAATAAACCTCGCGCAGAAGACAATGAAACACGCCACAAAGCACAGATCATTGACGATCGAAAGCAAGAGCGCCGTCATTTCCTTTGCGCTAAGTAAGGTAATTCAAGGAACTGTTTCTTGCCAACCTCCTAACATTGCATTTCATTGAACCACGTTTTCCTTTAGGTAAGACGACTGTCATGCCAGTAATTTTATTGACACGAGTTTAGTTATTTTTCCAGGAAATGGAAAAATGGTTTCACATTTTTAAAAGATAAAACAATACAAAATAATGTGATGCAACTATGATACTCCAGAGCCTGCTTTGTGTGTGTGTGTGTGTGTGTGTGTGAATTTAAAAACTGGTTTCTCCTAAGGGTCCTTCCACGGTTAGAGCCCCCTTAGCCACACTCTCCCCTGATGGGCATGCGTCTCCCTAACCCGTGTGCAGGTGGCGTTGTGGCAAGTCTGGCCTGCTGGATTCGCTGTCTATGAGGTGTTCGGCCATCTGCCCACCCAGGAGTCTTCCTGGGTCTGGTCCCGTTACTGTCATTGAACAGGAAATAGGCACCCTTCCTCGGGGAGCAGCAGTGTCCTTGGGCGAAGGGAGCACACTGTCCACAGGACTGCACCCCAGTTTCTTCCAAAGCCATCCTCCCACCAAACAGCCCTCCCCATAGCCCTCCCACTTCCAAACAAGCCATCAAATAAACGAATAAAAATGTGAATGACACGACAGTACTTCCCAGCCTCCGGGGGCCGTATGTACATAACGTCCAGTCTCCTGGGGGCAGGCAGGCACCCTGCCCCCTCCTCCATACCTTCCCCCCCCCCCCCGCCCACACACACATACAAAATGTAATTTGTGTCCCAAGCCCAGAGACGCGGATAACTCATGGGTTCCAGTTAGTCTGAAAGGCAGGCCCTAAGCACGGAACCGCCCTTTGTTCTCACAGACCCGGCAATCCTCCCGCCAGTCCTGTTCCGCTTCCAGCCAAGTGTCCGTCCCGGAGAGCGTGGCGCTGGGGACTTGCCCGCCGGGACGCACACGCACCCGCGCTCCCAGGGCTCAGAGGCTGGTCCAGCAGCTTGGGGTGTCCCTGCCTCCTTCCCCATCTGCTGTTTGTCTTCTCTTTCTGGCTGTTAATTAGCTCTTTGAACAGAAGGCGCGCGAGGCAGGCAGGGTATTTGGTTTAATGAAACATTTCACGAAGGTTCTGGAGTTCTCCCGGTGACGGGCCTCCCGGCTTGCTGGTGGTTTCATAAAGGGTTGAAGGAGACAGGTGAGCCTCGGCTGGTGTAGCTCAGTGGTGCAGCCTTGGCCTGGGAACTGGGAGGTCACAGTTCCATTCCATTCAGGGCACGTGCCCGGGTTGCAGGCTCGATTCCCAGTGTGGGGTGTGCAGGAGGCAGCCGATCAATGATTCTCTCTCATCACTGATCTCTCTCTCTCTCTCTCTCTCTCCCTTCCTCTTTGAAATACATGAAAAATTATTTTAAAAAAAGAAGAAGAAGAAAAAGAAGACAGGTGAAACTGGACTGAAATAAAGTTTCAGATTACCCAGGCACTCAGCGTAGCGCCTCATTCCTGTTCAGGAAAGAAAGCCTTAACATGTGGCGCAGCTCTGTCACTCAGAAGCGCAAGTGAACAGAAGTCTATGTTCTTGTCAAGCTTCCCTTATCGCTCCCAATTAGCTACCAGAATGGCCTTGCTCTGGTTTCAGCAAGGCTTCATTCAAAAAGGGTCACGTGTGAAAATACTTTTCGCGCACCCTCTAAAAACTGTGGGAAAATCTAATTTGAATGCAGATCTGGCCCTGCCTGCATGATGTAGAGGTTGAGCATTGACCTATGCACCAGGAGGTCACGGGTCGATTGCCTGGTCTGGGTACATGCTGGGATTGTGGGTTCAATCCCCTAGAGTGGGGCGTGCAGGAGGCAGCTGATCAGGGATTTCCTCTCATTGATGTTCCTCTCTCTCTCTCTCTCTCTCTTCCCCTCTCCCTTCCTCTCTGAAATCAATAAAAAAAGTATTTTAAATTCAGTTTTGTTTGAACTTTTTAAATGTAGGATTTCATCTACGCGGGGTGCAGCTAGCTGAAGGCCGCTGAAACCGGTTCTGAGGCTGTCAGCTCGAAACCGATGGGGCCAGCCACCTTCACGGGCTGCACCACCATGCAGGGGCCAGCTTCAGACCTTTCCCGGTGAGGACGGGCATGCATGTTTATTCTCTAACTTACTGTATGCGTGAGTTGGGGACGTATCAGAGGCTGAAAGCACGACTTTCAAGATGAGTGAGACTGTTGAACGTTAGGTAAGCACGAACAGTGGACAAAACCCTAGTGCCAAAAATAAAGGTAATTGTAATAGAAGTCTGATTTCTACATTTTATTTTATTTTTTTTTTAAGTCAAGGGATGGGTGATCAAAAGATTAGAACCAAGCACCCATTCTGAAAAGAACAACCCCCAAACTTGCCGGATGGTTCCCTTTTCGTGGCCGCACTTCAGCCTTTGGAATTTTCCTTGTTAACTAAGAAAAAGGGCCACACACACAACTGCACCAGAAGACTTGGGGGAGGCTTCTGTGTATGTTGTCACAGCGGAACGGTGCGTTTTTGTCGGAATTTCTCCCGAAGAGAAAGTTGGTCTGCCATTGCCTGAATGGCTGAGGAGCGCAGTGAGTGCCGAATTCCACACCGCGTCCCGAGCTCCCAGGCACACATCCCAGCTGTGAAGTCGGGCCCACCATGCATGTTTTCCTGGGGAGGGTGCTCTGCCCTCACTCATGAGGAGCAGTGCTGGAGTCGCTGCCTGAAAAGTGACATGACGTGGTCAGTGCCCAAACATCTCCACGCGCGCTGGGGTCTCACCTGCTTCCCAGCAGTCACGTGAGCCGTCCATCTGTAACCCGTGGGAACGCCTTCCTAGCGAGGCCATAAGAAAGGGCATGAAAAAAAGTTTTATGTCTAAGCAAAAAAAAAAAAAACAAAAAAAAAGTTAAACCTAGCTTCATCTCAGCACGTCTTTGCCCAAAACAGGTTTGAACAAAAAAGTTTCCAAGTTCGTGCTCGGGGAGAGCGCTGGACTCGAAAGACTAACGCAACGTTATTAAAATTAAAGATTAATGGTGGACTTCATGAAAATGCCAAAAAAATGTACCAAAGGTTTAGATAATTTCCCAGATAGTTGCACAGCTGAAATCGCAATGTGGACTTTTTTTCTGCTTCTTCTCCTGAGCGTTTCCACTCGGGCGCCAGGAATCAGTCAGTGGGCCACACAGCTGGCCTGTCGCTTTCACACCCACCTCCTCTCTTTCCCCTGCTGAGCGACAAGCCCTCTCCTTTTACCCTTTCTTAAAAAAAAAAATTATATATATATATATATATATATATATATAAATTTCAGAGAGGAAGGAAGAAGGAGAGAGAGATAGAAACATCAATGGGAGAGCATCATTGATTGGCTGCCTCCTACATGCCCCCCACTGGGGACTGAGCCCACAACCCAGGCATGTGCCCTGACCGGGCATTGAACCCTGACCTCCTGGTTCATAGGTCGACGCTCAACCACTGAGCCACGCCGGCCAGGCCCTTTTACCCTTTCTACGTGCTGACGATTCTACCTTCATTACACCTTCCTTCCTCGGTTGCGGGCAAGAAGTGGGACAGCTGTGCTTTCTCTGGTGCACAGTGGGGTCAGGTTCCTGCCGTCTGAGCCCTCCTCCATAATTCTGAGCTCGTGGCCCCAGCATTGTGCTTGATTCCACCGCTGACCCTCTCCCTGGCCGGCAGCCTCAGGGCCCCGTCAGGGCGGGAGAGGAGGTGGGAGTTCAGGGGCGTGTTATGTCTCCACGGCCTAAGGACAGGCTCGGGAGCTCGCTCTCCCATCACGACCGGCCACTCTGAGGGGCTTAACTTTCCTTTCCAATGAATTTTAAGTTTTGACAACTTTTTCCATCTGGACTTTTAAAATATGACCTCTAAATAAGACGCATTCAGGAACGCGTGCTTTATGGAACATACTGCCTGACGAGGACTGTTTCTGGCCCAGAGAAGTTGTTCCATCAATTTGCTTTAACGCCGCAATTTTTTAAAATATATTTTTATTGATTTCCGAGAGGAAGGGAGAGGGAGAGAGAGAAACATCAATGATGAGAGAGAATCATGGATCGGCTGCCTCCTGCACACCCCCTACTGGGGATCGAGCCCACAACCCAGACGCGTGCCCCTGACCAGAATCGAACCCGGGACCCCTCAGTCCACAGGCCGACCCTCTATCCACTGAGCCAAACCAGCTAGGGCAATGCAGCAATTTTTTTTAAAAAGATGAAATAATTGTAAAGGAAGAAAATAACATGGGCTCTAATCCATAACGGGGACAGCCAGAGATAACTAGTTACCATTTCAGTATGTGCCCTTCTAGGCAAATAGTGCATAGGCACTTCTAAATCATGATGTCTACATTATACGATAACTTGTCTTTTTGTGCTTTAGAGATAGTGAATATTTCTGCACACACGGAATATTCTTTGCAATATCACTTTAATGGCCACACAGCATTCCGATATATCGGTGCAATCATGTCTCAAGAATTTGACTCGCTCCCCTCTTTTTAAACTTTCAGGTTATCCCCTTCTGGGTGTTGTTATTATTATTATTGCTATTCATAGCTATGGACGCTTGTGTGGCCGAATCTTTATGAATGTTCATGTTGATATCCTGATGATAAATTGCAAAAGAGTAGACTATGAAGGCTTTTGATTTAAAATTGGCAGCATCTTTTTGGTAATTTAAATAAATGTGGGGGTCACTTGAGGTGTGGTGCTTGAAGATACACTTTGCTGGTCAGTTTAGCATGTCCAACACTATTCACCCCCTCCCCCCTCCCCACCCCCCCCCTCCCCCCCCCCCCCACCCCCCCCCCCCCCCCCCCCCCGCCCCGCTCCGATTTTTCATTTGCAAGGCTCCGGCTCCTCAACGCAATCACTCTCCCAGGCGCTGGTTACTGACCCCCACAGGGAGCAGGGGCCTTGTCCCTCCTTCACTGAAGACGGCTCCCTGGCTGCTCCCGGCTGCTCCTTCGGGCCGCGGCCGTGGTGTGCAGGCCTCGGCAGTCTGTCCCCAGCAAGAAGCATCTTTTCCAAAACGAATCGCGTCCTGTTACAACTTTTCAAAGCTTTACTGTGCTCATCCTTCATCAGTGAAATGAAATACAAATTGATTCACGTTTCCACTACAACAAACACACACACACACACACACAAAACACCAACCCTGGTCTTTTCCACTGGTTTAATAAAAACAAATTTCAACTTGCAAGAAAGAAATTAATGAAAAGTTAGCCTTTCTTTTAAAAAAAGAAAAGTATTTATGGCCATCTATGAATAACTGTCTCCAGGAGACGACTAAAATGTTCCTTAAACATTTATCTCCAGTTGGCAACGGAAGTGTCTAAATTGCGATTTTAGGATGATTAACCAAAACGCACTCCTCTGCACATGTGAGCGAACGTAAAGTACTATGGCAGCTGCCTACTCAGATTTTAAAATTCAGCCTGGCTGGTCTTGGCAGATACACACACCGGGCTCAGAGTAATCACGTGAGTCACCCCACGGTTTGCTCATTTAACACGAACCACTCCGCGTCAGGGAAGAAAGGGCTTCTCCTCTCAGAACACCAGTGTGTGCAGCAGTGAGAGCTCGGCCTGCTGCATAGGCCTGAGCGGGACGGGCCGTTCCGAAAGCGGCCGTCACAGGAGGGTGAGGGGCAAGAATCTGGAGTGACTTCAGAACAAAAAAATAACATTCTGTTTTCCCATCACGGTTGACATTTACGAAGTGAATTTTTTGAATGAGTTTAACATATGCCTTCTGGAACTAAAGCTATCTGATTCCTGGAGAGAGAAAAAAACCCACAAAAGAACCCCACAGTCACAATTTCTTTGTTGAAATAGCTTTTGTCAGTCCTTTAAGAACGTAAATCCTAACCCTTCCTTTTAGCTATTTGAATTTTTTTTCTAGATTTCCTGAAAATTGTGAAATCATTCATTTATTTTTTGTATTGTGCTTTTCTAAATAGGCCAGTTTTCATGTATCTAATCATTAAAGATTTGTCGTCTTCTAATAATTTATGTGCAAAGTATTTTTCCACGCCCTTTACAAGTTCCTGGGACCTCTCTGTAGGGGGTGGCTGGGGATTTTTAATATGTGAGTGGTAGCAAGGAATTCTTGTTTTATCCCCCATAACATCCGCACCACCAGACTCTAATATTTAAGTTCCATGCCGTTCAGGGAACATTTTGTCACTTATTTAACTTTCATATTCTTATATCAAATACGCCTTACATTTTTCATGCCGTGTGTGTGTGTGTGTGTGTGTGTGTGTGTGTATGGCGTAGGATAGATAACCCCATGCCTTTCTGATCTCTTACCTTAGGAATTTGACCTTAGGAGTGACTTTAATCAAAGAAAGAAAGAAGGCTCCTATGGTACTTCTATTTTACCATGTACTATTCTTCCTTCTGAACGAATCCAGTGGCCTCTGAATCTCAGCCGGGGATTCCTGGAGCACCAATGGCAAAGCACTCTCCTTCTCCCTCATGCCAAGTTTGCGATGTCCTTTTCTGCAATTAAACCTTCCTCTCAAAATAATGATCGTCACTTTGGGTCAATTAAATCCGAGCCTCCTTCTGTTGGCAGCCCCCGGGTTAGTTTTTGAAGGCTCTCGCCTAGGGAACGTTGTATAAATAAACCCTGGTGGTTCCTCGCTGTGCTTGGCTCCAAGAGAACACAGAGCGCTCAGGAGAACCGAGCTCGGGGGATGATTAACTCTGTGTGTGAAATGACTCATGAGCCTCCTTTTCTTAGCTTTAAAGCGCTGGTGACTCACCAACAGTAAGACCCAACCTTTTCAGAGCTAGAAGCTTCTACCAAATCCAGCTACTAGGAGGCACCAGCTTGGTTAAATCAGAACAAGCGTTTCCTCAACTGCTCTCCGTGGGCCTTCGGAATTATGTAATAGCAACTCTGTAGACACGATGAATAAACAGCACTGGCTTGGAATCCTAGTTCCATCCCACCAGTAAATAAAGGTTTACTGTGTGATACCCTCACACTGAGATGTGAGGACGGAAGTTCTCAACAAGGGCGATTCTGATGTCTAGCGTACATCTGGCAACGTCTGGAGAGAGATTTGATTGTCAACACTTGGGGGTGGGGGTGGGGAGGTTGGTAGCTACTGGTGCCTGGTGGCTAGAGACCAGCGATGCTACTAAGCGTCGTACAATGCACAAACAGCCCCCACAACGAAGAACTATCTTGTTCACAATGGCAGTAGTGCCAAGGTTGAAAGTCCTGCTTTAAGGAAACGAAATAAAAGTAGAAAACAGAAAAGTGTTTCCTTTGAGCCCAGGCAGTATAGAGCTCTGACTTCGCCTTTCAGGACAATCAGACAAGCTACCAGAGAGAAGCCCTGTGACAGGAATGTCCCAACATCTTCCTATCAAGGAGTTTCGTCAACATGGTTCCATTGGTATAGAGACCAAATTCCAGGGACGTGTGTAACCGCCAACTCCATAGCACTCACAGCGAGCGAGAAGCCCATCCCTCACATTTAATCTGCAGAGAAAATGTGTGAGGTGAACAAAAGAGAAAACCGATGCTAACGAAACCATGTAAATGACGGACGGTATAGGCGTTTTTGATCCATTTTGAGTCTTTTCTTGTTTGGGGAAGGGTTGGGCTTGGGGGGATGGACTTGTGACACAGGAAAAAAGCTCCAGCCATTTTCAGATTTTAATCATCTTGCCCACATCTCAGACGCAGGCCGCTTGGCAGGGGCGCCGAGGAAAGAGCCTTATCGGGCCTCGGCATCTAATTACTTATCTTAGAGGAAATTAGGCAGGATTCCAAACCTACAGAAGACGCATGTCCTGCCGGGAGCTGTTAATTATAAGCAGACTTAAGAAGCATGCATTTGTTTCGGTAATCATGCCAGGGTGTGCACAGCCCTGCCAAATAGCACAGGAAGTGAAGACGGGGGAGAAGGTGAGCTGCTCAGCTCAGCTGGCGAAGGGGGGATTAAAACCAGATGGCCCCCATTTGCCTCCTTAGCCCAATTCTACATCAGACAGGCTTTGTGCTGAAGTTCAACTGAAACTGATGCCTGACTGCCCTACTCCTGAATAAGAATCTAATTTAATTCCTTTTAAAAAATGATTTCCTGTTTGGTTATTATTGTTTGGAAGACCTTGAGGTGGTCAGAAACCTACTCTGACAAAGACGCACAACCATGCATATATCTGCATATATTTGGGGGGAAAGACCAGAAAGAAACAGATCAAAATTAAACAGGGATGATCTGTGGATGGTGAGGTTATCGGCGATTTCAATTTTCTTTGAAGATTTCCATGATTTTCCAAAATTTCTACAATTCAGCACACATTATTTTTACAATTAGAAAAGGCCTGAAATAGGGTCATGATACCTCTTCTGTCTTTCGATTTCATTCCCTAATTATAATCCAGTTCTACCCATACGGCTATCCTTTAAATACTGACATTGGGTACTTATGCTGGAAATGTGTAAATAACCAGTCATAGATACTAATCAGATCAAAAGCTCACCCAGTATTACCTCCTTATAGAGCTGGCTGTATAACATATTGCTAATAGGTAACACGTCAACATGTTACTCAATAACTAGTTTATCAAAAGACTCCTCAAATTCTGTTTTCCATAGTATACATAACCTTATATCCTGGCAATGTACAGTTAGAAGGAAAGGACGAAGGTGGAGAATACACATCAGGTCACAGCCAGGCCAGTTATAGGAAAAATTGGAGATATAAGGCTCAAACTTTGAGGAAAATCCGAAATAAAATATGTTGAAGATTAGTGTCTCTAGTTGTAGGCAATGTCTGCATTCAGTGAAATCCTCTGACAGGTTGGTAATAAAAGGTACCTGACGTTGGCCTAAGTGAAGCACAAAATATTCCTACAATATAGGAGATACATATCTTTACCGAAATTTCATGGTGAACAAGGAATTGAGAGAAAATATTTGTTTTTGCTTAGGACCCTAAGAAAGCTCAAACGGCTGAACTTATTCGGATAAAAGCAAAAGTTGACAACTCCACCTCAAAATAAAGTCAGCAAATAGTTCAGGTTCAAAGGCAAAGCCACGTAAAATATTACTAGGCATTGCCATGGAAAAGAAAGACATCCTCTTAAAATTGAAGTCTAGATACTTAAGCAAAAGATAATGAAATCCCTGTGTGAGCACAAAATGAAGAAAATCCTGTATTGACCCCTCAGTCATAACGAGGCTGTTCTGATATGTCAACAGTGAGAAATAAATTATGTGGGCAGTGATTCTGGCCGCAGGGAACTGATCTTGTCCACTAGCTACTTCCATTTCCACGCGGTAAACACGGGGAATTTCGTTTGATTCATGGCAATTGGCTGATGAATACAGAGCTCTTTTACAAGAATAGTCCCAGGAATTCTGGTCCAAGTTCCACTTAGAGCAGACTTTCTGTTTGGATGCTATAGTGATAGATGTTTGAGGCCATCGACTATGAAAAGGCCATGGTCCCAGGTAGCACCCCGAGGTACATGGGCCTGGGGGGATGGCAGGGTACTCAGTGCTCTAATGCTGGCCTTTGGCTGCTCCAGTCTCCCTAACAGAGCAACATTCACCGGTCGTATTTCTCCTTCTGTCCAGGATTCTGCTCCCTCTGAGCTAAGGCACCAGCAGGGAGTGATACGTTTCTTTCCTTCTAGGAACTTCATTTCAGCTTAACTGAAACATCGCAATACTACCTCAACCCAGAGGAATCCCTCCAGTAGCAAGAATTCCGGGTCACCAGCACACCGACCAAGAAACACAACATTACCAACAACTGAGAAGTCCTTTCCTCGACCCGCTCCCCTCCCCCTCCCCCCAAACAAGAAGTACAGCATCGGGAAGCAAGCGACAACAATGGGCTGCTGAGAGGAAGCAAGAGCGAGGAAAAGACCCAGTCCTGTGGGATCGGCACGCAGGGCCCGCTGAGCGTGGGAGAGAAGCAGGAATGCTGAGCCGACTTCTGGCACCTCAGCTTGCACTTTAAGCCCAAGGTACCAGCAGTCCATTCCCCAGGCATTTTAAGCCTCTGGTGTTCAGAAGATAACCATGGCAACAACACTGAGAAAGAGCTACCCATTTCCTGCTGTGGCTATTCTTTACCTCAGTCTCTACTATTCGTCTACCCTTGACACCAATCATGAATTCAATACAGTATGCCTGATCTAATCCTTTCCCCATTTTTCTGTTGGGTTGCTTCTCTTTTTCTTACTGGTTTTTAAGGATTCTTGCAGAGTCCATAGAGTAAGTTTAGGGGATGCAGACTGGTGTTCTCTCTACATTTAGAATGTGAATCTTTTTGGTGCTTTTATTTTCCTCAGCATTGATCTGTCATTGCCCTGTGTTCTGCAAATTAAGGTCTTTTTAAACAGAGGAAGAACATATACAAGACGACAAGAAATAATAAATAGCCCGGCTGGCCTGGCTCAGTTATTGAGCATCGACCTATGAGCCAGGAGGTCATGGTTTGGTGCCTGGTCATGCTTAGGTACCTGGTCAGGGCACATGCCCTGGGTGCGGGCACGATCCCCAGTGTGGGGTGTGCAGGAAGCAGCCGATCAGTCCTTCTCTTTCATCATTGACGTGTCTATCTCTCTCTCAAATCAATAAAAATACATTTTAAAAAATAAAATTATAAAAAGAAAAGCAAGTAATTTTAATGAAATTTAAAGAAGTCTAGATTTTATGTCAATTGGCTTAATTTTTCACCTCCAAGGGCTTTGTTCGTTTATTAATAAAATAGTATCTACAAAGGCTTTGATTATTAGAGTCTTTCTATAACTCTGGGGCCTAATCACCACTATCAGTTGGCATCTAAGACAAAAAGGCAGCAGGTCTCCGAGGCTTCACATTCAAAATGTATTCAGTCCCCTACCCGTTACCCACACGTCCATCAACAGAAGTCCTCCTCTGAGAGCTAATTCGGTGGAAGTTCTGCGCTACAAAACCCTCGATTGCATTAAGTGACAGGCATACGGAAATGGTGACAGGCAGTCAACCCTATAAAATATTCAGGGTCATAGGTGTTACACTGGGTCAATTCTACTTGCTGGGCATATATTCTTTGTGTATTACCAGAAACACACACACACAACAATACTGGTCTTCTGTTTCCATGGTGACTTCTGAGAGCCATTCTTAAGTTTAACAGTTACCTCTTTAATCAGCTATCATTTTCATCCGAATGATATTCCCAAATTGCCCCGAGTTATATTATCATCACGTTAATTTACTCTTTGCCTCAGAACAAGGGAAATTTATCTGTCTAGGGCCAGAGATGTTTTATTTAGGGCAAGGCTGGAGGAGCAGTTTAGAAGCTGAGGGACATGACAATATGATTTTTAAAATGCAGAAAAAGAGAACAAAGAAGATAATAGGTTTGAATACAAAAATAATTATGCGACAGAGGAGTATCCTGCTTTGGAAAGGCATTTTGCTTACCTGCTCTTCGTCCCCACAAAATGTATGCAAATCAACATAGGTCTCACTAGACACCATTTTTAATGTTAAATTAGAGTATAAATTCCTGCTCTAAGTATCAATAGCATGCTAGTGATTCTAGCCCACACAAGAAAATATACAGCTTTAAAATTTTTTTCTACTGGTTCGATTAGAGCGAATCTTGTGGCATTCTGAAACATGAGCTAAGTAAGCACCAGCCACTATTTCTGGTTGATGAACATTGAAAGAATCAGCCCAGATTCAAGTAAGTGGGCAAAGAAAGCTGTTATTAGTTTAAGCAAAATTCAAGCAGATGGGCAAGACTGACACACATGTATTCCGACATGAGCCTGCCTCACATTGCATCTTTGATGAGTGGCTGATGCCAGATGGCGATGGGATTCAGGAGCACGGTGCAAGAGACAGCACCCACTTTCCTTTTACCCCAATGTACTGTGTCAGTGACAGAGGAAGAGAGCATCCTGAATCCAGCTGCTCTGCTCTACCGAAAACGAGACGTTGGTCCGTTTAGCAAATCAAGTCCAAACATCCACGTGCATGCTCCCTCATTCCATTCATTTCAGGTTCGGTCTAGTGCTCCACCATGCTGGGGTGACAAAAGCAGGACTCCAAAGAGACAAACGGTAAGCGCATCACGCTGACGAGTGCCAGGAAATTTCATTAACCACAGAACCCAGAAGGGGACTTCTGTCCCCTCAGCTCTCTCAGCATGTCACCTGTACCTCTCTTCTGGGCCATCCTATTTTATCTTGGATGATGAAGGGTAAGAACAAGAGAAATCCAGAGTTCTAACAGGGCAACAGTGGTCCTTTATTGTAGTTATTTGTTTACATGCCGATTCCCATCACTGGACAGCAAGCTCCCAGATACAGGAACTTCTCCATCTTTTCAGACCTGGCATAGAGCACCGTGCCCAGGACATAAGGGGTATTGGTTAAGATACATTAAATACAGACATAACCATAGCTTCTACGTGTTCCTATCCCAGGCCAGCACCATGCCACCCTTTCCTGACATCATTCCGTTTACTCCTCAGAACAAGCGAATCCCTACGTGACAGGTTAGGGAAGCTGTGGAGGCTTACAGAAGTGAAAGCCAACGCTGTAAAAAACCTAGCAGGTGGGTAACGGCAGTGCTGGCATGTCAATCCAGCCTGATGATCCCGGTTCTTGAGCCCCCCAACCACACCACATGGTATGGACACCAAGGATGGTCGGTGGCACTGTGCGCGGAGGTGAGCGCAGACTCCACACACTGGGCACAGCCTGGCAGCCTCTGCACTGCCACTGGGTTGGGGGGAGAGGGGGAAGCGATGAGGGCAGCGTCTCCACTAGACACTTGTGACCTAACAGATTTGTGGTTGTTAATAACCGGAGATAGCACCACGGCAAGTGAGAACAGGGGAGGAAAATAGTGAGTGTCCTCCGTAGCCAAGAGAACTGCACAGCGTGCATGGGAAACACGACAAACCCCTTCAGAAGGAACTGAAGCCAAAGCTTTGGCAGAATAGGAGGGGACAGGGCCAGAGAAATAATTTGAGCATAGTTATTATACTCCTACTATTACCCTATAAAGAACTAGAAAATATGAATGACATTTTGAGCCAATAGATACAGATATAGATATAGATATAGATAGATAGATGATACAGATACAGATAGATATAGATAGATAGCCTATAGATAGAAAGATATAGCCCCACGTTGCCCTATAATTTACTCTGCGTCCAGCAAATAGCCACCCTGAAGGCAGCTGACATAAGAGAAGTCACATAGAAGTTGTCCCAGTGGATGACCAGCTTGGTGTCCACGGAGTGAAGGAGAGACAGTCTGTCCAGGGGAGAGAAGGCCTGGGCAGGTCGCCAAGAGTATTCTGACTACAAGGCACAGGCCTTAGGAGGAGAGGAAGCCTTAGGTCGCTAGAGCTTGAGCTCAGACTTTTACTCAATTCCTTTGATTTTTAACTCTACATTCAGGAAGCAAACTTCTGACCTTCATTCGGTTTATAAAATTGAGTCTCCTAGTCGAAAGGGAACATAACTGTAGCAACTGGCACGAATCCCGTGGCCCTCCTAGTAGCTGGACTTTTCACTGTAACTTCACAAAGGATCTTCTTGCTCATGCAACTCATCTGCCTGAGAAGGGCTGATACAGTGTCTGCGCCTGTAAGAGCTCATACGCTGACCCTGACGGCCAGCCTCACCAGCTGCCAGGACCAGTGGAGCCTTTAAGACCAGTCAATACATGGGAAATCTTACGTATTATCTTTGTTGTAATATTCCTTTCACTTTGAAAAATATATGTTGAGAAAATGACACCAAAAACACAGGCTTGTCGGAAATGATTGCTTTGGGTTATTGCTACTACAGTTCGTCTCTTATCAGCGTGAGGAATTTGAGACCCAAAGAAGGTTGTTACAAAACTGAAAAATCTTTATGTAATTAACAAAATAAGTGTATGTGTGAACTAAAACATATGTTTGGGAAACTATCAATTTTTCCTCGGGAAAAATGCTATGAAGTTGTCACCCTACGTTAAATTGCTTCCCAGTGACCACGTATATTTTATTGTTTACTATTAACAAAATTACCTTTCCAAGTGCTGAATGGCCCACAGCCTTTAAAGGCAGTGGTGTCACCACTCAGGTTACAGGGAAATCATACAGGAAAATCAATCTGTTATTGCGGAGGGATTTGGTTTTTCCAACTACCCCCGTCAGCTGTTACAGATGGCCGCGCCTCCCCCCACTCCTTTGGAATCTTAGAACAGCTCTTTGTTCTTTGAATCAGACACATCTCCATGACCAGAAGGCACAGGTGTGTCTGTGAGCTCTTATTCCAACTACAAAAACTCAGGCCTCTCCACTTTCCGTTACTGAATGCGGATCAAGAAGGGAAGTGGTCGCGATGGGGACCCGGTCCTGACCTCGCCAGCGATGCGTCCGTGGCAGCTGCCAAAGATAAAGTGTCTTTGGAGGAACAATCCTGCTGGGCTCCTGTCACTCCTCCACCCAACACCCCCCTCCCCACCCTCTCAGGCTGGAAGTGGTCATCCCTGGCAGCTGTTATCATCAGGAGAGGGAGGCCAAGCTGGCAGCAGCTGCTACAGAGATACTGAGCAGAGATTCCAGAGGGAAGGCTGGGTTCAAGAGCGCTTTGATAACACATGTGCCGAAGGAGAACCCCCGGCCAGCTCTGGCCCTTGGACTCCACTTGGACATTGGGAAACACACACTTTTGATCCTTTACTGGTGAGGGAAGGCTATTTCTCAAACACAGACCTTTTTTCATGTAACTTCTGACTAGCAAGTTCTGGACAGAGCCAGCCAGTCTTTAGATGTATCCCAAGCCAGTCCACTCTATGCCCTAAATTACACAAGCCACCCATCAGACTTCCAGTCTCCTTGAAGCTTCTCTTGCTGGGCTTGGGGACCAGGAGAAAGCAACCTACCTCTCCCCACCCGCCGCCTCGCACTGAGAAGAGGGCGGCGGTGGTGGGATCCACAGCTGAGCCGCCTCCGAAGAAATGTGCCCTCTGACACCCAACGTCCTGAATGGGTGAGGGGGCCATGGGTTGAAATGCTAGCATCTCACTATGAAAAGGTGGGCAATGGCGCCACTGTCCTGGCCCCTCAACTAAAGGTGAAACCGAAATTGTTGGTTTTCATACCTTCCATGAATGGTTCTTTCATCCACTGCCAGAGTCATTCATGGTAAAGCCAAAAGCATTTTTTATCTGCTATACTACAAAGAAACAATGGGACTAGTTTATAAAATACTGTCTGCTCTGGACATAGACCCACATACAAATTCTGACTCAAAATCTGTGGGCTTATATTTACATTCCCAGCAGTGAGTAGGCCGCCAGCAGGATCAAAGTAGGTGCCCATCCCTCTACTCCTTCCCTTAGTGCGACCTGGTTTTGAACTAGCAAGTTGTGGGGTAAACCATAACCTTCTTCCCCTTTTCCCTAGAGCAGGTCCGCTCTCCTTCACGAGGCTACTTCTTCTGTTCCCGTTGCCTTTAAGACTTCATGTTTCAAATGAACTGACTAGAAGCACACACCAGGCCAGCATTGTTGAGGTTTCTGCTGGCAGCCTGCCTGTTGGGAGGTCACAGGCACCCCAACTCCACCTCGGGGGACAGGAAAGAGCCAGCAAACACTTGTTTGGGGCTTGCATTCAGGTTTGCTGGTTTTTCATCTTCTTGTAATGACTACTTAGTAGCTCTTCTTTTTTAAACGCTTCGATTCTCTGCGTTCTTAGCCTTGAAATGCTTACGTAGACATTGCTAATATAAGTACCTCTGCTACAGAGCCAGGTGGTGGTGGTTTCTTAAAGGCCTGTGATAAACACAGAAACCACCCAGAACACAGAGTAGTTTACTTGAGAGTAGCATAATTTCAGTGTTCAGTGGCCCAAAATGTAGTGGCCTTTGGTCTATCTTTCAGAGAATCTCAGAAACTCCTGGAATACATAAGCAGGGGCGTCTGTCACCCCCACACACTCTCACAGTTGAAGTTCAAGTTGGCTCAGAACAGGGGAGAAGGCCGGAGGGAAGCAGCCAAATTCCCAGTGACTTGGCATGGCAACGTCTTGGGCTGAACTGGATCAGAAGCTTGGAGTTTCCAAACAATCCCTCTAAGTTTCTGTAGGATTTATGTGATTATATTGGCACACACATTTTTCCATTTCAATATAACAAAACCACAAAAATCTTGCTGTCACAGCAGACAAATCTTTACTATTGTAAAAGAACTATAGTATGCCCATCTAAACACACAGATTCCAAGTAGAGGCATGATTCTCCGGCCATTCTCTTCCGAGTCAGTAAGAGTGAAGACCTAAGGGGAGGGGACGAGGCGGGGAAGGGCCGGGAGGAGGGGGAAAGCAGGGGAGAATGAGACTTATCTATCATACTATCAATACTAAAACATGTCTTTTTTAAAAAAGAGAATGCATTCCAGATCAAGGAGAAGGGAGACATCAAGCTCTTCTTTGCCAACTCCCGCTTCCACTGAAACGTAAGTCTGATTTAGACAAGCTGCCGTGTCAGCCAAGGCTCCTCCAAGCTGCTTTGATATTTTGAGCTCAGTCGCATGGAACTGATCACAGCCCTTGGCATACGTCTGTGGGCAGATTTCCGCCTGCACCTCTTCGGCCAAGCCCGGCCGAGAATGCTGGCCTGCCGAGGCCGACTTGGCGGAACTCTGAACCTGAGCTCCTCTATCGAGGCCAAAGGGTTCGTACTACTTTCTAGAAGGTTTGCGCTTAAGGAACAAATTCAACATACGTTTATATTAGGAAAACAGAGTGAAAACAACAAAAAATCACTTCTGTTCCTTTTTTTGATTAAGCAAAATAGACTGAGCACAAAGTAGAGTTCCCAAATGCTCGGCCTAGGATCCCAGACAGGACCCACAAACCATGAGTGCCAAGTGAACGCACCGAGCGAAATGTCAGAGTCCAATAAAATGTGCATTGGAATGAATGACACGAATTTAATGATGTGCATCATCACAGGAATTGCTCCACTAAGTGGGAAGAGCAGCAAAAGACACAATGCACCAACCTCGCAGATCAGCGGCTCTGATGGCCAGCACCCTGTTCAGTCCTACTCCGCCTCCCACAGCACAGAGGCCTGGCCTGGCCAGAGAGGCGCAGAGGCCGCAACACTCCTTTCTCCTCTGTGTGCCTTCCAGAGGCCAGAACCATGGGCGCGGGAACACGGCATACAGAAGGCCTCCCGGCATGATTCCTGCTCAGAGGCTCAGCTGAGCTCCTCAGAGCACCACAAATGTGCCTTTCACTGGCGTTATTCTGGCGCCCAGCGCAGCGTCAGAACCAAATTGTTCCCAGTCTGAGCGCTGGGAGGATTGGGGTGTTTGTGTGCTGAGATGAGGGGAAGACTGGTGTGGCAGCGATGAGTCTCAGAAATGTGCCTTCTAGTGCACACGGACACATTGGCTTGCTTTCCTAAAGTCTAGAACCCAAAGAAATATGAGGGTATTGTGGTCCAAGAGAGAGAAACTAGAAAAGGTACCCCTCAAAAAACCTACTTCTTGCTTCAAGAACAGGCCTTATTCTTCTCACTAGGGAAAAAATTATTTTTCTTTTCCTATCTATATAAGGTAACGAATGCGAACTCAACTTACTGTTAATCATTTCACAATATATGTAAGTCAAGTCATTAGGCTGTATCTTAAATGTGTACAAGGCTATATATCAAGTATTTCTCAAGAAAACAGAAAGAAAAAGTAATTAAATGGCAAAGTTCCTGGCATGTGATGAACACACAACAAATGCCACTGGTGGTGGTCCCACCCTCCTCCAACTTCCCCACATTGATGGGCCAGTGGTGGGAGCAGACACCCACAGTGGTCTGGCTCTCGGAGCCCACTCCCAGGGAGAGCCCAGGGTTGCTTGTTTTGAACAGGAGGGTCAAGGTGCTTACAGCCTGGATCCTTGCTTATTGGAACTACCGACGAGGAATTTTAGGGTGCATTTCACAGTGGAAATACACAGAACTTTCTGTATAACTATAATAATTCAGGACAATGGGAGAATTTCTCTCCCATCCCTGTTATAAATGACCCATTGGGGTTCTTTTCTGAAAGCAAACAATGGTGACATTTCTATCAGTTTATGTTGCTAATCTGGTCCTTTTCAGCTGACAGTGCCAATTAAGATCAATTACTACCCCACCCCTCACCCCCACCCTCGTCCCCCTGACACCTGATGTTTGCATGTTGTAATTGCCAGGAATCATCATCTCTTTGTAAATCACACAGAGCAAGTGTGGATCTAATCAAAGGGGTATTTTCATTAGCAAACAGAACTTGTGAAACATTCTGGCAGACAGAAACCCTTGTCATTGGCTAACAGACAGAAGGGCCCTCAGGTAGCTTTCCTGACAAATAAAAAGAATGTGCGATATATTATTTACATAGACAGGAAGTGTTACAGGAACATTCCTTAAAAGATCACAGGCAGCCCTGGATGGTGTGGCTCCGTTGTTTGGGCACCCTCCCCTGCACCCAAAGGTCACTGGTTCAATTCCCGGTCAGGGCACCTGCCCTGGCTGTGCGCTCCATCCCTGGTGCGGGGGTGGGAGGGTGGGGTGGTGGTGATGCAGAAATACCGCTCTCACATCTATATTTCTCTCTCTCTGTCCCTCCTTCTCTCTCTAAAAATCAATAAACTATTATTTTAAAAAAACACCAGCCCAAGTTATTAAGACCACAACAACAAACTTTGTAACGAAAGTTCCTATGTCCAATCACGGCATGGTTTTTCTCGAGAAAACCAATGAAAAGCAGCCACTGTCTGACTTAATCTCATAGGATACCTTGACATAGAACTACTCAGCAAAGCCACTCCTGAGTTCCTGAGGGACAGAAACAGTGACTGCTAGTACATGATGACGTTTTGTTAAGCCACTAACATTGGGGGTGATTTGTTATGCAGCCACCGTCACTGGAAGAACTATAATGGAATCAAAACTAGAGGGGAAATGCCACCCGTAAGGTCCAACAAGGACGTTTTAGCATCCACAAGAACCACAGGAAAGAAGGCTTGGAAGTACTCAAGGGTTAGGAAGGTAGGTACCATTCACCAATAAGCCCACTAGAATAATCACCCCTTTCTTTCCAAACTGGGTGACCTTTATGAACCTGCGTAACTGTGTGGAATAGTAAGAATGACCCTATTGGAACCACCAGAAACCGGCAGCAAAGCCAAAGGGAAAGGAACAGGCGGGGGCGTCGATTAGGCACTTCCCTGCAGGCACGGACACCGCTGCTCGCCGGCTTTCTGCCTCCCGCCTCGCTCCATCGGCTGTGCAACTGAGCAAGGTTCCCCCGGACCCTTCTACATGCCTGACAGCGGGACTTCCGCTTTTAAAGAAACATGGACAAGCGCTGGGAGGCCAGTCCCCAAAGGTGACACCTAGCATTAGACCCAAGATGGGGAGGTTGGATGGCCCGTGTGTCCTGGTGAAGCTGAACAAGGGGGATGCTCTGGAGATGGCCAGTGGTTGCCAGCAGAGAGAATTCAGCCACAAATCCACATTTCTTCTTCCCAGCCCACCCAGGGTTTTCTAAACAGCCAGTTTCACATACGGGGTCTAGAGTTCTACCTCCTCTTGGGACACTGGAAGTCTGGCAACCCCAGGCATGCATTCCCACCTGGCCTCCGTGCACTGGGGCTGACTAGCTGTTTCTCCCTCTAGACAGAACATGTGCTCTCTATCTGCCACAATCTCCACCACTCCCTATTGCATGCCTGGGCTTACTTCACTCCTTTACTTCACATTTCTGGTTCCTGGGAGCATGTGAGTTTGTGTCTCTTTTGACCTATACCAGCAGAGGCATTTCAGACTCCAAACCCCAAAGTGTTCCTTGGTCACAACAGGTTTGAAATTCTGATGGTTTGGGAATTCCAGTACTTTCTGATTCTTTTGTACGCTTGCCAATTTCTTTCCCTAAACTACACATTGGACTGTAACAAGCCCACATGCCTCATGATTATGTGGGTCATCTTACAATAATGCTCCTGCATATGGGGGTGCTACGTGCACCTCCAGAAATGTACACTGAGCTTACCTGATACATCCAAATCATCTTTAAAACACAAACTGTGTCCATACACAGGTCTTACATTCTCAGCCCAAATTAAAGCAGAAAAGAGTTCACCGTCAGCCACTTCTAAGATTAGGATGGACAGAAAAGGAACAAAGAGATCTCTTATGATCCAGTTAAACAATTTAACCACTTACCACAGAATAGCTTCAAGATGGTTTCTAGGGTGGACCTAACCAGGTAGTCAGGTCCTTTGCTGAGACATTAAGAGCGGCACTGTCTGGTCTGGGTGCATGTGTGTGTGTGTGTGTGTGTGTGTGTGTGTGTCAGAGAACACAAGACAAGACAAAGCAACTCACCAGTTCCAGGCACTGCCTGTGGCCATAGGCAGCCGCATAGTGGATGCTATTGTAGCCTTCCTTGTCCCGGAGAGATGGGCTGGCGTCATGTTGAAGCAGAAACTCGAGGCATCTGTAAGTGTAGGGATGAGGTTAGTTCAGAAAACGTCTCTGGATCCAAAGAGATCATGAATGTGAATTCCCTCCTACTATGAGTGCTCTACAGAGCACCTTGTGAGTTTAAATATTTCTTTAAAAATCCAACAGCAATGAGGATTTGTGTCCTGGAAGATATGTATGTACATATGTATGTATGTACCTAAGTATGTATGTGTGTATGTGTACGTGTGTTTTCTGTAGCTTCCTTTATTTCAGCTTAAAACTGCCGCTCTAGAATTCAGGAAAGCCTTTAGGAACAAGATGGTCATTCGGTTCTTTTTCTTCTCATCCTAAGGTGGAGACCCTCCCTGTCATCAACACCACTGACTAGTCAGGGCTGGAGCCCCGTGTTCAAAGACGAAGTGTCCGGGCCATTGCAGCAGGGCCCGCCTCGGAGAGGGGGTCTTTTCCACCTTGCTATTGGAGGCTCCGAGATCAAAAGGTTGGAAATGAAAGTGAAGACGTGTAAGAAGACAACAACAAAAAAGAACCGAAGGAGAGCCTAACAATGAAAGGATTAAACGAATGGGTAAAAGTCAGCCACCACAAATGAAGAAAAAGACTCAAATTGCACCACTGGGAATATAGGCTAAAGCAAATGGTAACTAATACATTTTAAAAGCCTTTCGTGACAAAGCTGTCATTTTTCTGGAAAAGCCACAACCCTGGGAATAGGTTGGAGGAAGGCGTGTGGCTCCCCTTTCCAGAAGAGCCCCAAACTCCAGGACACAGGCCTTGAGGACGAAACCCGTTCTGTTCAGGGTTTATCGCAGGTGGAGCAATCCTGCTGGGGAAAGATGGAATAAGCCGGCCACACCACTTGCTCTGTAATTTCAATTTAACCTTATTATTATTTTGATCCTCACCTGAGGAGTGAGGATATTTTTTCCACTGATTTCTGGAGAGAGTAGAAGGGAGTAGGGTGGGAGGGAGAGAGAGAGAGAAACATTGATGTGACAGAGACATACTGATTGGTTGCCTCTCACACCCAACCCGACTGGGTTGGGGATTGGACCTACAACTCCGGTACGTGCCCTTGACGGGAAATCGAACCTGTGACCCTCTGGTGCACAGGCTGACGATCAAACCACTGAGCAACGCTGGCCAGGGCTCAATTTTATTTTTGTGGCAGTGGGACCAACAATTCCTTCACAAAACCAAGCAGTTTCAATCTCATATCAAATTAAAATTGTAAGATTCCAAAGCCTATCCTTAAAATAAGCACTTCCAAAGGAAAACTTCTATAGTGTGCAGGAGAGCTTTAAAGTGACATTTACCTATCTTTTTGGCAAATGCCAGAAAGAGAAAAATAGATCACAGAGACTGTCTAAAATGATATTTTAATTTCTAGAAAAACTGATGAAAGACACACATGTTTAAAACCAAATACCTCCATGTCACATGATTGATGCATAAAAATACTCCATAATAATAAGTCAAGCTATCCCCGGAGCCCTGACATCATACTGCCTTTGGTGACCTGTGCCTCATAAGGAAGTCCTCTCTTATTTGGGTAATAAAATGCCCATGGGCAGGGTTGCAGGTGTGACTCACTTTAAACCGAATTTGGCTCTTAATATCAAACATTCAATAGGAATGGCCTTCTATGGATGCACAACCCCCAGCTTCTGAAAATCTGTTGACCAATGGACTATGAAACTTGGGAAACACTTGGAATTGCTCCCAAAGAGTGATTTAATCCAGAATATACCTGACCTAAACTACCAACAGTGCTACTGAAATAACAAGAGTTGGACAGAATTTGAAAATTCTCTGTGTTGTTTTTTATGGGACAGTGATTGACTAGTTTTCACTGGAAGTGCTTATCTTTTCTCCCAGGGCAGTTCTGGCACCTAAGCTGCAACATCAAGAGATGCACGTTAGGCCAGGGGTGTATCTGGACTGGGGCGGCGGGGGGGGGGGGGCTGGGGGGGGGCAACGGGAGGGGGAGTAGGGGGAAGTAGCCTCTTTGCATAAAAGGGCTCTCCAGCAGCCCTTGAGCATTGGGTGGTCACCTCCCCCGCCTCTCCTGCCCCTCCCTCTCCCTCAGCTGTAAGCAGACTGCTCTGGCCCGGGCAAGCCTGCATTTCCTAGAGAAGGAGCACTTGCTGAGATGGCTTAAAATTCCAGTCTTTAATATGATCATTTTTAAAATATATTTTTATTGATTTCAGAGAGGAAGGGAGGGAGAGAGAGAAACACCAATGATGAGAGAGAATCACAGATTGGCTGCCTTCTGCACGCCCCCCACTGGGGATTGAGCTCGCAACCCGGGCATGTGCTCTGACCAGGAATCGAACCGTGACCTCCCGGTTCATAGGTTAATGCTCAACCACTGAGCCACGCCAGCCGGGTTCTAATATGATTATTTAAATTGTGGAGAATTAGAGTAAAACCTGGCCATTCTGCTTTACTCCCAGCAGTGTTCCCCATTGCCACCCAGTAACAAGCGTATGTCCCCGAACCTGCATCACAGCCACCCTCTCACTACATCCCTCTACTTCCTGTAGACAACTTCTCACTTGTAACTTCTCACTACATCCCTCTACTTCCTGTAGACAACTTCTCACTTGTAACTCACTACATCCCTCTACTTCCTGTAGACAACTTCTCACTTGTAACTTCTCACTACATCCCTCTACTTCCTGTAGACAACTTCTCACTTGTAACTTCTCACTACATCCCTCTACTTCCTGTAGACAACTTCTCACTTGTAACTTCTCACTACATCCCTCTACTTTCTGTAGACAACTTCTCACTTGTAACTCACTACATCCCTCTACTTCCTGTAGACAACTTCTCACTTGTAACTCTTCTCACTTGTAACTTGTCGGGTTCTGACAGCAGGGGAGAGCCCGCCGGGCAGGAGGAGGCCCTAGAGTGGAGAAGAGAGTAAGCCAGTCGAGGGCTGTGTGTGTGCAGCCTTGGGACACTGCATCCGCTGGGCCCCGAGACACAGAGTGTGGGCCCCGTTCATTCGCTGGCTCATCTATTTAACGACTACTTACTGACCACCAGCCGTGTGCTGGTCATTGCGCTGGGCAGCACAAGCTGGTCACTGTGACCTGTCAGCAGGAAGGACTCCCAGGGACGGAGCACTAGGGCTTCCCAGGAATCAATACCCCTGGGGGTGGCAGCCACCCCCACCCCATCACAGGAATAGCCGGGCAGAGGCAGGGGGAGGAGGGGCAGGAGCAGCGGCTGAGGGCAGGGGGCTGTGAATGCTGATCTGTGTGTCGGGGGATCAAGAGGAGAGTACAACGGTGTGTTTCTCACTGAAATCTCAACGCATTTATGTACAGAATCCGCTCAGCAGTTCTCCGCAGGCCCTACGGAGAGCCTGAGGCCCTGGGAGGAATGTCAGGGCATCGCCCAAGGCACCTGGTGCCTGGCAGCGTCAGAAATGAGATTTCAGACACGCCTGGTTCCAAAAGCCGCCGCCCAATCACAGCCATGGCCGTGCCAAGGCTCACAGCTTCAGAAGGGGTGTCCTGGGTGCGAGGGGCACAGCTGACGGGGGTGTATTAAAAGAGCAGTTTCTTCGTCAGGGACAGGCCCACATCGCCTCCTCAAGATCCCGGGTGAACCCCCCAATGGCAGGGCTGGCCCCCCCGGCAACCCCGGGGGCTCACTTACAGCGCAGCCTCCTTCTCCTTCGCCTCGCGGGCTCTCTCGAGTTCCTCTGAATTTTCGTGGGCGTTTCCTAAGGTGGTCTTACTTCTCGATGTGAGGAAAAGGAAAAAAAAACAACAACCTACAGTTAGTGTTTTAATGGCCAAGTTGCTCATGATTTCGGTGCTATTTGAAGCTCAACGATTTTTCTCCCAGCCCAAAGAAATAAGTACTACAGAGCTGTCATTGAGGATCTCTAGGGTGCCTCCCCCCAAAAATGTATGCACACTTCAACAGCTGACAATTCACTTGATTTTCACTCCTTCCCAGGTTTCACTGATTGGAAATAATGAGGGAAGCCCGACGGAGCTATGAACGAAGATGTATTCTAAAGCGCCGCTGACTTTTTGCAGGGGGAAAGAGAAAGGGTGAAGTTCACAGGACAGCACCGGCATCCGACAGCGCACCGAGGGCGCACGACTACGGGACAAAATGCGCCTTCACGTCTGCGTTCTCAGCAGCGCCCGGGCCAGAACGCCGTCGGTTTGAAAACGGGCGTCGGCCAAAACACAAGTATTCATTTCTCTAGATTCTTTTCAGTTTTGGAAAATGAACTGTACGTGAATACACGCCGACTTTATAGTCACTCCAAGTGCAAATGCATTCTGGGGGGGTGGGACACACCCTGTGCATTATGCACGGTTCTCTCCAACGCTCCCAGCACTGCCCTCGAGTCAGCCCCACAGCACGAAGCACAGACGAGGCCACTGAAAGCTGGTCCTCCGGAGGAGGCCCTGGTCCTTGCGTCTTTGAGAACGAGCTCAGACGTGGCGGGCACCTCTGCCATCTTTCCCCCTGAACCGGGTCACTTCATTCTGCTTCCCGTTCCCGGCCACCCGGACTCCTAACGCGGCCAGGGCGGGTCTTCCTGCCCGCACCCGTGTGGAATGGCAGTGCCTGCTTTACGCACGTGACACTGCCTCGGAGGCCGCTGGGCTGCTGCGTGGATGGACACTTTCCACCCGAGACACACATGTCAGCACGTGTAAGTTTCCCAGCAGATGGAGCACTTCGGGGGTGACGATGAGAAGTGCAGCAGATGACAAAATACATGACAACAGATTTTTGGATGGACTGAAAACTGGGCGTGACAGCTCCCCTTGGCATTGCACCCAAAAAGACAGGCGTGCTTGTGCCGCGACATGAACTCATCTCACACCAACAGGGCAGAACGGGGAGCGGCGGGCAGGGCCGGGGCCGAAGTGTCTCTAACGCCTTCGGTCTGGGTGGGAGAGATGCTGCATCCCAGCCTCCTCGAGGCAGAATGAAGGAAATGAGCCACCCCTCCCCTGCCCCTTGTCCCCTTGACACAGGGACAAGGCCGTCCTTACTTTCGATCCATGTCGGAAGCCGCCGCGTAGTGCAGAGCTGTCCGGCCCCAGTCATCGGTCTCGTTCACGTTGGCCCCCGTGGTCACTAAGGTCTCGATGCAGTGGAAGTGGCAGTTCGCAGCGGCATAGTGCAAAGGGGTCCTGGAAGACAAGCGGCGAGGCGTGACCTCCCCAGGCCGCACACAGACCCCGTGAGGGCGGGCTTCCTAGGGGTGCGGAGAGCACGGAGGCCGGGAGGCGCCTCCTGTGACGGTAGACTGCAGTGAGGCGACAGAAACAGAGGCTTCAGACAAGGCCGTCCACCCGCAGGCCTGCTTTCCCCTCCTCGGGCCTTTCCTGGCGCAGGTCGCCATCACTGCTCAGATGAAACGCTGCCATGCCACCCTTCTTCGCCTCCTGATGGCGAATCAAACCTCCACGGACTTTCTAGCTGTTCTGGATGAAGAACTAGGCCAGTGGTCGGCAAACTCATTAGCCAACAGAGCCAAATATCAACAGGACAACGATGGAAATTTCTTCTGAGAGCCACATTTTTTAAACGTAAACTTCTTCTAACGCCACTTCTTCAAAATAGACTCACCCAGGCCGTGGTATTTTGTGGAAGAGCCACACTCCAGGGGCCAAAGAGCCGCATGTGGCTCACGAGCCACAGTTTGCCGACCACTGACCTAGGCTTTCTAAGGCCCGATACCCACATATGACAATCCCGTCCTAAAACTTCTGGTCCTCCCCCTGACAAAGCCTTCGTGTGAAGCTGAAGACCTCCCCAAGTTGGTCCTGATCTACCTTCACGGAGTGTCTCTCTCTCCCCTGGATGAACCCATTACTGAATCCAAACGAAATGACCTGAGGTTTTCCCTGTCATGTTCACACTCCCCTCTATTCTGCCATGTTGCTCTCTTCCCTGGAATGCAGCGGGGAGCAGCATTCCACCCATCAAAACCCCACTCAACCAGAAGTTCTCTCTCTTTTGTCTGAGATCGTTGAGCGCCTGTCTGGACCTCTCTGGAATTCTCATCCCATGCTGCCTTGATGTTAGCTGTTGGTGTCATCTCATCTTCTCCACTGAACTATAAGGTTGATAGGAAGAACAATGCCCACGGAATCCGGAGCCCTGGCTTCTGGTCTGGACAGATCTGCAGGCCAGACCCAACCACATCCCCTCGCCAGGCCCGGGCGTCGTCCTTCTGGCTACAAGGACCTCGGGTCCACTTGAGCTCTGAAATTCCATGCTTGTGGATAACTCGTTTAAGTTTCTCTGGGCTCAGTTTTCTCATTAATTAAAAAGGGTAATAGGCATCTCCATGTACCTCATGGAGTTACTATGAGAAACCAAGTGAGTAACATTTAGAAAACACAGCCACATGTAAAGCATACCGCAGAGCAGAAATATAAGGTTTTAGATTACTTATTTTTAGTCCTCAATTATTTAACAGTCCATCTGGTGTTCCTAGACAACTTTCAGGGAATACTAGCCCAACAGATTGCTAGAAATAGAGTAACTTTTTGTCAAGTGCCATTTATCAATTTTCAAGTACTATTTTATATTTTGTAGGCAATTTATGGGCTCTTTGACCACTTGATTTACTCCTTTTTAGTCCAAAACAGGGAAATTATAAATATTTTACATGCTGGATTGCTTATGTTTTTATTGCTTTGTGGGCGTTCCACTCCAAGGACTTCCTTCTGAGGATGGAATCTCCCCAGCTAGCTCCCCCTATTTACGATGACAACATCACATGGCAGCATCACATGACAGCATCACATGACAACATCACATGGCAGCATCACATGACAGCATCACATGACAGCATCCCATGACCTCCAGATGGACTGCTCCCTGCTGCTTTCATTTAGGCACCAGAAGCCGAGTTCCCTGTTTACATACCTCCCACACTTGTCCTTTTTGTGGAAATCCGCTCCACTGCTCTGCAAGAGTTTTATACACTCCACGTTACTGAAAAGACAGAAAGCATCGTGAAGGGGCGGCGGTGACCTGCCTGTGGGGCTCGCTCAGGAAGACCTGTGTTCCGCAGAGAGCAGGTGGAGGGAAACCACAGTTCCAGCTTTAGCTTCTATCAATCACCTGAGCACATGGCAAGGCCGCAGCAAGGACCTACAGTTCCCACAGTTATTTTTTCAAAGCTGAACAATCAATACGTGAAAGAGCTGATGAAACATTTTCAATTCCACGACGATGGCATTTAATGATGATTATTTTCCATTAGGGAGGGTCTGGGTCAGACATGGTGGTCACGGCGAGTTCCTTCTGCCGTGATGAAGGGTCATGCTCTCCAGTCTGGCTCGTCGTTGAAAGGTGACACGATCCTAGGTTTCGAGGGCTGTTTCCCACACTCCTGATGGTTTCAGAAGAGAATTTTGGGATACGTGACGAGACCACGTGATTAGACCTTTCCGTGGTGGTCTCGTCACGTACCCTAAAATTCTCTTCTGAAACCATCAGGAGTGTGGGAAACAGCCCTCGAAACCTAGGATCATGCCACCTTTCAACGACCACCATTTCGGACCCAGACCCTCCCTAATGGGAAACCAAACAGCTGTGTTTCCCTGCCTTTGTGATCCCGGGAAGTGACTGTGTGGAGCCACGGCTAAGAAGGATGTGTGGGGTGCAGTGATCTCCCAACACTCCTTTGTCACTCGCAGCAGCAATAAACCATGTTTAGTGGAGAGCCCAGGGCCCGCCGAAGTGAACTTTCCTATCGAAGGGCGCGCAGTTAAAGATTAATTCTAATAGGAGTTTCAGACGTGGGTTCAGAATGGTGTGCTGTTGCTTTCTGTACAGGTCTGATATATTCTTTTTTAATGTGGGCATCAGAGGAGACAACCATCCATCATTGTTCTAAACTTAGAATGCTAAGAAGTGGCCTGGGATTTACTGTTTTATTATCATTTAACTAAGAAAAATGATCTCGTTCATGATAAGCCTGAGCAGGGCTCTCCCAACCCCACCCCCACCTGTCATAGCCACCCTTCTCAGAGAACTAGCTGTTTTAGCCATAAAACATGAGCACTTTCGAGACCATTCTGAGCTGGGCTAGCCTGCCCGCTGATATAAAGCACCTGTCCTTCCTGCATGAAGCCAGAGGCTCAGAGACAGACAGATCTCAGGTGTGTAGCTCACGGAGCTCACGTGATCTGGGGGAATGAGGCGGGGAGAAGGAAGTTCTTCACATAGACCAGTGGTCGGCAAACTGCGGCTTTCGAGCTGCGGTTTGCCGCTTTGTTGACTAATGAGTTTGCAGACCACTGACATAGACAATAGTGTGATGAAGGCCTGGGGGGCGGGGAGCGGGGAGTGGAGGTGGGCTAGAGGGGATCCATGGGGAAGAAAGGGGACATATGCAATACTTTTAATAATAAAAAGATTTTAAAATAAAAATAATAATACAAAATTATGGATATAAAACTAGATTTTAGATTTCAGAAGGAAACCATTCAAATAAGGGGCCCTATAGCTTCAGTCAACCCACTTCTAATAGACAGATGAGAGGGGCAGTGTTGTTGGTCCTCAAGGGTTAGGAAGTTGATTAAGAACCAACATCTTACCCAAACACAGCCATCTGAGAAAGGGCAGGTTTGGCTGATGTGTGGTCATACATCAAAATATATTGATGAGAGCCTTAATCTAACGGCTGATATCAAAAGGAGTATATCTGATGAAAAAAAACTTTTACAATAAAAAAAAAAAGGCAAAGGTTAAACTTCTTATCCTTTGGGTTTTCTTCAGCGTTGTTCACCTTTAACCCCTACGAAGACTTAAAAATAAGGACCAAGATGCCTGTAAATGAACTCAATGTTGGATTCCCTCGATCAAATTATTTTCTCTCAGTGTAGGGAGTGCCAAGGAGATGTATATTCTATAGGATGAAAGTCTACAATTAAAAAAAAAAAAAAACGGAAAGGAAAGAAAATAGAGAGAAAGAGAGAATAAAACAAAAGAAAAACTATTTCTAGATGCGATGGGCTAAAATTTTTCTCTGGAAGGACAGTAACGCAAGTAAATCTGGAAATGCAACCCCGTGACATTTGGTGTGGGTAGAAATGGTTCTGACCCATTTCACTGAGGAAACGGCCTTTGAATCCCAGGCCACTGACGTCCGGTGAGACGCACCCGTCCTTAAGAAATGGAAATAACAACGGAAATCGCCCACTACTCACCCTCCTGCGGCAGCGGCATGAAGGCACGTTCTTCCAAATTTATCTGGGGTGTCTATTTCAAAGCCTGCAGACAGCACGTGCTCATTACTAAACAAGGACACTATGCTATACTTTTGTCCTAGTCAAACCACAAGAAACATTGCAGAGACAGAAAAATCAGTTAGTAGAAAAACCAGAATGCAAAGCAACTGTAGTCAGAAAGAGGTTGTCATGGAAACAAACGAATGGGAACGGCTCGAGCTTGGCGATGTTATAGGAAGAACCGGGAAGGCAGGCAGAATTTATTTTCACATTCAGCTCTGGGTGAGCCACAGCCCGTATTTCCACCCCAGGACAGACATGTATGGAAACCCATTGGAGGTAAGTAGGGCAACAGCTAGGCAGACAGGACACACGGAGGAAACACGGAAGGTAAAGGAGCGATCCCAACATGTCGGCATAGAGCGTTTCTGAACGTGTTATCAGCTGTCAGTCGGTCTGAGGTTTGGGAAGCGTGCTTTCATGCAGGGGGGTGCTTTTTAGATATGCCAAAAGCAGTGGAAGCAGGATCAACCACGGGTAAAGTCCTTAAAGGGGTAAAACGCTTCTGGAATATCTGCTGAATTAATTCCTAAACAATCTTTGCCTTGCAGCTCTTCATCGCCTTTGAATACATGGAGGTTGGCGGAAGCAGTGATAAGAAAGATTAGCAAGGTTCCAAACCAGAAGGGATTTCTTGGTTCCCAACAGGCCCGCATTAAAAAAAATAATAATAAAAATGAGACCTAATTGGAGGGGATCAACCATGGTGATTTCTCAGAGCCCACGGAGTGGAAAGGTCATATGACATTTTCTACTGTCAAAATGGGGGCAAGGGGTGGGGGGAGATTCGGACACTTTCCTTTGCAGAAAAGTATTAAATGCTAAGCTGCCGTTTGAAGCTTGAAAAATGTTTTCTGCATTTATGACACACGTTCTGTGAGCTGTGGCCACTGCTGCCTGTCTCTGACTCTGGATCACCCGAGTTAATGACCTTAATAAACAGACAAAACTCCCATTCAGGGACAGCAATGCTGACGTTCCAGCAGCGACAATGCCCAGGACTGCTGGGAGCTGCCCGGAGCAGGTGATGCATGAGTGACACGAAGCACAGGCAGCGATGACCAGACACGGGAAGCCACGTGGCTCACTCAGGACACATCCAGCCTCCCCGCTGGCGGTGGAGGTACTTACCGGACGACAATAGCTTCCGGCAGCAGTCGGAGTGCGCGTTTAGGGCAGCTAAGTGTAAGGGGAACATGCTATGGATCCCACACCTGAGGAGGAAGAAAACAGAGCAGCTCACGGGCACAGCTCGCGGGGTCCATGCAGAAGGACGATGACCTTTCCAGGGGTTCTCTGCCGAAAGTCAAGTCCATGCACCTCGCTCAGGGACTCTTGGCTGAAATAACTTTGCAGTTCTTCCACTCAAGAAATAATGATGCACTCATTTTCTACCTTAAAGTCATAAAGCCCTGGACCTAAACCAGAAGTAAAAGCCCCTAATAATGTGAAGACAATGTTTCACGTAAACATTATGTGACTCTTTACATTTAAAATGAACTTCCTTTTCTTTTTTCTTTCAGGTGAGCAATTTTAGGTCTCATTAATTCATTCATTCATCTGTTCAACACTTTCTACGTATGAGATACTATGCTAAGTGCTAGAGATCAGACAAACTCTCAACTTCGAAAGCAACCTGCTTTATTCCCTGAATTAATAAACAAATATTTAGCTCTAGCCGGTTTGGCTCAGTGGATAGAGCATTAGCCTGCGGTCTGAAGGGTCCCAGGATCAATTCCGGTCAAGGGCACATGCCAGGTTTGTGGGCTAGATCCCCAGTGGGGGGCGTGCAGGAGGCAGCCAATGAATGATTGTCTCTCATCATTGATGTTTCTATCTCTCTCTCCCTTTCTCTTCTTCTCTGAAATAAATGAAAAGGAAACATAAACAAATAGTTATTATTGACCTGTGCCAAGCACTTCACTAAAAGTTAATAATGGCTGTATTATTGAAGATACCATTTTCGGTGAGAATAAAAACTGGTTACCTTTTGCAGGTAAAATGCCATCTTCCTGATAGATTTTTATCTTGCTCACGAGCCCACATCAGGATTCCAGCCACAGAAGCGCAGCTGGGAGTAGCAAACATGATCGTGTGTCTATTTCATAAACCTAGCAGACTTTCCCTGACAGCGTTCCAGAAAGAATCTGCAAAAGCACTTTTTAGACAGATTCTCTCACCACAGCACAGCCCTCAGGATGAGCCGTTGGGGGACAGGCAGCTTCTGAGGGCAGCGCCTTCTGCCTCCAGATTAAAGCCTCCTCTTCCCATCACCTCTCCTCGAACCAGGACCCCGAGCCATGCGCTGAGCTGCAGTTCATAATGAACAGCATCGTAGGGAAGTTCCTGGGCACTTACAAGCATTTGTATCGTTAGTGGTGGTTGCTTATAACATCTCATTTTGTTCAAATAATAGATTTCAGACTTTGTAAGTCCTCTGCATAGCACAAGCAAGGTCGTCTATTTACACCTGCGGAGACATTACCTAAGATGCTTCTCTGGCACCAGTGGCCTGCTTTCAGAGTCTATGCTTCATAAAAAAAACACACAAAAAACAACGCGATTTGAATTTGTTAAGGAAAAATAAACAACTTCAGCTCTGGGCAAGCCACAGCCCCCTATTTCACCCACCCTGATATAAAGCACCCCCCAGACCCTCGCTAGTGGAAAATAAAGCAGCTGTGTTAGATTCTAACATAGACACATGAACTTCATGGGCTATCTCGAAAGTTATTCTGGTGTGTGTGACTGTGTGGACGTTCATCCGTATTCACAGATCTCTCCCGGTAGTCAGAGTCGTCTGCAAAAGCAGAGTCTGCCAGCAACGAGCCACCTCTCTCTTCCCAGGAACACTTTTCTCTATTTATGAGTGTTTCCGCTCGGCCTTCCTCTGTCCCTTTCTTTTCCCTACATGGAGGTTTGCAGCCCGGGGTCTCTAAGAGCTGGCATCCATCAAGACCTGCAATTTGCCCATCTTCCGGGCAGAGTCACGCGCAAGAGCGCTGCTTGTCACTGCCTCTCTCGTCGTTTACAAAAACACTCTGCACAGCAGTGGCATCAGCGACAACCGGGATGCTCACGGAGAGGAAGATCGTGCTGGAGGAGGGGAGAGCTTCCTGTTTGTGCTGCCGTTTCTGTTGCTCCCTCTTAATGCCAGCGAAACGCGCCAATTTCTTTTCCTGCTGGCACGCTTTAAAAGCTTCTCACTACGTGCAACTGTAAGCTAATGAGGTCTTAGCTAACAATTTTATTTATTTTGGGCAGTTGAGGCAAAAATCTATGATTAAATATCTCTGGACATTTCCAAGAGGAAGATGGATAGAATATTTTCTAGGGTGGTTTTAAGTTCCTGAAAAAACATAAAATCAAGGGTTGGGATGCTCAAGATTTCTTTGAGCCTTCTTCATTTTTTATATATATAAAGGTTAAAATATAAATATATTAAAATGTTATATATTATAGACATATACATAACATATTTATATATACAACACAATGTATATGTGTACAATATATAATGTATTATGTATCTCCTATAATATATAGGATTTATTTTTATAAAGAAACATAAAGATATCTATAATAATAAAAGGATAATATGCTAATTAGACCGGACGCCATTCTGGACGTCCTTCCTGATGAAGCCGGGGCCAGAGGGAAGCCAGCCCAGGTCCTGGGTGCCTGCGGGCAGCCAGAAGGGGGAAGCAGCCCGGGTCCCAGGTGCCAGAGGGAAGCTGGTGCTGGCAGTCGGGGGAAGGAAGGCCTACTCTTGCACAAATTTTCATGCATCTGGCCTCTAGTATTTATATAAAATAATTCAAGCAAATGAATTAATGAAAGTAGCATCAAACTCTATAAGAAACCAATTAGGAAAACATAAAAAGTAAAGGGATTAATATGACAGCAACAGGACTGTAACAGGATTATATTCTATAATCTTCATGATCAGTATTTCTAATCAACCATAACACTTACCACCACTGTCTTTAGATAATTCATTACACTCTACACTAGCTACAATATCTCTTTTTGGGTTTTTGTTTTTGTTTTTGCTGTTACTTATAAACCTGAGAAGGGAGGAAGACCTGCCTTTAAAATGTCTACCAAAAATTCTGTTTGGTATATATATTTTTATTCCACAGTTAATAAAAAGTCACTACCTCAGTGTAGGTTTTGAAAACATTAATTTGGACTTAAGTTCTACTGGCATTTGAACTTGAATATGCTGCTACAGTTCAAATAGGAAAACTAAGTATTAGGCCGACATTGGAAAGAACATCAAAGTAGAACTCAGAATCTCTGCATCACTTCAGAAGTGATTCGTGCATTTCAAAATCAAATTACTCCTTTATTGCTATACAAGCCTGCTCATAAAGGAAGGGCTGTAAACCCTTTAGCAGAAAATGAGGGTTTGCCTGCCTCACAGGTCAAATAAGAAGGACCACTCTCACATCATCAGGCCTACAGCCAGGAAGGCCAATCACTGACGGTGTCAGCTAACAGCAAACTTAACAATGCATACGCTACGGGAAAGAGGCAGCCAATTCCAGCTACATGGCTACATTTATTTGACCAGACATAAAATTAATGGGACGTATTTGTACTAGCTATTTCTAATTTAGCTGTAAGTGGGCGTCTCCTACCCAGTTATGTCAGGATAAATGAGGTCAGAATAATTTACAGACGGCTCTCCGGAGTGAGCAAAGGACTTCCGCACCATTAGACTATCAGTTCTTTCAAGTGTTCGCCTTGGCATCAGAGAGACACGGCTGTTCCTCCCCACATCTAGTCTTTTCTAGAACCTTCCCTCAGTCGGGGGTGGGGAACGGGGCCCGCAAAATCATTTGGTCTGGCCCCGCCAACGCCCCTGCAGGCGGGACTCGAAATTCAATAAATCCAGGAGCTTTTTCATAGCAATATACATTGATATTAAGTGAAGCAGTATAGTGAGCGGATGATGTTAGAAATACCCAAATGTGGTGAAGGGGGCGGGGTCAGAAACTGAATTTGAGTTTAGTTTTGCTACTTGCTGGCAGTCTGATCGTCAGCAAGGACAAAACCGTTCTCTCATCCAGAAAGCAAAGATGACGGTGTCGCTCTTTCTTACTTCTCTGCGCTCTAGAGCACGGGCTGCAGTTTGACTCGGGGCTCGTGTCCCTTCGTGGGGTGTCAGAGCCCTTTGGTTTTTCTTCTCTAACTGTTTTAGTTTTTCCATTTCTCTTCCTCCTGACCGGTCGTGCTCACTTCTTTTTCTGTCTGAACTGCAGCAGCATTCGGGATATTGTCATCCTGCAGGTAACTATTCTGAAGCCCACCGCACCTTCCCAGGCCATTTGCATTTGGCTCATTCTCAAGCAAGGCTTTTGATGCTGTTGTAGAAAATTGTCAGGTAAATGAATTTCCTAATAATACACTGCCCTCATATTGTTCTGCACCTGAAAATTGTTATTGTTACCCACAGTCTCTGTGATCAAGGCTACACTCTTTATTCAAGCATCCAAGGCCCTCTTTAATCTGGTTCTACTACATATTAGTAACTAACAAATAATAGTTAACATTTAATGATAGCTTATTTTGTGATAGGCACAAATAACATGGATTATCTTGCTTCATAGCCTTAGCAGATGTATTTATATAATTCATACAGCTCTTAATCTATTCCAGAGAACTTTACTAGTAATTAAGCCCTTTCATCCTTATAAACAAACCAATGGGCAAGTACTATTATTACGCCCACTTTTCAAACGAGGCAACCAAAGCACAGAGAGATTGAGCAATGGGCTCAAGGCCATACAGCTCACAAGCAAAGCAGCTTGGGCTGGAGCCTGGGCAGTGACAGCCCAGCCCCGCCTGGGACATGGCGTTGCCTCTGGGCAGAGCATCGCATCACCACACACACTCTTGGAGCCCAAACTCTTCCCAGAACTGTACTCTTTTCATCTTCTGTTCCTGCTTTCCTCTCTGCTTGGGGTCTGCCACCCTCTGCCTACCTAAACCTCACCACCTGAAGGCTGTTCTGAGAAGTTGGCCACACGGGCGCTCTCCCCTTCCTGCCCACACTCGGTGGCCCACTGTCTACACCAAACATCTTGCCACCTACGTCCTGGCTCATTTGGAACTTTATTATATACTGACTTGCATGGCTCTTTGCCTTGGGCAGGCCTTGGGCCTCCAACACAGTGATGACCTCCTTGAAGGTATCAACCAGGCAACTCTGAAATTCCCCATAGCGCCTGGCATGGTGATAGCAGGTCCAGATGCCTTCTACATCCTTGTTGAACTGAAGTGTGAAATGAAGTCGGCATCCCCTCCCTATGTAGCATATTTACTCAATTGGACCCTATAATTACATAATTACAATTAAGCAAGCACGCTGAATAAATTCTAAATGTGCCCATGTATGATTCATTTTCCCTGTGGAACTGACATTGAGCATGGGGAAGAGCAGAAGACGATTACAATGCAGAGTTAGGAATGAAGTTCAAGTCTCCTTAATTAAAACCACTGGAATAGGCCTCTTATCGATATGGCTGAAAAAATTAATTTGGTGCTTCCTTACATCCGTCATTAAAAGTCACTTAATTTCATTCAAATTTAATTTGTCCTTAGCATAATGGTACAGATCCACCTGAACTTGGATAAACGGGCCTAACTACCGCACAGCAGAATCCCTTTGGCAGTATTTCCACGCATGGCAATCATTCCACCACATTTTTCAGTCACCTACTTTGCTGTGTCCGCTCCGCTGGTGATTAGGGTGTTAATCAAAAGCTCATGGCCGTATCTTGCAGCCACGTGGAGAGGAGTGTTGCCATCCTTATCCACACAGTCAATTTCTCCTCCTGGAAAAGATTTTTGAACACAGGATATAACGTAAGGATCCAGACTGATCTGATACCACCTTCTCTGCTAGTCACTCCTGGTGATCAGATGTTGATTTCTTTCCTCCTCTGAAGTATAGGAATGCTTTTCCATCTGAAGAAGGAGGATAGTAAAACTGCATAGAGGGAGGTCTGTTAGAAATGCTTCTGAAAAATCTTTCCATATCCTATCTAATAAAAGAGTAATATGCAAATTGGCTGTACCTCTGCTACACTCGCAAGCCACACCCACCATCCAATCAGGAGCGAGTATGCAAATTAACCCAACCAAGCTGGCTGCAGCCACGGAGAGAGCAGGAGGCTTGGATTTCCCTGGCAATGGAGGAAGCCAAGCTTTCCACCTGCCCTGGCCTGCCCAGGCCTCTGCTGAAGGCTACAAAGTTTCAATTATAGAAGATAAATAAATCCCAATGAAAATGGCGGCAGCCATGGAGCTGGAGAGAGCAGGAGGCTTGAGATGCCCCCAGCGATGGAGGAAGCCACGCTTCCCACACTCTCTGGCCAGCCCTGACCTCCATTCATGGCTACAAAGTTTCAATTATAGGAGATAAATAAATCCCAACAAAATGGCAGCAGCCACTGAGCTGGAGAGAGCAGGAGGCTTGAGTTGCCCCCAGCAATGGAGGAAGCCAAGCTTCCTCAGTCCTGGCCTGCCGTGGCCTCCACTCCAGGCTACAAAGTTTCAATTGTAGATGATAAATAAATCCCAGCTACCAGGGCCTCCACTTGGGTTGCCGGGGGGCATGGCTGGCCTACCAACCTCACCCAAGCTTCCCCATGCCCCAAGGGAACCCCACCCTGATCCGGGACACCCTTCAGGGCAAACCAGCTGGCCCCCACCTGTGCACCAGGCCTCTATCCTATCTAATCCTATCTAATAAAATAATAATATGCAAATTGACCATCACTCCAACACACAAGATGGTTGCCCCCATGTGGTCAAAGATGACTGCCCCCATGTGGACACAAGATGGCTGCCACAAGATAAACTGCAGGGGAGGGCAGTTGTGGGCAATCAGGCCAGCAAGGGAGGGCAGTTGGGAGGGACCAGGCCTGCAAGGGAGGGAAGTTGGGGGAGACTGGGCCTGCAGGGAAGGGCAGTTGGGGGAGGACCCAGGCCAGCAGAGGAGGGAAGTTGGGGGGGACCAGGCCTGCAGGGAGGGCAGTCAGGGGTGACCATGCCTGCAGGGGAGAGCAGTTAGGGGAAATCAGGCTGGCAGGGGAGCTGTTAGGCATCAATCAGGCTGGCAGAGGAGTGGTTAGGGGGTGATCAGGCTGGCAGGCAGAAGCGGTTAGGGGCAATCAGGAAGGCAGGCAGGCGAGCAGTTGGGATTGTGAAAGGGATGTCCGTCTGCCCGTTTAGGCCTGATCCAGGTAGGATCACCCTTTGAGGGGTCCCAGATTGGAGAGGGTGCAGGCTGGGCTGAGGGACACATCTCCCCCATGCACAAATTTTGTGCACCGGGCCTCTAGTTGTCTTATAAGGACCTAACATCTTACAATCAGATCCTTGCTCTGAAGGAACATTATAATCAAATTCTATTAAACGTAATTCTGAAGACATATTCATTTTTTACTTTACCTGCTGAATTAAAGACCTATGTAGGCCTTATACTAAAGCCAAAGAACCAAGGGGAATAGAGAGTTCAGGAAAATATTTTATGTAGTTTGATTGTCTAATTTGACGTACGATGAGTAAAGTAAGTAAAAGCATAAACTGAACTGAAAAAATATTTTTAAAAACTATCACATTAATCATCTGTAGTCCATAATAATATAGTATTTTATTTGAATTTTGTCTTTTCCCCAACTTTTTCTTTTACTACATTTCTTTCCCCACTCTTTTTTTATATATGGTCGGCCTGAAAGGTCTACTCATGGAGCTGATCTGGGGAGATGAGGGAGGCAGACCCCCAGACTTCAGAGAAGCCTTCACCCTGAATACACACTGAATCACTCAGGTTCCTCACAGCAAACCTTTCTCAACAGATGTGAGAGCTGCCACATTTACCAGCCTCAGATATGCCAAAAATTGGGTAGAAGAAAGAAGAGTGAAAAATATTGAAAAGGGTGGAAAATAGAAGCTGAGCTGATAAAGTTTCTTCCAGTTGTTGTACTATCATTTAATAAGTCCACTTAAGACAGTACAAATATAGATACTTCCACATATGCTTTTACTGTCATTTAAAATACAATTCAAAATGAAATAAAGCACATTCAATGAAATAAATACACATAATTTGGGTATTTGTCATTCAGAAATGTTTTATATTAAAACAGGACCTCTAATCAGTGGTTCTCAACCTTTCTAATGCCGCGACCATTTAATACAGTTCCTCATGTTGTGGTGACCCCCAACCATAAAATCATTTTCATAACTGTAATTTTGCTTCTATTATGAATCATAAGGTAAATATCTGTGTTTTCCGATGGTCTTAGGTGACCCTGCTAGCGGTTCTCAACCTGTGGGTCGCAGCTATAGAGCCTAAAACCATCGCTGCTGTAGAGCCTAAGACTATCAGAAAACACAGATATTTACCTTATGATTCATAACAGTAGCAAAATTACAGTTATGAAGTAGCAACGAAAATAATTTTATGGTTGGGGGTCACCACCACATGAGGAACGGTATGAAAGGGTCGCGGCATTAAAAAGGTTGAGAACCACTGCGGCTAGATGAATGAATTTTCCATTTTCCATTCACCCAAACCTTTCCACTGTTACCTGAAAACCTTTAAGATGTTCTTGGAATGCAAATTAAATACCTTTAGTGTTCATTTAAAGGTCTCAAGTTCAACACTGGTAATCTGTCCTGGATCATTAGTGAGGAAAAAAGTATCTGAGTTTGGCAGAACGCAGAGCGTGCCCGGGTCGCTCACGCTGCGGCCTGCGCACTCGTCTGGAGCTAGTTGCATCGCACACGCAAGCACTCTCAGCTCACCACGTTCCCGCAGAAGACCTGTGAGCCAGAAGGTCAAAAACCTCGCGAGGACGCATCTTAGCCCAGCACCTGACTCTTCCTTTTCAAACTGTATTTATTTGTGCAGCTTCCGGAAGAAAACAGCCGCTTTGGACTTTTGTAACCTACTGACCAGCGTCTGAGCAGCTGCCTGCGGCCAGCGGCTGGCCTCCAGGCCTCCTGATTCCATGCTGGGTTTGGTTCAGGTCCTTCCCCCGCTGGCCGTGACAACAGAGCTTCAGACAACAAACTGCGACTGAACAGCAGAGGCAGCCTTGCTAACCAACTGAAAACACCCATGGCCGTCTTACCGAAGCTGAATCATTCTGGGAAAACAACGTGATCATGAAGAACGAATACCCGACTAGAGAGCAGAGAATTGCCCTAGAAAGTCCAAACCCCAGAGAGACTGAACACAACAACAAGCACACACAGCGTGCTCCTCGCAGCCTGCTTGCTGGTTCAGGAGCCAGCGCTGTCCCCACGTGGGCCGGCCCCCGGGCCCCCTGGCCCAGTGACCCCTCCGAGGGTGCACACAGGCCCTGCGGGTGTGAGGGTGTGAGCCTCCGTACTTTCCCAGAAGGAAGCCAACCGACCGGAGGGAAGAACAGAGCTCCTTATTCTCCTCCGAGGACACTTTGTAAAATGTCAAATGGAAGCACTCGCAGTTCTCACGGGGGAAGGAGTGCAAAGTGCCCTCAGCTGGAGGAGAACAGAGATCATCCTATCTCAGGGACGACTCGCTCCAAATGTAAGCAACTCCCAGACTAAATATAATTCAAGTCAAAAACAACTGTAATGTCCTTGTTTATCCAGAAAACACGTTAAGTATAGTGGTTAAAATTTTAGTCTCTGGCCTGGCCAGCCTGGCTCAGTGGTTGAGCGTTAACCTATGAAGCAGGAGGCCACAGTTCAATGCCCAGTCAGGGCACATGCCCAGTGGGGGGCATGCAGGAGGCAGCCGATCCATGGCTCTCTCTCACTGATGTTTCTATCTCTTTCTCTCCCTTCTCCCTTCCTCTCTGAAATCAGTAAGAAAATATAGATGTTTCTTAAATTCAGTCTCTGATGTTACACTGCCTCAGTTCCAATCTCTATGCCTTCACATACCTGCCATATGTCCCGGCAAAAGCCACGCCCTCCTGCCTCAATTTCCCCATTTTCAAAATGGAGCTGTCCCAGTACCTCTTCCTCATGGGATGGTTGAAAGGACTTGTGTGCAGAGCTAAGCCAAGCGCCCGGCACAGTATGAACTCTCAACCAAAGGTAGCTTTGGAATTACATATAACTAGAGGCCCGGTGCACGAAATTCGTGCACTCACTGGGGTCCCTCAGCCCGGCCTGTGCTCTCTCGCAGTCCAGGAGCCCTTGTGGGGAGTGGGCCTAAGCTGGCAGTCAGACGTCCTTAGCACTGCTGTGGAGGTGGGAGAGGCTCCCGCCACTGCTGCTGCACTCGCCAGCTGTGAGCCCAGCTCGGGGCCTCTGGCTGAGCGGCACTCCCCCTGTGGGAGCGCACTGACCACCAGGGGGCAGCTCCTGCATGAGTGTCTGGCCCCTGGTGGTCAGTGTGCATCACAGCGACAGGCTATTCCACTGTTTGGTTGATTTGCATATTAGCCTTTTATTATACAGGATGGACTACATATTCTAGCCCCTAAGTCCCCATCATTTGAGACCCCTGGACCCCATCCAACCCACCAGCAAGATGGCAGGCCAGCCAAGAATGAGACAGGCTCTGAGACAAAGCTCCTTGGTCACAGAGGACAAGAGATGGGGTCCCTTTCAGGTCTCGTCCCAACTCAGACGTCTAGCAAGGATGTGCAGGGAGGGTGTGGAAGTCTTCAGGTCTGCAGGGACGGCTTTGGGGAGGGCAAAGCCGTGCCGCGTGCCCCACCAGGGGGACTGTTGAAAGCAATTAGCATAGCAGAGGGGAGGTGGGGCTAGCCAGGACTCAAAGAAGAAGGCCCGTACGTCTGGCCCACAGGACCCACGTGAGGAGGGACGGGCTGACAAGGTGAGAAACTGCTCTCTCTGGTCTGATCACTGGTGCGTGAAATGGCTCTAACAGGGAACAAAGCTTTTATGCCACAGAGCTAAGGCCCCGTTCATTTGAATGAAACGATTAAATTATAGTTTATTTTTTAAAAATAAACTATAGCAAATTTCTCCCTCGCTTTATTTTTTAAGGCAGGGCACGCTGCTTCTGAGAAATGCAGTGGGGTAAGGAAACTGATCAAAAGAGAGACACAGTTGTCAGCCTGCAATTTCTGTTCTCTCCCTAAGCGTCTGGGAGAGGGGGGTGCCACCTCCCCTGTCCACGCCCAGCAGAATGAAAGCATCCACGTGGGCCTGCCACTAAAGGGAATGTCCGAGGCAGGCCACACATGTCAATCACAAAGAACGAGCGTGTGCCGTTCGTCTTCATTTTCCCTCCCCGGCCTCACTGCGGACCGGTCAGCCTCCCTGAAATGCGCAGACATGTCCTTGGCTTTGCCGCAGAGATTCTGCTTTCTAAGCATAATTTCCCTGGCTGGTCTTCCATCCACATGTCAAACGACGGTTTGGTTTTACGGCCTGAGTGCCTGCGCTCTGTCTCAGTGCCACGAATAATTCAAGTGCATGTCATCAAAGCTCCGACAGGTGAGAGGAAAATAGGCCCAAGAAAACGGATGCCAGAACTGTGAGGAGGAGAAACGTGGGTCAGCTAAAGAGAGCTGAGTTCATGGGATTCGCCTGAAACATGAACTAAAATCTGGGCTAACCTCGTGTGTCTGGATGGGGGTGGGGGTGGGGGTGGGGGTGGGGGTGGGGGTGGGGGGGCGGTTCGTGGTCTTGGTGTGTGTTTTTTTTTCAGTTGTCTCTAAGATTTGCTAAGATAACAGACTTAGGCTGTGAAGGTCAACCCACTCGCGATGCCGGCCACCACCCACGATGCGAAGCCACCCTCCCAGGTACTCTGGCTGCGGAGACAGCCCATTGGTTCACGTAGGCTACTGCCGCCAGCCTGGCAGATTACTAGATCATGTGACTTCCCAAGGTCTCTGCCAAGCCTGTGATTGCTAGGATTCTTCACATCACATACTCACCTGCTTTTTCCCTGAGTCATCTCATCCTTAGCTACCTTTGCCCGAGCAGCCCAATGCGTTTTAGCTTAGGGAACGATGGTGAACTCTGAAACTTAAAAATAGCTCCGATTTCCTGCCAGGAAACGTACAGGACTTATCTTTGTCGGTTTCTGAGTGGAAAGTGCAGCATCTGGAGCCTGTGGTAGGTATGTACATCATGGCTAGTTTCAGAACTCGCATGTTCTTTGACTGACGGCGGGGGAATGGACTGTGAAAGTTAGTGGCTTTATGTCGTCCCCTGAGCTGGCTGGCGATGTGACTGACGGCCGAGGAAGAGCTTTTAGCAGAGCACATCACAGGGAACTGCAAATCCGAGCGCAGTAACCTCTAAAAGAGCGTCACCTTTCACGTCCAGATGACTGACAGCCAGTCACATGGGACCAGAAAACCGTTCAAATAGGAGAGTCCGGAAGGGGCCTCTTACCGTTCTGAATGAGGGTCTGCGAGCGCGTGAACCTGCCATGGACGGCTGTCATGTGCAGGGGGCTTTTGCCATCTTTACTCTGAAAGAGAAGGGAGAGAGAGACAATGGACCGGGGACATCGGTCCGAGACATCCTGCTGGACCCTGCTGGAAATGTCCTGACAATGTCAATTTAAATGTTTTTTAAGTATAATTTAAAAAAATGACAAGAGGCAAAAGATAATTTTGAAAGCGAATGGTAAAGTGTATGTTCTATCTCAAGTTGCTGCCTAACCTCACATCGTAAAGAAGCCAGGAGAAGTGAACATTTTAGAGAAGAAAGGCAAAATGTCTGATTATACTGACAATTTTTAAACAACTCGGTTTCAAACGGAATAAATCCTCCAAAACGTTTTCATCTCCTGTAACCTACTAGATGAAGGAAGTTTTCTCCAAGGACTTTTTTCCCCCCAACTTTTGTCTATAGTCCATGAAAAAAAAAAAAGACAAACGGTGTGTTACCTCGCTTGGCCCTGTGTGACCTGGTGTAGCCCCAAACTGCTATAAATCACTGCAACTCTCAGGACGAACCTAGAATCCTCCACCATCCCTCCCTTCTAACTCCAGAGGAAAACACTTCTGACTGTTGGAAAAGAGAAAGGCTGAATCCACAGCCTCGAGGCATGCAACTGTCCAGCAAGCTGCCACTGGAACGATCACCTGGAAACATGTGCTGAATGCATCCATCGCGTCATTGTTCGAGATATAAGTGACGCAGATGAAGCCAAAACATAAAAAATGCACAGAATCTATACACTGATCATCATTACCCCAAATACCCAGATCCTACACATTTAATTAAGAAATAGTCATTCATAGAATTTCTTCTTAAAAGAGTAACACCCCCCAAAATATTAGTTATTTTAGACCAAAGGTATCCTCAACAGAATGCATTCTTTCATTCAAGTATTGTAATAATAATAGAAAAAAACAAAAAACACCACACTATGTAATTGTTATTTTTCTAAGTCTTAGGGGAGACACTTTTCTTAAGCCTGAGGTTAAAATATGTGGTTTCTAAAATGCAAGTTCATGTTAGTGATGCATCCCATATTCTGGTCCTTTAAGATGGCTCTTGGTTTAAAAAAATTCTACGGTGGAACACAAATCATCACTTAGAGAAGTGTTTCTCACAGTGAACCGAGGACTATCGGCGCCTGATCACCGGGTTGCTTGTTATAAATGTGAATTCTGTGCCCAAACCCAGGCCTACCGAATCGGAATCGGGGTGACGGGAGCCCCACTTGTGCCCTGCAGAGCACCCTGCTGTAGACTGTGGGCTAGAACCGCTTGCAGAAGCACAGGCTCGAACAGAGAAGTTCAAGTCTGCTCCTCAGAAGGGAAGCAGGGAGCTACAGGCCGGGCCACGGGAGGAGCACATCAGAGTGGAGCTGCCCTGCAGTGACAGTTCGCAGGCAGGCGGCAGGAAGAGAACTGATAGGGCCTGTTCCCCGCCTCACAGCCGTGCAACCAGAGTCAGAAGGGACTGAGGAAGAGAGAGGGAAGTAGACCAGAAGGCTTCCTGAAAGGGTATTTTTAGAGGAAAAGCAGCCGCCATCAGGACGATGAGGCTGTGTGGCCACCCTGACCACGGCTCCCCATAGCTCTCCGACCCCAGAGCCCGGGGCCCTGCTGTCGGAGGTGCGGCCAGTTTAAAGCACGGAAACCCTGGGGACCACTTGGGAGTGAGGATTTAAAACACGCCCCTCCACCCCCCATGGAAACCTGAGGACAGTCCAAGTCGCTTAGGGAGAGAGCAGAAATTGCAGACTGACATGAACTTGTCCCTAGGTGGTGCTATTTCTTTAAATTTTGCTCTAATATTTTCTCTTAAATTTAATACGAAAACATAACTAGTTCGTGATTCATTAAACGTACAAAGCCATGGGTATTTCCGTGTTTAGATGTGATCTTTATACATATTTAACTGAGCACTTTTCCACGCCTAGAGAACAGCTTAAAGCCTTTCCCAAGGCGTCCCCCCCGCCACCCCCATCCTGGTGGTCACTAAGGAAACTGCGGCCAGGGAGCCGGAGCAGAAGCAATGGGCCTGCAGAGTGTGGTCTACCAAGCGGGTCCATTTCAGGGACAGCAGCAGCACACCCGCCTCTCCCTTGGAGTGTGTGCGCCTCTGGTAAAGGGACAAATAAATAGGATGCCTGACCAAGGTCAGGAACACTCAAAGGACTACGTGGTGGTCAGCGGCGATGCCCATGTCAAGTTTATCCTTGTCCATCTTGGCCCGGCTTCCCGGGTTCATCTACCACCGAGTCCGGGCCGTTGCGGACGGTCCCTTTCTCACAGGGAGATGGGGGGCAGTGGGGCGGGGAGGTGATAGGAAGCATGACAAGTCACTTTAGGGCAGTTTTGTTCAGATGGTATGAATTTCAAAAAGCCCTTGAACACCAGTGAAGGTCAAAGGGACACTACTTTGTGTACCTCGCCTTGCGAGCTAGAACTCCGAGTCCTCGGGCTGAGAGGAGGGGCCCTGCCTGAGACACGGTGCCCATGGGGGACTGGCTGTGGCTGCTGACGCTCTGAGAACTTCCAAGGTGAAAGATCCCTCATGCTCAGAGGAGAGGTCATGTGCAGGTCCTCTGTTTATTCACAGCTTTGCTTTTCTCAGTCTCATTCTTAAATGTCTAGCCTCCCTCCGATTTCTAGATGCATTTTCCCATCAGATTGAGGACTCAGAAAATTTTATTTGGGGGATTTATTTAATTAAGCATAAAGCTCTTCTACTGACTCAGAGTTCAGCCATAAATCTTGAAGAAAAACAAACTGAGGATTACCAGTAAGCGTATTTTATGACAAATCTGAGTACTCTTTCGAGGCAGAATTCAGCGCCATCTGAGGAAGACTGATCCTTGGCCTAAGGGAGTGTTACCCTTTTCTTGACCCCTTTCCTCCGAAATCCGTTCATTCTCTTCTTCCGCTCCTAATGCCGCCCTTCCTATCCTCCAGCCCCTCACAAAACCTTCCCTGAACACACAGACATTCTCCCCAGGAGCCTGCAGGCTTTGCGCTCTTTGTGGTACGTATGCCGCCTCCCAGTCACCAGCTCAGCGTCCTGCTAAAGGCCAAGAGCGCCTCTAGAGCACAACACTAAGGTGAGCAGGGGGAGGGGTCTAGATAGAGCCAGACACCCCAAAGGGCTTCCTAAGTCAATGGAAGAACAACATAAAAGCCTGGTTTGCACAAAAGCTCATGTATAGTCCAGTTTTCTTTAATGCTTCTAAAGGCTGGAAATGAGACGTCGTTGGCTCATTCCTTCATGCCTCTCCTTTCCTCACATGCTCTCCAGAGTTCCAAGGGCCATGTCCCTATCCCTGCCTACTCCAGTTTCACCTTTAACCTCTGCAAAACAACCCAAGTTCTAGAATTGGTCCTGGTATATATAAAGAAGGGCGCAGGCCCACATCAGTGGATGGGTGGTGGGCTTCAGATCCCATCTCTCTTAGGGCTGAATGCTCTAAGGGCCCTCAGAGAAGAAGTGAGACCATGGGCAGGCTGAATGTTAGTGACCATATACTAGTATAGCTGAAGTCCTTAATCCAGTGTGAGCTGACCTCTGTCAGTTAACTGGGAGAAGGAGGTAGGTATGTCAGAAAACGGCCTTGTGACCAGGAGAGAGGCAACCTGGCATATCTGGCATGGCTACGTGCTTAGCGACTTCTTTAACACTTACTCTGAATGCTTCCAAAAAAGAGCCTTGAGATGCTACAGAAATTACAGTTATAACGGGGAAGAAATATTATTTTATGTTTTCACATGCTCTTTCTATTTGCAAAATACCAGCGAACCTTTGATGGATTGCTGTATGAAGTATTATGTCTTTATTATTTTATCACAAATAAACTAATATTACAAGGTCAAAGCCGCGGTCAATCTAAGCAAAACGAAGGATTGTAAAATGCATGCAGGACACATATCCTTCCTCCTCTTTCAATATTCTTGTCGTTTCCCATGAAGACATTGCTTTAGTGCTTTGTGAGGATGGAGGAAAACAAAGTGAACACGTGGGTGGGTATTGGCTATATTCCAATATGTGATTTCCCTCAAGCTTTAGAAAATCCAAACAAATACAAACTGTCTTACAATCTACAAACACTTTCAAAATCCAAGGAGCAACATGGTAGAGAGAGATAACCACCTCATAATTAGAAAGCTACCTCCAGAGTCAGACAGAATGGCTCTACGGAAATGTCAGATGATCTATGAGCCCAGAGGCCATCTGGAACAGCAAAGGGGGACCGAGAGAATGAGGAAACCAAGAGGATGTAGACAGAGTGGATGTAGGGAGACTGAGGGGAAAGGCTAGATGTAATTCAAAATCCCACTGGCATAGGGTTGAGAACACATAAATCCAAGTCTCAGGTTTTAAAAATGCTGCTTCCTGTATTCTACTGATGATTAGCAGTCCACAGGAAAAGTTAATATCAAATCTAATAACTACGCTTCCAGGTCCGTTTTATGGGGAAGAGAAGGCTGCCATAAACCGATGCCCCATACACAGCTGAAGCCCCTGTCCAGTGGGAACTGCCACTGTCAGTGACCTGGGAGCAGTAGGTAGGTGTGTCCGTCTAGCCCCGGGATTAGCACACTGCGAGTATCAGTCACATGTTTACAGAGGTGATTGAAAACCTTTGAATTAATTGAAAGGAGGTTGGTGAAGAGAGAAACTTCATTTAACCTCAATAATTTTTCTTTCTTTGGAGGCTTTAAGGATGTCCCTCACACGCCAGGATGGCAATGTCCACAAGTCTAGGGACACCGAAGGCCTGGCCACCTGTTAGCCTCCCACCAGCACTCTCTCTGACTTCAGTCCCACACAGTGACTCCCCCCACCTTGGGCTACAGTTCCTTGGTCTCTTCAATGACCCCAAAGACCTTCTCTTACCTCCACTTGGGACCTGGATGGTCTCTATTTGCAAGATCTAGAACTCTGAAATTCTCTTCATCTATTCTACTTTTCCTCCCCAGGAACCTGCAGGCTTTGCGCTCTTTGCTTTTCTTCACGAAGACACTCCACTCCACTTCCTTCCTTTTCGCTAACTCTTTCTTTTTCTTTTGCAATTGATTTTAGAGGAAGGGAGCGCGAGGGAAAAGGAGAGAGAGTGAGAGAGAGACTAAGAGTGCCATACCTGGATGTTAACATCCGCCCCATTGTTGACTAACAGCTCAAGACACAAAGCACCGTGCGTGGAAGCAGCAGCAAAATGCAAAGGGGTGAAGCCACTGTTGTTGGGCTGGTTCACGTTAGCACCGTAGTCGGTCAGCTCGTTGACCACAGCGTCCTGCCCGTTGTAGCAGGCCAGGTGGAGCGCCGTGTTCCCGTAGACGTTGATTTCATCGATCTGCAAACGAGTGCGGGACAGGGGGGATGAAACTGCCTGCAGCCCATTCACCCCACTGGCCACCGAAAGCCTAACGGCTGTGCCAGAGGAAAAAAACATCCATCTGTCAACGTAATTATTCAGGGCTTACTCCTGCCCCACCCTGGTCATCCTGCAGATGCTTGTCACGGGGTTAAAGATCAGCAGAAAGGGCACGTGACAAACAGTGACCTGGGGAGGAAGAGTGAGTGAGAGGTTTCAACTTGTGGACAGAAAGTTGTGAGCTATGGGAGAGATTAACAGGTGAAGGGCAAAGCTGCCTACAGATGCCAGAGGAGAAGTGAATCAGGGGAGGGAGAAAGAGGCCTGGCTGGCTGGTGTGGCTCAGTGGTTGAGCGTCAACCTATGAACCAGGAGGTCACGGTTCGACTCCCAGTCAGGGCACATGCCGGATGTTGCGGGCTCGATCCCTAGTGTGGGGCGTGTAGAAGGCAGCTAGTCAATGATTCTCTCTCATCGCTGATGCTTCTATCTCTCTCCCTCTCCTTCCTCTCTGAAATCAATAATAATATTTTTAAAAAGAAGAAGTCTTAAACTCACCGTGAACCCGAAGTGAAAGGGGTGGGAGGTGCACAGGGAGCCGGAGCTCAGAAGCTGGGCTCAGAAGCCACCCTGGGCGTAGCTGCCGCCTGACACCTCACAAGGCCGCATCCCATTGCAGGACCATGAAGCTGGCCTGGGCTAGGCCATGGCTCTGTCTTGCTGCCCCCACTGCTGCGTTTCACCATCAAGGTCTCAGTTTTGCAACTTGGTTTTCCTTTCCTGCTCTGCTACTTGCAGGGGCTGGGCTGACCTCCCCAGCTCAGCACTGAACCCTTCTGCTGCTGTCCCTGCCACCCCCTCATTTCTGCTTGTAAGCCACCAGGTAGAAGGCCAGATTCCAAAGGTGGGATGGGGAGTCCTAGCCGGTCTTTAAAATTGACTGGGGACTGTGTATTTTACACATACAAAATGATTTCTCTCACTATTGTGTCACAGACAGTTAGTCTGTTTCTGGTTTTCCAGAAATTGGATGCCCCCATCGCCCTCCATCAGTTGCCCATTGAAACTCAAAGACAGGGTACTACTACGAAGAGTATTTTCCTCTTGAATTAAAATGGAAACAGGATTTAGTCCTGGACGGGTAGCTCAGTTGGTTAGAGCATTGTCCCAATATGCCAAAGTTGTGGGTTCCATCCCCCGTCAGGGCACATACAAGAATCAACCAATCCTCTATAATCAAAGCCTAATATGCTAAGTGTCCGGTCATCCGGTTCGCCATTCAACCAATCAAAGTGTAATATGCTAATGATATGCAAAAGCTGCTCAACCGCTCAGGATGACGTGCAATGATGTGACCACCAGGGGCAGATGCTCTGACCAGTAGGTTAGCTTCTGCTGGGGTCTGGCTGATTGGGACTGAGCGAGATGCACCGGACACGCCCTGGAGCCCTCCGGTGGTCCCTCCCCAACTGGCCAACCTCCCGCATCTGGGCCTGCGCCCTCTCAAAATCCAGGTTGAGGGGTCTCCCCCACCCCCTGAGTGCACGAATTTCATGCACCGGGCCTCTAGTGAATAGATAAATGGGTAGAATAACAAATCAATGTTTTCTCTCTCTCTCCTCCTTCCTTCTCCAGCCCCCCTCCCACTTTCCTCTTTCTCTCTCTCAAATCAATAAATAAAATGCAAACAGTGTTTAATTTCAGAACAACAGACAGGCCCCACATACACCCAGGGTGGTGCATGGTCATGGCTCACCTCTACCCCCAGATTGAGGAGATGTTTGACAATGTTGATCTGTCCATTGGAGGCCGCGGCGTGCAGGGGGGTGTAGCCCTTCTTGTCCTTGCAGGTCGCTTCCGCGCCGTGGTCCATGAGCAGCGCCACCACGTCCAGGTGGCCTTCACAGAGCAAGCAGCAGAGACACCGTTAAGCTTTACGGGGTGGACTGAGGACTCATGCCACCTAAGCGATCACTGTGAGCTTTTATCACCATCAATATTTTGCTGAGCTATTTATACAAAGTTGGTTCATGGAAATATTCAACAAATATTTACCTACTATATGAGTACCTACATATAGAGTATTTATCTAAGTATTTACCTACATATAGAGTACCTACTATATGTCAGACTTTATGTAAATGCTGGGGTGGGGAGAAACAGATGATTCATAAGTGAGCCTTTTCTTTAAGATCTAATGGGAGAGATGCCTGTTCATCAATAAATAAGAACAAGGCCCTGTAACGTGTTCGTACCACAACCTTCAAACATTATGTTAAAATGAAAGCAATGCTTTGGAAACCAATTGCCATGCCTCACTGAAAGGCCCTACAATGGCAATTTGGTTTGAAAAAAATTAATGAAACCAAAAAAAAAATTAATTAATCAGGGTGACTCCAGATTGACTTTTAAATTATATGAAATTGCTGCTGTTTGACAGCTGTGTGTGTGTGTGTGTGTGTGTGTGTGTGTGTGTTTGGGGTGGCACAGACATAGCAATTTCATATGGTTTATATTAAAAGTATTTTCGTGAATTATTGGCTAAACAGAAAATCCTTCTAGTTTCAACCCCTGTTGGCATATTTTCTAGAATATTTCTCTTTGTTCCCTATGTCACTACATGTAATATGTTAAATGCTTTTGACCTTTATTTTGTGACTGAAGATGGTTCGATGCTTCGGGGTCATTGCTGTAAACATGGTTGATAACTGACGGGTAGATGAGTACTGGCTTGTCTAAAGTGTGTGTGTGTGTGTGTGTGTGTGTGAAAAGAGAGGGGTGTGTGTGTGTGTGTGTGAGAAAAGAGAGGGGTGTGTGTGTGTGTGTGTGTGTGTGTGTGTGTGAAAAGAGAGGGGTGTGTGTGAGAGAGAGGTGTGTGCCTGCGTGTGAAAGAGAGAGAGGCAGAGAAAGAGATGTGTGTATGTATGTGTGAGAGAGATGTATGTGTGTGAGTGAAAACACATGTGTGTGTGAGAGAGAGAAAGGTGTGCATACATATATGTGTGAATGAGTAGGAGACAGATGTGTGTGTGTCTGAGAGAGAGACAGAGAGAGAGAGAGAGAGAGGGAGTGAGTTTGGTCATGGCTTGTTTTATTCATATTTGACTCTTTCCCCAAGACTTGTATATAGCAAAATTGTTTTCAGTTACTAGTGGTGCTGTCTTTCGTCCTGGTTGTCCTTTATTTCCTACAGGTCGTCAGCTATGTATTTTCCTGTTTGAATCTTGATGACACACAAAATGACAACTCTACTCCTCCAAAGCAATTCTACACACATGCCCTAGCCGCACATCAGCAAGGAACAGACTGGAAGCCCCAGGTGTCTGAGTGCCAAGCCACACCAGCCTGCTGTGTGCTCTGCCTGAAGGTCGGCCTGGCTAACGCCCACCTGCTGCAGCCCCACGCGGCCACGCAGGCACCCACTCCGCTCAGCCAACTCAGCGCGCCTCCCCTGCACATGACAGGCTCACAAAGGCTTAGGATTCTGGTGTTTCAAGCCCAATGATTCATTCAGACCCAAGAGCACATCCTTTATTTCATCCCTGCGCCAACCCACCTTCTTTTCTTCCCACAATTAATGTTCTTGTTTTTTACAAGCTAAAAGGCCTGTATCCTTAAGAAGATTCAGAAAAGCCAAGCGGTATTGAAAGGAAACCAAAATCATCTACAATCACCACTCCCTGGAGATAATCAACGCACAGTTCAGTGCATCATACACCAGGTTGTTTTTATTGTAGAGAGTTTTTTAATGGGGGCCATAGTGTTCATCCTGTGTTGTGATCTGTTTTCAGTTGACACATCAGAGGACCCTCCTATGTTAATAAAGATAAGGACATCATCACTGCCGTTACTGTGCTGTGTCCACTGTGTAGAGTTCCCGTAATTTACCAACACCGTCTCCTGGGGATGGGGATGGACCTTCCAGTGGGTTACAACTTGGTGCCAATAGAATCCTGTCTGCTTTCTAATTGCAGGATGTTCTCCGATCAGAAACACAAAGGAAGGATCTCCATGTCCCACAGGACCACACCGAGAATAAACTCTCTAGGGCCTGTCTTTTGTCAGTGGTATTTGGGCCAACAGAAGAGACAAGGAAAAAGAGAGACATGTACCTTCTTCCCCCACCTCCCGGCCGAGCACAAGCCCCAGCTTCGCGGGACACGGAGAAACAGGGCCATCCACGGTGACTCTGGCCACCTCAACCTACTCAGCAGCCGGGGGGAGAGGGGGCGGTCCCATCCATCCTTCCTTTCTGGTTCTTTCACAAATATTTATAAATAAAAGGACAAATGGCGTTTACGTCCTTGGTTAGCGAGCCAGGCCGCTCTCTTTGTAAACGCCTTATCTTGCTTCCACAACAAGTTAAAAGAAGCAGCATTTGTGCAGCTTTCCAATCCAGATCGAAACCCACTCCGTGGGCTCCAGGCCACGATGCATGCCGCCTCCCCCTCCCTGGAGGAGAAACAGATCCCTGGCAAAGCAACTGCCCAACTAGAGTGTTCGGCGCAGGCCAGGACCATGGACCAAATCTCAATCCAGCTGAATCCCGAGCTGGCAAAGAGGTCAGATTTGCCCGAGAAAGAGCGTGTGCGGTCAGTGAGAGAGCCCTGGCTTCCCGCACGGAGGTCACTGCACTTGCTTCCCACCCGTGGACCGCTTACCCATGTACGCTGCCCAGTGCAGGGCCCGCCGGTCCTTCTTGTCAAAGGCGTTGATGTTCGCCCCTTTGGCCAGGAGCAGGTGGACCATCTGCAAGACAAAGCAAGAGTGAGGTCCAGTGTGCACGGTGGACGGGGGAGGGCCCCTCACCGCCTGCAGGGGGCCTGCGCCAGATGGAAGGCCGGGCCGGTCAGAGATCGGAGTTCGAAAGGAGTTCAAACCCGGCAGCACGTGTATCAAGAGAAAAAGACTCAAGTGACGGCTACTTTTTCAACTCGCTGTGGCTCCAGTTTTAAAAATGGATACAGCGCGGCCAGCGTGGCTCAGTGGTTGGGTGTCAACCTATGAACCAAGAGGTCACGGTTCAATTCCCAGTCAGGGCACAGGCCTGGGTTGCGGGCTCGATCCCCAGTGTGGGGCGTGCAGGAGGCAGCTGATCCACGATTCTCTCTCATCATGGCTGTTTCTCTCTCTCTCTCCCTCTCCCTTCCTCTCTGAAATCCATAAAAATATATTTAAAAATAGGTAAATAAAAATGGACATAAATGCCTGTGGTTTTGTGTACAAATAGTACGACCACATTCTGTAAAGGTCTCGGCAGTAATATTAGGTTCCACTGTGGGCTGAGAGGGAGAGGAGGGGGGGAGAGAGAGAGAGAGAGGACACAGGTGGCAAATGGTTCCATCCGGGCTGAGAGAGCCGGAGGGAAGGCTCCCAGGGGTGAGGACGCTCACCTCCACGTGGCCGTTGAGAGCGGCGTGGTGCAGGGCCGTGCGGCCGCCGCGGTCGGAGACATTGACGCTGCTCAGCAGGGGAATGATCACTTCTGCACACCTCACAGCCTTGTTGGCCGCGGCGACGTGCAGCGGGGTCTGCCAGTTCTTGTCCCTCGCGTTGACATCAGCCGAGTGCTTAATCAATACCTGCACTGCCTCCTACAACCAAAGCAGAGTGCGCAGCGGTCACTGACAGATGCCCGATCAATATTCCTTGGGTGTGAGCGGTTTCACCAGACCCCGAGCTACAGAGTGGGGCGGCTCCTGCCCTCATGGCTGGCTTCCGAGGGGGAATCTCCTGTGACAAGCAAAGTGAAGGCGAGATAGAGATCCAGAGGGGCGCGGGTCAACACAGACTCCCTGTACATTTCTTTGTTAGGCCAAGGGCCCTGGCACGGCTCCAAAACCAAACACACCTTCTGAGTGTAAGGTTTCCTTGTAAGGTGTCAGGTGTTTGGGGCCAAACGAGAGCACACATGTGCAAGTGTGCACATCTGAGCAAAATATCCTTCGGCCAAAAGGCCCCCCCGAGAGCATCTGAGGTCAGAGGTGTTTGTGGATCAGTCTCCCTCTTCCAAAGCCAAGGCCTCCAAGCCCTTCAGACATTCTTGGATCGATTTATAAATCTTCAGTGCTCTCGGCCAACATCGCAACCCCCTCTCTGTGATCGATGAGCAGTGAAGCAAAGAGGATGTCTGTTACCGTCTCAACCTGAAGCTACACAAGTGTTTTTCCAACCTTTCCCATGTTACAATGGGGTGGTTTCTTTTCTACTATGGAGCCTCCCACTTTTTGCGTTCCCTCTATTGACCTAGCAGGCTTGTTTGCCTCTTGAACTACCTTGTTGTGCAGTGAAACCGCCTGGTGAGCCCTTAACAAGAGATGCCTGGTCCCACCCCGAGGGTCTAGCTGGCCTCGGGCTCTCGGGGACGCTGCCTGGGGACCTGGTTATGCAGCCAGGACTGGACAGTCCTCTGCTGAATCGAGTGAAGGATGCGGCATCTCTGGAAAGGTGACTGGCTGTGGCTGCTTCTCTTGATTTCCAGGGACATCCTTGGGAGCAGTTAATGGAGCTGCTTTATGGGCATCTTACCAATGTGTCATCCATGAACCAGTGAAAGGCATTAGTCCCAGACTCCTGCACCCTTCATGGGCCAAGTGCTCACCTCCGTCCACCCTGATCCCCACAAGGCCTGGAGTGACCAGGATGCGTTATCACGCAAGCGTATAAAAGTGCCCCAGATAGAAGACAATTCGAACTCTCAAGATTAATACTTTCATCGGGGACATAAATGACAAAATAAAAAGAATGTTCCATGAATCAGTACATGTGGAAGTGAATGGCTAACTGAGTAGAATGAGAGCAAAAAGAAATTCACTTTGCAAATGAGAGAATCTAGTTTAAAGAAATAGTATAACTCCATTTAGATGCTATAAAGAAAGGGTAATAAGCTGATAGGGCCCAAGCAAGCAATTGGTTAAGATTACCAAAAAGGGGAAGAAATATATATATACATATGCCACCCATCCTCAGCAAGATAGACAATAAAATAATCATTGCTAACTATTCCATTTTAGGGCAAAATATGTGTACCTATTATGCTCATATACTGTGTGAAACATGGCTAGAACTATGGAAGGTTGAGAGAAATATTACCCAGGTAGTATCTATCCTAAAAACTAGCTGAGTACACAAAAAATAAAGCAAAAGGAAAGCTCAATCACAATAAACCATTAAAATTCAAATTAGAAAAATGATATTTTTATCAACTTTATTATCATAAATATGGAGGTTTAAGTGGGAAGAATACAACACCCTCCCCTCCACCCCCAATTCGTCATGATGTGGGAAGAAAATGTATTGGAACCTTCACTTACATTTGTTTTCTTTAAAAAGGAAAGCATTTCAGCTGGCATTTAACTTCTGGATTGGCGCTGTGCCCTCAGTCAGCTCTGCCGAGGATCTGGCCTCATAGTATTGGGGATGCCCTCAGGGAAGAGGGGGGCTTCCACAGTACTGACGGGGTGAGGTGGCCCTGGCTCCATTCATTCGCTGGGAGGGCACCCAAAGGCAGAGTGAAGGGCCTGCCACGTCCACTTACAGATTGTGAGATGTGCCCTTAAATGAGGAGCACCCTAAAAGAAGCCAGATGCATTCAAGGCGCCCGTGTGACTAATGTGGAAGCCACAGAGCTGACACTTCCGCTCCGGGTAAAGCTTTCTATCACCTACATTACAAGGTAGAAGTAATGACAGATTTAATCAGATCTGACAGGCGCTTGGCCAAAACAGGAAAGCCATCAGAAGCCTATTATCTTCCTGGGTCATGGGAGAGCTGATAAATGAAGAGCCTCCCCCTGAGTCTATTGTGCCTTGAAATCTGACAGCGGTTCAGTATATGATTTATAAACACATGAGATGCACATTTTGAAGACGCATGCTGGCAAAGTTCTGCAGGTATATGGCCAAAAAGATTGAAGATGATCATCTCCAAGCAATGATGTAAAAACTGCTGGTGCAGGATGCTTTTTACACGTTCAGAGCAAAATGACAGCCCCTGCTGTCACTTTAACACCTTTGCTCTGTGCATCATTTTATTGCACTGAACTCATTCTTGCTTTGCATTAAATAGTATGTAAATTAAGGATAGACTAACAAAACAAAGTATACAAGAACATTTCACAAGTTTACACTTTTTAGAGATAAGGCCAGTGAAATCATTAGAAATTTGTTTTGGAAAAGTCACAAAATGTGATTACTTTTTGAGTAACTAAGACTAGGGGAATGAGATATTATCTTCAAGAGGTACTTCTTTTAAAGAAATATTTAGAAATGCATTTCACACAAAGCAACAGGTTACGCAAAGAGAATATGTATTTGAGTGTGTGTGTGGGGGGGGGGGCCTGTATTCTTAAATAGGCAATGCTTTAAAAATATTTTATCACAGATCATTTTGGTCTGTTCTTGTAAATAAAGTTTTATTGAAACAGCCTCATTCCCTGTTTACATATTATCTATGGCTGCTTTTAAATGGTAACAGCAGCGTTGCACATTTGTGACTGAGACCTCATGCGGCTTTGGAATACTCACCACTGACTGGCCCTTCACAAAAGGAGCCTAGCTCCTTGTTTAAATTACCACAAACTGCAAGTTATCAAACCTGGTATCACAAAAAGAGACTTTTGTGATTTCCCAGTGTGAAAAAATACTGCTCATTTAAGTCCCAACAGTGATCTAAGAAGGGCAGGTCCCACTGAGAGTCAGAAGCCTGCATGCTCGGCCTTGGAGCTGTGGAGCAGAGGGAAGAACGGAAGGGAGGACAGAGAGAGCAGGGCGAGGCCAAGGGCCGGCACCCCAGAGCAGAGGGATCCATCCAGGCGGGACAGAGTCTGCAGGCCAGGAGGGAAGAGCTGACACACGAACCACAGGAATGGAGCCGGCATTTTGATTGGCTGGTGTGGAGCCAGCCAATCAAAAGCTGAAACCTCCAGATCGTCGGGGCGCTGGGAAAATATTAGACTTTGCACAAGATGTGGCCTGTAGTTCCCAGCCAGTCATATCTGTTTAGAAAGCAAGAGGCCCCTGACCTGCGTGCGTCTGGCTTACACCTACGAAATCAGAAAGGGCAAAGGTTCGAGTTCATGGATCAGGTGGGGAAAGAAGGGCGTTAGGGTCTCTAACAAATCCCTCCTCATTGGCCATCAGCCAATCCCCAGGGGAGTGCCAATCTCACCACATTGGTCTTTCCGAACGACCCACACCTACTTTTACAGCTGGAGGACATCCAGAACAGCCATCACTTTTATTTCTCCACTTTTATAAAATGTCTTAACTTTGCTCTTCTGCTTATGTAATGAATTGCCTGGTTTTCATCTGACTTGACAAGAAAGGGTGCTATCAAGAAAGTACAAAAGGAGAGTTCTTACTGAATTTCCAAAAATTAACATTTTAGAAATGAAAACGCAAGTAGCCTAAAATGATTACGGAATTGAATTAAATACAGGATATTAGAAGGGGTCTGACCCCTTCATTTGACGGGCGGCTTCATTTTAAGGGCGATGGGCTGTCGGCCTGCCTGACTTAAGGGCTCAGGTAGTGTCTACCAGGCCAGCGCTTACCTTACCCAGCAGACAGTATCAGCCAAGTGCCCTGGCCTCAAGAACTGTAACATTAATTCTCCTTGGGTACAGACATTATTATGAAGTTTTGGCCTGCCAGGCTGGCCTCATACACTTCAGAGAAATTTAATATAATATTTTGGTTAAAATATTTGATTTTAGAGAAGGGGGCGGGGAGAGAGAGAGATATTGATTGCCCCACTTAGGGATCCAACGGCCACTTGGGTATGTGCCCTGACCAGGAATCAAACCCACTGCCTTTGGGTGTTAAAAGGACAACACTCCAACCAACCGAGCCACACCTGCGGTGGCTAAAACACGACTTCGATTTAAAACGACAACTTTCTTTGTAAAACTACTTCTCTTTCTCAATCTTTACTCTTAGAAGCACTTTATCTTGGCTTGAAGAGGGCACACTTTCATGACTGTCTAGGGAGTTAATGATTTCTGTAATAAAAAAAGAAGTCTCTTTTCCTGTATCAGACATTGGCTCTGACGGAAATTTACAAGATAATGTGGGGGGAGGAAAGCCGAACACTTTCTGGATCAAGAAAAGTTACTTACCTGATCCTTCCCAACTACCCTGAAGGACCAATTGTTTTGTGTGGTTTTTTAAAATTATACCACTTCAAATCCCTCATGAGCCAATACTTTCGTAAAATACAATCAAGAGTCGAATAATAAAATGAAAAAAAAAAAACAAAGAAGCAGATGATAAACTCAATTGCTTCATTATTACATGCAGGCGGCGTGGCATTCCTCTGTCCCATTGCTCTCAGAGGCTGCAAATGCTCCCTCATCACGGCAAGTGAACCCCAGCTCCGGGCCGCACCCCGGCGGCTGGCGGGGCCTCCTCGCCGCCTGTCCTTCCTGTCTAAGGAGCCAGCCTGGCTGGCGGGGCGGGGGAGGGGGGTGCATTGCTCCTGGAGGGCAGTCTCACCAGCAGGCAGCCGGCCCAGCACCTCGGGCCTCCCTGGGATCCCCGCCCCAGCAGGCTGTCCTACATGAGACAGGCATCATGACACAGGGTGCTGTCACGGCGTCACAGGGACGGAATCGGAGTGGCACTTGCAGTCCCTTTCGTTCTACTTGTTATTACTTTCTCTTTCTACAGCAGGCCGCTCCAACCCTGTGACAGGACGCAGCGACATGCACCGTGGCCCACAGGACCCATGAGGACAAACAGGGAGCGTGTGTCCTAAACAGCATGGCCTCCAATAGGTGTCCCGTCACTCTCCGGCGTGCACGGCCTTTAAGGGGTCATGAAGTCCTCGGGGAGAGCAATGGTGTATGCCTCCGGCGTCCTTGCAGGCAGAAGCAACGTCAAATCCCACCGACGCCCGCTGCTTTAGACCTGGGTGTGAGTTTATACAGTTTTCCGTGCCCTTTACAAAGCCTGACAGAGAGTGTGTCCTCAGCGAATTTGGGTCAAATGCATATATTCGTGCAATCACTAGCAAACTCTCCAAGTAACAGTATTAACAAGGCATGTCCGGGGACTGTAGGGGGGGGAGGGCGGGGGGACTGCCCACATCCCGGAGGCATTTACTCCATTACTGACCTCCGGGGCCCTCATCCCCCACGGCTGTCAGCAACTTCCTGTTCTGCAGCAATTCTAGAAATCGGTGCCCAACCAATTTGTTCAGTTAATCACATAATTCGTCTGAAAGTGCCCATTACTAAATGAAACTCACTCTTTCATTATTATAATTACTACTGAGTACAGTTATTCTAAGAACTCGCAGTATAAAGGGGGTTCACTAGAGGGGGAGCAGAGGGGATGTGAAAGAATTCAAAGGGAACTACTCCAGAAGCGCCAGCTTCAAACCCTGGGAAGGCCAGGGACTAAGTGCCCCATCTTCAGTCTCAGGTCACAGACGCGGGCATCAGAGTCTCCTTCCGAAATGCAGCCCCGAGCACCCCCCCCCCCCCCCCGTCACGGCACCCAGGGGGCTCGAATGGGCACCAAGTCTGAGCCCGATGCATCCGCATTCTGACTGCAGGCTACGCAATGCCTACTTTCTTCTCGCTGCGGGCACGACCTAGGTCCTCCATGCGGTCACTGTTTTATACCCATAAGGAGACATATGTATGGCTATTTGTAATACTTAAAACAATAAAAATAAAAGAAAATAAGAAAAAAAAATAAAAGAAAAATAAATAAATAAGTAAAAATAATTGAAGGAAAGCAATCACAGTCTGGTCTCCCACAGCATTTTTCCAATTCTCACATCTACCAGCATTTAGCCTGACAATTTTTTTTTAGAGGCAAACATGCGTTTTTGCCATTTAAACTATAAAATAGAATGCTTATCTTGCTCAACTCTGGGAAGGAAAGTTGAAAGGGAGAGGGGGCGGGGGGGGGGCGAGGGGCTGAGGGACTGGGCCTCACAGGGCGCACACACTCTGCCATGTCAGCACCAGGTGCGCCTGGAGCACGTCGCCTTCCCCGGGGCAGAGGGGCTGCCCTTAGTAAAGCCATCGCCGGTCATCCTGCGAGGTCAGAGCCCCTTGTGTCCCTGCATCCGGCCATCCCCTCCGGCCAGGCTTCGAGGCCCACATTCACTGGGGTTCCGGCCACCCCGCCCCAACACTGGTCTTCTCTTCTTGACTCCTGTACTTCCTCTGGGCCAGCGGGCCCATGTGCCATGGTTTCAGTGACCATCCTCTCTGTTCCTAAGCTCTAGGCCTGTGCAAATAATGGCAATCGAGTCTCCATTTTCTCTTGAATTTCCAGCATTCAGATAAATTCTTTCTTGAGCATCTCCAATGGACCAGCTTGGGATACATCAGGGAACATAACGCGGATCTCTGCCCTCCTGGGCGTACTTTCCAGTGACGGGTTTGCCACACTCGCCCTGTCCAGGCAGAACTGACTGGCCTCCCACCCCTGCTCCTCTACCTGTCCTCCCAGTTACAGCATCACCTGTCACCCACGGGCTTCTCTTCCAGCTCAGCTCACAGGGTCCCCCGTCCTATCCTGGCCCCACTTAGCTCTGCTGGGCCCACTCCCCACTGCTCAGAGGGCACCCACTCTCTGCCACTTTCCCGGCCTCTACTGTCAGACTCACCTCCACCTCACCCCATGCTCCAGCTGCATGCAACTGACCCGCTTTCCACTCCCCTCGGTGCCTCTTCTCCTGCAGCATCTTCCTCCTCGGCTCAGCCCTCCCTCCTGCTCCTGGCCGGCAAGGCCCTGCTCATCCTCGAAGGACTGGCTCGGCCTGGCTTCTCATCTTGGAAGGCGTCCTCTCTCCAAGCAAGCCTTTGCTTCCTACTCCATTCCGTTCCGCTGTCGTACTGACCCGCTTACCTGTGTGCTCCCCGCTCCGGACTGAGAGCTCACTGACATCATGGACCATGCAGCCCACCTTGGACCCCCCCCCCCCCACCCCATCACCCCCAGCCCTGTGCCTGGCATGCAGCTAGCACTCAAATCAACAGCTGTTCATTGCTAGTAACCCTCTGGCATGAGAAGCAAAAGCCTTCAGCTCACCAGTGAGAATCCCACTTTAGCAGAGAGAATGTCTCTCTTCCGAGGGACTGAAGGTGGCAGATGACATCCGACAGCCACTCACCTCACTCCTGGAGGCCACGGCCCGGTGCAGCGGGGTAAGCCACATGTTGTCCTTGGCATTCACACGCGCTCCTGGAACCAAACAGCACAGGTTAGAGGCATGATGCAGCGGGGGGTGGGGGGTGGGGGTGAGGGGTGAGGGGGTGGTCTCCTGAGGTCACGTCAGATGCTGTATCTTGCGCTCCCATTTGCCCGGTGCAATCACCACGCTGCATTTTGTTTTTTCTTGTATCGGTCCCGTGCTTTCGGCAGCTGCACAGGAGGAGACACCCAGGACTGCAGAGGAGCAAGATCAAGAACTGAGAATGTCCCAGAGCCGGTAAAGGGCGGGTGGGAGACACAGCCTCCCAGCGGGTAGGAGACACAGTGGTGAGAAGACAGATTCTCCAGGGCGGTGGACATGTGTGTTCTGAGGAATGAAGGACTTTTCCAGTGTGTGTGTGTGTGTGTGTGTGTGTGTGTGTTCCCGAATAGAATGTATATTCCTGAACATAAAATCTATAATCAGATAAAGGATTTTCTACTTAGTGATTAAGCATTTTTATCTCACAGGGCACACAACACTCTCTTGGCAAATGGTCAACGACAAGCAGCCTTCCAACTAGTGTGCACTAGGGGCCAGGCAGCTTCCAAACACATCGGGTGAAGCTGAGTTCTTGTTTTTTATTTCTTTATTGATTAAGGTATTACATATGTGTCCTTATCCCCCCATTGCCCCCCCTTCCCACTCATGCCCTCACTCCCCTGGTGTCTGTGTCCATTGGTTAGGCTTACCTGCATGCATACAAGTCCTTTGGTTGATCTCTCCCCCTTCCCCCCACCCTCCCCCACCTTCCCTCTGAGGTTTGATGGTCTGATCGATGCTTCTCTGTCTCTAGATCTATTTTTGTTCATCAGTTTACGTTGTTCATTGATGGGATTTCGTCTGGGCTGAGAGGATCAGCAGAAATCTCCTTTATCCAGGAATCCCCATTCTGTCTCTGGGACTAGCCAGGTATTTTGGTGGGAATAAGCCAGCCTCCATGAAGCGCTGGGGCAGACCACCAGAAAGCCTGTGTGGGCTGCGCATGGCTCCCTCACACTGGGGGGGAGACAGGCTCCCTCACCCTGTGGGGGACAGTCAGACTCACACCAGCCAGAGCCAGCTCATACCCAAGCCAGAGCCAGCTCACGTTCTTTGGAGCCACCTCCATCATGGAGCAGATGCCTCAAATGAACGGAGTCAAGGACAACAGAATCGGCCCTCCTTCCGTGACACCCTCACCATTCTCACGGGGGCAAGCCCTCCAGGTCTACAGCTGAACTGATAAAACACCCCATCTGCCTGATCTGCGTGGCTCAGTGGTTGAGCTTCAACCTATGAACCAGGAGGTCATGGTTCAACTCCCAGTCAGGGCACGTGCCCAGGTGGTGGGCTCGTCTCCAGTAGGGGACGTGTAGGAGGCAGCCAATCAATGATTCTCTCTCATCATTGATCTTTCTCTCTCCCTCTCCTTTCCTCTCTGAAATCAATAATAAAAAAATATTTTTTAAAGAACATTATTTAAAAAAAAAAAACACCCCATCTGAGCTTCCTTTTCAGGGGGCTTCAGGGTTTTGATCAGTCTTCTGATCAGAGATGGAAAGTTTTGTTAGAAGGGCTGCTAAAGAGGAGGAGCAAGAGAAAATGTCATCGTCTGCCGATGCAGTAAGATGAGACTATTTTGGCCTTCAGACAAGGAAGGAAGCTGGTGAGGAAGAAGAGTGAGGACATGAGCAAGGCGGGCAGAGGAGGGGAGGTGGGGCGGTGCCTCTGGGACAGGCTGGGGCAGAGGCAAGTGGAAGCAGGGCTGGCTAATCTCTGTGAGGCCAAGGCCAGCTGACAGCTTAAAAATAGGAGCCTTGTTTTTTTACATGTGTGTTTTTTAAAAAGGCACCAGGAGATGATGAGCTAGAAACTTAGTTTAAGATACCAGCTAAAAGGAAATAAGAAATCATAGAACTTACACAATCTTTTTCTCTTTAACTGAAGGACAAATACCATCAACGATATTAATTATAGAAAAGGAGAACATAATAATCCCTAAAACCAAGAGACAGACTCCTCTCCTCCTAGCCCCCCATCTAATTTCAGTGGTTTGAAATGGGGCCAGGCACATGTATACTTTAAAATGTTTTCCAATTATATTTTTATTGATTTCAGAGAGGAAAGGGGGGAGGGGGAGAGGGAGAGGGAGAGAGAGAGAGAGATCAATGATGAGAGAGAATCATTGATGGGCTGCCTCTTGCATGCCCCACATTGGGACCAAGCCCGCAACCCTGGCATGTGCCCTGACCAGGAATCTAACTGTGACTTCCTGGTTCAGAGGTCGATGCTCAACCACTGTACCACACCAGCCGGGTCTGGGGAGCTTTGAAGGTATACTTTTGGCCTAGCCGGCGTGGCTCAGTGGTCTTTCTACCTCTCTCTCCCACTTTAAATATCAGGGGGACCACTTTGTAAAGTATATGATTCTTGAGCCGCTATGCTGTACAGCTGAAACTAATACAGAATAATATCTACCTAATAAAAGAGTAACATGCTAATTGACCATACCTTCGCAACGCCCACCAGCCAATCAGGAGTGAGTATGCAAACTAACCCAACAAAGATGGAGGGTTAATTTGCATATAAAGGCGCCGAGTGGCCAGGCGGGCCATGGGAATGATGCAGGTGTTCTGCACCACCCCAGCCGCTCCGGGCCTCTGGGCAGCATGGGAAGGCAGAAAGGCTGCTCCGGGCTGGAGCAGAAAGGCTGCTTTGGGCAGAGTGAAGGCGGTGCCTGCAGCCAGGGGAAGGAAGGCCCACTCTTGCACGAATCTTTGTGCATTGGGCCTCTAGTTGAATATAAATAGTAATTGAAGAAAAAATTGAGTTGACTGTTTTGAATGACAACATTCACTAGTTGCAAAATAAAATAATTCAGGAAGTTGAATAAAACTGTATGAGGGAGAGGCAAATGACAGGAACATTAGCATACCACGTCACACCCATCAAGCTGGGGAAAACTGCAATCTGACAATGCTAAGTTAGCAAGAGTGAGGAGCAGCAGGAGGGCTTGCGTACAGAGGGCGGGGGGAGGGGGGGTGACTGGTGCAGCCCCTTTGGGAAGCATTTTGGTCCCACCTGGTAACATGGAACACATGAACTTGCAGAATAATACCTATGGCATAATACCAGTCACACACAGTTTTTAAATTTGCAAAAGTAGTTCTGTATGTTGGTTACAGATGCACAGGCAAGAAGCAAAAGCAGCAGCTACGGCTAAAGAAACCAGCATGCTCTAGAGTGGGTGCTCTGGGGAGGAGGGTCGGAAAAGGATGAGTAAACACAGCCAATGGGCTGCAACTGTGTCTTCAATGTTTTCTTTCCTTGAAGAAAGGATACGATGCAAAGATGGCCACTTTGCCTTCATCAGTCTTGGTGTACGTGGGTATTAATCATATTGTTTTCCAGCATATTAGAAATATACCATGTTTTTAAGAGAGCTAACACATGTGAAGTTTACTGTTTCTTAATAAAATGGGGGGTGGGTGTTAACTTGCTTCTTTTACACTGTTTCATTCTTGGTCAGTGGCCCTTGATTGAAAAGTGACACATCTGCCCTAGCTGGTTTGGCCCAGTAGATAGAGCATCGACCTGTGGCCTGCAGGTCCCGGGTTCGATTCCGGTCAAGGGCACATGCCAGGGTGGAGGGCTCGATCCCCAGTGGGGGGCGTGCAGGAGGCAGCCCATCAATGACTCTCATCATTGATGTTTCTCTCTCTCTCTCTCTCTCTCCCCCTCCCTCTTTCTCTCTGAAATCAATAAAAATATATTTTTTAAAAAGAGGAAGAAGTACATGTCTAAAAAAAAAAATGACTCGTCCACTCTTTCCATAGAAAGTGGTCCTGCCACCCAGTGTCCCCCAGGATTTTCCTAAGGTTCAGGCCAGGGGAATAAGGAGAATGAATAGCAAGAGGCTGCTGGTGGAACAGTGGGACTGGAAAGGAATTTTCCAGTTGAGGATGTGTTCCCTGCTGGCGGCGTCCTAACGTTTCTCTCGTGCTCTCCTCTCCCCACAGCCGCCGGCTGGTCCCAAAACAGGCGCCCAGCGGCGGGGCAGACCGAGGCCCGGGAAGCTGGGCCAGGAAGGCGATGGGGAAGCCAGGCCACACGGAGGGCAGCGCTCCGTCTCGGGAACCTTTCCTTGGCTCTCCAAATGCCGTTCTGGTCTCGCCACTTTGTGAACCTAAGCAGCTCGTCCGCCGTAGCTCCGTCACCAGCCAGCCGGCCAGGACACTCGCGAGGGAGGGCAGGCTGCACGCGTGGAGCACATGCCCAGCCCTGAGTCCACAAGGCAGAATTTTACCTTCGACCTCCTTCTCTTCCTTCTCCCTGCCCCCTCCTCCTCCTCCCCCTCCCTCCCTCCCTCCCTCCCCACCCCCGTGACATGCAAGAAGGCTCTATATCACGCTTCTAAAGGAGATAACTTGGGGTCATAACCACTGAAAATATTGCAAATCTGATGAGAGGAGCGTGGTATCTCCTTGCGGTGCTTTCCTGTTGAACAGTGAGGTCGGGTATCTGCTAATACGCTTGTGACCTGCCCACTCATCATTCATTCTCCGAGAACTGCTCGTTCAGATGCTTTGCCTGTTCCCCTTATTCTTCTATTATTGCCTGTTCTTATCATTTATAGGCATTTACATTGTGTTGTTAGGAGAATTATTATTTATATATGCTGAAAACTTTCTGTCGCATGTAGATCCAAGTGTGGCTTTTAATATTAAAAGTCTCTCAAAGAGAAAAATGACCCCGAGCTGGCTGAGCTCATAAAGCAATCCCCCCGCACCCCCCTTCGTGTAACACCCCCCGCATGGCTTCCCTGCGCTCCAGGTACCGAGAGCTCATCACAGAGCTGGGACGGGCCTTCTCCCGGTCACTGCTGAGTCCCCCGTCCCTCCACTCGTCCTCCAGGAAAGCTGCCCTCCCAGCAACGGCGTTATTATGATAAAAGCCGAGTTACCTGAACGGGGACCGGCCATATTTCATCAGTGTCATCCCTGCCTCTGACCTCCTCGGCCTCTTGCCAGAACACATCCAGCCTTGTTTACACGTCCGCGGGAGCCAGAAGATGGCTGAGCATTTATAACGGATGTTTCTCAAGGACGCTCCCCGTCATGTACCTGCCCGCCAGGCGCCACGGGGCACCGAAGCAGGGCAGAGGGTCTGCATGCCGAATGCCATAAAGGCAGACTCGGTTCACCCAAGGACGTCTGAAAGCTTACATTAGTATTCGTTCAACGGTAGGCGCTCCTGATGCTTCAGAAACAGACCCAGCTCACAGCTGTCAGGCATGAGCCCTGATGGCAAGGTAAGCGTGTGTTTCATCTCACCCCTGTTACCACCTGATTTTATGTTCACACAGAGCAGGAGTAACGGGAGCTCTGAGCGTCTTTTCCAGAGGTGACAGGTCTGTTCTCTTAGCCCTGTCGTCTAGGAAAAAGTAGAACGGAGGCAAAAGGTAGACGAGGGACTGAAAGCACTCAGAGGTCAAAGAGCATAACGGATTCTTAAGGCTGATGTATCCCAAGGTTGGCATTTAATTACAGAAACAAACACAAATAAACCAAAAATCATACGAAGTATGATTAAAATATAATGCAATTGGCTTGCTATGGGTTTTTTTTCACGCAGAGACCAAATCTTATTACAGCCCAGGACCAGTGTCCTTCAAAGCAATGAACTTGGAAGCACGTGTGATAATCCCATGATGTGGCAACTGCTCACAGCACCTTCAGCACTCCCCTCGGACTTGCCATTGGAGTGGGTTGACATGCCCACCAGGTACTGGCTCATCCCTTGATAATCACACCACCGAGGGGGGCACAACCAGCACCGCCTGGTTTAATCCCCTCCACCTCTTGGGGGTGGAAAAAAACACACACACAAAAACGAATCCCACCTTAAGAGATGAGTATGTGTTATGCATAAGAGCATCAAAACAATGTCCTGCGTGGCTCAGGAGACAATGTGCACTGGGAGCAGAAATCACATTTTGAAAAATCACAGGAAGGGAATACCCCTCGTTTGGTGGCCTACATGCAAATGAACTCCCTGTTTTGAATTCGTACTTACACCTCACACATCCCATGCTGGAGGCTGAGGATTCAGTGTTCTTCCTCCAGCCCAGCGCTCTAACCCGTGTGCATCCCAGTTTCTCTTCAGCTGCTGCCACTGGGGTCGTGTTCCCGTGCCTCTGCTTCCTACACCGCAACCTTGTCCCTTAACTCTTATCCACTCACTGGTTCACGTGGGTCTCGTGCAGGCAGCTCTGGGCAACAGCTTGACCTTCTCTCTGACTTGAGCCTAACAAGGCCAGTTCCCAAAGAGAAGCGAGAGTCAGGTGGGGAAAGAAAGCCAGAATCCACTCTGGCGGTTACCAGAAGGGGGGTTTGCAAGGCCTATTCCTCTCTGTCTGTTCAGGGGCCTCAGGGCTCCATCCACCCGGCTAATAGGAGACAATGTCCAGAGGGATTAGTGGGGTTGGGTTACAGGACACTCTGCAAGTTAATACAACAACAGAGAACACAGCGGTCATGGGCTATCCTGGCAAAGCCAAATTATTTGTCCAACGTGGGAATCATTAATGCCTCACTCGTTATGAAGTTGGAGAAGAGTTCGGGTGGATTCCCTAAAGGGTCAGCTGCCAGTTGAAAGCTCAGAGATGAAACTGGCCTGCTCGTACAGTGACAATTCTTTAGGAAAATAATAGACAACTGGATACAGGACTTCTAAGAGCAAACTAAAGCCATGTGAATTCCAAGCATTTACCTAAAGCTTCTACAATTGAGTAAAATTTCTAAAGAACGTTCCCCATGCTCTCTCAGACCCTAAATCTTTCTAATTCGATGGGGGTGAGGAAATTCCATGGCATGTGTCACCCAAAATTATACTAGAGGTTAACAGCTCAGAATTCCAAGACAAAGAGGTATACAGATCAAGATACATTCTCCAGGCTCCACTGAATGAGCCACATTTAAGAGCAGCTGGGCCTAACTGGTTTGGCTCAGTGGATACAGAGTCAGCCTAAGGACTAAAGAGTCCCGGGTTTGATTCTGGTCAAGGGCACATGCCTGGGTTGCGGGTTTGATCCCCAGTGTGGGGCGTGCAGGAGACAACTGATCAATGATTCTCTCTCATCACTGATGTTTCTATCTCTCTATCTCTCACCCTTCCTCTGAAATCATTAAAAATATATATATTTTTTAAAAAGAGCAGCTGGTGGATTCCATGCCATGGGAAGGTGGTGAGGCACCTAAGGAAAACAGAGGGTCGACTTCAGGCTGCAAAATTCAAACCTTCCCTTCCAGGTATGAAAACATACAGAAACCAAGGCTGGGGTCCAAGACGAAGTTCTGAATTTGCACATTCATGAACCTAACGTTTTTCTGAGATTCTGAGGTGTCTCTTCACACAACGTTTGGGTGGCGAGTACAGCCAGCTGGGACCATTAGCTGTCATACCACAAAGTTCCTTACTTTACACCCCACTGGTTTCCGCCTACAGTTTTCCATGGGCCAAGGCTCTATCGCTGGGGCAGCCGGCCAGGTGCGTGCTGGCTCTGAGCCCTGGTCCGTGCCAACACCGAACAATGCGTGTTTGTTTGGCCTACGGCCCTGGAACATCTTAGAACTGTCAGAGGAGGCCTGCTCTCAAGAACACAAGGATGCCACACAGGCTCCCACCATGCTCCAGGCAACGGTCAGGAGTGCAGGCTGCACAGCAAAGGCACAAAACACTTGTGTCCGGGAAAGCCCACCTTGAAGGCGGTGAAACCTTCCTTGTGTGTCCAGCACAACTGTTGTTTGTTTGTTTGTTAATCCTCACCCCAGGATATTTTTTCCAATGATTTTTAGAGAGAGTGGAAGGAAGGCTGAAGGAAGGAGAGAGAGCGAAACATTGATGTGACAGAGACACATCCATTGGTTGCCTCCCATATGTGCCTCGACCAGGGCTAGAGATGAAGCCTGCAACCAAGGTACCTGCCCTCGACCAGAATCGAACCTGCGACCCTTCAGTCCACAGGCCGATGCTCTAACCGCTGAGCAAAACCGGCCAGGGCTCCCAGCACAATTCTTGTTTCCTTCCCACAATGTCCTCCACGTCTGCTTAAACACCTGCATCAGCCCCCACCTGTGCACAGCTCGCTTTGGGTTCTGCAGTTCCCTTTGCTACTGCAAACAAGGGCCGAGCCTCAGTGCAGGCCTTTGCGTAGTCTGTGGGCAGAGGCATTTCCTCCAGGTTTTAATTTCCCCAACAGAAGGCGGGAGGAAAGGCAGCAGGTCTGCACGTGATCCACACCAGGACGCGTGCACGTGCTCAGACTCATTCCCGGGCCTTGTCTGGCTCAAGGCAGAGAGCACATACTGATTTCAGAAACCTGCTCGGTGGAATGTACCAAGCACACAGGGTTTCCAGAAATGAAAGCACTGGTGTTTTCAACTCAGATAAAATACTTAAAATCCATAGAAAAATAAAGAGAATATCACAAAGGCCAGCGCACATGCAAATCAGATTGAACACATCTGCCATATTTGCTTCCAATTTTTAGAAAATAGAATACTTTACAGAATTGTAATCGCTTTTGTGCCCTTCTCTAAAAACACCCCTCACTCACCCTGCCTCCTCAGAAGTAAGTAACCACTGTCCAGAAATTAATGTTTCCTTCCCTTGCGTGTGTTTATATTTTTACTAGAGGCCCGATGCACGAAGATCCGTGCAAGAATAGGCCTTCCTTCCCTGGCTGGGACCCGGGCTGCTTCGCTCCTGCCGCTGCCAGGCATCTGGGACCCGGGCTGCTTCGCTGGAGCCACCACTGCCACCCACCGGGGGCATGCTCCAAGCCGCGCCGCAGCTGCTCGGAGCACGCCCCCACCCCTGGTGTGTGTCCGCTGGGGCTGGGGGCGGCACGCAGTCCCCTCCTGCCCACCTGTGCGCACAGCTCCTCCTGAGCGGTCGTGATGCAGCCTCCCCCTGAGCCGCTCATGACGCCCGGCTAATTTGCCTATTACCACTTTTTATATAGAGATTACATGGCCATAGAACAAAGCATTGGTTTGCAGTGCCATTTCGATCTGTGGACGTGCACACACATTTGTGTCTGTTCATATAGACGCTAAGGAACCAGTTTGCTTGTTTGTTCTCTTATAAAGACATCCAAATACGCTGGATTCACCCGCCACGCTGGGCCTGATAGTCAGGAATCAGATTTTCAAACCACACGTAAGTTTTGCTGGAGACGTCATTTTTCAATAAGAACAACTTCTTGAGCCCTAGCTGGTTTGGCTCAGTGGATAGAGTGTCCGCCTGTGGACTGAAGGGTTCTGGTTTTGATTCTGGTCAAGGGCACATGCCCAGGTTTCAGGCTCGATCCCCATTATGGGGCGTGTGGGAGGCAGCCGATCAATGATTCTCTCTCATCACTGATGCTTCTATCTCTCTCTCCCTCTCCCTGCCTCTCTGAAATCAATAAAAATACGTGTTTGTTTGTTTTTAAAAAAAAGAACAACTCCTTGCACTTTTTACACATTTACCGACAAAATCGCTAATCGAACAAACTTCCACGAGCCCCACAGAGAAACTGTGTTTGCGTTCCTTAGCGTGGTCACTGTAATAAGTGGCTCGCCGACAGTGATCTGCGGTGACTGTACGCACAGCTGGCACTTACCTGAAAGAATCAGCAGCTCGATGATCTCGGCATCTCCCAGGAACGCGGCCACGTGCAGCGGAGTGCGCTTCTCCGAGTCCTGCAACCAGGGAGGGCAACAGTAAGCAAGTCAGCGTGGCTGCAGGGGCCATTGGGAGACACAGCAGGACAACGCATTCTCCGAGGCTCACCACTGGGAGAGAGCGAAGGCCAAACACCTACTCAGGCGAGCTCTGCTTACACATTTCTCTCAGCATCTCCCCCAGTCGCATGCATGCAAGATCCCATTTTCTGAGTCTGTGTCCTGTTGGCCTTGCTCTCCTGCTAGGGAAGGTCAGTTCCGATCAAGGATGGCTCATCATGCACTAGATGATGGAACTGAATTTATTTGTAAGCCTGCAGTAATGGCTAAACAACACAAATCTGAACCATTCTACCTACCTGAACTGCATAGCTCAAAGCTTCCCATGATTTATTTTCTTTCTGGAATTTTTCACAAGGACATTGAACATAAGAACGGTCATTTTCTTCTTTCTGTCTCCATTAACTGTGGCCGACACACTTCCCCATTCATGTAATACCTTTTGAGTGCCTACTATGTGCCAGGAACCAATGTGTGGGGACAGAAGGGTGACTGTGAAAGGCCCAGACCCTGCCCTCATGCAACTTACATTTAAGTGGGAGGCCAACCATAGTTATGAACACAAATAGTCATGAACACAGTCAGATCATTTCAGATGGTGATAACAAAATTACAACAGCGTGACGGGACCCAGTAACTGGGAAGATGGGAATAAATTCCTTAGAGTGCTCAGGTAAGGCCTTTCTGAGGATGCTGACAGTGAGGGCTCAGTAGACACTGTTAATTCTGTTTTATAGATGAGAAACTGTGGCTCAAATTAATGGCGAAATTTCCTCAAGACCCCGTAAGTGCATAGCAGAGCCAAGCTGAGGTCTTCCCCACTCTACGTCCTTGGCAAGGCCCTTTACATACTGTGCTCAGAGGCAGTACAATAACGTGCCGGGGGGGGGCGGGGATTGCTTCCCCATCTGTACATCAGAGATAGTCATGCCTACCTTAGAGAACGGACAGGAGAATTTAAGGTCATGCCAGTCAACAAAGCTCAGGCAGCACAAGGCTTGGCCATGCACAGCCAGTGCTCCGTGCAGAGCCATCCTTGCCATCAGCACAGACAGTCCTGTGCCATCTTCCCGCCAGGCCTGACAACGCTCAGGACCCAGACCAGGTCTCACGCCCGCTTATCCCTAGAGCAGCAACAAACTAGGTGCTCAGCAGAAACTGGCCAAACCGACTGGTCTGCGTGCGTGGTCTCCCCACAAACATCCAGCCACCGCACCGTAACAGTGGTAGCCGAAGTCTGGATGCTGCCTTTGAGGTTTCTCCTAAGACTAGCCTGTGTTTTCGTTTCCAGAGATTCATGGATTCATGATTAATCTTGATCATCCTTCCAGTCATGACCCGATGATGCAAGCCACCTCACAACCCTGGATTACGCCAAGGAGAGGAGTCTATTTTCTGACCGCTCAGGCCTCTGCTCTTCCAGACTCGTGCTTTTAGGCGCTTCCTGACTCCCTGACACCTAAAACAGGTGGCAGGCAGGGGGTGCAGCAAGAGCTGATCTCCAAGCAGTCTATTTGTTAGGAGGTCTGGTAAACAGGCTTTATGAAGGGATGGACTAACTTTTAATCACCAGATCACCCTTTCGGTGAAAATACAGCTTCAATATTTGAAAACACGGTTGCTCGTGTGAGAACCCAGTGTTTTAACTGGTGTGATGGATTATCCCAGTCACCGAGACCAGACTTCCACAAATGTTTTCTATTTCTGTTTCTTCTGGTGAGATCGCTGCAAGCACTTCCCCTGTCAGCCTCATATTCCCTTTCAGTCCCCACTATCGCTACCAAAACATTTCTGTTGGGTCTTGGGATAAAAGTTACTAGTTTATAATTACACACATTCTCCTGTGAATTGAACTGGTTGCAGGGTTTGGTTCAACAAATTAGACCTTACCTAAGTGATTTCAACAAGGGCTAACCCAACCCAAATATGACTTCATTGGACCTGAAGCAGAGTCAGTGCTCTGTTGAGAATGTGACCTGCAATAAAGCCAAGGACACCCTCGTATCTAAACCTGCTGGCCTGTTATTATATGCCTGGCCTTGCCAATTCTGTGGCCCCTTTTATGACATGGCCTGTTGAAACCAAAGTTTTTATAGTATAAAATGGGTGTGTTCTGTGAGATCATATTGTAAAAAATTTTTATCGTTAAATCCCAGTGTCCCTATTGCTATGCATTTACAAGTTTCCTACAGCTTCTAGTACATCTACGCATTTCTATTACTTTTTAAAAAAATATATTTTATTGATTTCTTACAGAGAGGAAAGGGAGAGGATAGATACTTAGAAACATCGATGAGAGAGAAACATCGATCAGCTGCCTCCTGCACACTCCCTACTGGGGATGTGTCTGCAACCCCGGTACATGCCCTTGACCGGAATCGAACCCGGGACCCTTCAGTCCGCAGGCCGACGCTCTATCCACTGAGCCAAACCGGTCAGGGCTATTTCTATTACTTTTTAAAAATATATTTATATTGATTTCATAGAGGAAGGGAGAGGAGAAGAGAGACAGAAACATCAATGATGAGAGACAATCATTGATAGCTGCCTCCTGCACGTCCCTTACTGGGGATCGAGCCCACAACCCAGGCATGTGTCCTGACCAGGAATTGAACCGTGACCTCCTGGTTCATAGGTTGGCACTCAACCACTGAGCCATACCGGTCAGGCTACGCATTTTTATTACTGACCAAAGGTTGCTGACACCTGCTCTCTCGCAGGCGCCTGAGTGATGCACAGGATCATGGGCCAAGGGCGGACTCAGAGCCACAGTCATCACCATGTTCCATCGGGTGAGACCGTCCAGCAGTTTGCAGTTCATCCTCTGCCTCAGTTTAAGGCCACTCTGCTTTGTCCTAAGCCAGACAAATGGAGTAGGAAGTGCAATGACAGGAGAAGGGGGAAGACTCTGGGGAAAAGAGGATATTAGTAATAACACTGGTGAAGAGAGAAACCAAGATGCCGGCATAGGTAAGCACCTAAACTGCAGCCTCACACAACAATTTCAAAACTACAACTAAAAGACAGAACGGACACCATCCAGAACCACAGGAAAGCTGGCTGAGTGGAAATTCTACAACTAGAAGGAAAGAGAAAAGCTCACGGAGAATTGGAGGAACGGCAAAGGGTTGAGGTACGGCAAAGGGTCTTTGCGCACAGAGAGGAAGGGTGGCTGAGAGCCTGGCTGACTTTCTCTGGCGGGAGGGGGAAGGAAGCCCCCGAGTGCACTGAACCCCAGTTCCAGGCGAAACCCCGTGGACCGAGGCTCATACAGGGGGAGTCTGGACTGTCAGGTAGAGAGAAAGGCACTCGGAGACTCGGACACCTTCGGGAGCCCCGGCGGGCAGGGGTCTGGAGGTGTGCGCGCCAGTGTGCACAAAGACTGCGGAGGTTGCCACAGGCTTTCCCTAGCAGAAGGGAGTCAGAAGCTCCTGACTGCACTGAACCCCAGTTCTGACTACACTGAACCCCAGTTCCAGGCGAGCCCCTGGGGACCCACACTCTTGCAGGGGGGTAAATCTGGACTCTCGGGCGGAGGCTCGGGAGGCGGGGAAGGCAGAGGTCTGGAGGCGCGCACGCAAGGGCAGGGCTGACAGGAAGCCAAGACTGTCTGCTCCGCCCTGAGACTCCACCCCATCCAAGCTGAGCACAGAGGCTTTAGCAATTTGGCAAGTCTAATCCTATAAGGCTGTCTCCAGCACCAAACTTCTCCCAGCATAGACACAGCTGATCCTCACAGCCAATTGGCCTGGAGGTCAATTCCTCCCAGTGATACCAACAACAATCAAGGCTTAACTACAACAAGGCTGTACACACAATCCACAAAGGGGTGCACCAAGAGTGTCCACCTCAGGTAACTGGGAGGCCGACCCACTGGGCCATATAGGAAAGCTAGCACACAAAGCTACCCTACCAACTCAGGGAAGCAGTGAAAATGAGGCGACAAGAAACATATCACAAACGAAAGAAATGGAGGAAAACAAATGACTAGATATAGAATTCAAAACCACGGTTATAAGGCTTTTCAAGAATATCCTAGAAAAGCCGACAAATATAAGAGACCCTCGAAGATATGAAAAAGGACCAACTAGAAATTAAACATACACTGACTGAAATAAAAAATATTATACAGAGACCCAACAAGAGACTAGAGGAACGCAAGAATCAAGTCAAAGAATTGAAATACAAAGAAGCAAAACACACTCATCCGAAAAAGCAAAAAGCAAAATCAATCCAAAAAGTTGAAGATAGTGTAAGAAGCCTCTGGGACAACTTCAAGCATACCAACATCAGAATTATGGGGGTGCCAGAAGAAGAGAGAGTGCAAGATACTGAAAACCTATTTGAAGAAATAATGACTGAAAACTTCCCCCACCTGGTGAAAGAAATAGACTTACAAGTCCAGGAAGCACACAGAACCCCAAACAAGAGGAATCCAAAGAGGACCACACCAAGACACATCATAATTAAAATGCCAAGAGCAAAAGACAAAGAGAGAATATTAAAAGCAGCAAGAGAAAAACAGTTAATTACCTACAAGGGAGTACCCATATGACTGTCAGCTGATTTCTCAACAGAAACTTTGCAGGCCAGACGGGAGTGGCAAGAAATTTTCAAAGTGATGAATAGCAAGAACCTACAACCAAGATTACTCCACCCAGCAAAGCTATAATTCAGAAGTGAAGGTCAGATAAAGAGCTTCACAGATAAGAAAAAGCTAAAGGAGTCCATCACCACCAAACCAGTATTATATGAAATGCTGAAAGGTATTCTTTAAGAAGAGGAAGAAGAAAAAAGTAAAGATAAAAATTATGAACAACAAGTACATATCTATCAACAAGTGAATCTAAAAATCAAGTGAATAAAAAATCTGAGGAACAGAATAATCTGGTGAATATAACAGAATCAGGGGCATGGAAAGGGAGTGGACTGATAATTCTCAGGGAGTATGGGGGGGTGCAGGAAGAGACTGGACAAAAATCGTACACCTATGGATGAGGACAGTGGGCGGGGGAGGTAAGGGCAGAAGGTGGGGTGGGAACCGGGTGGAGGGGAGCTATGGGGGGGGAAAAGGAGAAACAATTGTAATAATCTGAATAAAGATTTATTAAATAAATAAATAAATGAAATACCCAAAAAAAAAAACTTTTGGAAATTTGGAGGAAAGCCTGAAATAATTTCAAAGAACATTAACCTTAAACTGTTTCTTGGTATGCAAGTTTTCTAGAAGTTTAAATGTAATCAAGTTCATTTTTTAAACTTTAAATAAAGAGATTTGATAAAGCACAGCTATTATTATAGTCAGTGGTAGAGAGTTTATTGTTTTAAACTCACTAATGCATCATTGTAGTTGAAATTTTGGAGATAGGCGAAGCACATTTCTTCAGTGATGTTAAAAGATTCTTTCTTTTTTTAAATTTAATAAATCTTTATTGTTCAGATTAAAAAAAAAAAACACTGGTGAAAATCAGTTCTAGGCCAGTTATACCCTAGGGCAGTGGTCAGCAAACTCATTAGTCAACAGAGCCAAATATCAACAGTACAACGATTGAAATTTCTTTTGAGAGCCAATTTTTTTAAACTTAAACTATATAGGTAGGTACATTGTTATTAACTTAATTAGGGTACATGGTATTTTGTGGAAGAGCCACACTCCAGAGGCCAAAGAGCCGCATGTGGCTCGCGAGCCGCAGTTTGCTGACCACTGTCCTAGGGCGTCTAGGAGAAGAAACAAAACCTACCTGCTAATCATGGAGTGCTTTTAATTTTTTTTTTTCCAAAATGCCTTTTTATCTATTCTTCTACTTGACTTGCATAACATCCTTATCAGGGGAGACACATGTTTCAGAACTTTGTTATTAAGTCTTATTATCACCATTTAAAAGAGGGAATCTGAGCCCTCGCTGGTTTGGCTCAGTGAATAGAGTGTCGGCCTGCAGACTGAAGGGTCCCCAGTTCGGTTCCCATCAAGGGCACATGCCCGGGTTGCGGGCTCGATCCCCAGTTGGGGGTGTGGTGTGCAGGGGGTGGCCAATCGATGATTCTCTCTCATCATTGATGTTTCTCTCCCTCTCCCTTCCTCTCTGAAATAAAATACATATATTTAAAAATAGTAATAAAAAAATAAAAGAGGGAATCTCAGTCCTTGAATTGGGTTGCATGACTCGCCCAACACAGGGAACATGTTAAAGAATGAGGTGTCCTGGCTTCCCATCTGTATCTGAAGACTGACCTATCGGTGGTTTCTGGATCAAAGTTAGAATCCAGGACCAGCCAGGACGCTCGCAGCCTCAGCAGAGTGGCCGAGCCACCTGCTCCCTGCGCCGGCTTTCAGCTCCTCTGTTGCCAAGTGCGCCCTCTGTGATAACCACACTGATGAACGGTCATGTGGCTCTTCACACTGCCCACGAACCCAAGAGGAGAAAAGACTTCCAAAGCAGGCACGGTAAGACCAGCGCCCACTGCAGATGGCGCACTGGAGTCGTTTTTAACAGACTGTTCAAGAGCCACAAAAAGAGAGATCTTTTTCCGTTACCCTGTACCTCCAATTCCAAACAGCCCTTTGCAAACAGACCCGGGAAAAGACCCAGGTTTCTCCCGAAGGAAAGGAAGGTAAACCCTCCCTCTCTGTGAATAGCCAGAGACACACACGGCCCGTTGGCGTCTGAGCTACATGTGCAGCGTGTCACAGAGAGATCAGGCAGAGGAAGTGTCTGCCGTCTGTTTACCAAGGAAGCAGATGAAAGAAAACAGGGAACTTGAAGCATATACACGTGCAGTGCGCTTGACATGGGCAGGCAGTTGATTCTGGCAGCTGCGAATACCGTGCAGGCTGAGGAGGGGGCCCCACGCCTTTGTTTTCAAGATGAAGAATTGTTTATCACATGCTTTGAAGACCGTCGGAAGGGCACGATCTAATCTTCACTGTAAGTATCGGTCGTGCGCTAAAACAAACATCCCTCCCCGCCATGTAAATATCTTACGTACCAAGACAGACAGTCAGAGCAACAGTGAGAAAGCAGGCCTGCAAGGCCTCCCTGTGATGAAATGCGGCAGTTCCCACCGTCCATGCAAGCGCCCACTGGTATGGAAGGGGCAGGGAAGTGACTGACAACGGGGGGCCCCGACGAGGTTAGTGTGCTAACCAACAGGTCACCCAGGACAAGGCGACGGCTGAAGAGCCTGAACACAAGACGGGTTCCTTGGAGAGACTTCAAACATGTGAGGACGAGAGCCGAAGACACGGCAGAGACTGAAGTCAAGCCAGAGGCAAATAAGAAAGACACTTGGTGTTAAGGTGGGGAGCTAAAAGCAGTTTGTAAAGAAGAAAGCCAAGGAGAGAAGCATTTTTAAAATGTTCTGTTTCTTTTTAAAATGTTCATGTTTACTTTCACGTTTGGACATCTCACAGATGTAGACAAGCACGGAAAATGACAGACCTTTACGTTCCTACCAGGAAAAATCAAACATGTGAACATTTGTCTATGTCCGCGTCAGACGCTGCTTTTAAAAGATAGCTTTAGGGGTACAGCACCGTGAGAACTGTGACTTACTTGTCCTGAAAATAACTTGAAGAGTGTGCGTGTGTGTGTGTGTGTGTGTGAGAGAGAGAGAGAGAGATAGAGAGAGAGAGAGAGAGGTTAGGCTGTTTTCATTCTTCACCATTACAAATGGTGTACTGTACATCTTTCTCCATGTCTTCCTGTGCATATGTACAAGAATTTCTCTAGAGTGGATACCAAGAAAAGGAAGTAGCTCAATCTTAGGGTATATTCATAGTCAACTGTACTAGGTATTGTCAAGTAGCTCTCAAAAATAATTTTAACAATTGATACTCCCACCAGCCACCTAACAGATCCTTTTCCCCACATCCCACATCCTTGCTAATATTTGATGTTATTAACCTTATGCCAGTATGATGTGTCTGACATGATATTTCACTAAGTACAAGTGAGATTAAGATCCTTTTCATATATTTATTAAAAGTTCAACTGCAGCCCAGCCGGCATGGCTCAGTAGTTGAGTGTCGACCTATGAACCAGGAAGTCATGGTTAGATTCCTGGTCAGGGCACATGCCTGGGCTGTGGGCTCGATCCCCAGTGGGGAGCGTGCAGGAGGCAGCCGATCAATGATTCTCTCTCATCGTGGATGTTCCTATCTCTCCCTCTCCCTTCCTCTCTGAAATATATATATTTTAATCTCAGGAGAGGAAGCTGGAATTATAAAATATTTGAACTGGAAGGGTATTAGAGACATCCAGAGAGTTTAACTAATTGGCTCAAAGTCACATGGTGTTAATGGCAGTGGTGGAACCGCTCATTCATACAAATGACAAAATATTCACTGGGCCTACTATGCGCCAGACACCGTGCTATGTTCGAGGACACCGTGGCATCAAAAGACGGTCTGGGCCTTCACCGAGCCTCATTGAATCCTGCTCTCTTGCCCCCAGTGGCTGTGCACTGCAGTGATATTAGGTTAATCACACCAGACAGCAAAGAGCAGACACACGCACAGCGTTAGAAAATGCCAACCAGACCAAGAAAGAGCGTGGCATGAAAGGAGACATCTACTCCGAGCACAACAATACCTCTTAGTTGCCGGGTCCGTTTCTCGCTCTCTCTTTATGGGGATAGAGGGGGCTGAGGGGAATTAAACGCAAAAGCTTATAATAACAATGTCTGTGCTCCACTGAAAACTATCTTAGCTGAAAGGATTAGTATTTCTTTACCAAGTTCTTTTTCAGCCTCTGGGTAGATATTTTAGAAACAGAGTTTATATGCAAAATAGATAATAAAAATCGCCAACGCAGTTATCGGGACCTAAGATATTAGATCAGCTCAACGCATCAACATGTTAACAATGATTATCCTCTCGGTAATTTTATGGGTGTTCTTCACTCTCTTCTTTCTTTGCCTGTATTTCAAGTCTTGTAGATAATGCAGTTTAGAAACAAGAAAACAAAATTCCTTTGTGTATAAGAAAACGATGTCCTATTTTAAAACAACAACAACTGATCTCTAATAAGAGCTAGTTTTAAATATTCCATATAAATAGTAAAGCACTGGACATCATTTCCTGTCCAAAGCCTTAATTATCTCGCAGTAGGTTTTAAATAATTGATATGTGAATAAAAATTAAAAATTGATATGCGAACGTGTTTGCTTGCAAAGGACAAAACATTTTGTTTGTGACTGCACGTGGGAAAACTGTACCTTGTGTAATGCTCCACAGAGCTGCCGAAGCTGTGCCCTTACACAATGCATCATCCAGCCTTTTTTATTATTATTACCAGTACTGTCAGAGAGGAAGGAAGAGGGAGAGAGAAACATCAATGATGAGAGGGAATCATTCATTGACTGGCTGCCTCCTGCATGGCCCCCACTGGGGATGGAGCCTGCATGTGCCCTTGACCAGAATCAAACCTGGGACCCTTTAGTCTGCAGGTCGACGCTCTATCCACTAAGCCAAACCGGCTAGGGCGCGTCATCCAGTCTTAAGAAAACCCAGGGAGAAGGACCTCAGGGGTTTTGTTAACCCAGTGTTACGGGAAAGGAATCAAGGCTGACTCCGAGAGCTAACGGCTTGCCCAAAGTCACGCACCATCACGGGGTACCTCTGCGTTTCCTGGCTCCCCCTTCTCTGTGTCCTCTCACAGCTGTGCCCGGGCCTTCCTTATCCAGGACGAATTCCTCTCCAAGAACCTGCATCCACCCTCCTCACAGGACTTGGAAGGCCTTGGGTCCTACTCTGGTCTTTCCTGTCAAGCGACCTACAGGGCAGGGACACACATACACACACACACACACACACACACACACTTGCATTAGAGGCATCCTCCAATGGTCAAGAGAGCGTTGACTCTGGAGTCAGAATGGCCTGACTTTGAATCCCTCCTCTGTCACTGTGTGACTTTGGGCAAATAACTCAGCCTCCCTGACACTCATTTTCCTTTTCCGTAAAATAAAACAAGATCAAACTAGACATCCACTAAATATCAGTCATCCTACTATTATGATTATAACTATGGACAGCTTTGTGGTTTATCCTCATGGTTTTCGGTTCCTCTTGGTGATTTGACAAAATAAGAAGACTCAGAACAGTTTCTGAAGAAACTTTCCTGGCAAGAAATGGTATTGGCCAGGACAAGGGCTGAAGTGCCTCCTCACAGCTGGCCAGTAGCGGTGCTTTGCCTGCCTCCTCTCCTGCAAGAAGCAGTCAACCCCATGGGCATGGCCATGCCTTCTGCTACCTCAACCCACAGGCAGCTGAAGCCTCTCCCAGATCCGAGTTGGGCCTGGCACTCATCGTCCTCCGCGGTGAGTCTCCGGGCATGGCACTGCCGCCTCAGGCCATCTGCCCTTGCTTTCCCTGCTTCTCGCTAGCCAGGCTGTGGGCTCAGAGTAGAGAAAGCCCGACTGATCTCGGTATCTACCCAGCACCATGCCTGGCGTACAGTAGGTGCTCAACATATGTGTCTTGGAGGAATCAAAAGGAGTAATGTCTTGATTTAATCTTAGATTCTATCAAAACCTACATCCCAATGAAAAATGGCCTATGTGAGGGCGGCCTGCAGGTTTCCATGGTGAGACCAAGAACTGGTTGTGCGAGAGGTTACGAATGCCAAAGTGTCTCTCATCGTTGATGTTTCTCTCTCTCTCTCCATCTCCCTTCCTCTCTCTGAAATCAATAAAAACATGTCTTTTTTCTTTTAACCATTTGTACTCCATAAGCGTCTATAGATGCAAGTGGCGGACCTTTTTTAATTAAACTCAAAATATCCTGGCAATTAACTGAAAAAAGGTACTGAAGGGCCCACATCCCAATCAGCCATGTCACTTGGCTAGGACCAAGAGTTCCTGGGGGAATTTTAATTCAGAGGGTAAGAAAGGACTTGATTTCCAATCTGGCAGCGTGAGGACTTTCACCACACCTCAGGTCACTGGAGGGCTGGCCTCAGAAGCCACCAGCTGTTTCTGCAGCACAAGGTCAAGGGTGTGAGGAGGAGAGGGTAGAAGGGGGAGGAGGGAAGCGCAGCTGCTGTGCTCCTGGAGTTCCCAGGCGGGCCTGGCCCAGGACGCCCTTCCCTCACTCTCCAGGCCACACGGTGGGTCCAGGCAGCTCAGACACTCACCCAGCTGAAGAGCAGCTCTCAGGAGAGCACCCCTTCCCCCTCCACCCCAGAGCAGTCTTTTTAGTGGAAGGAAGAAAGGCAGGCCCTGCCTCTATGCTGAGCATCTGTGGTGTTGACTCCCCTCCCCTGGCTGGGAGATCTCAGTCCACTTTCTAAGGGGGTCGGGAGGAGGTTCTTCCTGTAATAGGATCCTTGCACCTTGCACTGCTCCCTTTCCTGAAGCTCCCTCCTAAGCCCCCATACCTGTCAACCCTGCCCCCCACCAAGGGAGCCCTCCCAGCTACAGGACACTGCTCTTCCTGGCACCAGGCACCAGGCCTGCCTGTTCACCAGAGCTGCCTGCTCCATTTTCTCCACCCTAAGATGTCTTACTTTAGAAGGCCCAGCCCTCGACCTCCCACAGGCCCTCCCGGCAACCACTCTCCACAGTGGCCCCTCCCTCTGTGGTCCCTGGACTTTGCACTTAGCTGATTCTGCCTTGGATTTTAGCGCCTTGACCCCGGCAGCGCAACCCAGTGGGCCCTGGAGACAGAGGACCAGGTCCAAATCCCAGTCCCGCCACCTAAAGCCATACTGGCCTCGGGCGAGGTACTGGACCCTCCTAGAAGCCTCCATGTCTTTGTAAAATGGGAATAATGATAGTACCTAGCTCCTGGGACTTGTGAGACGAAAGGAAATGATGCTAATAAAGCTTAGTATATGGTTAGCACTCAACAAAGATTGCCCAGTATCATTTAATCCGTGTTTTCACCCTTTCCCCCACGGCTCATTCTTGATGGTTGGTAAAGATAGGGAGAGAAGCCCGGCCTGTGTGGCTCAGTGGCTGAGCACTGAGCTTTGAACCAGGAGGACATGGTTTGATTCCAGTCAAGGCACGTGCCTGGGTTGCTGGCTTGATCCCAGTGTGGGGTGTGCAGGAGGCAGCCGATTGATGATGCTCTCTCAGCATTGATGTTTCTCTCTCTCCCTCTTTCTTCCTCTCTAATGAAAGAAAATTTTATATGTGTGTGTGTATGAAACCTTGTTTCTAATATATATATGGAGAGAAATAGGGTGGAGACGGAGATGGAGAAGGGTAAGGTGTCCCCATCCAGTCTCATCTAAATTCCAGGGCAATCAGATGGCACCATCCACACAGGAGGAGGGACAACGTGTCCAAGGGCGAGAGAAACACACTCTCTCGCAGGGCCTGTGGCTGAGACGCGTGGAGCCAGAGGAAAGAAATCACACTCTGCTCAGCATGTGGGAGGTGTACCTGACAGAGGAGCTGGCCAGACAAGCCTTTCATCCACCTAATTGCTGCCTGGACCCCTGTAATTACTGGGGTGACCGGCAGGTGGAGTGAGCACGAACCACAGTGATGAGGTCACACAATGCTTCTCATTTCCTGTGGGTGGCAGAGACTGGGAACCAGGAGGCCAAGTGCAAGAACATGACAGGAGCTCAGAAGATGCAGTTCTGTGTCTCAACAGCAATGGGCAGACTAGTCACTGGCTGGCGTTTTCCCATGAGCGCCCCCCATAGAACACAACGTGAAGCCTTACCCGTGAGAAGTCGCCGCCCTATACAGACAGCATCAGGACCCGTTCACCTGGAGCCTGCCCACTGGGAGACGCGTTTCACAGTGACTATGGGCACCACACGCGGCAGCATGGAAAGCTGAACTTAGTTTAGAAATCACGCTTCAAAGGGCACAGCGATGATGCAAATGATCTGACTCACTCCACGAAGCGAACAGAAAGGCTTTGTGATCATTTTTACAATGGGCCTGGGAGAGGGATGTGAGACAAACAGGGGCGGGGAGGGTAGTTAGGGTAAAGAGGGTCCCATACATGGCGATGGAAGACCACTTGACTTTGGGTGGCGGGCACACAATGCAACATGAAGCTCACGAGTCATAGAAATGCACACTTGAAACCTACATAGTCTTATTAACCAATGTCACCCCAATAAGTTTAATAGACAGAACGAGAAGAATAGTTTCTACACTTAAAGGAGGCACTGGGCATTGCGACTTCAGGGGGAAGCCCACCGGAACGGATGTGAAAACAGAGGCCTTGGGAAATGTGTGTCCAGGTAACGTTTTTTAAAATAATTCAAACCTGTTCTTCTATCTCCTAGTTTATGAACATCCTGATATCATCCGGTGAACTACGCCCATTTGCTTCACTTCTCAGGGCTGGGCAAAGCAGAAGAGATCGGAAAAATACTTGTTTACACATGACTGGCTCAGGGTCAAAAGGAGAACACCCTTGTCATCAGGTTTAATGCAAAACAGCCAGCTCTCCCTTTACAAGGTTCTTCCTCCCTAGAGTCAAATCACCCCGAGGCCGCGTGCTGAGCGCTGCAGTCTCTTATCCAGCGCGCCTTTAAGCAGAGCATAGCTACCTGCCCCATGGCATTTAGGAGTCAAGAGCTTTGCCACGATGGCTCGCCTTTGGAGCCCTAACCTGCCACCGTGCCAGAAGTTCAGCTGCCGGGCAGGGCCTCTGCGGGGACCCCAGGCCACGGGGCCTGTGCGGGTGCTCAGGCCAACGGCCAGCACTGACCACAGACACATGAGCGAAGACACCTCCAGACGACTCCAGCCCCCATCTGTCAGTCCCCCCAGCTGACGAGTCCCCCCAGCTGAGCCCCAACATCACGGAACAGAGAAAAGCTATCCCGCTCTGCCCCGTCTGAATTCCTCACCAACAAAATCCACGAGCAAAACACAAAGGCTGTCGTTTGCCACTGAACTGTGGGGTGGGGTGTTACGCGGCAACAGGAACGGTCCTGTGAGGTGCCGGCGCGCTCTCTGAGTTATTGGGGAAAGACAACATGTTTGGTGGTAAAGGGCCTTATTTGTCTTCCAATCCAGGGCAACCAGGCAGTCACTGATAAGCCATCTACAGGGCCACACTCGAATAGGGGCATCTAGTAACCCCAACACCATCTCGTCTGTGAGCCAGCAACCGCCAGTGACTCTCCGCGCAGGATCCTGGGGGCTATGGGGACAGCACTGTCCTCGGAAAAGTCACTCTTTACCTCGGTCCCCGCTCAGGATTGAACTGTCTCCCCGCCTCCTCCTCCCACATCTCTCCCCCATCTCTATTCTCAAGCCAGGAGCCCAGGAGTCAGGCGTGGCACCTCCCTCTTCCTTGCCCCTCACGTGGAATCCCGCATCGAGCTGTGTGAGCCTCCAGGAAGCAGCTGGAAGCAATCACGTCTCCCCACCTCCGGGGGCTACAGTGAGTGATGCCCCTCGAGCTCCTAAGGGCACAGCAGCCAGAGCACAGCTGCCACCCAACTCCAGGCTCCTCCTTCCACCCCAACGCCAGGTGCGGGCTGCCTCCCCGCTGCCTCTCCGCTCCCGTTCTTCCCCTCACAGGCCTTCTCACACAGCAGCCAGAACCGCGTGCATGTAGGCTGAACCTGAACTCCTCACTCAGCCCTGATGGCCTGGCCCCCCCCTCACCTCCCCTCCAGCCTCCTTTTCCTCCACTTTCTCTCTCTCACTCGCTGGCCTCCAGCCACACCGGCTTGCTTTCCATTCCTGCCACTTGTCTCTCTCTCCCCAACCCCTCCGGGCCTTTGCGTGTGTCTATCTGGACTGGAACATGAACCTCATCTTCTTTTTTTTTCTTCTTTTTTTTAAATATATTTTATTGATTTTTTACAGAGAGGAAGGGAGAGGGATAGAAAGATAGAAACATCAATGAGAGAGAAACATCTATCAGCTGCCTCTTGCACACTCCCTACTGGGGGTGTGCCTGCAACCAAGGTACTTGCCCTTGACCAGAATCGAACCTGGGACCCTTGAGTCCGCAGGCTGATGCTCTATCCACTGAGCCAAACCAGTTAGGGCGAACCTCATCTTCTTATGGCCCCGTTTCTCATGGCCAGTCTCAGCGTAACTATGGCCACAGCCCAGAAGGCTCCTTCCCGGGCACCTTTGGGTCTGGATCACAGCTCACTGTGTCCTTCACAGCGTCTTCTCCGTGCATGTGCGCCTACTGACCATCCCCCTCACCTGCCTGCTGGCCATCTTTTCATGACCCTGGAAGATCTGGCAGGCAAAGCCCAGGCCTGTGCCCACCATGTTGCACACCTGTTACGCAACTCCTACCCCCTCGCATCCCCCGAACTTCCATTTCCTTCCAGTTTGACCATGGCCTAGTAGTTCTCCAAGTGTGGTCTCCCACCAGCAGCAGTGGCGCCTGGGACATAGAAGAAATGCATGTTCCCAGGCCCCACTCTGGACCTCCCAAAACAGAAACTGGGGTGAGGCCCAGCAACGCGTCCTGTGTCAACCTCCAGCATGTGATGCACATGCAGATTCAAGAACAACTGCCACAGACTATTCTAGAGACTCGCGTTCTACAACAGTGTCCCAAAGTGTGAGCGTATTCCACCGGTTTGGGGGGACAGCACTAGGTCTTCGGGTAACATAAATTTTAAGAAAGGTCGGCACTCAAAGCCAAATGGCTTTGGAAAACACTGTGTTCAAAGACGTTGAAGCCATTTTCTTAAGGCAGGAATTCTCAGAACCATGAATATGGCGATATGCATTGTAAATCATTAAGACACAGGGAAATTGGCAGAACTGCTTCCCAATGCTAGTTAGCCACAAAACCTCTTTGTTCCTCTCCTAAACACCTGCCAGATTCGTTCTGGACTCTGAGAAACACACTTTGGAGAGTGTTCTAGCGTAGGCTTTCCCAGAGAAAACCTTTCTAGCACCATCCCATTCCATCGCGTCTAAGTCCCTGGAGGTCGCTGCTGTGAGCTTCCTGCATCTTCATCTCCTTTGCTCTTGCCTGTATTTGAAGATAAAAGCTTCATAGGAGGCACATCATAATGTCTTAATGTCAGTAAAAAGAACTCTGGTCTTTATCAAACCTGGAGTTGTTGATCAGGGCAGACCTGGAAGGAGAGAACCTGGCAGCAAGCTCAGCTGGAATTGGAGAGAGAAGCGGGTGTGGTCTCCTGTCCCCTCCGGGAGAGCCATGAGATCCCTGCCTCGGGCGTGAGAGAAACATCCTCTAACGAGCACCCCAGATCCTGCTTCGTACCTGGGGCTGGGAGAGCCTGGTTTTCTTCCCCAGGCGAACGAGGGGAGGAGTAAACACTGCACAGGTGACTGAAAACTCTCTGGGCCTGGCTGACCCAGCAACCTGGAGAAGGCTGAGCCAGCTTGGAAACGGGACCCTAAAATGCCCATGACACACAGCCAGCGTTTACTTGATCAGAGCTAAGGATCAGCTTCCTAATGAAATTTTCCAAGCTCGGTTGAACACGGGAAAGCATTTGCTTCTCTAAAAGCAGCCCAGCCTGTGTGGCTCAGTGGCTGAGCGTCAACCCATGAACCAAGAGGTCACAATTTGATTCTCCGTCAGGGCACATGCCCAGGTTGTGGGATCAATCCCCAGTAGGGGGCGTGCAGAAGGCAGCCGATCCATGATTCTCTCACCATTGATGTTTCTCTCTCTCTCACTCCCTCTCTCTTCCTCTCTGTAATCAATAAAAGTTTTTTTTTAAAAAAAAATAAGAGTGAATCGGTCTGTTTGTACTGTAATCTGACATCTGCAGCACAGACGACCCCCAACCCTCGGGGGTACAGAAGCGGTTCTGTTCGGGACCTCCAGCCCCTCTGTGAAGATGAGGTGGTCAAGCGTGATGGGAGAGGCAGGGCGGCGATCAACAAGTTGGTCGTGAGCACATCTGCCACATTCATTGGTTTTGAAACCGCAGAATGTAATGCCATGGGCCCTGACGTACACTTTGGGCATTGGTGCTAAACACCATAGCTCGCACATAGGACCGACCACAGGAGAGAGCGCAGTCAGCAGCGGCTCGGCATGCGAGTGGGCTGGCTTTGGCGTGGCGGTCTAGCTGTTCTTACTTAGTTACATGTCAAAGCCAATGAAACAGGAGAGGGAGAGACGCATAGGCGAGCAGAGGGTTTTCAGGGCAGTGAGACTATTCTGTTTGATACTATAAAGAACGTACAACACCAAGAGTTAATCCTTATATAAACTATGAATTCTGGATAAAAATGATGTGTCAGGCCCTAGCAGGTTTGGCTCAGTGGATAGAGCGTCAGCCTGCGGACTGAAGGGTCCCGGGTTCCAGTCAAGGGCACATGCCTGGATTGCGGGCTCGATCCCCAGTGTGGGGCATGCAAGAGGCAGCTGATCAATGGTTCTCTTTCATCATTGATGTTTCTCTCTCTCTCTCTCTCTCTCTCTCTCTCTCTCTCTCTCTCTCTCTCTCCCTCTCCCTTCCTCTCTGAAATCAATAAAAATATATATTTTTTAAATGATGTGTCAGGGCAGGTTCGTGGACTGTAACAAATGTACCACTTTGAGGGGGCATGTGGATAATGGTGAGGCTATGCCTGTGGGGCTGTAGGGAGTACATGGGAAATCTCTTCCTCTCAGTTTTGCTGGGAACCTAAAACTGTTCTAAAAAGATGAAAGTCTATTTTTTTAAAGTTCAATAAATTTAAAAGTTTCTAAAGATCTTTTTAGTCATGCTTTATATAAGATTGAGAAAACTTCAATTGCCCCATTATTAACTCCACTATTAGTAACAATAGTGTGGTAGTAGAGGCTTGGAGAAGGAGGGGAATAAGGATAGTAGATTCTTAAACCCTCCCACCGTCCCCACCCCATACCCACCCATTCACTTCCTGACACTGTTACTTTTAAGGGTCCTGGCCACTCCAGGAGTGTGCAAGGACTGACATTTCTATTGTAGCACTGACCATTTCCTTGATGATGTGATTAGGTATCTGTCTCAGCCACCTGATCAATGATTCAGGAAGTCAGGGACCCTGTCCTATTCAGCATATCGCCCCACCCCCTGGCCCAGTGCCGGGAACTCAGTAGAACTCAATAGATGTCTGTTGGTTGAGTAGAAGAAGTGAAATAGCAGTGGTCTGATAGTTCATTTGACTGCCACATGTGTTTTAAATATGGTCTTTCAATGTTCAAGTTTAATAGAGCATGAGGAAATACACCAATTAAAGTTAGGACATGCGTAACACGACCTGTTTTGAAATTGCTAAACAGCTAACTAAAGTCTGACAGTGTCACTAGAAACAAGATACTCATTGTACAGCCCCGATGGATTTACATGAGCAAAATGCAAAACAGGGTCAATCCTGGGATCTTTCCAGAACAGTTTCACATTTAGCCAAGGACCATTGAGTCATTCTTCAAAATTATGGGTGGTAAGCCCAGCCACTATGGTTCAGTGGTTGAGCGTCGACCCATGAATCAAGAGGTCCAGTTTGATTCCCTGTCAGAGCACATGACCGGGAATGTTGCGAGCTTGATCCTCAGTGTGGGGCGTGCAGGAGGCAGCCCATCAATGCTTCTCTCTCATCGATGTTTCTATCTCTATCCTTATCCCTAAAATCAATAAAAACATATTTTTTTAAAAATATTATGGGTGGTAAAACCTTCCTTAACTTTTTAAATTATATCTACAAAATGTTGTATAAATAAAACTTTGTCCTCTAACAAGTATTCTTTTAATAGGAAACTCAGAATGAAGGTATTTGCATGTGTCCCCTTTCTGTACCTGCCTGAAGTCAAATTGTCATAACAAAATCAGACTTCTCTGACATCTAGAATCTTGCCAAAGGCCAAGAATTCTGAATATTGCTTTAGGGCAGTGGTCGGCCAACTCATTAGTCAACAGAGCCAAATATCAACAATACAACGATTGAAATTTCTTTTGAGAGCCAAATTTTTTAAACTTCTTCTAATGCCACCTCTTCAAAATAGACTCGCCCAGGCCGTGGTATTTTGTGGAAGAGCCACACTCAAGGGGCCAAAGAGCCGCATGTGGCTCGCGAGCCGCAGTTTGCCGACCACTGCTTTAGGGCAACTCAACATATTTGTTGTCCAGTTTTCCTCTTTAAGAGAAATGGCATTAAAGGTTTTATAATATGAATGACCTGGATACTGAAATATGATTTATCTCTGAAGGAATTCTATTCCCCCCTCTCCTGTTTTATTAAGGTATAATTGACAAATAAAATTGTAAGACACTTAAAGTATACAACATGATTTTATATATGTATACATTGTGAAAAGATTCCCCCTTGAGCTAACACCTCACGTATTTACCTTTTAATTTGGATTCCACATATGTGATAGCATGTGGAATTGTCTTTCTCTGTCTGACTTATGTTACTTAGCATGATATCCTCTAGATCCATCCATGTTGTCACAAGCAGCAGGATTTCCTTCTTTAAGGCTGGAGACTATCCCACATAGCACATTTCCTTCGCCCATCATACTCCCCTCATTTGTCACACTTGGTCACTGTGAAATGCTACCATGAACCTGGGTGCTTCCATCTTTTGGAGTTTGGTGTCTTTGCTTTCTTCAGATAAAGACCCACAAGTGGAATTGCTGAATCATGTGGCAGTCCTATTTTTATTTTTTGAGGAAGTTCCATACTGTTTTCCATAGTGACTGCACCAATTTACATTCCCATCAACAGTGCAAAGGGTTCCCTTTTCTCCACATCCTCACCCACGCTTGTTATCACCTGTCTTTTTGGTGAAAGCCACCCTACCAGGTGTGAGGTGATATCTCACTGTGGTTTTGATGCGTTTCCCTGGTGACCTGGGATGTTAAGCCCCTTTTCATGTACCTGTTGGCCACCTGTATGTCTTCTTTGAGGGAATCCTATTTTCTAAGGTACTAAGAACTAAATCACAATTCCTTGGCATAAAAAAAAGGATTTTATAAACAAATGTATTCAATGGTGTTGAGTAAAATTCACTCTCTAAAAATATCATTTACCATGAGTTTATTTTTATAGACAGTGCAATCCTTATTCAACATTCTGATTTTGTTCCCAATCTAACTTATTTTTTCCAAAGTCTACAAGTTGATAAGCTTTTTAATTTTTTAGTTCTGGAAAAGCACAGCTAACAGAAAATTTACCCTCTTCACCACTTTCAGAACCCTCTTCTAGGATTGGTATCACTGTTGCCATAGGTCAGACTCAGAGAGCCCCTTAAAAGGAAGGTCTTACAGCCGCTATTATCAGTCTCTGACTGAAAACAGACCCACTGTGATCAGCGCCTCGAGGAATATTGTAGGAATATGAACTATGTGAAGTCAATGTTCATGTATCCACACAGATAAATCTCAAACCTATCATGTTGAGTGAGTAAAAGCAAGTTAATGAGGACACAAACAGTCACTTATGTGATGTTTTTAAAGACACACAACACCATCTATTATTCTGGTATATAAGTATACAATATGTGTATATACATTTTAGGGTATAAATAAAATTAGAGTATTTAAGCCTGGCCAGCATGGCGCAGAGGTCAAGTGTTGACTTATGAACCAGGAGGTCACAGTTCGATTCCCAGTCAGGGCATATGCCCAAGTTGTGGGCTCGATCCCCAGTGCAGGAGGCAGCCCATCATTGCTGTTTCTATCTTTCCCTTGTCCCCAGTTTGCCCGACGCCACTGAAGACGGGGGTGATGCGGTGGGAACAAGCCACGTCCTGTCTCACGCAGCTGACACGCTGGTGGAGGGAGGCAGACAGAAGACACACACACTGCGTGTGGGGTGCTGAGAAGTGCCAGCAGGAGAAGGTCAGAGGTCAATGTGGGGCTATGTCACACGGGAAGATCAGGGAAGGCATCCCTGATGAGGTGGTATTCATGCAAAGACATGAGTGACACAAGGGCCATGTGTTTATATTGGGGCAAAGCTCTGCGTCTGTAAAATTTTCTTTTGTTTTGTTTTTTAAGTAAATATGGCAAAGTGTTAACACTGGTTCCATCTCTGCAGCAGGCTCACAGTTATTCTCTGTTTAAAATCTTCATGATCAAACAAGAGAATTTTTTTTGAAGTCCACTGCCATCAATTCCTGACAGATCAGGAGGAAAGACAGCAGATGGCCCCAGATTTCTCCTGATGGAATCTCTCGAGCCTGTGGCTGCAGATGCTCTTTCCTTGGGGGTCCTGCAGACTGGGGGTCCCTGAGAAACAGCCAGGAACGGGCAATGCTGCCTTGCCGCCCGGCTATGCGTGCTCGCTTGGTTATCCATCTGTATTTATCTACCTATCTTGGCTTCCCAAATACAATACGTGTCTTGTCCAACACGGCGTTCTGCTTTGGAAGGGAGGAGGCAGGAGAGGGGGTGCAGAAGAGGAGGGGGCAGAAGAGGAGGAGCCGATCAAACACGTGTGTGTTAACTACGGGGAAAGGCATCTACACAAAGCAGTGAGGTGTAAATCAATGTGATGCACTGACAATGAAAGACAGGACCTCTGGGGGCTGGAGGCAACACACATGTTATCAGGAACCACATCCCAACAAATATACGGTATAGACATAGGTATAGGTATAGGTATAGACACAGACATAGGTATAGGTATAGACATAGGTATAGGTATAGGTATAGATGTAGGTGTAGGTATAGACGTAGGTGTAGGTATAGACGTAGGTATGTCTATACCTATACCTATATCTATACCTATACCTGTACCTATACCTATAGGTATAGGTACAGGTATAGGTATAGATAGACATAGACATAGGTATAGACATAGGTATAGGTATAGGTATAGACATAGGTGTAGGTATAGGTATAGGTATAGACATAGGTATAGCTATAGACATAGGTATAGACATAGGTATAGGTATAGACATAAGTATAGGTATAGACATAGGTATAGACATAGGTATAGATTATAGAGATACAAATATATAGATATAAATAGATTAGATATAGATATACTAGTAGATATAGATATATTAGATATAGATGTAGATTATATAGATATACATATAGATATAGATACAGATGTCTGATGATTTCCCTTAGGGCCGTGGTCGGCAAACTGCGGCTCGCGAGCCACATGTGGCTCTTTGGCCCCTTGAGTGTGGCTCTTCCACAAAATACCACGGCCTGGGCAGTCTATTTTGAAGAAGTGGCGTTAGAAGAAGTTTTAGTTTTAAAAATTTGGCTCTCAAAAGAAATTTCAATCGTTGTACTGTTGATATTTGGCTCTGTTGACTAATGAGTTTGCCGACCACTGCCTTAGGGTAAATTCCCGGGAATCATGTTGCTGTGTTAAAGGGTGGACACAGAGTCTGCCAAACTGCCCTCCAGAGGGTAGTCTAAATTACACTCTCCCCAGAAAGGGACCAGAGTGTCCCTGCGTCTACCCCCTGTGGAGACTGTATTTTCATCTTTGCTGAGCTTACAGGTAGAGAATGATACTGGGTGGCTGTCTTACATGAATTCTTCTATTTCAGAGGAGGGTGAGAGTGAACATCTTTTCTTATATGTTTTGAAATAGTTACATGTTTCCTTTGGTGAGTGGCCTCTGCATGTCCTTTGCCCGTTTCTCTACTTCAGTGTTTATCTTTTTCTAAGTAGTTCATAAGAGTTCTTTATTATGTTCTGAATATTAACACTTTACACATATGCTACATGTATCTTTAGCTTATCTTTTAACCTTGTTTATGATCATTTAATACATAAAAGTTTATAGTTTTTATACATCAAAGGTTGCTACCTTTTCCATTATTGTTTTTGTCTTTGCTATGGTGCTTAGAAAGTCCTTCCCCACACCAAGGTTGCAAAAAATACACCTCCTTTATTGTATAACACTACTGTCACCTCTTTATTTTCTCCCTCTAGAATTTGTCCTGGTATAAGAAATTGGGTAAGGGTGCAGTTTTATACTTTTAGCAGTTGTCTCATCCCCATTTACTTAAAGAAGCCATCTCACCCCAGTGGTTTCAAATGCTTCCTTTATTTTATACCAAATGTCCATCTATACTTGAGTCTAATTCTGGACTCTCTAATCTACTCCACAAATTCAACTGCCTACTCCTGTACCAGTAACACAGCTGAAATTGCTATAGTTTTGCAATTTGTTTTCATATATTTTATGAAACTCTCTCCTCGCTGACTTGCAAGAGTTTCCTAGCCAGTCTCACATGTTTATTCCTCTGGATTAAGGGTAGGATGATCCTGTCACGTTCCCCCAAAAAGCCCTACGACCTACTCAATTGCACTGAGTCTCTGTTAACTTCACACACCTGAGTCTTCTTTCCATCTAAGAATAACATAGGTCATTTATTCACATTGATAGCCTCCCCAAAATTTACTATCTAGGGCCGTATACACCTTTTATCCTAAAGATGTTTACATTCTCAAGCTCTTCACAAAGTACACCTTTTCACTGTGAGATTTTTCTTTGTGCTGTCATAAAGGTCTACCCATTGCAAAATAATACCCAGGTCTTCCTACTTAGAATATAGTTCCCATAGCTGCAAACACTCATCTCATTATTGGGGGCGTGTAGCTGGCATGCCATTGTGACATGGCTCCTCCAACCTCCCAGGCCGCACTAGAGACACGGGGCCTCGAGCGGCCGGCGAATCCAAGGGCAACTAACTATGCAGGATGCCCACTGGTCTGCCTCCGCACCTCCCACCTGCCAGGAAGCCACACTGCTGCACTGTCTCCACGCCGCCTGAGGTCATGCATCGGTGTCTACAGGACGCAATCCTGGCTTCCAAGCCACAGCCCCACAGCCCGGGCCGTGGCCCAGCCAGAAGGGGGGTGGGAGGGAGCCGTGGCCCAGCCAGAAGGGGGGTGGGAGGAAGGTGGTGACCACAGGCCAGGCGTGTGCTAAGAGGCCGGACTACCTACCCTCAGGGTAGAAAGCACCCCTCCCAGAGCAGGGAGAGGACCCCCACCCGCCGGGGCCAGCAAGGCAGAGTGTTGTCAGTGCTGAAGAGCACAGGCCCCAGCTCTCCCTGGAAGACGGGCCCAGCTTCGGGGTCTCGCTTTGATTCCCAGGGCAGGTGGCCAGAGGAACCCCGACTGGGGCACACTCGCTGAGCTCCTCCGCAGTGGGCAGAGCAGTGGCCTGCAGGCCGCTTGGGCCCACGGATGTGTTTTCTTTGGTCTAAACCAGGTTGGACCATTTTTATTTTTATTTTTGGAACCAACATTTAATACTTTCGAGATTTCTTGTATTTTCTCTTTAAAACTTAACAAGTCTGGGCCACACCATGCCTGCATGCCACACTGGGGAGAGGTCAGCAGGTCACCACACCCACGGGCCGTCTAATGCAGAGGCGCCAGGTCCCTAAGCTCACAAAACATCCTGGTCTTTATTCCCCTATCACATACTTTATTGAAAAAGAAAAAAATAAAAGTAAAATATACATAGGTGAGGGGAAATACACAAACCATCTGGAGGTTCCCAAGGCTGTGCTATGTAGATTGTATTTCTAATGTTCAGGGAATTGTCATGGCAGAATGAAGCTGCGAAAAATTCAGAGAAAATATTAAATGTATCACTTTGGTAAAGTCATACTGCACCCTTCTGGGTGGATCAAAAAATATATCCCTTGGTAGGAGGGATTAAGCAAAAAAGACACACACAAAAATGACAGAGACTCAGGGGCATGGACAACAGTGTGGTGATTGGGGGCAGGAGGAGATGGAAGAGGGCATAGAGGCGATAAATGGTGATGGAAAAAATAAAACATTCTATTTTTAAAAGAAACAGTGAACATTTCTAGTTATAAATAAGTCATGAGGATGTCATATACAGCATGGCGACTGTCGTTAATAACACCGTATTGCATATTTGAAATGCTCATCACAAGAAAAAAATGTGTACCTCTGTGGTCATGGATACCGACTAGACTTACTGTCTGACCATTTTGAGACACAGATGCACAGGAATAAATTATGAGTTTACTGGGGATAGTTTGTCCTGTGCTTTTTAAAGTCCCCTCATCATACAATGTTGATATAGTTTCTTTTTTTCTCATCTGGAACCTCAGAGGCCACTATCACCTGAATCAACGCCCAGCATCCAAAATGCAGCTTCAATGTTGCTTTCCTCTGTAAGTTCTTTGCCAATAGAAGTTTAGCTTTCACCTCAAGGTTTACTCTACGGTATTCACATAGCATCCCTTCCTGTCCTGGAAGTGGGGAGAGTGAGTGAAATGCCAAATCCTACCGTCATATAATAAACATTAACAGCGTGACGAAACAGATGGGGGCAACCTGGGGACAACCCAAGTGTAAAAAGACATTTTTGAGGCTATTCGAACAAAATAAAGTTGAATATACACTGGGTGTTAGATAATGTTAAGGGATTATTGTTCATTTTACTTGGTATGACAATGGTGATGTGTGTGTGTGTGTGTCTGTGTGTGTGTCTGTGTGTGTGCACGCGCGCGCATTCATTTCTGTTAGTGATACTTTAAATAACATCATGGGTTTGCTATCACACGGGACCTACAAATCTTGGAATTGTAGTCTTCCACAGTGTAACGGACTTTAAATATCACCTAGACCAGGCACGGGAAAAACATTTCCATTTATAGGCCAACTCCAATTTAATAGTGATGGGCTAGGAGAAACCTTGGTCTTTACGAGTCAAAGAAAAAAGTCATGATTCATTAGCGATGTTGGCCAAGGGCACGCGTTAGGACAGTAGGGCCATCTGTACTATTATTAGCCCCATGAAAACTCCGTCTAGTGGTCTTCCAGGGAGCTCATTACTTGTCAAGGCAACTCGTTACTTCTTCAGACAGCTCTGTCTGCTAAGTTATTTGTCATATTTTGAGCTGAAATATTATTTTCTGTAGCTTACAACCACATGACATGATGGTTAAGTTTCGTTCCATTTGGACTTGACAGTGTTTGAACTACCTGGGAACATTCTCCTGTCCCTTCCAAGCTCAAAATATCACGCGGTCCTCCAAGCACTCCTCGCATGGCATGGACACCACCCTTCCATCCTCACCACTCGCCCGTGGCAGGCGCCTACATGCCACTGCCCCCGTCCCCCTCTAGCACAGAAAACTGTCTGTTGATGTCACGTTGTCAAAGCATCAACCCCAAAATGCCGTGCCTGGGTTAAAGTCCTGGTTTGCAGAATCTCTGCATTCATTTTTAATTCAGATGTTCTATCTTGAGCTCAATTTGGCTGGTCTGTTGAAGCCTTCTGAAATCTTTCTAGTTGTCCTGGCCAGGTGGCTCAGTTGGTTACAGCATCCTCCCATACACCAAAAAAAGGCTGCGGGTTCTATTCCCGGCCAGGACACATACCTGGGTTGCTGCTTTGATACCCTGTCTCTCTCCCCTTCTCCCTTTCTCTCTCTGAAATCAATAAAAACATATGTTCAAAATAAACAAAAAAAGAACACACTGCGCAGAAAAGTGGTGATTGCTGGAATTCCCTAGAATTCTGGAAGACCCAAGATTGTTGTGGCCAAGATTGCTAACTATTCACCAGAGTCCATTTGCTCCAACTGGGGACACGGCTACGCTCATCACCCAATCCCCCACTTCCCCCGACCCCCATGCAGTTAGGTGCGGCCATGCCTGAGTTCTGGTGGATGCGGGAGGCGTGGAAGTGACTGTACCACTTCCGAGCTGATCCATACAGCCCTCCCAGGCTTTGCTCCCATGCGTTTCCCCTCTGGCTGGACTGGAGCCGAACCCCTCAGGTGAGTTTGGAAGCCAAGGTTGACCCCTGGAGCCCTACCTGCAGCATCTCGCTAACGTGTTCATTAGCCAACCTTCTCCACTCTTTGAGAGTGTCTACGTGTCACAGCAGCTAACCTCTCTGACTCATCCAGTAGAACTAAGTGACAGCTAACACGAAGCTCTCCTCACCTGTACCAGCCTGCAACTGTCCCTTTCCTAAGGAGGCAGAGGCCATTCAGAGGCCAGGACAATCCTTCTCGGTATGTCTGGCAACCAAAGTCCTGTCGGCGCGTGACTGTCAGGAAGATGGTGACCTTGCCTCTGGCTGGCCCGGGCTCAGGCCACAGCCACAAAGCACGAAGGCAGATTCCGGTGAGGTCAGGGCACGGCCTGCCTTGACCCTCAGAAACACGAGTCCCGCCCTGCAGGTCTCAGACAGATGCCCGACTGCCTTCCCGGGCACTCTGGCCCTAGCCTCATCTGTGCTTACTTGGCAGAAATGCCACAAAACACTGCCCCGTTGTTGTCAGGGGAGAAGCTGCCGAAGGCCCTTTCAAAAAGCCACAGCGACCTGCACGGCCAGAGCGAGGCCACACCCCATGGCCCACCTTCTGAACGAAGCATTCAGCCGATCCATCGGGCAGGGATCCACCCGCAGACAGTTCACTCCCCGGGCAGAGCCCCCTCACAGGGCAGCTGGGCTCCACTCTTTCTGCTGCCTCTACTCAACACCTGAGACTTCAGAGCTCCCTCCCTCCCCGATGGACCGGCACCGTAGGTAACCGAGTGACATTAAGAGAATTAGCAGCACGTATTGTATGTAACTGCTTGTCCCACCCAGGTCTAGGCAGTGATTCGAAGGGTAAATGATTGACTAACTCTTTCTTCATCGCAGGTTTGCTGGCTTTGAGATCGCCCCAATACAATGTTCTTAATCTGTTAGAGCCACAGACCTTTTTACTAAGTTGGTGCAATGTCTTGACCCTTTCACAGAAAAATATAAATGCCCACAGGTGCACACGTACATGACACATGATGTCAGGCACACACCGCATGCCTAGTTCATCCGTGATCCCGGGCTCATGCACACTCCAAGGCAAAGGTCAGCAGCCACTCCCTCTAAAGGGCCAGATTGTACCGAGCCTGGCTATTGGGGCCACACACAGTCCCCATCACAATTACTCAGCGATGCAGAGCAAACGCTGGCATGGCTGTGTCCCACAACATTTTATTTACAGACTCTGAGCTTCATATAATTTTCACGTCGCTAAATATTATGCTTTTCATTTTTTCAGCCATTTCAGAAATAAAAGCTATCATTCATCAGTAGTCTGTACAAAAACCGGTGACAGACCACAGCAGTAGGGCATGAGTTCCAGATATAAAAATATTACATCTTGAGATTCACCCGAGGATATTTTTCCATTGATTTTTAGAGACAGTGGAAGCGGGAGGGGGGGGGGGGGAGGGCGGGGGGGAGAGAGAGAGAAACATTGATGTGAAAGAGACACATGGATTGGCTGCCTCCTGTACGTGCCACAACCAGGGTCTGGGATCAAACTTGCAATACAGATATGTGCCCTTGACCGGGAATTGTGCCGAAGACCCTTTGGTGCAAGGGCCAACACTTTTATCCCTGAGCAACACCGGCCAGGGCTTCACGAACTCCCATGATGAACGCAGGCAGCAAACCTCCGCAGTGTCAGCAGTAACGGTGGCTGGGCCCCAGCAGCAATCCCGGGTACGTTCGCCCACACCAGAGCACTTCCACACAACGCAGAAGTGCGGTCACGCGCGTCCTATTCTTGAATTACGGTCACTGTTGGGCCTTCTGCTGCGTCTTGCTACTTAAATGTGTTGCTAGAGAAGCACGTCTACGCTATCTGGTTTTTTTATGTTTTGATGACGGTACTTCGGTGTCACTGATTTCCTTTCTAACCCTAGACATTTCACTTTGCGGATTTAAAAACAGATTTCTGAGAAGCAGTCCTGAGCTTTCGCCAGCTACCAAGGAGGCCACGGTACGGGGAAGGTGAGGGGCCCGGGCAGGAGCCCAGCATCGCCTACCAGAGCGTTGACGTCTTCCGTCTTGTGGATGAGCATCCGGATCTCCTCCGGGTCGCCGCTGAAGATGGCCTGGACCAGTGGCGGCTGCAAAGGCAGGAGAGTCTGAGTCACAACTATGATTAAATACATGCGATTGCATGCAGAGGCAGGAGGCTAGAAAATGTGTTCCCCAAAGTGAATCCAACATGGTCAGATGGAGAGGGCCCAGGCTCCCTCCCTGGGAGTCTAGTGGGGAGACAGATGCATAAAGAAATAACTATAACACGATGTGGAGGCCGTGACACAGTCACATCTGACCTGGGGCTATTGGTGTGACTTGAAATTGTTGGAACAGTTAAAATTGTCCTTGACAGGCCCTTAACAGTTGAGATTGTCCTTAACAGGACCAAATCTGCGGTTTTGTGCAGACGGTACCCCGTATCCCCCCACCTCTCATTAGGCAATGTCCCTGGTACCCCATTCCTCAAACAACCCATTCCCACAGGATGTTAGTGGCCATGCTGCTGGCCTCCTGAGTGCTTCCGTGTCAATGCTGGCAAACCTTGGACCTCATTCCCGAACACTTCCCATGGCGTGTTCGGGAATGAGGTCCAACAAGTACTGAGTATTTTAGACTCAACCACACCCACTGCCTACCCACAGGCTATGGTATGAAGGCGGGCGAGGAGCAGGAAGGCGGGTGGTACTCAGTGCTTCCTATTGGCCTCGCCTACATCAGGCAAGACCCAATGCGCAGTGGGGTCTGTCAAGTGTGATGGAGACACAGCTGGAAGCGAAACCAGCTCTGCCGGGGGCAGGGAGGTGAGAAGAAGGGTCCAGAAAAGCTTCAGGAAGCACCTTCGTGAGCATGAGTTTGCAGACAGGGAAGGAAGGGCAGGCCAGGCGAGAGCTGGGCGCCTGCACGGTCAGAGGTGCGGAGACACAGAGAACTGATGCGTCAGAAATGCTGCCCGCAGCCTGGCCACCCGAGTGCAGGGAACAAGAGGCCCGGGGTGGGCTCTGGGCTGGCGCTGGGCCTGCCCAAGGGGTGCGAACCCTGTGCAAAGCCAGCTCCACGCCTGCAGCTCCTTCCCTGCGCCACCGGGGGCGCGCACGCTCTCTGCGGCCCAGCCCCTCACAGGACTGTTACCAGGAAGAAATGAGGTAACATATAGGAAACCTCTCTATAGCCATATAACCCTACAAACAACACGTTTTCTTTATATATTTTTTTATTTTTATTTTTTATTGATTTCGGAGAGGAAGGGAGAGGGAGAGAAATAGAAACATCAACGATGAGAGAGAATCATGCATCGGCTGCCTCCTGCACGCCTCCTACTGGGGATCAAGCGCACAACTCAGGCATGTACCCTGACCGGGAATCGAACCGAGACCTCCTGGTTCGTGGGTCAATGCTCAACCACTGAGCCACACCCGCTGAGCTCAACAAAAATACTGCATCTCGTTTATCTGTCTCATAATCCTCTACCTGCTGTGCTCCGGGCCAAACGCTCCTGTGCACTTTCCCGCCTTTGTGAACCCCAAGAGGAAACAAACCGCCACGCCCAGTAACCACAGGTGACAAGCAGAGGCAGAGCCCCAAGGATCTCGGCGTGGAGCCAGCAGTTGTGACGTTCAGGTGCTGAGGGACAAGCCCATCCCAGGAGTGAGGCAGCTCAGGCATCACCCTAAGGACGCAGCCAGGTGAGAAAGCCTCTCTCGTCCCTCGCCAGTGGGAGAAGCGCACACGACACGGTGGCATTCGGTCCTCGCACTTCTCAGGAAAGGCGAGGGCTCCAGCCACAGCTGGCATGTTCCCAGGAGAGCTCCCTGCCCCCCCTCCCCCACACACAACAAGGCTGCCAGGCAGGGAGGCCAGCTCAGCCCTCCAGCAGGGAGGGTGCGGACAGCTTCCCACGCCCTCGGCGCCGCCCTGGGCCTGCCTCAAGGGCATCCCCAATGCCCAGAGTCCCAGTGGAGGAGGACGGTGTGCACACCTGTCCACACCCAGGCCGGGCTCGCTGTGGAGAGGAGCTGTCAGTGCATAGAACTCCCAGCATCCACTGGGAAGGAGAAGCCGAGCTACTGTTAGAACTCCTCCACACTGCAGTCACACGCACACATACAGATAACACCCTCACGGACACGCCTGTGTTTGCACGGGCATCTATACCCGTGTGTGTGTGTGTGTGTGTGTGTGTGTACAGGGGTAGGTGTTGATTCACATACAAACCCCTCATGCTCCCCACGGGACAGGAGAGTGCCTGTTCTCCAACGTCCTGCCAGATGGAACCTCCAGCCCCAGCGGGGCCTCGGGGCCACTGCCACATCCTCGTCTTCACAGGCGTGAATCCAGGCGTCACCAAGCTCCACACCAGAGCTTCACCGGCACACGCTTTGCTTGAACGGAAGCTGTGTGTTTTCACTGGTGTCATTCTTGAACTAAATTACTGTGACTTTTGAGCAAATTATTTTTTTTTAAGGCATAACGGGCTCAGCCGGCATGGCTCAGTGGTTGAGCATCGACCTATGAACCAGGAGGTCACGGTTCAATTCCCGGTCAGGGCACATGCCCGGGGTTGTGAGCTTGATCCCCAGTAGGAGGTGTGCAGGAGGCAGCCGATCCATGATTCTCTCTCATCATTGATGTTTCTATCTCTCTCCCTCACCCTTCCTCTCTGAAATCAATAAAAATTTATTTTTTAAAAAGAGACATAGGGGTGTTCCTTTTTTTCTCTCTCTCCACATCCCCAAATACAACATGCCCAGCAAGCACACTGGCATTCTCACTGGCTGGGATTTTAATCCGATCCTGCTGTCTTCTTTTTCCCTAAGTATAAACAATTACTCTGGGAATAATATTTGGGGGAAGATAGATCTAAATACTGTCTCAATTACATAATTTTAAGGAAGGGGAACTATTCTAATTACAGCACCCTTGCTCATGAATATGAAGTACTTAGACTGTATTGATCACTGATTGGAAACCACTGTATCTTTGTGCTTTCACCTTGGCCTTAATAAGGCTTAGAAGTAAAGTCTGCCCTGAAAAAGAGTAGGATCCTAAGCCTGGACACGGATGGCTTTTCTTGTTGAAGTTTCAACATGCGACACTAGCGTATGTAAAACAGGAGTGCTTCGGGTGCAGCCGGAACAAAGCGGATAGATACCAATTCACAACAAGGGTCAAAGTTATGGAAAGCAAATAGGGGCGGGGGACAAAGAGAGATTCTGACGCCATGAAACTTCCGGTTATCATTCCCTAAAGAAACGTAACATACAGGTGATGTACGGTAGAACTGTAGGCCGGAAGGCTGTATTGCTTTATTAACCAACTAGAGGCCCGGTGCACAAAATTTGTGCACAGGAAGGGGGTCCCCTCAACTTGGCCTGCACTCTCTCCAATCTGGGACCCCTCAAGACCTCTGATTTCCTAACCACTCACCTGCCTGCCAGCCTGATCCCCCTAACTGCTCTCCCCTGCCTGATCACCTCTATCCTCCTCTGCCTTAGCCCTGACAACATGGCTTTGTCCAGAAGGACATCTGGAAGGTTGTCCGGAAGATGTTCAGTCTAATTAGCATATTACCCTTTTATTAGTGTAGATGTCACCCCAATAAATTCAATTTTAAAAAAAGAAATGCACGCTCTTAAGAGAGGTCTGCAGGAATTTCAGCTTCTATTAGGAGAACTGCCTTGGCCTGCCCAGCTGCTATGAACTGGCAATGAGGGCCAGGTGCTATGGATATTGTCACAGCCCCTCAGGTAGACTCAGAGGCACAGGAATACCTCCTGTGCCTGCCTCGCCGATGGCGCAGGTAGGCGTCAGCCTTCAGACGGGACCTGTCCTGTTCCAACCTCACCCCCTATCCGCACGACCCTCTTGGCCGGGAGTGCTGACAGCCGTCTCCCCGAGGTGACTGTCTGCACGGCTGGTGACATCTGACCCCTCTCGGACAGAGAAGGGCAGAGCAGAGGCGTCCCTTGAAGTTGGCAGCCACTATGAATGACGTGGCTAGCCTTGCTACCACTAGAAACTGGAAATGTATCCGCAAAATACCAGTGTCTCTATACACATCCCCCGTCAGCCCATACAATGCAACATTTCTTGATTTTAAACTCAGTCTTTGAGAACAAATGGAGAAGATACCTGATTTCCACAAGATGCTGAAGCAAGCACGTACTGACACAGTATTCCCAAATTTTGCAATAGAGTCACAATTCCACTAGGGGGAGCAAGACGGTAATCTGTCACCTGGGAGATGGGAGTGAATGCTCAGGTTGTGTCCTTAAGAAAATTAAGGCGGCTGGAGGATGAACTGTATTCAGACATAAAAGAACTCGAGCTCCTGAGAGGGTTCCTAGTGTAAGTAAACACACTCGCTCTGTACAGACCCAAAGAAAAAAAACTTCCCTCTTGATCCCTGAGGGCCCAGGCATCATTCTCATCATTGCAAAACCCAATCCAATCATTCCCTCAATTTCACTTTTTATATAGACCAATGGAATAGAGAACCCAGATATCGACCCAAACCACTATGCTCAATTAATATTTGACAAAGAAGGCATGAACATACAATGGAGTCAAGACAGTCTCTTCAATAAATGGTGTTGGGAAAATTGGACAGATACATGCAAAAAAATGAAACTAGACCACCAACTTACACCATACACAAAAATAAACTCAAAATGGATAAAGGACTTAAACATAATACGAGAAAACATAAAAATACTAGAGGAATCCACAGGCAGCAAAATCTCAGACATATGCTGAAGCAATTTCTTCACCAATACCGTTCCTAAGGCAATGGAAGCTAAAGAGAAAAAAAACAAATGGGACTACATCAAAATAAAAAGCTTTTGCACAGCAAAAGAAACCACCAACAAAACAACAAGAAAGCCCACTGTATGGGAGAACATATTTGCAAATGTTATCACTGATAAAAGTTTAATCTCCAACATCTACAGGGAACTCATACAACTTAATAAAAGGAAGATAAATGATCCAATAAAAAAATTGGCAACGGACCTTTTCGTTAGAAACTTTTCAAAAGAAGACAGAAGGAAGGCCAAGAGACATATGAAAACATGCTCTAAATCACTAATTATCCGAGAGATGCAAATCAAAACAACAATGCAGTACCATCTCACACCTGTCAGAATGGTTATCATCAACAAATCAACGCACGAGGATGCGGAGAAAAAGGAACCCTCATGCACTGCTAGTGGGCATGCAGACTGGTGCAGCCACTGTGGAGAACGGTATGGAGTTTCCCAAAAAAACTAAAAATGGAACTGCCATTTGACCCAGTGATCCACTTCTAGGAATATATTCCAAGAAACTAGAAACACGAATTAGAAAGGATATATGCACCCCTATGTTCACAGCAGCACAATTCACCATAGCTAAGATGTGGAAACAGCCTAAATGCCCATCAGCAGATGAGTGGATTAGAAAACTATGGTACATCTACCCAAGGGAATACTACGCTGCTATAAAAAAGAATCAACTTTTACCATTTGCATCAGCATCGATGGACCTGGAGAGCATTATGTTAAGTGAAATAAGCCAGGCAATGAAAGAAAAATAGCACATGATCTCACTCATGTATGGAAAATAAAGAACATTATTACCTGATGAACAAAAAGATAGATATAGAGGCAGTAAAGCACTGAACAGACTGACAAATTACAGCGGGAAGGCTGGGGAGTGTTGGGGAGGGAGGGAAAGAGGAGATATATGTACTACTATATGTAATACTTTAAACAATAAAATATAAAAATAAAATAAAAACTCAAAAAAAATGCATCCGACAGGTATGTATGTATGTATTTATGTATATATATATATACTAGTGGCCCGATGCACAAATTCATGCACGGGGGGCAGGGGAAGTGGTTGTCCCTCAGCCCGGCCTGCACCCTCTCCAATCCAGGACTGCTGGCTCCTAACCACTCGCCTGCCTGCCTGCCAGATTGCCCCTAACCGCTTCTGCCTGCCAGCCTGATTGCCCCCTAACCACTCCCCTGCCGGCCTGATTGACACCTAACTGCTCCCCTGCCAGCCTGATCGTCCCCAACTGCCCTCCCCTGCTGGCCCAATCACCCACAACTGCCCTCCCCTGCCGCGACCCGCCTCCTCTACTGGGACCGGCCTCCTCCGCACCACACAGAGTCACAGGACCCCAGGCCTCACAGCATGGAGTGGCTGCCGGGCCCCACCTCCGCTGTGCGTGTGGCCGTCTTTGTGGTGGCCATCTTGTGGCAGCCATCTTGTGACGAAGTTGTGCACGAGGCCCACCTAGGCTTTTATTAGTGTGTGTGTGTGTGTGTGTGTGTGTGTGTGTGTGTGTGTGCGTGTGTGTGGAGAGGGAGAGAGAGATGAGGGAGAACCATTGATCAGCTGCCTCCTGAACACCCCCTACTGGAGATCAAGCCTGTAACCTGAGCATGTGCACTCCCCAGTAATCAAACTGTAACCCCTAGCTCATAGGCAGACGCTCAGCCACTGAGCCATGCTGGCCAGGCGCATCCAGCCATGGAAGAGTATAGTCCATCGTGGGTTCTACGGGGAGAGAGCCACCTGTATAGAGTATCCACGCCAACCTGCAATTAGGCCCTGGGTCCCTCCTCCCAAATCCCCTAACGAAACCATCAGTTTGATTTTTTGCTAAAACCTTGTACAGGGCACTTCACAATCCCTTTGCCAGAGTTGCGTGCTCTGTACTAATCCGTCGGCTCCAGACAATGAGCAGAGTGACAGAGGCTGTCATGGAGCATCTGTAACCACTGACAGTGGTGAGCGTTCCAAGAAGACACCCCAGCCACACGTGCCACATTCCTGGAACGCTGCTCGTCTTTTACTGAGTTGACTGGGTCGTTAAAGACTCCAAGTATCAAAGAAAACATCTTGCATTCGAATCAGGAGTGGGTGTTGGGAATCAACCAATAGCCAAGAGGGGAAAATGATATTCCAAAACATCTGTCCATACTTGAGTATTCTGAGTACCGTGTGTCATGAGAGCAGGCCGGGCGCGCGCTGTTAGTAGCTGATAGCCGATGCAGAAATAATCCTGCCATATGAAACTGCCAGCTTCTATGAACATGCTGAAACACTTCATTAAGTCACAACCGGGTTTTGGATGAGGCAGAGCTTGAGTTTTTACAAAAAGATAATAAAAATTTGTTCGAGCCACTAAATTTAATAGGCAAAACTTGTTTGCTCTATCATGTGGGTCCATGTGTGATCTGCGGAGAGCGCATCATGGAGTGCTTCCTGAATATAGATCCCTCACTACCTGGGAGAAGGTCCCTCCATCACAGGGAGATAATGATGATCATAATATCTAAGTCTGTGTCCCTTAAGAGCTGTACAGAATATGCTGCGTCCTCACAAGCATTTTTAATGCAGGACCACATTCTGGAAATGCCTCCTACAAACTACACTGCGGAGCAAATGTCTGTAACATTTCCAGTTACTTCCAATTATAATTAGTAACAGAAAAAAATAATAAAATCCCAAGTATCAGTAACATCCTCCCTATCTGTAGCTATCCATTAACTCTTTAAACATTATGAAAAAACTAGAGGCCTGGTGCATGACATTCGTGCACTGAGGGGGGGCCCTCAGCCGGGCCTGCACCCTCTCACGGGGGATGTCAGGCTGCCGGCTTAGGCCTGCTTCCCCACGAGGAGCAGGCCTAAGCCGGCAGGTGGGGAAGCAGGCCTAAGCCAGAAGTCCGACATCCCCCGAGGGGTACTTAGTGCTGCCGTGGAGGCAGGAGCCACTGCACTCACCAGTGTGAGCCCAGCTTCTGGCTGAGCACAGTGACCACCAGGGGGCAGCTCCTGTATTGAGTGTCTGCCCCCTGGTGGTCAGTGCGCATCATCGCGACCAGTCCTTCTGCCATTCGGTTGATTTGCATATTAGCCTTTTATTATATAGGATAGCTGTATTTGGTCAGAAAATGAAAAAAAATAATTTTTTATCTAACCTTTTCCAAAATGAGAATAACACATAGGCATGGGCTATAGTTATTTAAGGACCAATTATCCAGTTTGAGGAAGATGCACATCCTTTCACAATAAAACAATCTTACCACAAGTTAGGAAACGAACAATGACAATCTAAGTAGGGAGCTCTTTGAGGGTGAGTTAGCAGCAAGATGAAGGTAGGTGTTGTAGAGTGGATTTGGAGGAATGAGACAAATAAACCTTCCCTGTTGGAGAAAAGTCGACGAAGAGGTTGGCAAAGTAAATAACCAAGTGGGGAGAGCACGGAGCCAGCAGGAGGAATTTAACCGAACCCTCTGGGCACACAGGAACTGGGCTCTTGAGCAAGAGTTTGTGCAAACATTGACGCCATTGCGGTGTGCGCTGACCACTGAGGAGCTGAGAGGGAGCTGGAGAGCCCTGTAGAGGACTACAGCCATGACCCAGGGCGTCACCGGGAAGAACTCTCCCATCCACCTTTATTTTATTTTTTAATATTTTTATTGATTTCAGAGAAGAGGGGAGAGGGAGAGAGAGATAGAAACATCAATGATGAGAGAGAATCATGGATCGGCTGCCTCCTGCAGGCCCCACACTGGGGATCGAGCCCACAACCGGGCATGTGCCCTGACCAGGAATCGAACCCTGACCTCCTGGTTCATAGGTCGACGGTATTGTGAGTTCCCCGATTGCTCCTCACAGGCATATATGTAGTGGAAGCAGCAGATACTGTTTTCAGTCCTTTGATGTTGCTTTATTCCTAGATGCAAGTTTGTTTGGATCAGCAACTTGGCTGCTTTCCTCCCCTCTTTATATAGAGCTCAGGCCTCTGTCCCCAGAAACCAATGTTTCCAGGTGAAATGGAGGTTACTTCGTTTCGCTCCTGGCCCTCATCCATCACGACCCCCCCCTGAACCCCCCTCCCCCCAGCCTCTGTAGAAGGGAGCCCTGCTGTGTCAGACTTGTCACTGGGTCACTGAATTTAAGCCGCAGCATTTCAAAAATAAGCCAGGTCCGTCAAGAGGAAAGCGAAGCACAGCAAGGCAGGCGTGCGTTGCCAAGTGTGCATTCTGAACTCTCCACATCTCTATTCGCTCCGTCTACTTCCAAACGGTTTGAGGTCAAGTCTGCATGGCACTAAGTTCATGAAGCAGCGATCGGGAGCTGACTTTCAAGGAAAGTCCAGTTAAGCAAGAGCGCAATTTACCCAGAACATTTAAATCCGTGTGGCTGTAGTAAAACGAAAAGAACAATGTACTTCTACAGCAGCTCCCTGTTTTGAAAAATTGTTGTAGAGGTTTTTCCTTGGTTTTGCTTACATTCTTTGTGTAACTGTCGTATCGTATAGCATTTGAATTCATGTGGTTTCGGGTATGAAAGGTGATTTAACCACGTTAGCCAACATGAGCTATTCCAGTAACCTTTATGGGGGGAGGATGGACTTCCAGAAGGTGATTTTCAGGGTGTAAGTGTGCTCAGAGTCGTTGGTTTGGTCTGATCAGATTCAGAAAGGGGTCCTTGGTTTCAGGATGGCTTGTACAAACATGACGTATCGATGCCCAGTGGGTACGTCCTTTACCTTACTAAGGGCACAAATAAAATAGTATTCCTAAAGAAAAAACATAATAGAAAACGAGCTATAAGCACAGTAATAATTTCTTATGGTCAATAGTAATTATGATTTTTGAAAATCTCAGAAATTGGAAGCTAAGTAGGGAAATTCCAGTGTCCTTTCATAGCAACCACAAGCCCTAGCCGGTTTGGCTCAGTGCATAAAGCATCAACCTGCGGACTGCAGGGTCCCGGGTTCGATTCCGGTCGAGGGCACATGCCGGGTTGTGGGCTTGATCCCCAGTGTGGGGCGTGCAGGAGGCAGCCAATCAGTGATTCATCATTGATGTGTCTATCTCTCTTTCTCCCTCTTTCTTCCTCTCTGAAATCAGTAAGAATATGTTAAAAAATTTTTTTTACAAAATTGGTATGCAGACATAAAGGCCTCCATCAGGAAGGTGGAGGATGGAATGGCCATATGAGACATGTGCATTAACCCACCATATGAAGTCATTCCTGATTTAGGCAAACCCCAAATTGGGTGTGTCTGACATTTGTTAGAACCCGGATTCTTTCAAAACACCAGGAAGCCACTTTTTGCTCAAACAAGTCTTTCCAAAGACCATGACGGTTTTCTTTTAACCCTCCTCCTTCCTTTCTGTAGGTCTTTTTCTCTGTGTTCCACACATATTCTTTGGAAAAGGAGATAGAGGTCACCTCCCACCACCTCTCCGCAGGGAGCCAGGTGGGGGATCAGGCACCTTCCAGCTCGTGCTGTTCAAGCCACTCTCCCATGGAAGGTGGGGAGTTGACCAGGACCTCAAGTAATCTCCCCGCCTGAGATGTGTGGAGGGTCCCCCTGCAGCCCCCCAAAACAAGAAAGTCACGGGAATGCAAATAGATCAGGGACCCCCTTCTCCATTGCCCCACCCCCCAATGTCAAGGCCAGGGCGACCAGTGACAGAGGTCAGCAGGAAGTGATAAGGTGGCAGGGAAAGAGGAGTCCAAGAAGCTGAAAAAGAGCAGATAACAGAAAACGGGGAAACTTGCAAAAAAGAATGGTCACGTCATATTTCCTTACAGAGACGCCAACTCAGCTCAGATTTCCTTTTTTTCTGCCAGCACCCCGTCCCAACACGAGATGAAAAATATGTTTTTAAAAAACTAATCTGGTACATTTCAGATAACCGTCTTCCATACAATCCAACGGAGACTGATTGCATGTGAGGAATGTTCTCAGCATAAGAAATTGAGACACGGATGTCCTAGGCAGTCACTCCCCTGATGGAGTCACTGAGGGGCAGGAGGAAGTAGGTGAGTTCACACAACCTGAGTGTCAGGAAAATGCCCCGGGGGAAGTACATGGAGAAAGAAGCGAAATGCCGCATGGCCTCCTGTCAGAAGCAGGAGTTTGATCTGAATATTGAAGGGTGGAGAGAAGTTAAATGGCGGAGAGGGTTGAAATGGGAAGCATGTGAGCAGAAGCTGGGGAGGCAGAACATGCCCAGGGGACCACGTCCTTGGGCTGGAGCGTCAGAGAAGGGAGGTGGGCTGAGGAATGGGCAGGGATCAGAGGACAGAAGGCGCTGAAGGCCAAGTTAAGAAATGTGGACTCTCCTCTCTCGAAGGTGGGAGCCAGGCAAGGCTTCTGAACAGGGAAGTGACCCAAGAGTTGTGCTTTAGGACAATCACTCTGGTCCTGGCCAGTATGGCTCAGAAGGGTCCCGGGTTCAATTCTGGTCAAGAGCACATGCCCGGGTTGCGGGCTTGATCCCTAGTTGGGGGCGTGCAGAAGGCAGCCAATCTATGATTCTCTCTCATCATTGATATTTCTATTTCTCTCTCTCCCTCTCCCTCTCTCTGAAATCAATAATAATAAAAAAAAGGGAAGACAGAACAATCGCTCTGAAAACGGACTGTGTGATGAGCTGGAAGAAAGGACTAGAGCAATACAACCAGTCAGGAGACTGCAACAGCAGTCCGGTGAGAGGAGGCCCTGGGGACAGAGCATCCATCAGCTGTGAGGAAGCACATTCTTGTTGTGGCCAAGATGTGGATCTAAAAGGTAAATGAACTTCGCCCAGCCAGCGTGACTCAGTGGTTGAGCTTCAACCTAGGAACCAGGAGGTCATGGTTCCATTCCCGGTCAGGGCACATGCCCGGGTTACAGGCTCAGTCCTCAGTGTGGGGCGTGCAGGAGGCATCCGATCCACGATTCTGGCACATCCCTGTTGTTTCTCTCTCCCTCTCCTTTGCTCTCTCTGAAAGCCATAAAAACACTATTTTTTAAAGGTAAATGAACCATATCCACCTTTATGCACCTAGAGCCAGCAGGCTCAGGCATGCTGCCTGCATTCAGAAAGAGGCTCACAACTTCCTCGGTGGGGTGCACGGGCCCTGGAGCTGAGCCGCCAGCCAGCGGCCCAGGCGGAGGAGGGGGGTGGGGGGGGTGGGGCGCACCGGAAGGCCTGCAGCCCTTGCGCTCTTGACTTTCCCACTTAGGCAAGGCTCCGGGTTGCACTGTGTTCTGCTCAGCACTGGGACAGGAAGTTCCTGGGCTCTGAAGTGAGCGAGCATCCTGCATCTGTACAACCTGCTCTCTCTCCCAGCCCGCCACAAAACCAGAGGCCAGGCTTTCGGTTTGCTGCTGCCTTCACGGTTCAGGTTTTGATCAAAAGAAAACGTATCTTCGGGTCATGAGAAAGAAGAATAAAAGTGTACCTTTGTGGCTGAAACAAAACAAAACAAAAAAAAACCCTCTTTCAAGTATAATGTTCTCTTTAGTTCCTAATTCCAAAAGTTCATCAAAGGGCAGCCTCACTTTTTTTAATCACGCACAGCTTGAAAACTAGAAAGGGGCTTCCCGATGCATGAAGACCTCTGTGCGTTTCCTCTCTTCTCTTGCCGGTGTTTCATCTTTCCCTGTCGCGACCACGCAGAGAACAGGTTAAGGAAAACGTCGCCTTTCCCACCACCGCTGCTAACAGGCTGATGCGTTTCCTGGCACATCTTTCCCCGGTCCTTGCTGATCTGCAGACACAGAGACACCGATCCAGGAAGCGACACTGTTATCACCGAAGTAGGCTTTCAGATCTTCCTTTCTCGTTATGTGCAAGAACAGTGATGGACTGAGGACCTCCCCCAGGTCAGTAGCTGGAGGATTAACTCCTCTCTCTCACTAGCTACGCGGTGCTGCATCACATGAAATGACCACACTCTAGCCAAGTACTCCCCTCTGGGTGGGCCCGCAGGCTGCTTCTAGTCTGGGCTGGACCAGCCTCTGTCCGTCTCCATCCTGGCCCACAGCGTCTCTCAGCGTGCGCCCCCGGAGCCGAAGGCATGCTCTGAGTCCCTACCACGCGCTGTTTTTATGAAACCTACAAAAGGCACGAGCGACACAGTCCCTTCCCCAGAGAGAGCCAAATATAGCCGGGAAGTAAGCGTCCCCCACGCAGAACCATCACACAGCGAGGCGGGACCGAGCGCGCCCCCCGGACTTCACGCACATGGTGCCCAGTTTCCCTTCGACACAAGGACGATGGGAGAGAGCCCAGAGGCCCCTGAGCCCCAGCATTTCAGGGGCCTTCGCAGCTTCAGGAAAGGGGGGCCGGGGAGGCCAGGAAGTCCCCGATGTCTGCGGAGAAGACGGGACTGGAGCAGGGCCCGGGAAGAGATTAGATCGACGGGGAAAAACTTGCACGTTGGATGCCAAGTGAGCCAGGGCCCGCAGTGGCCTCAGAGAGGTGACAGCAAGCAGCCCTTGTCCACATCGCTGCATTTCTAAACAGCCCCCACCCCGCCCACCCCGATGGCCTCTGCTAAAGACAGTCCTAAGCTGAGCGGCCACAGAGCATGCACAGCACTGATGGAAGGCACACGCCTTCACCCTGGCTGGTGTGGCTCAGTGGAGAGACCGTCGGACTGCCGACTGAAGGGTCCCAGGTTCGATTCCAGTCAAGAGCCCATGCCCGGGCTGCGGGCTCAGGAGGCAGCTGGTCAATGATTCTCTCTCATCACTGATGTTTCTCTCTCTCTCTCCCTCTCCCTTCCTCTGTGAATCAATAAAAAATATTTAAAAAAAAAAAAAAAAGAAAGAAAATGCACTCCTTCCAAAGGCATGGGGAAGCAATGCACACACGGGGAGCATCGTCAGTAATATCCTAATGACCCTGTACAGACAGAGGGTAACTAGGCTTATTGTAAGGTATCTAAATGCCAAATCACTGTGCTATATGCCTGAAACTAATGTAATACTGCATGTCAACTATACGCTAATTAGAATAAGAATAAAATACAATGCACTACTTCCAGCCAGATATGCTTGAAAATACTGCCCAAATCTCTTCCCTCCCTACCTTTCCTATGTCCCCCCCGACCGTCCCCTCCCCCCCGCAAAACACACACACACACAGTTATGACCTTTCTCTGTACCCATTAAACAAAAGTCATTTAAACTGTTCCTACCCATCTGGAAAATTACATAAACAACATGGAAGAAAGTAATAATGAAGTTTAAGTGCTTGTAATTTAAAGCAAAACAAAAAAACTGAGTTCTTTTGAGAATCAAAAACTCTGTTAAAAAGGTTGGTATTGAGCCCTAGCTGGTTTGGCTCCATGGACAGAGTGCCAGCCGCAGACTGAAGGGTCCCAGGTTCGATTCCGGTCAAGGATTAAATTTCAGTCAAGGGTACAAACCTAGGATGTGCAGGAGGCAACCAATCCAATATGTCTCTCTCACATCAATATTTCTCTCTCTCTGTCTCTCCCCCTCCCTTCCACTCTCTCTAAAATCAACGGAAAAATATCCTCAGGTGATGATTCACAAAAAACAAAAAGGTTGGTATTAATAAACTAGCTGGTATATGATAAACTAGTGTTGATCTTTCACTCTATGTTGCAATGCTGTGTATTCCACTTACCAAGTCCATTTAAGTACAAAATGCATGCGGCATCATGTCTTAAACTTTCTCATATTTGGAAAGAAGATTTGAGAGCTCGGTGTGTATGCCAGACGTATTTATGCCTTGGTACTGAATACACGTAACTCTGTGAGAAAGCTCTGAAAGTGACTCAGGCATAAGCAAATTAATGTGCCTTTTATCTCAAAGACTTAAGATTTAAAAGTTGCATGTAATTTTTAACTGAAGTGGCACTTCTGGGAAATTCTCTCTCTCTCTTTTTTTTTTTATTACCCCTCCCAGTCTAAAATTAGCTTTCAACATATTTTTTAAACTTTAGCAAAACAAAATTTACTCAGAGGATGTGAACTTGGACGCCAAGTTGAAAGACATAATCTTGACAGTCATATCGCAGAAAATATGAACTTTTAATAAGGAGAGGGAATTACTGAGTTGAAATAAAACCTAATTTGGCATGACTCAGGGGTTGAGCATTGACCTGTGAACCAGGAGGTCACGGTTCAATTCCCAGTCAAGGGCACACGCCTGGGGTGTGGGCTCCATCCGCAGGGTGGGGCGTGCAGGAGGCAGCCAATCACTGAGTCTCTCTCATCAGCGATGTTTCTATCTCTCTCTCCCTCTCCCTTCCTCTCTGAAATAAAAAAATATATATTAAAAAAAAAAAAAAGTTTTAACACCTAAGTTGCTGGGGGTTTCTATGTAGCAGGAAGTAATCAAAAGAAAAAAGAAAGTCCTTGAACTCGTTGCACCAGCCCAACCACAGAGGCAACAAAGGCCGGAGAGTGGGTGTCAGGGAGGCAGCTGGGCCGGAAGCCTCCCGTGGCCCAGTGACCCTAACTGAGAGGGCTCGCCCCCTTCTCAGCAGCCTCCCCTGAATTAGCTCCCAACAGGGCGGAGACCCCATTTGTATATGTGCAAGTTAAATCCAGATTTGAGAATCTCCACTACACACCTAACGTCAAAACCCTGAGCAACTGTCACCCAGCAAAACACGCAGCATTCCAGTGTCTAAAATGCACCATGTGATCACGGCTCCTTTGAGATCCTGGTCCCGTCATCCTAGCTAAGGGGACCTTTGGCTGCCCTCCCCTCTCCCAGGGATAGAGCCGGGCTTGTCAGGGCGTGTCAGGGCCTGTCCCTCCTTTCGGGCCCTCTGAGGACCTTGGGCATGTGCGACTGCATTTCCCCTCTTCAATCGGGACCAGTCAACAATGTCAAAGCAAGGCCATGAGGGAAGGGGAAGGACTTATCGGGGAGCCAGGAGATCGGGGTTGGCTTGAGCCTAGGAAGTAGGTGTTATATAACCGGGCACGTCACAGAGCCAGCAGAAGCCTGTTTCCTCACCAGAAAGATGGGTTCAAAGCAATCAGCTCCCCAAGAACACGAAGGGGAAGACCGGAGTCTGAGGGGAAAACCCACAGAGGGGTCCAGGCGAGAGTGAGCTCAGGCTGTGAGAACGCAGGGCCTCCCACACAGCTGGGAAGCAGCAGGGCCCATCTGCTCAGAACCAGCCAGAACATCGGGACAGTGAATCTCGGAGGAAAGGCAGGGGCGGGTGAGTGGGTAGGAAGAGGTCAACGAAAGAACTTGTATACATATGTGCATCACCCATGGACACAGACAATTGTGTGGTGAAGGCCTGGAGTGAGGGGTGGGAGTGGACTAGAAGGGGTCAATGGGGGGAGAAAGGGGACATACGTAATACTTTCAATAATAAAGATTTTTCTTTAAATAAAGAAAAAGCAGTCTATGAAGCTACTTACACTGTGACCCATGCCTCATAATACATCAATATGCACAGAAAAACAAGAACCGGGGAGGAAATTGATAAAAATGCTAAACAGGCTGCCTGGCCGGTGTGACTCAGTGGTTGAGCGTCGACCTATGAACCAGGAGGTCACAGTTCAATGCCCGGTCAGGGCACATGCCCGGGTTGCAGGCTCGATGCCCAGTAGAGGGTGTGCAGGAGGCAGCTAATCAATGATTCTCATCATTGATGTTTCTATTTTTCTCTCTCTCTCTCTCTCCTTTCCTCTCTGACATCAATAAAAATACATGTTTTTTTTAAAAAACTGCTAAACAGGCTTATTGACAGATACATTTTCTGTTCTGTTTTCTCTGTCATGCTCGAACTTTTCTACAATATTTTTATTGTTCCATAGTCTTTTCATAATCATAAAAATAGCTTGTTAAACAAGGGGACCATTCGACAGTTCGGACAGACAGGAAAAGATTAAGAATAATGAAAGACCTGAAAAACGTGATATAACGGCTTCAGTGGTGAGGGCTGGGCAATGTAACGGCGAGGGGGAACCCACAGTCTGCAAATGTGTGTAACAATCCGGAGAATGTCCGTCTCGTCCAGAACTGGGATTGTAAATCCAGATCTTTTGAGTTTTCCAGAGACGCCAGAGCTCCAGACCTTCCCGTGAAATGTCATGATTTTTAAACGTCGGCAACTTATTCAATATTTTTCAAGCACCACAGGCCAAACAAAACACATCTGCGGACCGGATGCAGCCCACAGGCGCCAGTTAGCAAACGCTGGTTCAGAGGATCAGGCGCGTTCCGCCTGGAAAAGGCACCCTTTGCAGGGCCGCAGCGGTGACTGGGAGTTCCTCCGGCAAGTGGGAGCCGGGGTGGCCCTAATCCCAGCGTCTCCGGAGGCAGAGCCTGACCGGAAGGCGGGCCTGTCCAGAGGCAGGATTGGGCCAGCAGCTAAGGAGGGTTCTGACTACCAGAGCAGCTGTCCAACAGGAGACATGCAGCCAGTGGCCCGCTCCCTGAGATGCTCCAGAAAAGCTACCGAGGTAGGAGTCGGCTCAGTGGTAGAGCATCGACCTATGAACCCGGAGGTCAGGGTTCGATTCCCGGTCAGGGCACATGCCGGGGTTGCAGGCTCAGTCCCCGGTGTGGGGTGTGCAGGAGGCAGCCGATCAATAATTCTCTCTCATCGCTGATGTTTCCATCTCTCTCTCCCTCTTCTTCCCTCTCTGAAGCTAATAAAAATATATTTTTTTAAAATAACATAAACAGTGTCTCAGCGGCCCTAGCTGGCTTGGCTCAGTGGATAGAGCATTGGCCAGCGGACTGAAGGGTTCTGGGTTCGATTCCAGTCATGGGCACATGCCCAGGTTACGGGCTCGATCCCCAGTGTGGGGCATGCAGGAGGCAGCCGATCAGTGATTCTCTCTCATCACTGATGTTTCCATCTCTCTCTCCCTCTCCTTCCTCTCTGAAACCAATAAAAATATTTAAAAAATAAAGAAGCGTCCCGGCTGCCTGGCCGAGGCTTTGGAACGCGGCCCTGAGCCTCCGACTGCGCTGCCGGATTCTGTTTCAGCTCTAACCTGCGGTCTGAATAACCCGAGCCGGGGGGGGGGGGGGGGGGGAGGGAAGGGGGGGCGGGGGAGGGGGGGGACGGACAGAGGAAAGGAAGGACAAGGCACTGCGGCTCGCTGCGGGGCAGGCCCGGTGCCCAGTTCCGTCCTCACGCCATCCCACCAAGTTCTCCCACAAGCCGCGTGCGGCAGAGGCGCTGCCACCCCAGTGCCAGAGGGAGATCTACAGTGTGGGCAGCTGAGTGTGGCCCAAGGTCCCCGCCAGGCACTGAGAAGCTCTTTCTGGCTCCAAGACACACCCTGGTTCAACTCCCCACACACCGCTCCCCGCCCTCTCAGCCAGCATCCCTCTAGTGCCCAGGGGCCCGGCCTCAGGAAGCTCTGGAATCCAGGGGAAAGCAGAAGAGCAAGCCACTGCATCACAGTGAACACTGGGGGGGGGGGGGTTCCCACAGGAGGGCCCCCAGCCCCGCCGTGGTCATCAATCAGGGAAGGCTTCTGGGAGGAGAGGCCAGCGCTCCTCAGAACCACACTCCCAGTATTCGTATGTGAGACTGTGAGTCCCACCTGCTCTAGGCGCACTCCATTCGTGGAGAGCAAGATGAATTCACCCCCGTTTTAATTCATCATTCCTCACGCAGAGGTGATGGGGATGGGACCCCAGATTAACAAACTGGAAGAATTATTAAAAACGTACACCCTGGCGGGGGTGGCCTGGTAGGTCGGAGCATCGTCCCATACACCAAAAGGTTTCAGGTTTGATGCCCCATCAGGGCTGTGGTGGGATCCCCAATCAGGGCGCATGCAGGGGGCAACCCGTTGACGCTTCACTCTCTCTCTCTCTAACGTCAATAAAAGCATGTCCCTGTGTGAGACAGGTTCAAAACAATCAGCTCCCCAAGAACCGGAAGGCTCCCCGTGCTCTGGCCCACGGTCCCCAGAAGTCTGTTCGGGTCCCAGTCCTGGGCCACCGGGGAGGCGGGGCCCTTCCTGCCAGAGCCTTGTAGCTTGAGTCACAGTCACAACATTCCTTCCATGCCTCGACGTGATTCCGCGGAAGAATCACCCTGAATTAACAACTGCGCCTGCATGGGCACTTGCAGCGGCTCCTCTTTCTGGGCGATTGTACTTTTTGTGACTGCTCGGACGCCTCCTTTGATCTTCTATCCCTCTCGCATCTCCGCGTCCAGCCAGAAATGAAACAGGGCGTTAGGAAACGAAATTGTCCCCTCCCCTTCCCAACAGCAGCGCGGGTCATTGCCGCGCGTCCCAAGTGGCACGGAAAGACGCTCTTCCGGTTTCTTCCTCTGCCATGGTGTGGCACACCTTCATGCGTGTGACGCGCCTTTCCCTGGCCCCCAGCCAAGGGGGGCATGTCCATCGGCTGGTCAAAATCTGCATCCCAAACATGTTATAGAAAGAAAGACATCCTGTCCCCTATGGTGGGATAATGCCAACCTTTACATCTGGCAAATCAGAGGAAAACAGGAGGAGGAGGAGGAGACCTACATTCCCTGGGACTCATGAGTCAGCCTCCAGACAGGATCAGGGTGAAAAATAAATCAGACTCCTAAGAGGCAAAAAATTACATATGTATATTTTTTAATTGATTTCACAGAAGAAGTGGGGGAGAGAGAGAGAGAGAAAACATCAATGATGAGAGAGAATTATTGATTGGCTGCCTCCTGCACGCCCCACACTGGGGACTGAGCCCACAACCCGGGCCTGTGCCCTGACCTGGAATCGACCTCCTGACTCATAGGTTGACACTCAACCACTGAGCCATGCTGGCTAGGCCTAAAAGTACAATTTGTAAATGCCCCTCTCCCTTTTGTAAGTCACACAAGGAAAGATAAGGAGAGCCTAATGGCAATGGGGGTTTGTGTTGCTGTTATGGGGTTATGGTTCTATAGTTGTCTTGGATAGTATGAATATACTTTTTAAAATTATTTTCCTCAAACTTTCTAAACATATATTGTACTCAGGATGCTCAAAGAGATGCTCAAGATTTCTCAAGTAATTTAGATCTTTTCTCTCCAAGTATCTCCCCAGAAGACTCTCAAAAACCAAGGTGTGACCTAGCCCTGCCCACAGGTGCCCTCATGGGGGACACCGTGCAAAGCACAACCCACACAGATGCCAACAGTACCAGAGCCGAATGGAGGTCAGAGGGCAGAGCTGGCCAGTCTCTCCCTGGTTCCAAGGAAGCACTTACCTGATCACCCACCCACCGCTCCCACATCAGGGGGCGGGGGCGAGAACAGGGGGGTAAATAAAACTGCCACTTTCACTACCCAAAGCCCAGCCACTTGCCCACTGGGAGAGCTGAGCGGGCAAAGCTGAGCCATGCTACCCGCCAGGTGTCTATTTCCCAAGAAGAGCTTTCCTTGTAACGCTTCCAAATGGGCTCCGAAGTCACCTTGGAGAAGCATAACCGGAAACCCCGTGTAAGCGACCCATTTTCTCCAGGCTGTGTGTCCGCCTCTCTCAGAACATGGGATTCACCCAGTAGGCTACCTGAATGGCAGGCAAAGAGAACAGAGGCAGAGTGGGTACAACAGCAATACGATTAGAGGCAGCTCTTGGCTTGGCTTTGTGCTACTCGAGTGATCTGTGAATGCAATTCATCTCCTCGCCTACAGTTCTCGAGCTCCCAGCCCTTCAGGGATGGAAAGGCAAAATGTTCTGGGCAGCTTCTCGAATGGACCAAATCCTGATGCTGTTTATAGACCTCAGGACCCAAAGCCCTCACTTCCTAACAACTCTCAATTTTTCCTGTGAATGGACATCCAGAATAGGATAAATATGAAATCCACAGGAAACCAAAGACAAGTGTTAGTTGGCACCACGCTTCAGCCCTGCTAAGTCGTCATTCACCAGGGCAAGCCTCGCTGGAGAACGCCTCTGACTCCCCAACTGCTCTCAAGTGGGAGAGCCAATGAAGAGAGAAACCATGGAACGACCAGGGGCTGGAGGAAGGCATGACAGGTACGTAGCCATGAGCTGCCCTTCCCTTCCTGCGCCTCCAGCAGACATCATAGTCAAGCACGACACTCCCTCCGATCTCACACAGACACAACCTCAGAGTCTTTTCCAACACTCGGGTTCTCCAGGCAACAATTTCCAGTCAATACGTTAGCCTGTTTGCCTTCTATTTAAAGAGGAACCTGGACAATGCATCAATTAGATACAAAGATTAAAAAGCTGACCTGTTTTTCAGTGTGTTTCCCTTTAAGAACTGGGATCATTTGTGGAAATCGCCATGAAAAGCTAGAAAGGGTTAAGGGTGAAAGCAGTTGCCTCTGACTTCCGTGGGGCGGGCAGATAGCACGGCCCCAGCCCACAGCACACGGCTGCCGATGGATCGGAGCAAAGCAGAGCGCAAGGGTCAGTCAAAGGGAATGAACACGGGACTGCAGAGAGGGCGAGGGCTGGGGGGAGACACCTCTCAGACACTGTGGGGCCCACTCCTACCATCTAAGAGACTTCTCTTAGAGACACAAATTCCCCTGAGTTCAAGTTTCCCCTTTAGGCCGACATCACCTCTGAGCAAGTTACATCTTATGGAGAATTCCTTCTGATAGGTGCTTTGTTTGCATTCTCGACCCCTAGAGAAAGATCAGCAACGGGGGGTGGAGGTAGGTGTTTTCAACAGAGACAAGGAACCCAAATCATGTGACTTAGAACCTTCTCAGAAGGGCCACCCTGGACCCAACACAGGACTTGGGACACACCGAACAACAGCCACGAGGAGCCTATTCTGAGTGGCTACTACATGCCAACCACTTTCCATACATCATCCTGCTCCCTCCTCACAACTAACAGTGAGTTATTATCAGCACCATCCTTTTATAAATGAAGAAAATGAGAGCCGGTAATGTCAATAATCCGACCACCGCTATAAAGCGAGCGAGGGACTAAGCGAGGTCCCGATGAAGATCTGTGTGGTCCCAAGCCTGTGGCCTCCCCACCCCATGAGCCACTCCTCGGGGAAGGCATCAGAGCACCCCTGGCACCCTCAGACACGTCCCTGAGGGCTGACACCTATCTTAGTCCATCCCTCCTCCCGGAGACGGGGCAGGAGGCAAGTTCTCCTCTTGCAGGCGAGGCCTTCGGAGAGAAGGACCCCACACCTGTTGGACAGCCTGTCTTAGAGAGATCAGGGGCCAGAGCCTGGGACTAGAAAGGCATCAGCTTCCCTCGGCTCAGATGTCCGTGCTCCCTCACGGAGAGAAGAGGAGGTCAAAGGTGAGATCAGGAACAGACACTGAGCATGGCCTGCCCTGTGCAGTGGACAGTGACAGGCTGGAGGGACAAACGCCCTCCTGCAGCCTTTGACGGAGCCTTTGATGGAGCAGAAAGCATCCAGGGCAGACTCGGCTCTGGTCAGCGTGGGAGCCAGCGAGCCCCGGCCTGCTCCATCACTGGGGTTCACCTGGAACGACAGACAGCCTCTCGTGTCACGTGGACTCTGCTGTGCAGCTATGTGCCAGGACAGAGCAGCATGAATGTGTCATTTTGAAACTATCCTATAATAATACTACAATGTTTCCTTCCCCACATTCAATGGGCATAGATGTATTGAGGGCCTACTATGTGCTAGGAGTTAGGGACACAGTGATGACCATAGTAAACCCAATTCCTGACTTTCTGCAACTGATGATCTGGTAGATTCCTGAGGATTCGCCTTTGCCTAGGCAACAGTGGACTGCCTGGATGGTCAGTAAGTCTACAGGAAAGCAAATATTTGGCGCAGGAAATCCTTATTCCTACCCCCTCTCTAAGCACATGCCTCCCCCTCTGATGCATAAAGCCAGGCTGCCGCCTCCCTACACGCACTCCTTAGTCTACTATTCACCCTCAATATTCTGAGGGGCCACCCTTCAAGCAGGTCCAAGGAAACCCAAGAGCAATGCCTGCTGAAGGGGTGACATGCAGGGTGGAGCACCTTCAGTGTGAGAGATAGCACAGGGCATACCTGAGGGAGGGGAGCAGGGAGCAGGGAGGTCAGGTGACCAGCATGCATTGCGTGCTTCCCACATATCTCAAATAACTCAACCAAGGAGCCAGGGTTCCTCAAGCCTTGTTTAATCTCTTCCTCCAAAGCACCTGTTACAGAAGACAAGAGTGAATGTGTTCCCCTTGGATGTCTGCCTCAAAACTAATTTTTTAACTTAAAATTTATGTAAATTTGAGTTGCTATTATATGCCAAATCTTACGTTTATGCCTTAAGATATCCATGCTTGTTTCAATGTAAAAACAAGGTTCTTCATTGATCGACAAAAAATATTAACTGGGAAGATACATCATGTTAATCCTGTGAATTATGCAGGCCCTGGCATACCTGAGCTGTACCATCCTACAGAGCACAAGAATCTAGGACCACATCGGGGTCAGACAGTCCCACTGCCCCACCCCCCACACCCCCCCCCCCCCAACGTGAGGTTCTCTTTCTTTTACCAAATTTGGAAGCCCCAGGTGTTCATTAAGACAGCAAGTTATCCAGCATACCTCAGATAAGAGGTCAGGGCAGAGGACACAACAGAAGGAAGCCCCGTGAAAGGTCAACAGGTCAAGACCAAAAGAGCCAAACAAACATACGCAACTGGGGACCCCATCACTTTGCCCTCTTCTCCAGGTGTGTGACCAACGTTAGCGATGAAGGGTTGGTCATCAAAAGTAAACTCTCGTGTGCAGGAATTGACTTCGCTGACTCCCTCTCTGTGTCACACAGGCACACACCCTACCACTGCTCTATGCCGATCCTGAGAACGAGGAACTGGCGTGAGCAAGGGCTGGTGCCGTGGATACAAATGAAGCCAGAGATTGGCAGCACAAGAGCCAAGATCTGAAACCAGGATGACAGTGATCTGGGGAGAGCGTGCTGACATCAGCTAGGAAGTCGACTGACCTCTGAGGCTGGTCTGTATCAGCCAGCAGGTGTGTGAGCTGGAGAGTTCTCATCAAACTGTCCCAAATCAAGAACCAAAAAAAAATAGCATTTCCTGCACCAAATATTTGGTTTCCTATAGATTTAATGACCATCTAGTCTGTCCATCATTGCCCAACCAAAGGCAAATTCTCAGGGGCCTACCAGATCATTCATTACAGAAAGACAGAAACTGTCTACTACGGTCACCACTGTGTCCCTAAGTCCTAGCACATAGTAGGCCCTTAATAAATCAATGCCTGCCCTGGCAGGTTTGGCTCAGTGGATAGAGTGTCAGCCTGTGGACTGAGGGGTCCCCAGTTCGGTTCCGGTCAAGGGCACATGCCCGGTTTCCGGCTCGATCCCCAGTCGGGGGGCATGCAGGAAGCAGCCAATCAATGATTCTCCCTCATCATTGATGTTTCTATCTCTCTCTCCCCCTCCCTTCCTCTCTGAAACCAATAAAAATATGTTTTACAAATAAAATAAAAATAAATCAATGCCCATTGAGTGTCGGGAAGGAAACATTATTAAAGGATAGTTTCAAAATGACACATTCATTTGTCCTGCCTCTCTACTCTGCTTTTATGAAGTGTGTTAACTGTGAGGTCACTGCCAGGTCTCACAGAAGGACGGCCACGCGGTAAAAATCCCGCATCACAGCACTGCTGTAGTGTCATGTCACATGCTTTCACTCAAAAGATTTCAGTAACACCCCCTGGAGGGGCGGGAGGCCAGGACACCCATGCACTCCTCCATGCACCCAGCTGTCCCTGTCAATGACCTCAGCCCCAGGGTGAGGGAGAGAAGGACACGTGATTCCATGCTCCCTCGGCCAGTCTCAATCCAGCGAGCTTCCCCCAGTGGAAGCATGTCCCAGGGCGGGGAGGGATGCTGGTGTTTGAAGAAACAGATTTTACATACAAGTTGGACCCTAAACGCAAGCCAACTGCTTATCTGATGCTCAGAGAAACAGCAATCCGTTCCAAGTCTGCGGGCAAGACAGGCTGTGTAGGCCTCTCGGGTGGAGCCTTCCTGGGGGATTCTCGGGGCAATTTTGAGTCGCTATGACTTCTGCCTTCTACACAGACATAAAAACAGCCAATCAGTGAGCCGCACCCCTGGAACCCAGGCTGGTACGTCACCCCAAACAAGACCAGGTTGAATTTGGAGCACCTTTCAAGGAGAGTTTGTACATCAGCTTACACAGGTGGCCTGTAGCAGAGTGTCTGTAACACAGACAGGAAGATTTGGGACATGGAGTAGGGTTCCGTCTATCTCCTTCCAACCAGCTTCCTGGGTTTGCTAAGATGAACCAAAATAAGGTCTCCATGGTGACTGCCCCACAGAAAGCCTGCTGGAGTTCTTCTGTGTGTCTTCTTGTTGACTTCAGCACATGTTATTTCAAGACCTCTATCAAATATATTAACACATTTAACTTTAGCTCAAATAACTCCAGCTCATTAAACGGTATAAATAACAGCTCATTAGCAGAGCACTGGTACATATTTCCCTCTCCCAGCTAAGCAAGGCTTATTATATACTCGAGCACTGTAGCCTTATCCTGCCACAATTACCAGGCTTCTATGCTAAGCCTAAGTAAGAAACTGCCACTGAGCAAACAATGGAATTGGGCCTGTACGTTGCCAAGCTCTTGGCAACGGGTTCATACAATCTTTAAAGAGCCCATTTAAACCAACTGCAAGTTTTCATAAACAAGACCATTCTAACACTTTTAATGATCTGGTTTATTAGGCGTTTTGCATAAACAAGCTTAGAACTCTTCGTTCCTTGTTAGAAAGATTCATATCTTAACCACAGTCCCTTTAAGAGATTAAATATGAGTATCTTTGGGAGTATAGAATCCTTTCTAAAGTATATTTTAAAGTATGGATTTTAGGATCACTTTAAGGCAATCCAGCCACTTTAGGGGCAAAGAATCAAAGAATAAGATGGAGTTTGCAGTTGAAAGATGCATTCAAGTAAGTTACACATATCCTCACATTCTTCATCCCCATAATTCCTGTGGGAAATTACCCTAAGGAAGCAATCAGGGATGAGCACAAAGATTTATGTCCAGATGTTTATTGGGGTGTGGTTTATTAGAGATAATCATTGGAAGCTTCTTCACTATCCAATCTCAGGGATATAAAGAAATAAAACATGGACTATCCAAACGGTAGAATATTATGCAGCTACTAAAAATGACATTTCAAAGTATTTTTAAAGACTTGGAGAAATATTTACTATATAATATTGAGTGGGGGAAAAGTAACACACACACACACACACACACACACACACACACACACACACAAAACAGCCCAGCTGGTGTGGCTCAGTGGTTGAGCATTGACCTATGAACCAGGAGGTCATAGTTTGATTCCCATTCAGGGCACATGCCCAGGTAGTGGGCTCTAGCCCCTATAGGGGACATGCAAGAGGCAGCTGATGGATGATTCTCTCTCATCATTGATGTTTCTATCTCTCTTTCCTGCTCCCTCCCTCTCTGAAATAAAAATTAAAAAATAAAAATAAATAAAAAAACATAACAGGCTTGGCACATGACAGACATGCAAAAAGGAACTGTGTTGCATTAAATAACATATAGAACAGATAGCAAGTCTATAAGTAGACATACACACGCATAAATAAGCAAGCATGAAGAGAAGAGGAAGAGGAAAAATATCAACACGTCAACAGCATTTATCTCTCGGTGATTCTATTACATATGAGTTATTTTCTCCTTTTTTTTCTTCTGCTCATGTTTATATTCCAAATTTTGCAGATAATAGTAATCACTAATGTAGTTGGGAGAGAAAAGAAACATGATAAAAACTAAATTAAAAAGCAGGTGTGTACGTGAAATTGCATTGAAAACGGAATTTGGAAGAGTAAGTAGAACACAGCCGACGACAGCAATAGCGACAGCAGGAGCAAAGCTGGCAGCAGCTCACAGATGCTGCCCCCGGATGGGTGCTCGAAGTGAGGCCAAACCAAAACGCAGGGACTGGACGGCCCAGCCGTTGCATTTCCACAGCAAGTCTGTAGCTCGCCTGCTGTTGTGCTGGGATGATCTGTGAAGTCTAAGCAAACCTGTGCTCGTGTATTCTACTCTGGTTACCGAAAACCACTAGGAGGCCAGCAGCCCCAACTCTTCACTGGAGCTTCTTCTTGCTTGGGGTAGAGAAAGGGCTATTTTGTGTGGCACTGGCTGGGCTGCAGAAGGCCCAGGTCTGGCAGCATGAGGCTGTCTCTGTGCAGGGTTAGCCAGGAGTAACATCTCAGTTCAACCCTGAAATGGAAAAGGGTGAGGCAGTAAGCTCACAGTCTCCCTAAAACTGTGGGCAGGGACAATTTCCCCGCTGTTTGATGCCCTCAGATGGCTTCCATAGACTGAAGTAAACATGTCTATATATGAGGAAGAAACAAGTAGCTAAAAAAAAAAAAAAAATCTAGTACTTTAAAAGATACACATGAAGTCCTCTCACTACGTCGCCATTTAATTACGTTAATTAGAAACCAGCCTGCAGGTAAGACTTTGGGCCTAAATATGTCACAACAAACTGAGGTCCTAAGATCCATGACACATTGAAAGTCTCTCAAAGCCTTAGTGTCACAGAGAGAGGGCACAAGCCCCAGGCTGACCAGCCAGGGTCTTGCTTAGGGTTGACCGGGACCTTGACTTCTGTCTGTGAGCTTGAGCTTTCAAGGTGCACCTCGCCACCTCCCTCTCCCCCTGTGACCGGCAGAGAGCGGACTTTCCGATCTGCACTGACACCATCCCACCCATAACCACCTCCTGTGGCCTTTTCCCAGCAGAACGTGTTTCTGCCCTCGCCAGCGCCCACTTCTGGGAAACACTGCCTTCCGCCCTGCAATCGCACGAACCTGAGGCAGCCAGCGGCCGCGTGTCGGCGAGCACAGGGACAGGATACAGCCAAACCGGGCCGAAAACAAAGACTCAGCCACTGTCACAACGAAACAGGCCAGGCTGGCTGATCTGCAAAAGCTCCCGAACCAGCCACCAGCCCTTCAGAGGAGATTGAAGATGGAGGAGGGGGGGGTTCTATTTTCTCATCACCACTTGCCACGCCAGCCTGGTTTTTCTGAGGAACAGAGACCGTTTCATCTACGTTCCTCTTGTTTCATGGCCCAGTTCCTTCCCACGTGACTCGGTTATCTAAATATCCCCGTTACCTCCGTTTCCTCACGGGCACATGTGTTTCTCAGTCTGTCAAACCCCACAAAGAAAGAGCCCGGGTGTCAGGTATGTCAGCACCACCAGGAGTTCATGCAAAGGATCCAAAACTAACCCAGAGATTCAGATCTTCGCTCAGGTTGTCTAGCTCAGCGGTCGGCAAACTGCGGCTCGCGAGCCACATGTGGCTCTTTGGCCCCTTGAGGTTTTAGCAAAGGCCACCTTTGAAGTACCTGTACCTACCTATATAGTTTAAGGTTTAAAAATGTGGCTCTCAAAAGAAATTTCAATCGTTGTACTGTTGATATTTGGCTCTCTTGACTAATGAGTTTGCTGACCACTGGCCTAGCTCCTGAAATGGGTCTGGTAAGGGAATCTATTAGTGCTCTTTTTCTTTTTAATATTTTTTTATTGATTTCAGAGAGGAAGGAAGAGGGGGAGAGAGAGAGAAACATCAATGATGAGGGAGAATCACTGATGGGCGGCCTCCTGCAGGCCCCCACTGGGGATGGAGCTCACAACCTGGGCCTGTTCCCTGACCAGGAATAGAACGGTAACCTCCTGGTTCATAGGTCGATGCTCACCCTCTGAGCCACGCCAGCGGGCTCCGTGCTCTTTAATATAGAGAATGTTGGCTTCACCACAGCCCACCCAAATTCAAGTGATTCTGCTAGCGGAAGGCTATTATTTGCTTGAATGACACAACAGACTCTCCCGGAGGGAGGCAGCAGAAATAGCGCCCTCTCCTCTGTGCCCGAAAGCCACTTGACGCTGCTGTGTAAAACCATCGAGAAACTGGGCAACAGGAAAGTGGCTGGGGAACGGTCCAAGGCCGTTCTCCACTGTGGGGCAGAGCGGCACCGGTGCCGACTCGCTCAGCTAGGCTTCCTCCGAGGGCACGCCTGAGGTCGTAGCCCTTCAGGTACTGCAAGTGCGATAGCCATGTAACCACTGCGGGGCCGGTTTCTCCTCCGCTGAATGAGCGGTGGGATGGCGTGTGTTTTGTTGAGGGGCTCCTGGGGTTGGTGTTGTTTTGTTTTGGGTCCTTCCCAGATCTAAAAAGTCCCCAGTTCAGCTCAGAATACATGATTCCCACAGTTTCCAGGAAAACATTTGCGTAACTGTCCCCGGAGGAAAGATATTCGGCAACAAAGCCCTTCAGTTTTTGGACTGAACTGTTTCTCCTCCCCCCGCCCCACCCTTCCTACTGATAGAGTAAGCCTGTCAATAGCATGAGGGCTTACGCTACACGTAAGAAACATGTAAGCACAGGTAAAACACTGGAATGAGCCAGAACAGCGGTCGGCAAACTCATCAGTCCACAGAGCCAAATAGCAACAGGACAACGATGGACATTTCTTTGGAGAGCCACATTTTTTAAACGTAAACTTCTTCTAACGCCACTTCTTCAACATAGACTCGCCCAGGCCGTGGTATTTTGTGGAAGAGCCACACGCCAGGGGCCAAAGAGCCGCATGTGGCTCGCGAGCCGCAGTTTGCCGACCACGGAGCTAGAAGGAAAAGCTAACTCTTGAGACCAGGACGCCAGACAGGATGAACTATTCGCTTGAGATGCGTTAGGGAGGGCCCTGCTTCGTGGCAGAAGGAGGGGAAGACCGTTCTGTACGGAAAGGATAAAGAGACACTGGAGTTTGAAAACAGAAAGAGACAGACGTTCCGACGGAGGGAAAGCCACGTGTTCGCTGAATGACTGTCCTCCAGCACCCCATTCCCTCCCCGGTCCCCAGAGCAGGCGTCTGCCCCGTGTTGGAGGAGCTGCGAACCCATCCGCCCTCCCTTCTCCAGGAATGTCCCCAGTGGCGTCCGCCCCCTGTCCTGGCCTTAGCTCTGCTACTCGCCTGGACCTTACACACACTGGACAGGGCATTCTAGAGCAGCGGCCGCCGACCTTTCGGACCACCGGTTGACGACCGCTGCTCTAGAGCCGTGTGGATTGTTTACCTTGGTTTTCCCATCTCCACCCCATGATCACGCTGATCAGTTCCACCGCTCCCAAGCCAATAACCAAGTTCAATGGCCAGTGCTCCATGAGGCCACCTGGGACCCACCCCACAGGCCACTCCCGCCCACCTCTGTCTCATGCTGGAGGAAACCTGCCCTTCTGGGCTTAAGGAAGGAATTGCAAGAAGCTAAATATTAGATATCCAGAGGGAGAGAGAGACAAAGAGTTTCCAGAAGCCCCTGTCGACTGCCCACAATATGCCATCACTGGTACTTACACTAGTTCGAGGGGGATTTCTGCCACTGCACCCAACAAAACCCTGGCTAATCCATCCATGCACAGTGCACACTGATGAATATAAAAGACTCATTTAAGAAGGGAGAGCCGTTTGAAACCCGTGAATAAAGCCACGCGTTCTGGCACCGTGAAAGCAAACGGGATCCTGACTAAGGTTCTCGAGAATAAACAGGGTCCGGGGCGACCAGGAGATAATTAATCCAAGTGGATCGTGTAGAGCGAATCACCGAAAAAGGACCCTCTGCCGCCGTGTTTGTCGCAGGAGAAAACACCGAGACGCACAGGAAGCTGCATCTCATCCCCGAGGGAGGAGGAAATCAGAGCCGCCCGGCAGGCAGGAGGGAAGGGCCTGAGAGAATTCGGAGGAAGCCGAGAGGCAGCGGGCGCCCTGGCGAAGAGGCCCTCCATTGTCACAAGCGCTTCCTATCGTCCTTACTAGCAGCGTAACGAAGGAATAGCCCAGCGTCACCTCTTTTCATGTCGCCAGAAAAGTCTGCGCAGCATAAAATTACTTTGAAATCGATCCAGAAAACTTACATAAGAATGGAAGTATACAATATTTGTAAATGAAGGAAGAAAAGTAGTCGCCGTATAATCCTTTTCTATAGCAGGTCTAATTCCCTCGCGGCTTTTATGTCTTCTCATTTACCGCATTCTTTAAATCTGAATAACGCTATATGTCCATTTCTTCCAGGAATACATTTCTGTCATTTCCAGGACTAGATATTTGGTTCTATAACCGATGGTGGTATGATCCGACAGGGAGTTAGATTAGCTACTATTATGTTCCTGGTATCATGTTTGTGGGCCTGGAAAATGGGTTCTCTAATATAATGGGTCTTTCTTATTTCTCAGCCTTTTCCCCCACCCTTCACAGTATTGTCAGCGTGCTTTTCGAGACGAGGAATACGCCCTCGAGAGAGAAATGTGGCGGAGAGCTGTTGCAGGTGGGCACCGGCACTTCGTTTGGTGGCTAGACTCCATCACAAGCGTCCCGCACTTGGGCTGGGAGGCCCCGCACCCAACGGTGGGTGCCTCTATTGGTTGCTGTGCTGGCTGGTTCTCCCTCTGGGGAAAAAGAAAAGGTTACAAGCACAGCTCCCAGCTAATGCGTTTGGTTGGCCCATAGCAACCAGTCTCAGATTCACATTGACTTAATGTGAATCGCATTAAAACCTCTTAGACATTCAAGAGTCTTTATTAAATGGGCATTCAGAGCCCACTTTCTTTGACTCACAGGTAGGCTTACAAACGATCATTGACATTTGAGACATATTATGTGACGTGAACGTTGTTTTTTAAAAAAATCAGGAGAACATAATGCTTCTCCTAAAGTCACATAATTTGAATTATTGTAAAATATCACTGCTAGGTAAGGAAACCTTTTTTAAAAAATATGTATTCTATTGATTTTTTAACAGAGAGAAAGAGAGAGAGATATAGAGTTAGAAACATCGATCAGCTGCCTCCCGCACACCTCCTACTGGGGATGTGCCCGCAACCAAGGTACATGCCCTTGACCAGAATCGAACCCGGGACCCTTCAGTCCACAGGCTGGCGCTCTATCCACTGAGCCAAACCGGTCAGGGCAAGGAAACCTTTTTTAACATAATAGTTTGGTTATGCTTTGGCTAGCAGGCCTGACACACTCCTGCATCAGCCTCGACTACCGAGAGAAAAGTCACCGCTAACGAGGACAGCCTAACTCTGCCCCCACCTCCCGCCCCTCCAGGGGGGAATTCCCGAGGGGCAGGAGCTGCAGAATGAGGGGGAAAACACCTGTCCTCAGCACCATCTTCTCCAGGTGCTGTTTTCGGATTTTAATTCTTGTAAACCTGGCGTTTACATCGACTTGTTTTGTGCTTTCACCTATTACTTACACAGTCAACAAGTTTTAAATGCCAACAACATTTTTTAAAGTGTGATACATGAAGAAATACATGAGCCCACAAATGGGTAAGGGACACCCCCCCCCTCCCAAAAAATGGTAGATGCACTTCCATGTGTGTAATAACATGCATCTGGGAAAAGAATATTCTATCTGTGCTCATGAAATGTGGGCTGCTCGGGTGTTCACCTAAAGAAAAAAGAAAGGATCTTGGTCCCTAAGACTGTTCTCCGAGCATGTATATATTCTAGAGGCAACTCAAGCCCTAGGTTGCCTCAGACAGGGAGTAAGAACCATCACACATTACCATTCCTCTGCTGGAAGTGGCTCTCTGGGGCTTATGTTGACCACAGTTTGAAGATACTTAGAAAGGAAAAAAATTAAACAAATGAAAAAGGAAGAAGGGCAGAACCGTACCCACAATTGGCATGTTCCTCCTTGTAAACATCACAGTTTTAACCGGACCGTGGAGAAAAGTCACGGTTTTTCAGGTGTCATTGCTAAAAGTGAATTCCACTGTCCAGAGACGACCCCAAAGGGTCGGCCTGAACAGAGAGCAGAAGGAGACGTCCTCCTTCTTGTGGGCTTCCGAGGCCTAAGACACCTCCCCGTGTTCACAGCAGCCTCGCCACTGAGCACGAGTAGTCTGACCTCCACACTGACGGCCCAAACGTTCGGAGGTCGCAGCATGGAGAAATGGCTGACGGGGAGGGCCGCGGGCTCCAAGTGCCACTCTCCTGCATGTTAACCAGGACCCTGGGCAATTACTTGGCATCTTTTCTAACCTTTCACGTGAGGACAACGATGTCCACCTTCTAATAGTTGTGGGAGGGTTAGAAGTTAGACCAGGAACAGATACATAGCAAGTGGTCAAAATATTAGTTATCATAGTCTAGGCTCATCTATAATAATAAAAGAGTGATATGCTAATTAGACCGGACAGCCGAATAACCTTCCGACGTCCTTCTGGATGAAGCTGGGGCTGCGCGGGCCGAGCCCCTTGCAGGAATTTCGTGCACTGAGCCTCTAGTATTTGAAATAAAAAAATTAAGTTCTCTATTTAAAGTCAATATCTAGGGAGTGGTCTTTGTGCCCTTCTCAGACATTTGAGTTTCTAATGCTTCCAAGACTACCCAGGTGATGAATTTGGGCTCATTTTGTTTTGCTGTCTTTTTTTTTTTTTTTTTTTACATGTTTTTATCGATTTCAGACAGCGGAAGAGAGAGAGAGAGAGAGAGAGAGAAACATCGAGGGGAGAGAAACATCATCCATCGGCTGCCTCCTGCACACCCCCTACTGGGGGATGCAGCCTGAAACCCAGGCATGTGCCCTGACCGGGAAGCGAACCCTGACCTCCTGGTTCATGGGTTGACGCTCACCCACTGAGCCACACCTGCTGGGCCATTTTGTTTTTCTTCATTATGCTTTTCTATACTCAAAAATCTAACACCGTACACTTTTTCAAAGCCTCAAAGGACTTTGAAATACAAATTCAACTTTCTTTCCCTTTTCGGAGAAGAGCCCAGGGCTAGCCGTGAGTGGCCACACTGATTGCGTAACTCCATCACGACCACCCCCTTTCCTCACGGCTACCAGTCGCAGCTCCGAATCCAAAACAGGTGAAGTTTATCACGGATGCAGCCGGTGACTTCCTGTTCGGAAGAAACCACAGCTCAGAATCTCCTGGATTCTTCTGACACAGAGGACCCTACGGCCAAAGCTTCGTGCGTGCGGTGGAGAGGGAGAGAGGAAGGTGACCTTGGCTTGGATTTACTGTGACCTTTAAGTGTTGGATGACAGCCGCCTCTGGGGATCCCGGGGACCAGATTTGAACAAAGTACTTGTGAGGAGACTTGGATATGAAATTTTATGCGCACACATTAAATTTTCTTTTTACGTCCAAGGTAAACGATAAAATAATCCTGGTAGGGTTCATCCTTTGAAATTAAGTGAATAAAATAATACCCAGTGAATTGCATGTTTTTCGGTGCATTACATTTAAAAGTAAAACTGGTTTGGGGGAATTTGCTTCCCAGGGAAGAGGTCGTTTTCTTTGACAAGGACTGAAATTTTGACCCCAAAACAGACCTAATCATTTGGCATTTATAAAAATGTGCTTTTCTGTGCTTGGACTTAAAAAGGTAGAAATTCCTGTACTTAACCTTAAAAATGATACTTTGCAAACATTCTCTGCTAAGGCTATGAACAAATTCTCCCAGCATAAACTTCTAAGGAAAATCACTCCCACTTGCCCAAAAAGTAATAATTCCTGCTTTCTGGCTTCATGCACTCTCTAGCTTTCTCCCACCTGCAGTATCTCACAGAAGACAACTTGCATAGCTGCCCCTGGAGGACTGTCTTGCAAGGCAACGGCCTGGCTTCAGTAATTCTTCAGTAACGTCTCTGTGTTTTTCTAGGACAAAATGATCAGTGTTCTTCATTACAGTGAACCCATTTACAAGCTGCTGTGCAGTTTATAAATCCCTTGGCAAGAAACCAACTGTGTATATTTTAAAATAGGCTGTCGGAGCCAGAGGGAACCTTAGAGTCGCTCTCACCAGGCTGCTGCACATTGGAATCCCCCAGAGAGCCTTTAAAAATACGGACGCCGTGTCATACCCCACACCCGTTAAATCAGAATTTCTACACATGGGGCCCGGGCATCTGCATTTTCAGGAGGTCACCAGCTGATTCGATGCATAGTGAGGGTCAGATACCCCAGGTCTGGCCCAGCCACCTCATTCCACCAGGAAGGGCACTGCGGCCCAAGAGCTGTCATGTGACAGTTCTTTATTAATATATTTTTTATTGATTTCAGAGAGGGAGGGGGAGAGAGAGAGAAATATCAATGATGAGAGAGAATCATGGATCGGCTGCCTCCTGCACACCCCACATGTGCCCTGACCAGGAACCGAACCGTGACCTCCTGGTTTCCTAGGTCAACATTCAACCACGGAGCCACACCATCCAGGCTGCGTGACAGTTCTGAAGTCACGCAGAGAATGAGCCGCAGAGCTGGCGTTAGAGCCCACATCTTCAGATTCTTTCTTCTCTGTTACGCTACCTTCTTTCATACCTGCATATCTCCTTATGGAATCAGATATCAGAATCAGATTCTAAAAATTGACCGCAGTTTGGACCTGCTTCCCTGGGGGCTACAGAGAGCAGCTCCGCGGGGGTCGGCCTCACGCTGCCTCGATGGCCAGCGGTTCGCTGCTATGACAACTACATCCCGTGTGCGATGGAAACCCTCCTCCTGCCACCTTCACCAGAAAACAGCAGCCTCATGCTCCATCTATATTAATGCTTTGCTTTATTGCTTCCGCCAAACCCTGTCCTCCGATGCTTCTCTTTAAAGGAGATAATGACAACCTCCCTTTAAGAACGTCGTTCGGTGGTAAATTGAATTTCTGGCGTAGGCATGAACTGAGAGCTTTCGTATAAAGAAATGGCCACAGGGCAACTTCTAAAAGAAATCATTTGCTGACGGGAGGTCTGGAGCTCTGCTTCCAGGGGGGCCGCAGACACAGGAGGAGCTGGCAATGAGCCCGGCCCCTCGAGTGTGGTTCTGGAAAGGGATAAGCACAGTAACACCCCGGGGTTAGCCAACACCTCCCCATACACAACTTAAGGTGTGAGAACTGCTGGCGGGCCTGGTCCTCAGGCTTGTCCTGCCTGACTCCTGTGTACGTCCCAATCCTGCAAAACTGTTAAAAGCAACCACAACCGTGTTTTCGTTGTAATACAAGGTAATCCCCTGAGGCAGGAAGGAAAAGACGAGGGCCTGTGAAAGGAGGGGCCAAAATCACAGCAGAGTTGAAGGAGAACTGGCCCAGGAGCAGAGACCTCAGTCCAGCCCCGCTCCCGCATCACATTCACTTGTCACGTGTGCTGGGGCAGGTCCAGTGCTCTTGGGGCAGGTCCAGTGCTCTTGGGGCAGGTCCAGTGCTCTTGGGGCAGATCCAGTGCTCTTGGGGCAGGTCCAGTGCTCTTGGGGCAGGTCCAGTGCTCTTGGGGCAGGTCCAGTGCTCTTGGGGCAGATCCAGTGCTCTTGGGGCAGGTCCAGTGCTCTTGGGGCAGGTCCAGTGCTCTTGGGGCAGGTCCATTGCTCTTGGGGCAAGTCCATTTCTCAGGGCTTCATTTTCCTCGCAGGGAACGCTGGGACAACATCCGTCCTGACTGCCTTATGGGTTGGTTTTTGAAAACCAAACAGCTAATTTACATAAAAACATCCTTATAAAACTGCACATAAATGCAGGCACCACTAGAAAGAACAAAAGATTAAAGGGGACCTATATCACAAGATAAGAAGTTAAGACATTCAGGTATTAAATTCCTAAAAAAAAAAAAGATTTGACTAAAGAATGAGTTAGCAATATAATGTCATGATGAACCGCCATGACTGTGGAGTCAGACAGACTTGGAGTCAAATCTTCGCTCTGTCTGCCCAGCCAGTGTGGCTCAGCAGTTAAGTGTCAACCCCAGAACCAAGAGGCCACCAGTTTGATTCCCAGTCACTGGGGCTCGGTCCCCAGTAGGGGGTGTGCAGGAGGCAACTGATGGATGACGTTTCTCTCTCTCTATCCCTCTCTCTCTAAAATTCAATGAAAACATATTCCAAAACAAAAACCTGAGCTCTGTGAAGTTACCGCTCATGGCGTCGATGTCCTCACCTATTCAGTGAGGGTTATGACAGCAGGTCCTCTTGGAGGTTTGACATGGTTGACATGAGATAATCATGTAAACAGCATAGCTCAGTGGCTGGCACATGGTAAGAGCTCAAAACAAACGTTAGTTCTTGGTCACTAGTGTAACCCTAGTTATTGTTATTGTCACGCTTCCCCCACGGCACAGAGCGGAGGTGGGCAGGGATCAGGTGTGCAAAGAGATGGCATCTTGGAAGCTTTCAATACCAGACGGTCAACGTTTACCCTGCGAGTCACCAGCTCTCCCTTTCGACAACCAGAAACACTGCCGAAGGCCACATGTGCAACTCCACACTTTCTTGTTGTCCTGGTCCGACTCTTCGCAGGCTTTGAGTAATGTTAGGTAAACTGTGAAGGGTCTAGATCAGCAGTCCCCAACCTGAGGTCCACAGACCACTGGTGGCCCGTGAGGTCCGAAAGGTTGGCGACTGCTGGTCTAGATACCCACCCTCACATTCCATTCACAGCTGTATCACCATCTTCTCAGGCTCTAGATGTTAATGTGGTTTTCAAGCTTAAAGGTTAAGGTGGTTTTCAAGGTTTTCAAGGTTGAAGCATCCCCTAAGTATCAGGTCCATGTTCTACAGCAAGTCGATCCTGTAGCTAACTCAGGGTGTCTGGCAGGTATGCAGCCAATTACCAGAATTATCAGACATGATAAGCAAAGGAAACAAACAAAAAGGCGAGTGCTACTTGATGAGAAGTTACATGAAGTGTGCAGCTGTGTTCTAGAAATCTCTGTAATTGGCAATTTGTGTCACTGATCCTACCAATGCTTTCATTCGAATGGAGAAAAACAGGGGACATCACACAAAGTTAAGGCAAAAAACATTCACTTAGCCCAGCCTACGTATGATTCTCTCTCATCGTTGACTGGAATGTGAGGTTGGTTATCTAGACCAGTGGTCCCTCTCCCTTCCTTTCTGAAATCAGTAAAATACATTTTTAAAAAGTAAAATAAGATATGAGAGACCTGGCTCCATCTGATTCCTGACGCTGTCACTTACCAGCCCTGTGACTTGATTTCTGTCACTGATTGTCTCTGGGGCCAATGCCTCCGGTGTTGAGCAGAACCAATGCTGCCTGACCTCCTCCACCCATTGCTCTTAGAAGGCTCGAATGGGATAAAATATGCAAAAAACATTGTGTGAGGAGGGGTCATAGCTCTTCCCAGAAACGATCAAAATGCCCCTCAGACACTGAATGTCTCTAACCAAGGTAAAACTGCCAGAAAACAAATTTTATTCCATAAATGATATTAAATAACTGAAGTGCTGCACTTTTTTCTGCGGCCAGTATCTGATGACTTCTAAATTGAGTCAACAAAAGGAATAAGCAGAAACATCTTCCATTCTATTTCTTATAGTCTATTTCATATCACAGCTTCTCGAAGTTTAACAGTAACTCAAATTTAACTGCACTCACCTTGGATCAAGAAAAATAATGCAATTAAACAATTCAAACTACACACTGTTCAACGCTTCTTTCCATTTTCTCTCATGAGATACCACAAAGCTGGAAGGATAAGGGAATGTCTATGAGCTGTTGACTATTTTTTTTTATAACAAAATAATGTATGTGTTCTCAATTTTAAAAATATAATATACTGAGTAAACCAGAAAGCCCCATCTGTCTTCACTTCCAAGAGGTAAGCAACCATCATCTGTCTGGTGTGTGTCCTGCCAGACTTCTTTCTACGAAGTGACTATATGTGCATAAACACAGAAATCTACCTCTTCTTTTGTTTTGATATAGGATTGGAATCAGATTTCAAGAATTGCTCTACAACCTGCTTTTCTTGACTTTTTGTAGATTATCTCATGCCATGCATGCCTGCCCACCTCATTCTTCTGAATAGCATATGCTTTCCTGCTAGGAAAACACCCCAAGTTTCATTTAACCCTATTGATAGAAATTGGGCGGTTGACAATTTTCAAAACGACAAAGCTTTGCTAAACTTTTAAAGTTAAATTGCTGGTGGACTCCATTTGATTTCCTCTCTCCAACTTCCACCCAAAACCCACTTCTAGTAAAGTTCTTTCTCATATCACTTTCTTCCCAAGGATAAGAAGCATAGGCTATTTTTTTTTTAACATAGTGTGAATGCAACAGAGCTTTTTTTAAAAAAGGGTCAAAAGAGCCTGGCCGGCATGGCTCAGTGGTTGAGTGTTGGCCTATGACCCAGGAGGTCACAGTTCCATTCCCAGTCATAGCACATGGCCCAGTTGCAGGCTCGATCCCCAGTGTGGGGTGTGTAGGAAGCAGTTGATCAATGATTCTCTCTCATCATTGATGTTTCTATCTTTCTCTCCTTCTCCCTTCCTCTCTGAAATCAATAAAAATGTTTGTTTTAAAAGAGAGGGTTAGCAGTCTAGATTCAATGCTAACTCTTTCAAGCTGCATTCCTTATCCATTAATAGCATTTGTTCAATCAGGGCTGTTTTACTTGCAGAATGGGCCTCTACCTATGGGCTTCCTGTACTGAGTTAAGCATACAAACTTCAGCCTCAACACACACACACACACACACACACACACACACACACACACACAGCTAAGACCAAAGAAAGACAGCATACCTGTGAAAAATCTCAGCACACCAATAAGCATGGTCTTGGATTCTTTCTTTTTTTTAAGCACTAAATAGAATTACATTGTTAGAGTCTTCTACAAGACCAAAACTATCTTCACTTGGGATTCCCAAATTCAAATGTTTGCTGATTCCCTACTATGTGCTGAGAGGCTAAAGAGCTGTATAAGATCCAATCTCTGCCTTCCAGAAGCTATAAAACAGGAAGCTGAGGTTGACATGAACAAAACAATTCACAATGCCGAGCCATCCACAATTAGGTGAGCAAATAAAGGGTAGAGGCAATAAGTGTTCTTGGAGGAGTGCTCAGTGGCAGTAAATCGAGGGAAGTAACATCAAACAGGTCATTCTGAACAGGACCCTCAGCACTGCAGTGAGGGCTTAGCACAGGAACCAAGTGATGCGGGCTGTTTATGATAGGACCGTAAGACAGTCATTTGACCGTAAGACACACCTGGACAAGTGAATCTAAGTGTGATTGTACATTTGGTAGAAATAGGACCAGAGGACGTGGTGCTACAGTAATAACCAATGAGGTGCCTCTCCATACAGACCCCAAAGGTCCAGAATCCCCAGCCCCCACCCTGTATGGGCCACACAGGACTTCTCAGCAATGCCTCCTTGGAGGAATCAGAAGTTACGTTTCAGAGCTTTTGTCCTCCTGAAGGCTGATGGTGTGTAAATACATTCAAAACCCATCACTAAGAACCTACTGTGCCCATGTAAAGACCAGATTAAGAAGACACACGGTCCCTGCCTTGAAAGTGTTCACAAGTGTGTGTACAACCCACTGCAACTCAAGGGTGTCCTGAAGCCACTGCCTGCCTGGTCAACAGTGAGCCTTCACTCATAAAAAATAATAGCGGTGACAGAAGAGTACGTACATCTCCGTAGACCAATAAAAAAAGAGGGTATTATAAAATATTCCTTGTTTTAACTTGTTTCTGTAATGTTGAGGTTGGTTTGGTCTTCAGGGCCTAGTAGTTTCTTCCAGCTCTATAGCTACAAGTGTTGCCTATACATCCTCATTATGGAGCCTTTAAATAAGCTTCAATTCTCTTTCTCCATTTGTTAGAAAGTCTGAATCCGAGCCCCAAACTTCTCATCTCCCCCCAATAAGTAACCAAGAAAAAAGTACAAAGGGAAAGAAAGAGAGGAAGGAAGGGAGGAAGGGAGGGAGGAAGGGGAGAGAAAGAAGGAACGATTGACTTTACAGCAGCCATGGAGGAAGGAGATCACCGCAGCACATCAGTTTCAGTTCCGCGTCTGTTCAGAGTCCAGAGTGAAGGGGTGGACCGAATACTATTGTCTCTGGCATAGAAAGAGCAAAGGTAAACCAGCCTTCAGAAACATGGCAGGGGAGATGGGGAAGCAAGGCGCTGCTGTGTGTCCCTCACCAGAATCCAGGGAAACAGAAGGAAGACCAAGTGCCCGTTGACGCGCAGGCAGTGACGGCGATGGCGATAGCACAGACCGGAGCTGGTGAGAGGCAGGCAGCACAGGCTCGCTTTGGAGGACACACAACTCCTTCAAGTCGCGTGCCATCAACTGTGGGTCTCCTGTAACAGCTGGCTGCATTATCTTTCCCCCTAAGAACAGACCCCTGTCCTCACGGAGAACTGCCCCTTGACGGTTCAGGACTAGTCGCTCTGCTTAAGAGGAAGGCACAGCCCTGGCCGGCGTGGCTCCGTGGGGTTGGAGCATCGTCCTCTGCACCAAAAGGTCGTGTGTTGGTGCCATTTGGCTCTCACAGGATTCTCAGAGCCTAACACAACGCCTGGCACACAGCAGGCGCTCAGTGTTTTGCGGAGTGAATTAACAAGCAAGCCCTGTCATGTTCGGACACCCTGCACAGCACGTGGGCAGACCAAATCAGGAGGCGGTGAAGAGGATGGGCAGTCTGTTCTGAAAACTGCCTAGTCTCCCGGCTCTAGTGTTTTTAAGCTGATTCACCTCGGCGAGTTTGTTTATCCAGGTCTGGGCTAGGATCGTGACCCTGCCAAAGACCTGGCCCTCAGGTTAGCGTAATGTGATAGAAAGATTCGGTCCATGGTGTACAGAAAACCCCAAATGGGCTTGAATAGGACAGATGCCTACTTCTCTCTCATTGTAAACAAGGTCTAAACAGGAAGTTACCCAGGACTGGGGTGGTGGTCTAGGGATAAGGACCCAGGTTTTATCTCTCTCGCTGCAAAACTCACCTCCGCATCTGCTTCTGGTTCTACTTCATGACCCATAACGGCTGCTCAAGCCCAGCCATCCCATCCAACTCCAGGCATCAGGGGGCCAAAGGGGGCAGGGTAATGAAGGGTGATGTTCCCCTTTCTGAAAATGTCACCCTTAAGTCCCTTAGTTAGAATGTAGTCACACTCCTACCCAGTGACAAGGGGAGCTGGGAAATGCAGTCTCTATTCCAGGAGAGGTTCTATTCCCTATAAAGAAAGGAAGGCTGGATACTGGGGGACGATCGGCAGTTTCTGCACAGATTTGCCAAAATATTGGAGGGGACCTCGTTTGCTGTTCCTGGTATCAGCAGGTCTCTCCTCAAACGGACATTATCTAAGCAAGAAGGACCAACCGAGGGGGATGGGGGGCCTGTATATCCAACAGTGAAAAGAAATTTGAGCGTTGACATGAACACGCTGGTGTCTGCCGTGCGAGATAACCAAGCGCCGTCATCATGAGTTGGGAAACGGGTGTTCCGTGTTGCTTTGGTTTTCTTTTGTATCTTCACGACGTTTTTGCACCATGGACACTGTCACACCCTTCCCACCTTTCCCCACGGCGGCCACCTCTCCCTGGTCTGGCTGCCAGATTGGTTCCTGGACACACATTTCCTAAGCCCGCACACCTGCAGCAGCTCCCCCAGGCTCGGGCACTAGTCGAAGTGACTTTCGGGCATTCCCTCATCTCGTCCTCACTACAACACTATGAAACAGACACAGCAGGATCCTTCTTCCCATTTCGTAGGTGGAGGAACTGAGGCACAGAACAGTTTAGTCGTTTACCCACGATTGCACAGCCAGGCAGTAGCAGAGACGGCACTGGGGCCCAGGTGGTCCAACTCCAAGCCCAGTTCACAGCACCCGTTTTCACAGCAACACAGTAAAATCCAACCCCCCAGCCGAGCGGTCAGGTATCTGTGCGCCTTCCAGTCTCTTCCCCTCTTCTCCCCTTCGCTTGCTCCTTCCTCTTGGCACAGCCGGTCTCAATGCAGCACTCACCATCAATGCGTGTTGACTGAATGAATGGCCATGCTAATGAGTGAACAGTCAGTTCCGATTTCATTCAATCATAGTCCTTATGTTCAATGTCATGGGGGCTGGGGGGGGGGGGGAGGGGCGTGGATTTCAGCTTCTGCCCAGGAAGTCTGATCTCTGAACCTGACACCAGGCAACAAGGAAATCAGGCAAGAACTTGTTAGGTTAATTACTCATCCCCTCACTGCCAGCAAGGGCGTCCAAGCAAGCGGGCACTAACAGGTCTGCATCCCACACGGGCTATGAGCCACACTGGGTGTGGGGGAAGCAGGAGGAGCTGGGGAGAGGCTGCTGAAATATGGCTCCCCAATGCAGGAAACAAATGCCTTTCAATTATACCCTCTTGTTCTCTGGGGGGAAAAAAATTTTTTTTTTTGCCAAATCTATCACAGGGCCATCATCTTGGCAGAAGTCCTGGTACCATGAGCAAAATCCATTGCTTTATAGAAATGGTGGCTGCAGGTGGCATAGAGTGAAAACCTGTAGAGGGCCGTCTGGGAAGGCACCTGGGCATTTCTTTAAATTGCTGTCAGCTGAGTCCGAGGCGACTGGCAGAGCCCTGTCTAGGATACTCCCTCCCCAAGAAGGCGGAGAGTGTTATCAGCTTGGCCTTCATATCAGCCCCAGGTGTCGGCCTAGTGGATTTTGATATGTAAATCTAGGCAAGCACCAGGAATGCTAGGGCCTACTCAAGAATGCAAATGAGCTCCTTTGATCTTAAGTTTTGGTGATACTTCCTGGGATTTGGGGATATAAAATAAACTTGCTGCGTGGGGCTCCAGGGGTCCCAGCCTCTCCATCAGAGAGGATGGCGTCCCACCTGGCTCCCAGCTTTGTTTCTATCTTTCTATCTGGTCTCTTTCTTTTATTTCTTAATCTCCAGCTCCTGCACTCAGAATTAGACCCGTTCCTTTTCCATGCTGACGCGGAAAAGAGAGAATACCTCTACAAAAACCCAACCTTCATTCACAGTGTGCTTTACAGGAGACCAATCATCTACACGGAACCTCCAACACCATCCCCACAGCAACAGGGGCCGAGGCTTTATTATTCTCCCCACTTGGCTGACGAGATCTGACATGCGAAGGTGAGGAGGAACATACCCCAAACCACAACAGACTGGTGACAGCCACCCAAGCCTCCTCTCTCCAAGTCCAGCCCAACTCAGACCCAGAGTCCAAGCTGAGGAGTGGAGACGCGGAAGAACTGGGAAGTGGCTGGCACCAGGGCCCTGGGTCAAGGTCTCTGCAGGCGAAGGCATTCGCTCCGTCAACAAGAAGTAATGGTTCTAGACAGGGCCTCTCCTTCCTCATCGTCCCCTCCCCCTTAACATTTAAATGGATGAACTTTAGGCAAAGCAGATCGCCCTCCATAATGTGGGTGGGCCTCATCCAATCAGGGGAAGGCCTGAATAGAAGACAAAGGCTCCCTGAGCAAGGGGGAATTCTCCAGCAGACTGCCGTGGGACCGAGCGGGACCCACTCCAGTGAGAGCTGTGTCAGCTCTCCTGGGTCTCTAGCCTGCTGCCCACACTACAGATTCTGGACTTTGAGGTTTCCCCAATCATATGAACCAGTTCCCTATTAGATACACACTAGAGGCCCAATGCATGAAATTCATGCAAGAGTAGGCCTTCGCTGCCCCCCACTTCACCTGGAAGGTCATGCGGAAGGTTGTCTGTCCGGAAGGTTGTCTGGACAGTCATTCCAATGTTCAGCCATTTGGTCGATTTGCATATTATGCTTTTATTAGTATAGGTATACATCATTCACATACACATACACTTATACATGCTATGGGCTCTGTTCTGGAGAGCCCTGACTAATCCAGGGCCCAGCCTGCAGGATGGAGAGCTGTGGGAGCAGATCTCTGCAGATGAAGAAGGCTCTCCAGGCAGCTGAGCAGGAACTGGAAGCAGGAGTAGCATCTGGTGTGCTTGTGGAGGGCAGCACTGAAGTGCATGTGCTTCGAGGGATGATGGCGAGCTGCTTGACTTGAGTGAAAATGTTTGCTTAGGGAGAACTCACGTTCCTAGCTCTACTGGGAGAAGGAGTGTATTATTCCTGAAAATTCTATAATAGGTAAGGAAAACGTAGTATAAAGCTCACTTTGGTTATGAAAATCCCACCTGGTAACACATTGGACAAGTAATTTTTATCACTTTAACCGTCTTAAAATAGGGCAGGATTCACTTTCTGATAGAGAAAGAACTTCCCAGTTGCTGTTCGTGGGGAAGAATCCAGTGGCACCAGCATGCTTTTATTCCAGCAGAACCCGGGGCAGTAAAGGTCTTCGTGACAGAGCAAAGGAAAAGTAGAACTTCCTATTGTGTTTTTATTTATATATTTTTTATTGTTGATAGTATTACAGATATCACCCATTTCCCCCCCTTTCTCCCCCTCCTCCCAGCCCCTACCCATCCACCCATGTCTTCAGTGCCCTACTGCCCATGTCCACGGGCTATGCATATCTATATATATAAAAGCCTTCGCGATCATTCAACCGTTTGACCATCTGACTGGTAGCTATGATGCGCACTGACCACCAGGGGGCAGATGCTCAATGCACAGGCATAGAAACATGGAACAGACTGATGAATCTCAGAGGGAAGGGGGAGTGGGGAGGGTGGAAAGAGGTTAACCAAAGATCTTATATGTGTACTAGAGGCCCGGTGCTCAGATTCATGCACCAGTGGGGTCCCTTGGCCTGACCTGTGGGGATCAGGCCGAAACCAGCAGTCTGACACCACCTGATGGGTCCCGGATTGCGAGAGGGCACAGGCCAGGCTGAGGGACTCCACCAGTGCACGAATCCGTGCACCGGGCCTCTAGTAACTATACAATTTCTTTGCTTTATCTCTTCTTGTTCCCCCAGCCTCACATCGAGGGATGTCAGTCTGTTCCATGCCTCCCTGTCCTGGGTCTTACTTTATTGGTCAATTCATTTTGCTCATTAGATTCCACAAAGTGAGATCGTGTGATATTTGCCTTTCTCAGTTTGGCTTATTTCACTTAGCATAACCTATTTGTTTTAGATATTTAATTTCAGCAAACACGTCCATTAAAACACACAATCTCTTCATCAGCTGCACGAAAGTTTATTTTTACATAGAGAGTCAAAATATTTAAGCTATAATCTTATCAGGGCTGAAGCTAGGTCATCCATTACAGAGCTACAGGTTTACATTCACTCTCACCAAAATGTCTACAGCATTACAGTCTTTATTTGGAGAACATTTTTCATGTCGATAGTGGAAAGTATACAAGTCCATATACATTTCACTTTTATCATCAACGTAGCTTTCAAAGAAGTTTCTAGGCTCAAAATATACCAGACAGGTATTAGCCAAGGTTAAATTTTATTTGTATTTTTAATATATTTTTATGGATTTCAGAGAGGAAGGGAAAGGGGAAAGGAGGGAGGGAGGGAGGGGAAGAGAGAGAGAGAGAGAGAGAGAGAGAGAGAGGGAGAGAGAGAGAGAGGGAGAGAGGGAGAGAGGGAGAGAGAGAGAGAGAGAGAGAGAGAGAGAGAGGAACACCAATGATGAAAGAGAATCATCAATCGGCTGCCTCCTGCACACCCCTGACTGAGAGTCAAGCCCACAACCCGGGCATGTGCACTGACCAGGAATTGAACCATGACCTCATGGTTCATAGGCCAACATTCAACCACTGAGTCACACCGACCGGGCTAAGGTTAAATTTTAAAAATATTATTTCTATAATGAAAATCTTATATCTGAAATGAAAGACTAATAAAAGAGTGCTGACTTATTCCATAAATTTTAATCTACTTATGAAAAAAACACATTTATTTTAGTGGCATAATTTTTAAATAATCACATGAGACCATAACAATTAAACTTACCTTAGGATGTTTTGAGCTGCAAATATGAGAAACGACAACTAAAATGTGCTTAAGCTATTTGGGCATTTCTTTTGCTGAACAAAACCTCTTGAGGTAAGTGGCTCTGGGCGGAGCTCAGTGGCTCAGTGATGTTATCCCAGAGCCAGGCTCTTTCCTTCTTTTTGCTCGGCCACCCATGGTCGTTGGCGGCCATCCCCTAGTGACTGCAAACAACACGTCGTCATACAGGGATGGCCAAAGCAGGAACGCTGGGGGCAGGAGAGCTGACAAGTACATGCCCTCCTGGGCCTCTCTCTTTTTTCAGAGGGGAGGGCTACCTTTCCCAGAAGCCCCCAGCTGACTTCCCATTACCTCTCACAGACCAGAACAAAATCACTTGCTCACCTCTAACCCAATTTGTACCAAATGGGAATAGGGCTGCCTTGATTAGCTGGGCATCTTACAGTCAGGTGCCTGAACAAAAGTGGGTTTCTGTCACCAAGGAAGAAAGTAGAGTAGGCAATCAAGAGTGCCTCCCTGGGTATAAAATAATAGCTCTAATTGCTGAGTATTTTTAGTACTAGGTACCTTATTGCATACTGTATATGCAGCAGGTCACTTCACTCTCACCAGTGAGAGGCAATTATTAGCTCCATTTTCCAGATGACCAAAGTGAGGCACAGAGAGGTCAGATAGTTTCTCCCAGGTCTACACCTGGTAAGTGGTAGGTATCCATTTCCCTATAGTTTAAATAGGGTTTAAATCCAGATATCCAACCCCACATCTTACAAAGTCTTGGCTTGAATAGCTACAACATTTTTACACAGAAAAGACAACTGAGGTAGCTAGAAAATTCAAGTTGGGAGGTAAGATAGTACAAGGAGAAAAGATGTCAAGTCCTTCAGATTTCCAATGAAAAGTGTTTTATTTCACCTATCTTTATTGCATTACTAGAGGCCCAGTGCACGAAAATCCATGCACTCAGGGGGATGGGGTCCCTCGGCCCAGCCTGTGCCCTCTTGCAGTGTGGGACACCTAGGGGGAATGTTCTCCTGCCAGCTTAGTCCCGCTCCTCAGAGGGATCTGCCTAAGCCGCAGTTGGACATCCTTAGCACCGCCAAGGAGGCAGGAGAGGCTCCCACCACTGCTGCTGTGCTCACAGCCGTCAGCCCTGTGGGAGCACACTGACCACCTGTGTTGAGCGTCTGCTCCCTGGTGGTCAGTGCGCGTCATAGCAATTGGTTGTTCGGCCGTTAGGGTCAATTTGCATATTACCCTTTTATTATACTAGATGCTGAGAAGGAAAAGCATTCCAGGAACTGCAAACTTTATAATGACCCTTTTAAAATGTCTTTCATTTATTGCTAAAAAAAATTTTAATGTTTTAAAATCCACTTATGTTGCCAATACCATGATAAAAGTGTTTGTTAATCATTTTACATATTTCATTATAATATATGTATATACATTTTATTATGTCTTATTCCAAGCCTTTTTCTTTACTTTCCATAGTCTTCCTGACTATCATTTGGGACAGCTAGAAAATAATCTAATTTTATTTATCCATTGTGGGCCATCTACATTTTTTTTCTAATTTTTTGTATCAGAAATAATAATGCAATAAATGTCTTTTTCTTATAGTTTTATTCTTCTTTAGGAGTTTTCCTTTAGAATAAATTCTAAGTGGGATAACGTGGTTGAAGGATCTGACCATTTGTATAATTTTTCTATCCATTGCCAATGTGATTTCCAAAAGAAGAGAGCTGTCAACACTGCTGCCAGAAAAATAAGAATTGACTCATTTTCTGAGGTCACATACGCTTATGTTGATGTATATCTATGTTAACTTAACAGCCATTAAATGGCTTCTCCTTAGTGTTTTGACTGCCCTTCCTCTGATTCGGAGTGGAACATTTCTCTGTAGGCCCGTTTGCAAGTGCTCCCTCCTATGAAAAATCTGTTGTTATTCTTTGCCCATTAATCTTTTGGGGTCTTCGTGCTGTTGCGATTTAGATGTTTTAAAACAAAGTTGGTTTGATTTCATTTCTGCAGACTGTATGCAGACAAAACGACCAGTCTGTCTAGACTTACCCTTGGGCGGACCCAAATTCCAACTCACTTCCCAACCTCCTAAATTTCAATAACTGAGGCAGAAATGTCAATCTTGGCTTTAAAAATATGAACAAGAATGTTTCTACTGCTCAATTTCCCCCCAAAATAAATATTAAGATTACTATGCTCAAAAATTCTGAGAGTAATAACATTTACATATCGATCTTTGTTTTCACGGTGGACTACACAAGGATTATCCTTTCACTGTGGGATTTTAAGAGTTGTTTTGTGTTTTTATCCTGCAATTGCTAGGTAGGTGCAAAATCAAAGGTGAAACGGCCGTATCTTCAGATTTTATCTTGCTGAGGTAGAAAAAAATTCCTCGAAAACAACATACTGCCTGGCAGGTGTGGCTCAGTGGCTGAGCATAGACATAAGAACTAGGAGGTCACAATTCGATTCCGGTCAAGGGCACATGCCTGGGTTGTGGGCTCAATCCCAACTAGGGGGCGTGCAGGAGACAGCCAATCCATGATTCTCTCTCATCGTTGATGTTTCTCTCTCTCTCTCTCTCTCCCTCTCCCTTCCTCTCTGAAATCAATACAAATATACTTAAAAGAAAAAAAAGTGTATATATTTTTTAAAACCCAACATATATATAAAACAATAAACTCTTTCATCGTTGAACAAAAAAGAAAAAGCATAATACATTGTTTGCATACTTCTTTAGACTTCACAGTTCTGCTCCCCTGTTACCTAAATATTTATTCCCAAACCAAAATCCCTGAGAGAGGCTTTTAAAAATATAGATTCCTGCTCCAGGTCTCACAAACCACAATCTCCATGGCTACAGCCTGATCATCTATTGCTTTTAAAATATTTCCCAAGTTTTCACATAGTTTGGCTTCAAAATTCTCATTTTAAACTAAATCTTAACAAGAACCATAAGGCTAATATTTATATTCACTTGTAAGCCCTGCTGAGCAAAAGCTGTGTTTACTTCTCTTGTGCTTCGAATGGAGCTCTTAAGAGACAACTGATACTTTTATTTATATATTTATTTATTTATTTAAAATATATATTTTATTGATTTTTTACAGAGAGGAAGGGAGAGGAATAGAGCGTTAGAAACATCGATGAGAGAGAAACATCCATCAACTGCCTCCTGCACACCCCCCACTGGGGATGTGCCTGCAACCATGGTACATGCCCTTGACCGGAATCGAACTCGGGACCCTTCAGTCTGCAGGCCGATGCTCTAGCCACTGAGCCACACCGGTTAGGGCACAACTGATACTTTTAATCTTTTACCTAAAAAGAGCAAAGGCAACACTTACCTCCCTAATTTATCCTCAGGTGCTCCCCAAAGACAAGTCATCACGAATCCTTAGTCCTATTACAAAGTGGTTTTTGTCATGGTTGCTGTTTGTTTGCTTAGAAATGACCAATCCCTCTTGTATGGGGATGGTGCAACTATGAGTCATTTATTTTTCCAAATAACTGTTTGGAGGGAGTTATTTTTATCCTTCAGGTACAATTGAAAAGGGATTTTAAAAAACCCAACAGGTGGCATTCCCAGTTTATCTACTGGTCATTTTTGAATTCTGTCCCTGCCATGCATTATTAGAATCTTATTCTAAGATGTCAATGAGCACAGTGGATAGTCTGTTAACGCATCTAATCATGTCCCTATCCACATGATTCTGTTGCTATATTTTACCTACAGGCGTACATACACTCAAACACACAGTAAGTCCTCACTCAACGTCATCGATCCATAATTGGAACTGAGGTGAAACAACGTCTAAGGAACTGAACCTTACCGTCGGCTCACTGAGGTAAACAAGAGTTACATCCCATCTCATCAACGTCATCAAGAAACAGCGCCGAACAAAACGATGGTACGCAGGTACCTGCTGTATTCCATATACGTCAATACACACGGCGGGTAGTTTAATCATGTCTCAGTAATGTTGATTCCCGCATTACTCTATTAGTGTGAGCTGTTCCACATACACACACACACATACACACATACACATACATATATACACATACCCACACATACACACATACATACACACATACACATACATATACATATATACACATACCCACACATACACATACACACATACATACACACATATACACATGCACATGCACACACATACACATACACACATATACACATACACATACCCACACATACACACATATACACATACACATGCACACACCTACACATACATATACATATATACACATACCCACACATACACATACATACACACATATACACATGCACATGCACACACATACACATACACACATATATACGCATGCACACATACATACACACACACACACACGTGGAATAAATACATTAAAAAGAAACTTGGATGAATGGGACAGCCAGGGGATGTTCATTTCTGGAGGTAGAAGCCTCTAAGTTGAGTCTTTCCTAGCTCTCGGGAGAATTTCCCCGCAGGCGCGGGAATCACAGGACAGCGCTGCGGGGGGCCTGGACGGGGTGGGAGAAGGCACTGTGGTCGGAGCGCCCCCCGCTTTGTCGCCCAGGAAAGGGAAGGCGCCCCGCGAAGCCGCGAGGAGACAGAGCATCGCGGTGCGGTCAACGAGCGGGTTAACTATTCAGAACACGGTGGCCCCCAGAACTGGCTAAATCTCCAATCTCATTCTCCCGTCTCATTCTAGAAACAACGTTAACCACCAGTGCAGGGTCCTGGGACGGTAAGGGGAATGTTTCTTGGCTGCACCCCGCCCCCAGGGGGAGGATCCACACCCAGCTCTGACAAGGCGGCACATCTTCTGGCCTCAGTAACTTACACCAGCTGCACCTCCCGTCTGCAACGGGCCAGGAACTGGGTGCTTCCGGAACCGCCCCTCCCCCCACCCCCACCCCCACCCCCTCCCCCAGCAGCAGCAGAGGAGCTATCCCACATGCCAAGTTAAACTGATTTCCCTCGCGGCCGCATTAGCAATTCTTGCCTGAGTCCCTTCGGAGCCCTACTGTACGGATGCATTCGCTTTCACATCAACATCAATGTTTCTTCTAAAACTGTAGGGAAATGGGGGCTCCAGGAGGCAGTACTAGGCGGACCACAGCACTTCTCATACCCAGGGCGGTGCACGCGTATCAGATGGGAGCCTGAGCCCAAGTGCTCCCCTCCTGACACCTAACCACGCCCACAGAGCAAGTTCCCAGACCACGTGTGCAGTGTGCTTGGACCCTGAGCCAGGGAAGCTGCTGGCGCAGGGGACCGCAGAGATTTCAGGGAAGGTGAGGAGAGAAGAGAAAGTGAGATGCAGCCTCTCTTTGGCTGGGCCTCTGGCTGGGCCTCTGGCAGCCAAAGGTTCAACCATGTGGTCCCGGAGAGAGAAGGCATGAAGGTACGGGACAAGACGCAGAGGAGGGGAGCAGAATGAGCGCTGCCTCCGTCCCTGCAGCATCTCCTCTGGGCTGTCCCCCTCCTGGGCTGGGCCCACCTGTCGGAAGGTCGGCCCCCCTGAGCAGGTCACCCCAAAACACCACAAAGAACTCAGCCTGAGGAGCATGGGCTAAGTGCTGAGGAAGGCTCAGAATAGCACCCAGGGCCGGCTCACCAGCAGGTCCATCACTCCTGCTGCGGGCACAGCCTTGCCCTAACAGCCCTGAGATTAAAACTAGAAACACAAGGGCGTCAAAACCAAATGAACAACTAACGGTGTGGGCTCCTACCTGGGTACAAACCAGGCATTCCTTCTTCCCCAGCAAGAAGGGACCAGTCTCCCCTGCCTGGCTTTGAACTGCCCTGGTTTTGAAATTGAGAATCTGTGGATTGTAGTGATGGGTCCAAAAGGAAAAACTGAAAGAAGCGGAAAAAGAACCACGGGCCTGTCTTCAGTAGTGCGGGAACTTCCTTTTTCTCCAGGTTGCTCCCGCTGCCCGTGTGGAAGGAGACACCACCCCCTTTGGTGTCTCTTTCCAGGGCTGCCCCACTGCAGGCCACACTGCCACCAGGACAAGAGGCCACAGACAGTAGGGCTGGAAACGTGACCGGTAACGACGCACCTGATGGCAGCCAGAGCAGGAGGCTGCACTGAACCGTAAGGACTCTGCCAAAGAAAAAACCGCCTCACACTTAGATTTTAAAGGGGTAATTACTAAGGGCAACTTAAGAATAAGAAGGAATCTCTGTCTGGTCTAAATCTAGAAAAGCAATTGGAGGAGAGTCTTACAATAATACTCCGAGGCTATAATTTTTTAACGGGATGTCTTTTGCACGCGTGGTTTGACGGAAAACGTATGGGTGACCTGAGACAGAGTGCCCAGTTCATACCATGGCCACTGATTCCTCTAGCTGGCAGGAAGCTAAGGCAAATGAGAGTAGAAATAAAAAAGCGAAAGATTGCAGATGGAGAAAAGGGTGCGTTTCTAGCAAACGTCCACCAGGCTGGTTTCTAAGTCACCAGTTTATGTGAACGTAAAACAGAACGAGCCCTTACGTGTCAGGACCTTCCGTAGAAAAAACTGGGTTTCCATGACATGTCTTTGGCTATGCGTCTTTAAAAGGCCTTTTGACTTTAAGGCTCCAAAATCGAGATAGTGTCCATATACGGACAGTTTTACAAAAGGTGCATGTGGGCATAGCCGAGCCAGAGATAAGACGCTTTGGGCAGGAGTGCAGACATCAAAGTAAAAAAACCAAAGTGCAGTTGGTCCTTAAATCAACTTGGAAAAGATGAAGGGGAAGATAGACGATAATCGTGAACTTTACGTTAAGCATGCACTTATTATTTTAAAAATAATAGACTTTAAGATCCACTCGGAAGAAGACATCTCAGACACAGTCATCTCCCCTTGAACACATTGAAAACAAATGGCCTAGGCATTTCAGAAAACCGCACGGGAGACAGAGGGTGCAAGGGTCTGTGCATACACAGAAGTCCAAGTCCTACGTTAGGCCACGTACTTCCTGTGGCTTCTGAGCCCGCCTGACCCCAGTCCAAAGACTTCCACGCGTTCCCACTGGAGCGCGAGCCATGCTGAGAGGGGCTTCCGTCTTCCCAGAGACCACAGATTAAAGGCAAAGCCCCAACGGGAGGATGGAGAAGAAACCGGATTCGTGCTGTGGGCGCCTCGGCAAGTGCCGAAGCCAAGGAGCTCAGGTGACGTCTCTCACCCTCTCCAAGCAGCCCAGGCGTCGCCGGAACGGGAACGGGGGTTAAGACGTGAGCCCGCCCCCTCAGAAGAACGCACACGGCTTGCACGGGTGTGGAGTGCACCACGCAGGTGCCTGAGCTTGGGCAGCTTCTGGGACTCGCTGGCAGGCGGCTGCCAGAACTGCATGGGGTGTCGTTCAAGTCAAGGTGATGGACACTGTTTTAGGTCCTTTCGCAAAGGACGTCAGTGGGCCAGCTGTGGGCCCCAGGCAGACCCACGAGGAAGGCTGGATAGCTGTCAGTCCAATGTAACTTGACAATCATTGTCAAGGTATTCCGTGTGACTCAGTGGCTGAGCGTCGACCTATAAAGCAGGAGGTCATGGTGCAATTCCCAGTCAGGTTGCAGGCTTGATCCCCAGCAGGGGGGGGTGCAGGAGGCAGCTGATCAACGATTCTCTCTCATCGTTGATGTTTCTATCTCTCTCTCCCTCCCCCTTCCTCTCTGAAATCAATAAAAATATTTTTAAAAAAACACACAAAGGCACACAGAAAAGTGTTTTTACTTGATAAAACTCAGAGAATCAACACAACAGTACTAGTCAGCATTTTACTGATTATTATAAATCTTGGGGGGAAACAGTCATGACTTCCTTCAGCTCCATTTTCCTTCTCTTTCATTTTTAGTAATCTTCAAACAATTTCTTTTTTTTACAAAAGCCTTTTTTATTGCGGCAAAATATACATAACATAGACGTTATCGTTTCAACCATTTCAAAGCGTAAAATCAGTGGCGTTAAATACATTCACATTATTATGCAGAATTCTTTCCACCCTTCTATTCGGAAACTCTGTGCCCACTGAACAATATTCCCTCCCCCTAGCTCCTGGTTACCACGATTCTACTTTCTGTTTCCGTGAGTGTGACTACTCTAGGAGCTGCATGTAAGTAGAACCACACGGTATTTGTCCTTCTGCGTCTGGCGTCTTTCCGTAGCTAATGTTTTCAAGGTTCATTGAAGTCGTGGTCTGTATCAGAACATCCTTCCTCTTGAAGGCAGAATCATATTCCATTGTATGGATGTGCCGCCTTTTGTGTATCCATTCATCTGCTGGTGGACATTGCTGTCGTTTCCATCTTTGGGCTACTGTGATCATGCTGGGATGATCATCGGAGTGCAGCTATGAGTTCCCGCCTCTGCTCTCAATGTCTGGGGTATCTATCTACTCAGAAGTAGAATGGGTGGGTCACATGGTAATTCTATATTTAATTTTTGGAGGAACCACCACCCTGTTCTCTGCTTCTCCAGTAATAGCCATCCTCATGGGTATGAAGTGGTATCGCATTGTGGTTTTGTCTTGCGTTTTCCTGATGATTAGTGATTGTTCCACTTTCTTTTAAATGGTGTTTCAAAATATGTCTTCTTGTGTTGCTTCAGTATCCCTTTTTGTGGGGAAGACATGTCATCACTGCTCTAAGGAAACACCCATGAAAGGCCCTGGGAACTGAAGAACTTCCCACACACTAAAACCGAGAAGCCAACGTTTCCATGAGCTGGATCGCAACCAGGCACCAAAACCTTGGGACCTGGACATAAAAGATATTTCTAAAAATGTCCCCCCCGCCCCCCCCCCCCCCCCCCGTTCTTAAAGGCTAGGGAAGGCAGCCTTCGACACAGTCCTGCGGAAGAGTCAATACTGTGAGTGTTTACTGTCCAAGGAGTTTCACCAGATGAACTAGGGAGTGAAAAGCAGGATGGCCCCAGGGCTCCGGGATGTGAGGCCTGTCCATGGTCAGGCACCCTTCCTGCCTGAGGCCTTCGGTGATCAGCTCCTGCTCACACAGACACACAGGTGTGCTCCCATGGCACCCTCCCAGCTGCACGAGGAGCACACACACTGCAACAGATTCAGCCTCCTCACCATAAAAGTCGTTTCATAAACCAAAGAAGCCAAGACAAACAGGCACTTAAGAGAGTTGGGAGTTAAAAGTCCAGCTTTGAGCCGAGCCCTGGCCAGTGGGCTCATTAGTTAGAGCGTCAACTCGTGCACCAAGGGGTCTTGGGTTCAATTCCCAGTCAAGGGCACATACCCCTGGTCAGACACATGAGAGAGGCAACTGGTCGATGTGTCTCTCTCACATCGATGTTTCTCTCGCACTCCCGCCCTCCCTCCCACTCTCTGAAGAGTAATGGGAAAAGTATTCTCTGGTGAGGATCAACAAAAACAACGAAGTCCAGCTTTGAACCAGCCCCGGGTTGCTCGATTCTAATCCACCAAGATTTTCCAAACTCCTGCTGATAACCTCTTCCTTCCCCACTCACGCTGATCTAACCCTCCTTAGGCTGCCTGAAAACATTCTGTGTTCTTCTTTTCACTGTTAACTCTCCTTTAGTTCACAGTCATTAACTCAACAGGGTGTGAGCCTCTGCCCCGGAGCTGAGCCAGCAGGACGGACTCGCCATGGAGGTGTAGTCTGCCTTCCCTAGTCCTTACTTTATCTAAAATCCCCAAGTACCTCCTGGGGCTTAGAGCTGCCCTTTGCTCATCTATAAACAGAGTCCCTGGCTATAACTCATTAAAAATAATGTGGCACCATGAAGAGAGAGGCCGCACTGTCTTATATGACCTTGAACAAAATCACTTGTTTCAGGGGCCTCCCTGAAAAATGGCAATAATATCTTTCCTGGAAGCAGAGCCCTGAACCAAACAACCTTTGAGAGGGAAATTCATCCCAGGCTTTCTTGCTTAAAAAAAAAAAAAGAACATTTTTTTCTAAAACGTTTGCCCTAAGTCTTTATGCTCAAGATGACACTTTGATGCCGGCGGGTGGTCATTACCCTGTCTGTTCTGTCGTCGGTCATTCCTGACGCATCTCCTGGAGAAAGTTTAAGGTCCTGGGACAACGAGGGACCTACGGACTCTGAGACTTTTCACTGCCAAGCAAAAGACCCGAACAGCGCTGGAGACACAAGGTATACTAAGCTCCATATTAAACAAGAGACCGGGCCTGCTAACGCTTCCTACACGGCCAGAAGACGGAGCCTGGAAGCCTCGTTCACCCTGAGGAGGATCTGAAAGGCTCAGATGTCAAAACCCCCTTCGCTGCGTGTGATGGAACAGGAGAAAAGCCAAGGGCAAAACACAGACACACCCAAATCTAGAAACCTCAACTAAAAATCTATAGCGTACGGTGCAAGCTAGGCTTTGCAACAGGATCTGGCCTGGCTGGCGTGGCTCAGTGGCTGATCGTCGATCTATGAACCAGGAGGTCACGGTTCCATTCCCAGACAGGGCACATGCCCGGGTTGCAGGAGGCAGCCCCTCAATGATTCTCTCTCACCATTGATGTTTCTCTCTCTCCCTCTCCCTTCCTCTCTGAAATTGATAAAAATATGTTTTTTAAAAAATAGAATCTGAGTGTCAGTGACAGCTCACTTCCTACCAAGCAGAACAAAACATTCATATACTTTTATACAAACAAACCTTCCTGGCCATACAGTGGTCCCTCTGATGGAGCACTTTGGGCAGAGAACAATAAACAAAATCCAGACGGGAAGTAGCCAGAAAGGAATAAATGGCCGAGCTTTCTGGCACTATGTCCTGGTGGAGAAATAAGAGACATCGCTCTGTTTTAATAAGATTCGTTTAGAGCCCAGGCCTTTAAAATTACTTATTAATATGGTTACTCACAGGGGGTGGCGGAAGTTATAAATGAGTTTGTCATGTGTTGGCTCCATTCCTAGAATCAACATCAGAGTCAACCCTAATGGCCGACCACTGACAACTCCAGAATCCAATCCCCATCCAGCACGAAAGACTTCCACCTGCTCCCCGGGGCTGGCCCTTTCTGAAGCCCTTTCTCATTTTGATGCATACGGGTTTGCACGCATGGAAATTCCATGTGAAAATTCCAATATGCCAAAACGAGTCCCTTCTTCCCACCAAAAAAGCATGTTTAAAGAAAGTACAATCCCTTTTCACTTAATGACAAGACAGCCAAAACCTACTTTCCCAGCATGGGCATCGGAACAACACGCTCAGCAAGACGTAAACACTGCCTGTGTCCTGGTGTGGCTTGTGCATAACAAGTGTGCCTCTTTAGAAGGAGCAGTGTCAACTCTGACTTCCCTAAAAGCCACCGTCAGCCCAGCTACACGGAAGAATGGGCTGCTATTCCTGTGGGGCACAGGCTCCTAGCTGTCTCCCCAGTACCCATGCTCCCTTTCCTCTATCGAAATGAAGGTTTAGTTGGGCACATGGCTGCCAACCTAAAGGGTATGTTTCCCTTACCCGGCCAGTGTGGCTCTGTGGTTGAGGGTCGACCCATGAACCAGGAGGTTACAGTTTGATTCCCAGTCAGGGCACATACCTGGATTGTGGGCTCCATCCTCAGTGGGGGGCGTGCAGGAGAGAGCCCATCAGGGATGTTTCTCTCTCATCATTGATGTTTCTATTTCTCTCTCCCTCTCCCTTCCTCTCTAGAAATCAATGAAAAATCAAAAAAATAAAAATAGCCCTAACCAGTTTGGCTCAGTGGATAGAGCGTCAGCCTGCGGACTCAAGGGTCCCAGGTTCGATTCCGGTCAAGGGCATGTACCTTGGTTGTGGGCACATCCCCAGTAGGGCGTGTGCAGGAGGCAGCTGATTGATGTTTCTCTCTCATCAGTGTTTCTAACTCTCTCTTCCTCCCTGTAAAAAATCAATAAAATATATTAAAGAAATAAAATAAAATAAAAAGAGTACATTTCCCAGCTCCCCTGGCAGGGAAGTAGTCACGTGACTGGGTATGGGCAATGGGATCTGAGCCACAGGTTTTAAGGAGCTACCCTCTCCTTTCTTACTCCCTTTGCTCTAGTGGTGGAAACTGGGGCAGCCATCTGAGCGGGAAGGTGGGAGCTGTGAGCTAGAGATGTCAGAGCAGTAAGAGAGAAAGTACCTGTATCCCCAACAGCAAGACTTGGTCCGCTCTTGCTCAGATCTATCTAGATGAGACTCAGAACATTTCTGTGTTGTTATTTTGACCAAACCAGTCTCCTAACTGATGCATCTCGAAGCATTCTGAATTTGACAACTATTGTTTGTTTTGGTATCTGTTCCTTAAAATAGAAAGCACCCTACATTTCTTGAAAGTTTCCACCCTGTTTTCAGCATCCATGGTCAGTGTTTGATGTTGGCTGCAGCATCAGTCTTGTGATGTTAGTATCAATTTTCACTAAAAGCAAGATCTACAATAAGAAGTCCCCACAAAAGCAGCTGCCTCCCCTCGCTCGGGCATCCGTGCGGAAGGAGGAAGTCTTCACCGCCTGGCATCCGTCTCACCCACCTAGCCAAGCGCGCATCTGGTCCTCACCTCCCTCCGCCAAGCAAGGTGGGACACCTGGACACTGGAGTCCTTCCCGACACTTATACAACGGGAACCGGTCTTCTCCCCAACCCCGGAGGGCAAAGAGAAAAATCTCATTTGTATAGTTCAGGAAATCAAACCCACGACTCTAGAGAACAGAACAAGATACTTAGGATAAAACGACCAGATCGGATTTAATACGTGTTTTGTTTTTTTCATTTAAAACAAAATTACATCGCAATGTGTCAATCTAGATTCATCATTGTAACAAACATACCACTTGGTGGGAGCAGTCGTTAGTCGGGGAGGCTTAGGGAGGACAGGGGGGATAGGGGACATGTCTACACTTTCCTCTCAATTTTGCTGTGAAGCTAAAACTCTAAAAAAATAGAGTGTTTTTTTTTTTTTCAAGAAAAGAACACAGAATGTTTTAAAAGACACTAAACGTTCTCACTTTTGTAAGAGTCACTACCACTTCCTTGGCGGGATGACAAGAAGGGTGCAAGTCGGCAGCCAAAACCCAGAGCGCCCAGGGGGCCTCCTGCAGAACCGAGTCCTCCGAGCGCCCCTCGGTCCGGATCCTAAGCTCAGCGCAGCCCGATGCCGAGTGAAACTCACCATCACCCCCCTCCAGGCCGGAGGCTGTTTCTTATTTTAGTCACAGAAATGCTCCCGTGCTTCCTGAAGTAAAAGCTTTTTGAAAATGAAAGCTTGAGCTGTGTGGGTCTCTTTCTGTACTGCCTCTGCCTTGTCTAATAAAAATGACTGAGGGTTTTGTGTTGTGGCTCCTTAGCGCCTGACTGCAGGCTCTCTCAGAGGCAGAGAGGGTTATAATTGGGACCATTTATGAGCGGAGCATAGTCCGTGTTGCCGAGAGGCGACCGCAGACCAACGGGTACCACTTTCCTCTAAGCTTTGAAAGAGCACATCATTCCACGATATTACAAAGAAAGACAACAGACAGGTTTATTTTTTATCCTATTCCAACCCACGGGCTGTATTCGCCGTATAACACGCCATCCATGTGTCCACAAACGGAACTTTAGCGGTGAAGGTATTTTATCACATCCTCCGAGGACTAAAGCTTAAAGCCTACGTAGTTGGCTTGTGGTCATTAAAACTCAGTCCAGAGTGCAAAGCATATGACATATTCCACAAAAATGACCTTCAGTAAAAAATAGTAAGCCAGATGCTCCGTTTCGGAGCAGAAAGCCACCCACTGGGTGCAGGCAGGGGAAAGCTGAGCATGGGGCTTTGTTTTCTTTCTTTTTTCAGAGATAGAGATAGAGATAGAGATAGAGATAGATTTATTTCACAGAGAGAGAGAAGCATTGATGAGAGGGAGTCATTGATTGGCTGCCTCCTGCACGCCCCACACTGGGGATAAAGCGCACAACCCGGGCACGTGCTCTGACCATGAATGGAACCGTGACCTCCTGGGTCATAGGTTGACGCTCAACCACTGAGCCACGCTGGCCGGGCATGAGGTTTGTGTTCACAGCAAAGCCACTGCGCAGGCAAGGGGGACCCCTCTGAGGGTGCTCGCAGCCGGCCAGCTGAACCCACAGTCAGTCTTCCAGGGACCAGTGAGAGGCGGCCAGCTACAGAATTCTTCACCCAACACCCCCAATTTCAGCCCTTTCTGATTAAGGGCCAAAATAAAAGCTGCAGTAGCTGCTCATTTTGATAATTTAGAAAGCCTCAAATGACAGCGAAGAGCTTTCTAGAAGCATGCCAGAGGGAAGGGAGGGGGAGGGACAACCACAGGGAAGATTCTAGCCTTCAGAGTCAGTTAAGCCACTAACTTCGAGGCTGGTCTTGGTCTGACCCAGAAAGCCAGCGGTGAGGAATTCGTTTCAGAACTGATTACACAAACATTACATCACTCGACTTCTTCCACCTTTTATATTTAAAATTCGGGCTTTTCCACACACCACACACACAATAAACTTGGACTTGTTCTTCCCTCTTTCTTTATGCAAACTGAATGGCGCCAGCAGCCCAGGACGTGACCGTGGAAGTGGGACTCTCCCAGCACGGGCACAGAAGAGCGTCATGACCCCATGTTCTATTAAAAATACTTTTTTCAAAAAAACGTTTGAGCCCTGACTGGTGTGGCTCAGTGGATAGAGCGTCGGCCTGTGGACTGAAGGGTCCCAGGTTCGATTCCGGTCAAGGGCATGTACCTGGGTTGCGGGCACATCCCCAATAGGGGGCGTGCAGGAGGCAGCTGATCGATGTTTCTCTCTCATCGATGTTTCTAACTCTCTATCCCTCTCCCTCCCTCTCTGTAAAAAAATCAATAAAATATATTTTAAGAAAAAACACAAAAAAACAAGAACATTTGAGCCTCTCAGTTCCTGGAGAGTTTCTGGGCTCCAGACCCAGCCTTCTAGATTAATCTCCAGAGGTTTTGTCTGTTTTGCTTTCTACTGTATCTTCAGCCCCTGGAAAAGTACCTGGCAAGCAGCAGAGGCCCGTGACACAGTAAAGAAGTGAATGAGTAAAAGCTTAGCCCTCAGAAATGGGGAAACAACTTCTACATCAGCCATTTCGGGCGACATTTCCTCACCCTGTGCGGCAGCACCCTGCCCGCCTTCCTGAGGACAGGGCAAGGACCGTGACCGCGCGTTTGGCCCACGGTGAAGGGTCCGCACTGGGGACAGCCTGTATTTCGGAGATGCTCTCGGCGCGTCTCAAAATGCCAAGTCCCCACGGAGTTGTTCAGGTAACGTTTCAGCTCTTTTATGCTTCTACCACTTTCCCACCCATCCCTGCCAGAGAGAAAGGGGGCGGGGGAGGCAGAAGAAGGGAAAGGGGGACAAACGGTGACGGACGGATCACAGTACACAGCTGATGCATCATCGAATTGTACAGCTGAAACCTGGATGATTTTATGAACCAGTGTCACCCCAATAAATTCAATTTTAAAATAATCATACAAGAGAGGGAACTGTCATTTACTGTGACTTCCTGTGAACCAAGCACGGTGCTGGCATGTCTCACATTCACTGTCTCGTTTACTCCCTACCTTAGGTCTACAAAAGCGTATGTTATGCCCACTTACAGGTGAGAAGATTGAGACCAAAGAGGTGAAAGAGATTGTGTTGAGTCACACAGCATGGCTGACAGATGGCGTTCACTGTGAAGAGATCCGAGTCCAAAATCCCTCTTGCACCAGCACACAAGAGTGGAGCTGAGAGAGAGAGAGGGGGGGGGGGGGGGGGAGAGGAAGGGAGAGGGAGGGAGAGGGAGAGAGAGAGAGAGAGAGAGAGAGAGAGAGAGAGAGGGAGAGAGAGAGAGAGGAAGACCGGGAGTGGTGAGCGGGGGTCTGCATGTCTGTCGCATGTTTCTGGTAGGTGGAGGAGCCGGCCTGCCCTGACGCCTTCCCAACATGCGCTGCTTCCAAACCACAGGGCGAGGCCATCAGTGGAGCAGGGCCCAGGGGACCGCCTCCTGCTCGCATGTTTCAATGCTCGTGTCCAACAGGAATGACCTACAGCTCCCTCTCCAACCAGCCGGCTGACTGGCCAGGGCTCTTAACTCACGCATCTCACAGGGCCTTAGATTAAGGGTGGTTTGGAAAAGACATGAGACTCCTAGATAAAACAAGAAATGCCCATTAGAAAAAAATATCCAGGTTCCAGGGGAAATCATTAAGCTTTGGGCGCTGCTTCCTGATCTGGGTGCTTGAACCCGGGTTGTTGGTGGGATGTACGCTTACCACACCATTGTCCTCTGTATGCACAGTGACAGGTGTGTTCGTGGAATGTACGCTTACCACACGCATTGTCCTCTGCATGCACAGTGACAGGTGTGTTCGTGGAATGTACACTTATCACACGCATTGTCCTCTGCATGCACAGTGACAGGTGTGTTCGTGGAATGTACGCTTACCACACATGCTGTCCTCTGCACGCACAGTGACAGGTGTGTTCGTGGAATGTACGCTTACCACACGTGCTGTCCTCTGTATGCACAGTGACGGGTGTGTCGGTGGAATGTACGCTTACCACACGTGCTGTCCTCTGTATGCACAGTGACGGGTGTGTCGGTGGAATGTACGCTTACCACACGTGCTGTCCTCTGCATGCACAGTGACAGGTGTGTTGGTGGAATGTACACTTACCACACGTGCTGTCCTCTGCATGCACAGTGACAGGTGTGTTTGTGGAATGTACACTTATCACACGCATTGTCCTCTGCATGCACAGTGACGGGTGTGTTGGTGGAATGTACACTTATCACACCATTGTCCTCTGTATGCACAGTGACGGGTGTGTTGGTGGAATGTACACTTACCACACGTGCTGTCCTCTGTATGCACAGTGACAGGTGTGTTGGTGGAATGTACACTTACCACACGTGCTGTCCTCTGCATGCACAGTGACAGGTGTGTTGGTGGAATGTACACTTATCACACGCATTGTCCTCTGTATGCACAGTGACAGGTGTGTTGGTGGAATGTACACTTATCACACGCATTGTCCTCTGCACGCACAGTGACAGGTGTGTTGGTGGAATGTACACTTATCACACGCATTGTCCTCTGCACGCACAGTGACAGGTGTGTTGGTGGAATGTACACTTATCACACGCACTGTCCTCTGCATGCACAGTGACAGGTGTGTTGGTGGAATGTACACTTACCACACGTGCTGTCCTCTGCATGCACAGTGACAGGTGTGTTGGTGGAATGTACACTTATCACACGTGCTGTCCTCTGCATGAATCTTGTGCTTCAATCAAACATTCTAGGTTGCGCGAACAGAGTACTATCACACCCTGCCCTGTTCTAATGTCCACTGGCCTTTTAGAAGCAATAAAGAGGGCCAGTGTGACTATGGGGAGAGGAGCCGCAGGTCATCTCCCCTAATGGAGGCGCACTAAGTCAGAGAAGCACTCTACTCCGGCCAGAAGGCTGTTGCCTCGGAAACGGGAGCTGTAACTACTGCCATCACACCTCGGAGCAAAGAGGGCCAAGATCTAAGTGCCTCGAGGAAGTACAGATGACTGTAGCGATGGAAGGCAGCCAATCTGCAGTAATGAAGAAGCGCATGCCAGAGTTAGAAAGTGAGAGAGAGCGCGAGAGAGAGAGAGAGGGGCGGGGGGGGGGGGGGGAAGAAGATCAAAATCAAGTGCGACAAGCGAAGCCCGATCCAGGAACGGCACGGGTGAAAGGCCATGGCTTCACTCCTTGCAGCCACTCCACCCCCTTTACCTTCCTGCACACCCACAGCTGCGGGCACCAGGCCAGGCGCAGGGCCTGCGAAGCTGAACAAGACCAGCCCTTCTGCGGGAAAGACACAGGCAAAGGGCGCTCCCCAGGAGGTGCCAGCGGCCTGGAACCACTCGCTTTGGTGTGAACGAGCACAGGAGGCTTCAGAGAGAACATGGCGTTTTAACTGGGATCAGACACAGGGAGGAGTCCCCAGGCGGAGGCCGAGGAGGGGCATCTCCCCCGGGGGAAGGGCTGGCACTGAGGAGGAGGCCTAACACACCTCCACTGTGTTTCTCAACAGGGTGGCCACCTGCTGTCTGGGCAGGACAATTCCCCTTTGAGAGACCGTCCCACACACTGCGGGGTATTTACCATCTCTGACCCCACCTAGTGATGGCTGGCGGCAACGCCCCTCATTATACTAACTAGAGTGATGCCTCCCATTCCCAAGGTCAGGGGTGGGGGCCGGAGGAGGTGCTATGGCTCCCAGGTGAGAAGACTGAGGACTTAGAGGGACAGACGTGGGGCTGGGGGGGGGGGGGTGGAGGGGGGTGCTGAGGGTGACAGGGCAGGTGGGGACCAGTACGAGGGCCTTGCACGCCCTGCCCAGGCAGCAGGCTGTCGCTGGACTTGGGGGAGGGAGAGCACACGCCAAGCACTGGCGCGGGAGGCCGGGCAACAAGCCCTGGCAGCCACGGGCTATGAGGAGGTGGAGAGCAGGGAGGATGGAGAATGAAGAATAACCCCAGGTGTAAGCCTGGACAACTGGGTGCACAGTAGGGGCACTAACCACAGGGTGAACACAGTAGGGGCACTAACCACAGGGTGAGCACAGTAGGGGCACTAACCACAGGGTGAACACAGTAGGGGCACTAACCACAGGGTGAGCACAGTAGGGGCACTAACCACAGGGGTGAGCACAGTAGGGGCACTAACCACAGGGTGAGCACAGTAGGGGCACTAACCACAGGGTGAGCACAGTAGGGGCACTAACCACAGGGGTGAGCACAGTAGGGGCACTAACCACAGGATGAACACAGTAGGGGCACTAACCACGGGGGTGAGCACAGTAGTGGCACTAACCACAGGGTGAGCACAGTAGGGGCACTAACCACAGGGTGAACACAGTAGGGGCACTAACCACAGGGTGAACACAGTAGGGGCACTAACCACAGGGGTGAGCACAGTAGTGGCACTAACCACAGGGGTGAACACAGTAGGGGCACTAACCACAGGGTGAACACAGTAGGGGCACTAACCACAGGGGTGAGCACAGTAGGGGCACTAACCACAGGGTGAACACAGTAGGGGCACTAACCACAGGGGTGAGCACAGTAGTGGCACTAACCACAGGGGTGAACACAGTAGTGGCACTAACCACAGGGGTGAGCACAGTAGTGGCACTAACCACAGGGGTGAGCACAGTAGTGGCACTAACCCCAGGGGTGAGCACAGTAGGGGCACTAACCACAGGGGTGAGCACAGTAGTGGCACTAACCACAGGGGTAAGCACAGTAGTGGCACTAACCACAGGGGTGAGCACAGTAGGGGCACTAACCACAGGGTGAACACAGTAGTGGCACTAACCACAGGGGTGAACACAGTTGGGGCACTAACCACAGGGTGAGCACAGTAGGGGCACTAACCACAGGGGTGAACACAGTTGGGGCACTAACCACAGGGTGAGCACAGTAGGGGCACTAACCACAGGGTGAGCACAGTAGGGGCACTAACCACAGGGTGAGCACAGTAGGGACACTAACCACAGGGCTGAATTCAGGAGGAGGAGCAGGTTTGGAAGGTGGAAAGAGGAGGAGGAAAAGGAGTCTGAAGCACACGTGGGACGTCCAGGTGGAAGTTCTAAGAAGCACGTGCTGAGGAGAGACAGCTGGGTTGGAAAGAAGAAAAACCTCCGTGCCCGGCCGGCGTGGCTCAGCGGTTGAGTGTTGACCTATGAACCAAATAGTTGTGAACCAAGAGGTCACGGTTTGATTCCTGGTCAGGGCACATGCCGGGGGCTGCTGGCCCAATCCCCAGTAGGGGTGTGCAGGAGGCTACTCATCAATGAGTCTCCCTCATCATTGATGATTCTCTCTCTCTCCCTTTCCCTTCCTCTCTGAAGTCCATAAAAATAGTTTTTAAAAGCTCATGGTCCCGAGGCCCCAGACCCCCAATCCCTAAGGGCTGCTTCTCTCTGGGGCTGGAAGAACAAAGTGGAGAGACAAGAAGGAGAAAGTAAGCCAAGACGGATGAGAGGCCTCACTCTCCGACAAAGAGCTCCTACGAAGTGGTCAGAAGAGGCCAGCTAACCCAATTTTTTTATTTTTTAATGACGACGTCAATATTCAAGGAAGGGAAATGTGGAAACACCAGGAACACACGAAAAGCTGTCTAACCTCTCAGCACTCGGGGAAGTATCCGTTAGTCACACAGCAGATGGAAAAATGTTGAAAGACCAGTAACACCTAAAGCTGCGGGGCCGGGGGAGCAGGGCTTCTGAGCAGGGGCAGTGACTCACTACAGCTTCTGCAGACGGTAGCTGGCAGCCCCACTCACAGATGACCCCCAAGCAAGAGCCTGCCCTGCCCAGCCTGCACACTCTCACCGCCGGGGTGCAGGGCTGGCTCCCGGGCCCTGCGGTCTCGGCCGACAGCACCTGCGGGGGAGAGGCCGCTCCTCTAACACAGCTACTTCCTAGTCTGTGTATCGCGTTCCCGTTTACTCAGCTTCCCCACTACAATGTGACCTTCGAGAAAGCCGTGAGCGCCCGCGCCTTGCACCCCGCCTGCTGCCCAGCTCCGGTGCGGTGGAAGCCCTGTTGGGACTAAGGACGTCCCGTGCAGCCACGTTTTAACAACCAAAACAGAAAACGAGCTGAATGTCTACCAAGAGGAAAAGTGGTTGAATAAATCATGATACATCCGCACATGGAATATTATAAAGATCTATATTGACGGGGGGGGGGGCGGTCCATAATACATTGTTTTGTGGGTAAAGCACTTTGTAAAACAGTTAGACTCAATCTGGCTGGAGTGGCTCAGCTGGTCGAGCGTCATCCTTCGCACTGAGGGTTACTGGTTCTATTCCCAGTCAGGGCACGTGCCCTGGTTGGGATAGATGTTTCTCTAGCATCTCTCTCTCTCTTTCTCTCTCTCTCTCTTTCTCTCTCCTCTCTCTCTCCCTCTTCCTCTCTCTAAGCATGTCTTCTGGTGAGGATTAAAATATAAATATATGTAGAATCATATTTTTATCAAAAATAAAGGGAAAAAAGTGGGTGACTATACGTGTACATGTTCAAATAAACACGCAACTATTCGTATGAATGATGAGAAGGGTATGGGAGAGGAGATTTCACTGCAACAGTGAACACATACTTTGTAACTTTTGAAAATTAAACTACTTAAAAAGGATTCTGGCCTCAAAAATATTCAACTATCATCCTCAGCACTGTGCTCCTGCTGCATTGACTTCATCTATCAGCGCGCAGTTCTGAGCGTTCACTGCTCTTGCCTGTGGCCAACCTCGTAGCCTCGCGGTCATTTCTCATCTGATTTGTTCAAAAGACAAAATTATCCCGTCACACAGCAGCAGAAACGCTGTCTTGGATTCCAGACGGCCTTTCCCTGACGGGACCTGGAGGTGACCCGAGGGCCTTTTCCATGGGCCACGGAGACCTGAGCCGAAGCTGCCCGGCAGAGCGAGGGGGAGAGGGCCGGAGCCACGGAGCCAGGCCAGCGCCGGGCGGTATGTGCCTCCCGTGGGCATGTCAGACTCCCGAGGCCGCTGCCAGCCGCCAGTTCACCCACAAACCCCAGGCGGCCGGAGCCTGGGGAGTGACATCTCCAAGGCCCGAGGTGCTCTTTAAGAGGCCCTCAATCAGATGTCCTTGCGCATGCCAGAAACAACCTACGAGGAAAATCTTATCTCAAGACAGGCAGCAAGCAGGCATGTCAAGGATTTGAAAAATTAATTCCTTCAGCTGATCAAGCGATAAACGCTGGCAACTTAAAAGGACTCAGGTATCTCTACCTCCCTGCTAATCTACCTGTAAGCGACTCCACCAACCTCAAAAGAAACAGCACAAACTGAGACAGAAGTCAGCAGCTGGGCCATCCCGACTAGCACGGGGCGCAGCACTTCACGCGGACCAAGTGAGTGGGGACGGATGAATGGTGAGAACTGTCAAGCCCACGTGGACCTCGCTGAGGGGCCGTGACATGTGGAAGGCCTGGAACCCAGTCCTCACCGAGACCGTCGCGAGGTGCTTAAACCAGGGAAGTCAGCGAAAATGCCCTGGGCCTCAGTTTCCCCATCTGTACAACGGGAATGATAACAGTGTGTGTGTTCCTCTGGGCGCACAGGTGAGGATACACACCAAGGCTGTGGCCGAGCGTGGAGAGCTGGCCAGGGCTGTGTTAGGCTGTGCAGGGCTGGCTTTGCCTCAGCTGCAGAGAGCAGCCTCCTGGAGATCACACCCTCCCAGCAGGTCCCATTACAGCCAGCACCTGCTGGCTGAGCCCAGCAATCTCAGTGCAGAGCAAGTCAGCTGGCCCGTAAGTTCGCATCCCAGGGCTTCCCCCCCAGGTCTGCAGAGGCCTCAGCCTCTTCCTCTGCCCAATCCTGCTCCCTCCCCTTCCCAGATGTTGGCCCTGAATGAGCATATTGCACCCCAAGCTCCCACGTTGGCACCTGCCTCTGGGGCGCCCCACGTGCAACAAAGCCCTTTGTCATTATACGTGCCCCAGGGCTTCCGCAATGTGACTCAGGCAGAGGCCAAGGCCGGGTTAGAAAATAAAAATCACGCTCGTAAACTTGGTTTGCCCACGTGCCGTTCATTTCAAGTATTCAACGTCTCTTCATTCATATTCACCAACAATATGTACAGACACCATGTCCCGGGGGCAGGGGATGGGGCCACAGGGTTGTGTGCTATTTAGGGCTGATGTCTTTCTTTCTTTTCTTTTTAAAATATTTTTGTTGATTTCAAAAAGAAAGGGAAGGAGAGATAGAAACATCAATAAGGAGAGAGAATCACTGATTGGCTGCCTCCTGCAGGCCCCCCACTGGGGATCAAGCCCACAACCCAAGCATGTGCTGGGACTGGGAATTGAACCGTGACTTCCTGGTTCATAGGTCGACGCTCAACCCCTGAGCCACGGGGGCCATGCAGGGCTGATGTCCTTCTGCCTCCCGTTCTCAGTGGGGTGGCCCTGCCCCTAGGGGCTGCTAACGTGGCTGTTAAGGGTGGTCATTAACAATGGCTGCAGGCTCTGCAGGTGTTTGGGGAGTGGGATCGGGATGCTGGAGCCCTGTAATACCCCAGAAGGTCCCTCTTGATGATGGACTGTCCCATGTCCCCACAACTTCCATAAAAGAGGAAAAACAGGCAGTGCCCTCTGCGCCGGGTCTGCCTCCTGCTCCCGCGGTATTTGGAGGGGACAGACCCAGGGACGCCCCTTCTTCCAGCCTCGGCCACGCGCCTGCGTCTCATCCACTCACCACCTTCAGAGCCACCTCGGGGACCAGCCAGCACACCCTTGTTGTTTTCTGCCTTAACTCCTCATTACCCACAACCAGGAGCTCCCAGATTCCTCAGAATGACACCCACCCCAGGTGGAGGCTGCGGTCACCGCTGGCCACCTTCCCCCGCAGCCGCCCCGCCTACCTGTCTCTGGGCTTCTCTTCCCACCTGACGCTGCGGCCCTGGAGGGCAGGGAGGGGGGGCGTCTTCCTGGAGTTGAAGAAGCCGAGGGCGCTGAGCATCTTAAGGTGCAAACCCAGCGCGGTGGCCGCCTTCTCTCCAGGAGGAGCTGGAGCCTCCCCAGGTGAGGGGGTGACACCCGGGACCCCGAGGAGGCCCTGGCCTGGGAGGGGAAGCCTGGCCCAGGCCCATGTGCTGCCGCAGACCCTCAGCTCCGTGCCCCCTGCAGAACCACCTCCGTGGGAGGAGGGGCAGCTCATCAGGAAGATGGGCCACACCTGCCTCCCCTCCGCAGGCTGCCCCCAGGCGGGGCTGGCGAGTGTCTCTTCCAAAGGCTCCCCTCCAGCACCCCAGGAGCCTGGGAGCCCAGAGGCCTTTGGGGGCCCCTCTGCGTCCCCCTGGGATCTGGCTTCTGCCTGAGCCTCTCCCCGAAGCCACTAGGCATCCTTTAACCACCCTGGAGCCCTCTCCCAGGCACTGGACCAAATGCAACAAGAAAGCTTTTTGCAGGAAAAGAGAGAAAAAACAAAGTTTATAAATCACCTCAGTCTACAGCTTAACTCTGCATTTTATGGCAACATTTTGCTCAGTTTTAAATAAACTGAATTTTCTAGGAATCGGATTGCCTGTAAACTGAGGGGGAAGTGTCCTGTATTCTATTCACAGTTTCTTACCATCTCTAAAACGTCATGCCAGTTTCAGGAATGTCACTCGTGATTAGTGAGCCCTCTCTATATATAGCACCTCTCTTCACCTACAATTACAGTTGTCTTCTTCTTAATAATGTACATGGAAAGGCTTAGCCCTTATTTATAAGGTTTTCTATACGATTCATCTGCTGAATGCTGCTTAAATCCAAACGAACCTGTTATAAGAGCAAAAGCCTGTTTCCTTATATCTTCTAATGCAGCTGAGCACACACTGAAATACCAGCTATTTTATTATAAATCATGTAATGTTACTTCTCCTTTATGTGACCGTTAGCGTTTGTGTCTGTCGTTTTAAATACTGTGTGTGAGGTCTCTTACCCAGGCGCTTCATCTCGGGAGGTAAAGAGGACGCAACAACACATATAGAAGGAACTGCTGGGTTTGACAGAATTGACCCTAAAACTGGGGTCTGAGGCCCCCTGCCGCAGAGACACCTCTGACCTTCACGAAACATCTAGGCTCCTGGGTGCCGGACTCCCCACGAGGCTCTCTCCCCAACCCCCCGCTGAGTCAGGGCCGCAGCGATGGAGGAGAGAGGCCGCCCGGCTGCCCCAGCCCGGAGGTGCTCCCGGCCTAAAGGGGAGGGTAAACGTGCAACTATCGGGTCAGCGCATGGCCGTCACTGCCCGAAAGCCAGACCACAAACTGCTCTGGCCAGAGAAGGGCGGGGGGGGCGCCATACCTCATACATAAGAGGTATGGTTCCTCTCCCAAAGCTGCATTTCGCTCATGCTATTCAGCTTGTCGCCGGCATTCAGGAGCCACCAATGCTAACAGCCAGAACCCTGGGGCTTGGAATGAGGGGCTCTCTCGCTGCCTCCACGGATCCAGCAACAGCATAACCAGCTCCCACGGAATCCGAGAGGCATCGCACACGCTCCCAGAGCAGCCAATGAGCCTAATGGTGAGTGACGGCGGCAATCCGGAGGGACTGGCCGGAAGGCAGGGGTGGGACCAGGCGCGGAGGAAAGGCAATTGGCTAGAGCGAAAGGGTTAGGTGGTGTTTAACTAGTTGTTAAATTGCTAGGCTGCCCCATTCTGTCACAGAAATTGTCCACAATGAATGGGAAGGCAGATGAGATGCATCGGATTCTGCTTTCATTCTGCATCCAGGGAGATAACAAAATGTGTATCTATCACTATAAAGGGAAAGATCAAGACTCTTCCCACCCCATATGTTGTGTGACAAATGTCTGTCAGACACGCAGCAGAATCCCCTGGGTGGGACGGGGGCGGGAGGAGGCCTTGCTAAAGCACGGGAGGCCAGGCCCACCCCCAGAGTTCCCAGCTCAGGAGATCCAGGGTAGGGCCCTCAAATTCACACGTCTAGCAGTTTGCAGGGGCCGAATGCTGCTGGCCTGGGAACCCCACTCTGAGAACAGCTGCTCAGAATGTCTGCAGAGCCATTGGAAGTGGGGGGGAGGGAGGAAGGAGAAGGAGCTGCTAGGGTGGGGAGGGAGGGAGGGAGGCAACCTCAGCAGGCCCGGTGATGACACAGGGACGCCTCCGTGGACAACGGGGACGAGAGCCGAGGCAAAGCGGAGCCTGCACTTCTCCGGGATGTGCCCCGAGCTGGCTGATCCCAGGGGAATTGGGAACACCGTGTGGCCCGGGGCAGAGACGGCGGAGCGCGACCTCGAGGGCGCAGAGCCCTAAGGAAGGCACCCTGGTCCCACGGGCCTCCTTCCTGCCCTCTGCCGACCCCGGGCCCCAGGAAGAGGAACGGGCTCCTGCAGTGAAGGACACCCGCTGTGCCCACCCTCCTGCGGCCCCGCCCATCACCAGGCAGAATCAGACGCCGGTTTCCCTGAGCCAGCCCCACGCGGACCGGGCCGGGACACACAGGGCCAGTCCTTCCAGGCTCCATCACCAAGATTTCCAGGGACAGCACTGCCCTCTGGCCCAGCTTTTATTTTATTTACTTACTTTTTAATTCTCACTCGGGGTATTTTTGCCACTGGCGTTTAGAGAGAGTGGAAGGGCGAGGAAGAGACAGAGAGAAACACCGAGGTGAGAGAGACACATTGATTGGCTGCCTCCCGCATGCCCGTGACCAGGGCCAGAAGCCTGCAACCGAGGTGTGCGCCCTTGACCAGAATCAAACCGGAGCCCTTCAGGTCACAGGCCGACGCTCTATCCACTGAGCCAAACTGGCTAGGGCTATCGATTTATTTTTATTCTTTATTGTTGCATTACAGATGTCCCGCTTCTCCCCCCCACCCATTGTCCCCCTCCATCTGGTTCCCACCCCACCCCAGGCCTTCACCACCCTACTGACTGTGTCCACAGGTAAGGTCTGTGGTTAATCTCTTCCCACACCCCCTCCCACTTCCCTCTGAGACTCGTCAGTCTGTTCCATATTTCCATGCCTCTGATTCTGTTTTATTCATGTTTATTTTGTTCCTTAGATGTCTTGTTCGTTTATTTTGATTTTCAGATTCGATTGCTGATATGTACCTGTTGCCATTTTATTGTTCATATTTTTTTAATCGCTTCTTCTTCTTAAAGAATACCCTTCAAAAAAAAGAAAAAGAAAGAATACCCTTCAGCCCTAAACTGGTTTGGCTCAGTGGATAGAGCGTCGGCCTGCGGACTGAAAGGTCCCAGGTTCGATTCCAGTCAAGGGCATGTACCTTGGTTGCGGGCACATCCCCAGTAGGAGGTGTGCAGGAGGCGGCTGATCGATGTTTCTCTCTCACCGATGTTTCTAACTCTGTCCCTCTCCCTTCCTCTCTGTAAAAAGTCAATAAAATATATATTTTTTTAAAAAAGAATACCCTTTAGCATTTCATGTAATACCCGTTTGGTGGTGATGAACTCCTTTAGCTTCTTCTTGTCTGTGACGCTCTTTATGTGACCCTCGATTCTAAATGAGAGCGTTGCTGGGCTGGCCCAGCTGGTGTTGACTAAAAGCCCAGAAGGTCCTTCTGCCCGTCCTCGCTCCCTCCATCCTTCTCCCTTCCCTGGGGGACCACGGGGGGGTCAACAGCAAGCAAGTGCCTCCAATCTCCGAGGCAGAGACCTTTGGCCTTGGAAACCTTGGAGAAAAAAAACAGGTGGCGTGGTCTGGAGCAAGCATTCAAGAGGGAAAAGAAGAAAAAACACAGACACACACACAAAAAACCAAACCACCAGAAACTCTTAGAGAAGAACCCCACCACATGGAATTCTCATTTGCATTCCGCCTTTCCACACCCCCTCGAAGGTTAGGCTCTCTGTTGGTGTGCTGTGAGGAGGTTAGACTCGGAGGGTGTGTGTTTTCCCCTCTGGCTTCAGGCTGGATAATATTTCATAACCACATGATTGCAAGGCTGAGCTTGCAGGGCTGAGTTAGGAGCCGCTCGCGTAGCCATCACGCGGCCCCCATTTCAAAGGCTGATAAAACAGCCGCGCTGGGGCTAAAACACGGCCCTCTCCTAAGCAACAAGGCGGTGAGGGTGGGTTCCTAACACGGTGCGGGGGGCCGGGGGGCCCTGCCTGTGCCTGCACCAGGGCACTGCACCCCTCAGGGGAGGGTGGCTGCCGAGCAGTGCCCTCCAGACCAGGCGGTGAGTGAGACGTGGCCCTCCCCATCGCGGTCAGCTTACTGGGCCTGAAACTTCCCTTCGCGCACATCGCAAGCCCTGATCCAAAGTCTCCCGTGGCTCCCATGGACCCCGACTCCTCAGGGGACCTGCAGGGGCCCCCACAAACCTGGGCTGCCTTCTCTGCGGGCGTCTCCCCCCCCCCCGCCCCCCCCCAGGCCTGTGCCAACGGCGCAGAGCCTCTGCCCTCCTGCTCCGCCGACCTGGGCCCAGGTGCCCCCCTCCGCCTTCCCAGCTCGTGCAACTCCTGCCAGGAGGCATCCAAAACGCAGCTCGCAGGGCATGTCCTGGACAAAGCCGCTCTTCAGGAAACTTCCTGCGGGGCGCCTCCCCCCGGGGCTGCAGACAGACATCGCTGGCAGCTGGCAGCGTCCATCCGTCCTGCCCTGTACTGGCGCCCAGCTGGGCGGGGAGCTCCTGGGGGGTATCTCACACTGGCCTCTCCCTACCTCACCACCCCCCCCCCCCAATCTCACGGTCCCCCTGGCACAGAGGACGCTCGCTCGCAAAAGGTGTGTGGGCATCACTCTGCAGCCATCGCCTCTGCAAGCAAGGCTGCCAAGGAGCCGAGTGCCTGTGTAACAGGAGACTCAGAGAGGCGAGTGCGAGGTCGGCCTGGGTCCCCCAGGGCCCCCCCCGACGGCTACAGACAGGAAACAGGCCACGGGAGAAAGAGATTAGCGTCAGGAAAGGGGGCCCCGGCTCCTCTCCACCTCGGTCAGCAGTCCCCCTGAGAAGCAGAAGAGCCAGCATCTGGCTAGAATGCGGGCAAATACTGCTGAGGTCGGGAAACGGCCTGGAACACGAAAGCACAAAGGGTTCGTCAAGGCAGATCTCGCTCCCGCCCCCAACTCGCCCACGGCTCGGCGAGAAACGAGCAGTTTTCACTTGGCACATCTGTTTTCAGTTACCTGCGCCCCGACCACAAACCCCGGGAAGCGGGGAGGCTTGGAGCTGACTCCGCGGTGTCAGGAGCCTGGAGCCAGGGCGGCACGCTGTGCGCGGACCCGGGCCTTGCCCGGCGTTGGATGGGCCAGGAACTGTGCTGCTGACTTGATCAATGAAAAAGTAAAAGCTGCCAGCCAGTACCCTCACCTGGCCAACACAGCTACCCAGGTTCCTCAGTCACTGATGAAGACAGTCCCACGTTACCAATCAACCTCCAACATACGCTGGCCTTTCCGTTTCTCTAGTCCCTAAGTCTCTCCCGCTGAGATTTTGGTTTCCTTTATTGATAAAAAATCTTTGACCACTAGCATGTTGTTTACATTAAATTCTTCGTTTATATGCACGTATTTTTATTGGTTTCGGAGAGGAAGGGAGAGAGAGAAAGAGACAAGAACATCAGTGATGAGAGAGAATCATGGATCAGCTGCCTCCTGTCCGCCCCACACTGGGATCAAGCCTGCAACCTGGGCATGTGCCCTGACTGGGAATCGAACCCATGAACTCCTGGTTCCTAGGTCTGTGATCAACCACTGAGCCACACTGGCCGGGCCCCATTAAATTCTTAAGCCCCGTTTCTGTTTACAACACGGTCTCGCTAGGCTCACGGAAATGTTACGCTATTTCCAAGCGTAACATTCCCTTCCTTTCAGCGAACTGGGGATACAGTGTACTATCCACAGGTTGGTCCTGCGAAAGGGGGAACGAGGGCAATTGACGGGGTTTTTTCCTTCTATCCTGCCCCTCCTATCTGGAGCGGAGCTGAGTACAGAGTGTGCACCCATACCCCTGAGCCACTCTTTGAAACAGTGCAATATTGCAAACCCCTCCACTCCAAAATCCAACAGTATCAGACATGACTCTGGCCTGCTGACGCCTGACCCAGCGCCCGAGCTCCGTTACCGCTGTAGAAACGGCTGCGAGAGGGAAATGCCATTTCAAACACCCACTTTGGTAACAATGGAGACCCCCATGACTTCGCCGCTACATTCTTCTTTTTAAAGAAACCGTGCCCATGCATTATTAAGACATATATTTATTGGATCATGATAGTCATCCGAGTACTTAATTTGTTGCACTTTCAACAGCTGGATTTCTAATTAAGAATACAATTATTTCGTAGGGAGACATTAAATATTTACTATTATTATGAAGGCACCTCGTGCTTGCAATTGCTTCACTATTAATTTTCCTACCTGAATGGCTTTGTATGGAAACGTGGAGATTACTCTGAAATTCCAGTCGGACAGGCATTGAGAGATGTATCCAGGCCTCTGCCCAGAGACTGGCAGGGAACTCTTCAGGGCTCAGTAAATATTTATTGGTAGAAAAATGAATAGTTTTCCGTTGTGCTTGCTCCTAGGGGAATGCATCATAACGGGCTTTTTTAATGTAATAGGCCTCACTGTAAGAAAATTTACCTAGTACAGCCCTGGCTGGATTGGCTCAGTGGACAGAGCGTCTTCCCTGAGGACTGAAGAGTCCCGGGTTCGATTCCGGTCAAGGGCCCATACCTCGGTCGCAGGCCCTGGTCAGGAGCATGTGGGAGGCAACCAATCGATGTGTCTCTCTCACGTCAATGTTCCTTTCTCTGTGTCCCTCCCCCTCCCTTCCACTCTCTCTAAAAATCAGTGGAAAACAGATCTTTGGGAGGGGAGAGAGGGTGGGAGAGGCCAATGGGGGGAGGGTAGGGGGGAACACATGTAATACTTTCAACAATAAAGATTTATTGAAAAAGAAAATATCCTCGAGTGAGGGTTTTAAAAAATAACATTATTTAGAAAATTTAACTAGTACAGTTGACGTCACTTGAGCTTATGGGAGAAGGGTCATAGCGTCTCTCACCAGTCTCCACGTGCTTCTGCAAGAGAAATCAATCTCTCCTGTGGGCAGAGGGCGATTTAGGTGAATCTTAGAGACACACACACAAATACATCTTTACAAAGTATCCCGATGACATATCCCCCTCTAAGAAAAGCCTACAAGGGAATCAGCTGAAAGGATTACAACATAAAAGTTTCTAAACAAATATAGAATGCCACTAGCTAACTTGCAAAGTAACAATCTGGAAGCGGCTATATGCTTAATTCATAAACGCAGAGTTCTGTAGCGTGTTCTCCGTCTGCAAAAGTGGGAGATCTTTTCTTACTAATCACCCACCCGGCGTCTCCTCTCAGCCGAAGAATCCACCGATCTCCACGGTTTTAACCACCCTCTAGATCAATGACGGCTCGTTCCCTTTCACGTATTTCATTTTCTCCCTCCCTACACGTCAAAGCGGTGAAAAGCTGGGCCTAATCCCTTTCCTCCCCAACCTTCGAACAATCCAGAAATCACACCTCCTCTCTGTTTTACCTCTCAGCATCCCAGGGTGGCCAGGTCTGCCATGCACCCCCAGGGCCTCCCACGCCATCAAACCAGGCCAACAACTCCAGCTGTGACTCTTTGAACTGAACTACCTACGTCCAAATGCAGACTCCTCCTCGAACCCTGAACCGGCGCCCACGCCACACCGGCCTATCGCTACAAACGAAGTTCAGCATTGACGACACCCAGCATCAGCAACGGCCCCTCGCCACGCCTGCCCTGCCTTCTCTCTCTAATCCCTCCGAATAACAAATTCCCTTGGAAAACACGGTAGATACTGTAGTTCCGTGTTTGCAGCAGAATCATTTTACATGGCTTTAGAACACTGACTTGGAATACCAACAAGGGTCACAACATAGAAAGTGTACTGTGGACGGAAGCAAGATTTAAACTTCCCTTCCACGGCTGGGAGGAAAATGAGAAACAGTTATAAGCAAGCAAGTAGCAGTTTCAAAGTCCCAGGAGGCTTTTAGAGAATTACAGGGGTCTTCATTTCCAAGGAGAAAAAGTGCCGGCATGCCTTTAAGAGAGGAAATACCAGCCAACTGCACCCGTTACATCAGCCTTCAAAACACAGTGAGCAGCATCATTTCTTCGCTTTCCAAACCCATCTGCTACCCGACTCGTCAGCGTCGGTACTCTGCGTGCTATTGCCGGTTTGGGAAATTGCCAGCCTCAAAAGCAACTTGCTGTGACTTACCTAGGCGCCGGTGCCTTCTACAAGGGCTGACAGTGGTTCTCTGGTTTTAATGAAGCAAAGTCACTCCCATTTCACCAAGAGGAAGAAAATAAATAGGCACTTGGCCCTGGCTGGTTTGGCTCAGTGGACAGAGCGTCGGCCTGCGGACTGAAGGGTCCCGGGTTTGATTCCGGTCAAGGGTACGTACCTGGGTTGCAGGCTCCTCCCCGGCCTGGGCCTTGGTTGGGGCTTGTGCAGGAGGCAACCAATCGGCATGTTTCTCTCACATCGATACTCCTGTCTTTCCCTCTCTCTTCCTCTCTCTCTAAAAATCAATGGAAAATATCCTCCGGTGAGGATTTTTTTTTTTTAAGTAAAATAATAAAAATAAAAAAACAAATAGGAACTTGGGCCACTATCTCCCCAAAAGGTCCAGGACGCTGTCTCTTTGCTGGATTGAGGGTCCAGGGAAACTGAAACTGAACGGGCCCCCTGGGCGCCCCTGCGTCTTCCCCGCATTTGGTGCCAAGGTTTCCAAAAACTGTCCCTCAGGACAGCCACGGTCTCCGACCAGGTCCAAGCTGCCTCCCCGTGAAATCAAACCACGGGGGAGTCCTCTCCCCATTCCCAAAATGCATGACAAATACATACACGCAGGGTGTCCCCACAGCAATGTGTACACACACTTTGCATGACTACAAAGGCAGTGTTTATTAAAGCACATTTCACTTTCAAGATGGAGCGGTCAGCTGTTCAAGTGTGTCTACATTTGTGGGGAGCAGCCCGTATGTATGTTTACTCTTCTGCAAACTTCCCGTTCATGTCTGTAAAACCTTAGCACCCGCTACCACAGGACCCAACCAGACACTGAGGCCACACGTGGCCGAAAGCTACGTGCGTGTGTTTCACGTACTGGAAAGAGGATTCCTCGAGACAATTTTAAATTAAGGTGTAAGATTAAGACGCACACTGTGGACAATAGGACTACGATTTCTGCTCGTTCAGCGGGGCCTTTCCAGATGAGCGGAGGAGAGAGACGCCAGGCCCGTGGCACCTCAAGCCACGCGCACCTCCCAGCTCACCCAGGAGCTTTCCCCTGAGCAAGCCTGAGTCTCACCCACTGTCTCTCGTGGACTCTCTCGGCCCAAATGCTGCAGGAAGTGGTGAAAAGCCAAGGAGTTTGAGTTACACAAGGCCTTGGTCCCCTGCCGAGTCAGATTGCAAAATGCCCATCAACAAGTCCCACAGGCCCTCCTGCTGCAGAGACGGGGCGGCCAGGACGCAGTCAGGGAGCGTGTAGGAAGCCATAATGCGTTCCCTGGGCACGGAGCTCCCACCTGCTCCTCTTCCCGGTGGTGACCCCCACAGAGCAGCCTGTGCCGGAGCCACAGGGAGCCGTGGGCTGAGGCCAGTGGCCACGCCGTAGGGAATAGTCCAGGGGAATGTGAGTTTTACTGCTGGGCTCTGATGGGGCAAGGACTCTCCTTTCTCATAAACAGGCTGAGTAGATTTTTACTTTCTTCAGAAGTTACATCCTTCTGTGGCTTTAGGACTTATTTCCATAACTAAGAGCTGCTTCAGCTGTTCACAGCCAAGGAGCACAGCCCTAAAGGCTTGGCCTGCCCTGGCCAATGTGGCTCAGTGGTTTGAGTGTCAACCCATGAACCAGAAGGTCAGGGTTCATTTCCTAGTCAAGGCACAATGCCCGGTTGCGGGCTCAGTATTCAGTAGGGGGCGTGCAGGAGGCAGCCAATCAATGATTTCTCTCATCATTGACGTTTCTCTCTCTCTCTCTCTCTTCCTCTCCCTTCCTCTCTGAAATCAATAAAAGTATTTTTTTAAATAAACAGATAGATAAATAAAATAGTAATTAAGAGATTTGGCCTGTCTATCCGTCTCAGGCATGCCCCCATCACATGTTCCTGCAAAATGAACCCTGGTGGAACAGATTACGGAAAAGGGAAAGAGACCCCCATGTGTGGCTGAGACAGAACCCATACATTAGAGAAATCAATAAAATTATAATAGTATCAGACTCTGTAAGAGCAGAGATTTCCGTGTGGTCACCGCTGACAAAATCAAGGCCTCCGGTTTTATCACTGAGCACTGGTGGAAGCAATTCAGCCCTTTCAGCTCCCACACCAGTGCCTGAGCCTCGGCCTGACCCTGGGCACGTCTGACAGCGCTGCACCCCAATGTTACAGCAAAGAAGCAGGCTGGCCAGTTGGGCACAAGGAGGAGAGCACTGCCATTGGCCCCTGGAGCTGGTTTGCGGCCAGTCACTGGCTGCCCCACAGGAGTCTCCGTTGATACTAATAGCCCTGACCTGTTTGGCTCAGTGGATAGAGCGTCGGCCTGCGGACTGAAGGGTCCCAGGTTCGATTCCGGTCAAGGGCATGTACCTGGGTTGCGGGCACATCCCCAGTAGGAGGTGTGCAGGAGGCAGCTGATCGATGTTTCTCTCTCATCGATGTTTCTAACTCTCTATCCCTCTCCCTTCTTCTCTGTAAAAAACTCAATAAAATATATTTTTAAATAAATAAAAATAAAGTCAGTATCCTTTCCAAACCACTTTTCTTCAACAGAGTCCGGTTCCACCTTGCCATGCAATTGAGCATATTTCTGTTTAATACAATTTCTCTCCATTTGAAAACAATCTCTTTTTATGTAATCCCAAGATCTCCCTAAATGCTATCAAAATGGCAACCAAAGTTGCCTTAAGAATCCTCTAAGCGGTTCCTAAGGATGAAAAGAATTTCTTTCTACTTCCTCCAACTTCACCTTTTTAATACTGCTCTGTACTTCTCCCAGAAATATTTAACTTGATTTTAAACACTGCACAGTACTCCGTTCCTGTGAAGCTGAACACGTGTGTGAAGCATGGAAAGGCCACAGACTGGGAAATCTCTAAGACCCCCTCAAGTTCCAAAAGCCCTTTATCCTATTACATCCCTTTTCAAAAGAACCTATCCAACGGTATGACATTCGAGCCAAGGCAAAACGGTGGCGACGATAATGAGGTCAGTGGCCCGGCTGGCGTGGCTCAGTGGTTGAGCATCGACCTATGAACCCGGAGGTCACGGTTCCATTCCAGGTCAGGGCACAGGCTCATGTTGTGGGCTCCATCCCCAATAGGGAGCATGCAGGACGCAGCTGATCAATGATTCTCTCTCATTATTGATGTTTGTCTCTCTCCCCCTCTCCCTTCTTCTCTGAAATCAATAAAAATATATTAAATAATAATTTTTTTTTTTAATCAGAGGTTGGGGGAGGGAGCAGTGCATAGGCAGAGCACAGAGGGGTTTCCGGGCAGTGAAACTACTCTGTATGATAATATCGTGGTGGATACATGTCATTAAATATTTGTCAAACCCCACAGGATGTACAACATCAAGAGTGAACGCTGCCCTGACCGGTGTGGCTCAGTGGATAGAGCGTCGGCCTGCGGACTCAAGGGTCCCGGGTTCGACGCCGGTCAAGGGCATGTACCTCGGTTGCGGGCACATCCCCAGTAGGGAGTGTGCAGGAGGCGGCTGATCGATGTTTCTCTCTCATCGATGTTTCGGACTCTCTATCCCTCTCCCTTCCTCTCTGTAAAAAATCAATAAAATATATATTTTTTTAAAAAAAGAGCGAACGCTATTGTGAACTATGGACTTTGAAGGACAATGATGAGTCGATGGAGGTTCACGGATTCTGACCAATGTACCGCGCAGGTTCCAGGGGTCGGTAGTGGGGGAGGTTGGAGAGGGGCAAGCAGTAGAAGGAAACTCCGCGCTTTCTGCTCAGTTTTGCTGTGAACCTAACACGTCTCTACACAGTAAGATCTATTTTTTTAGTGCTAGATATCCTAAATAATGTAAAAGTATATATCCTCCAACAGAAAGAAATGGGTACCTCAGTGGAGGAAGAGGCTAAATCTCCCGCAGCCAGAAAAGGAAACGTGTACGAAGCAGCCACTGTCTGTGGGGCCTGCCGTGACTGCCCAGAGGGCTTGGCAGAGAGGACGTGTCTCTGTTTGGTCTAGACACGAGCGAGAGGAACCAGCCACACCAGGCGTCGGATTCCAGCATCCCCTTCGAAGGACCATTGCTGATGCTGGCAAAACACTCCCAGAACAGCCAGGCAAACCCGCTCACCGTGCACGTTCAAATGCACCTCGTTGTGGATTTCCTATCTAGAGGTCTCACCTCCGGTTTTGTAAACGTACGCAGATACGGTATCTACTTCCCGTGTAAGTGGCAGTCAGAGGGGCTCCCTCCAGCCACTGGTTTGCCAAGCATCCGTTATAAAAGCAGAATCTGAATCTTTCAATAGAGAAATCAGCTTTCAAATGCAGTGAATTCTAATTAAAATTTCATATCTAATGAGAAACAGCAATCCTCACGGCCTGCTCCTATCCGACCAGCTGCACAGAGTGGAAGAGCAGGAGGGGCACACAGGGGTCTGAGAGGACGTCTCCTGGGCACCAAATAAGGTCTCAAATGCTGGCACAATACGTTGTCTGAACATTCACACACACACAACCAACTTTCCATCAAGTATCTACTTACTAGAATGGTCCAACAGAAACACAGACACCAGGAAAGAAATGTTATTTGGCTTGACTAATGTACGATATTTTAAGTGAGACTACATGTAAAGACATTATACTTTCCTTCAAATGTTCAAGTCTTACAAAATAGAGACAGACACATAGATACGGAGAACAGGCTGACAGCTGTCAGCGGGGAGGGGCTGGGGGCCGAGTGAAAGGGGTAAAGGGAGGTTGGGGTAAACATTGCCAAGCTGCTCTTGAGCATCACGAGGGGGCCAGCTCGGCCCTCCCTCCGGCCACCCAGGATCGGGTAGGATCATCTTCTGCACCCTTTGCGCCCTTTGGGACCGAGCCAGATACTCTAACCAAGAACCCACAGTAACAGTGATTTCTTGTGCAAGGCTTTCCAGAGCTGCCCCCGTGAAAGCCTGTCTAAAATCCTACAGATATGGGGGGGAAAATGATAACCAAACATCCTCCTGTACTATTTCTTTGACTGTGGTGGAGGGTGGTAGGGCTGTTCAAGGGCTATTCATGTCATGACACACTGAGCTACCAGCCACACACTTCTTGATTACACATAGTTAACAAAGTCCAAGAAAAAAACCACACCAAAACACGTGTCACTGTGTGCCACCACCCATCTTTTTAACCAGGGCTATTTATGTAACAGAAAAAGTAATCACCTGCTGTCCTTCCTGTCCTCAAAGATTCCCGGAGGAAGAAAGAAGGTAAACAGTACGGGGCGGGGAAGGATGGTGAGAGAGGAGAAAACACAGCAGCAGAAACTGGCACCAGATCATTCCTTCATCCATTCACCTGTTACTACTAACCCACCAGCAGGTTAGCCACAGCCCTGCGTGCTAACACTGGGGGCGCCCGGCAGCTCACTTGGTTAGAGAGTCCTCTCAATACACCGAGGTTTGGGGTTCAATCTCTGGTCAGGGCACACGCAAGAATCAACCGATGATGCCCAGCTGGCATGGCTCTGTGGTTGCGGGTTGACCTATGAACCAGGAGGTCAGGGTTCAATTCCCAGTCAGGGCACATGCCCAGGTTGCGGGCTCGTTCCCAAGTAGGGAGCGTACCGGCGGCGGCCCATCATTGATGTTTCTGTCTCTCCCTCTCCCTTTCTCTCTGAAATCAATAAAAATATATGTTTTTAAAAAGAATCAACCAGTGAACACGTACGTGGAACAACAAAATCAATGTTTCTTTCTCTCTCTCTCTCTCAAATCAATTTTTTTTAATTTTTACATTAAAAGGCAGGAGTGCTGCCCGAACCAGTTTGGTTCAGTGGAGAGAGCGTCTGCCCACGTCCTGAAGGGTCCCAGGTTGGACTCCAGTCAAGGGCACGTACCTCGGTTGCAGGCTGGACCCGGGGCCCTGGTTGGGAGCACGTGCAGAGGCAATCAATGGATGTCTCTCTCTCTCACATCGATGCTTCTCTCTCTGTGCCTCTCCCTCTCCCTTCCACTCTCTCTAAAAATAAATGGGGAAATATCCTCCCGTGAGGATTAACAAAAGAGAGAAAGAGTAGCGGTACAGACATTTTCCCCTTGAAGGGACGCGCAAATAAATGGCTCAGCTCCACTCTTTCCAAGTTACACACTAATCAGGGGGCTAAAGACGGATTAAAGCCAGAAGTGAGAGGCTCAGCAAACACGCTCACCCCTTCCAGGACAAGAAAAGTGAAAGTGCTCCCTAAATGCACCTGCCATAGACACGTCTAGTGACTAGGCGGTTCTGTGACAACGCTCCCTCCAGACCGTAATTCCAGCCACTTCTCACGGAGTGTTCTACAAAAGAAAACAGAGCTCTCTGTGGAGGCATCTGGGGGTGAGGGTGTGGGAAAGCCTTCGTTACCGCAGCGCTATAACCAGTTGCAAGTGTTTGCAAACCAGAAGGAAGGGCCACAGCCTTCTGTACAGGTATCCCGACGGCCTCACCTGAAGGGGAACCGTGAGGCAACATCCTTTGGGCCTGAACACAATGGGCTCCCTCTTCTAGACACAACTCAGAGGTGGGTGGTAGCGAAGATGACACGATACTGGAACCACGTAATTACCCAGGCGGCAGACCAGGATCCCATCACCAGGTGTCACCCAGTGCTGCAGCTGTAACCCTAAATATACCCGGAGAAATGGCACGTGATTCTACAAGGGCTCAGGAGGTTAGAGCGCTGTCGTCATCCTGATACGCCAAGGTTGCAGGTTCGATCCCTGGTCAGGGCACATACAAGAATCAACCAACGAATGCATAAATCAGTGGAACAACAAATTTCTCTGTCTCTCTAAAAATCAGTCAATACATTTTTTAACACACACACACACACACACACACACACACACACACACACACAGGGCAGGCAAGTGAAAAACAAGAGCCCTGTCCCCACTAAGAGCCAACAAGCTAGTCAACCACTGGCCTTGGTTTTCCCCTTTGACAAATGGGGATTCCAGGGTTCGCCTCCTGTCTCCCCCAGATCATTGGTGATACTGCTCGGGAAACGGGGAAGGTTTTCAGACAGAGGAAGTCCTGAGTCGTTGTCAGTGTTTTCTGAAGTTACATCCCACGTGAGTCCCTTTACTAGTCTTCTTTACCAACAAGTGTCTTCAGTCTTGACTCTTTCTCTCTGGAAGGTCAGAAGAGAAAAAGGAAGCTACCCTTTTAGACGAAGGATGACATGTGCTGCCTGACCTCCCTTCTGCCCCTCACTAACCAGTTCAAGATGCCCATCTTCTTCCAAGATCAAAAGGAACTCCAGGCCGAGAAGGAGTTTAGAATAACTCAGAGGGCTCTGGACCAGCAAGAGGCGGAGGCTGATTCTCTTCATAGTTACGGTGACGTGAATACTGGAAACCACATACACAAACCCCCTCTCTGTCTCTCCCTTTTCCTCCCCTCCCCGCCTCCCCAAACGTATAACTCACACAGAAATTACCACACTTAGCTTCAGAACGTTCCAGAATAATGAGAAACATTAGATGAATAGATACTATTGATATTTATTTTTAACTTTATCATTTCCATTTGTATAATTGTGTCTTTAAAAATATATTTGTTTAAATTGACTCCCCATAAACTTAAAGCCACTTCCATCCCCATGACAATCTAGAGTCTCCACTCAAAAAAAAAAACTAAAAGTATTGTTAGCACACACCGGGAATACGGAGACTGCGTTTCACTCCCAAATGGAAGAGGAAAAGGCCTCCTCCCCCAGCTTGGCTCGCTGAGAGCAGGGAAGGTGCGTCCCATTGTTCCGCAGTCCACATCTGGAGTTCACAAATCCCGTTTAAAAGGCAAATGATTTAAAACATAAACACGTGGCTTCCTTCTCTACAGTGATGCCTAGAGGGATCGAAAAAACCTGAATACAAACAAACTATTGTTTTAAAGAGGATTTTTTTTTTAAAAAAAAAAAAGTAAAAGCAGACCGTGAAAGCTAACTAAGCTTCTACTTTCTCCTGAGGAAAGAATAAAAGCAAGAATTCCCCTCTCAATGCAATCAACACTAGATCAAGTGCAGCTGAGGTAACACTCGGGCTATCAGAGTGTGTACCTCAGCCTCCGAGCCCGGGGTCCCCAGTCTGGGCTGGGTTAGAGCAGCGGTTGACAGACTTTTTCTGAAAACGGCCAGGAGGAAGTATTTTCAGCTTTGAGGGACATACAGGAGAGCAGCCACCGACATTATGTAAGTAAATGATGGACACTGTGTACTGATACACTTTCATTTATCCACACTGAAATTGGAATTTCCTATCATTTTCATCAGTCTCAAAAGATTATTCTTTTGATCTCTTTCAACCACTTAAAAATGTAGAAACTGCTTTGAGGCCGTATAAACGCCCTACACTGGTTGTGAGGCTTCTGTCTCAGCAGGGGGTCCCTGAAGGCTGGACCTGGCGCGGCGCCCCCCCCCCCCACCCCCACCCCAGGCCTGAGTCCTTCCAGCCTCCTGGGTACAGCTCTGGTCATATCTCTTCCACTTAACTACAACCTCCACTCTGGCTCTTCCAATCCCAGAACTCAAAGAAATAGAATCAGGGTGGCTCAAGAGTGGCTCAAGAGCAGTGCTCAACATTACTACAAATTATTTTAGCCCGGCCAGTGTGGCTCAGGGGTTGGGCATCAACCTGTGAACCAGGAGGTCACAGGTTCAATTGCTGGTCAAGGGCACAGGCCCGGGCTGCAGGCTCCATCTCCAGTGTGGGGTGTGCAGGAGGCAGCCGATCAATGATTCTCTCTCATCACTGATGTTCCTGTCTCTCCCTCTCCCTTCCTCTCTCCGAAATCAGTAAAAACATACTTTTAAAAGTAAATTACTTTAAAGAACAGTCTAGTAGGGAATACCAATTCAGCTTAAGGTTCAAGAGCATCTGTACATGCACCTCAGAACGTAATGCGGTCAGCCTCCCTCCCACTCCTAGCTCCTTCTCCCTTTTAAAAAAAATATGTCTGCTTCTCTCCTCCTGTTTTTCTTTCTTTCTTCTACTCAGGTTTTTCATGTTCCTGTGGCCCTTTTGCTTTTGCCCTACACCTTAACGGGGTAGAACCTCAGCCTGAAATACACTTTAGAATTAACGTACACATACGTATCCAGTCATGTTTAAGTCACCTCCTCTTTCAATAGCACGCTATAATTTTAAGAGAAAAAAAGACTCCAAATTAAAATGGCTTTTTACAAAGGATCCTTCCTCTGACTTTTTTAATCACTTTTTTTTTTCCAGAGAAATTTATGATTTTCTGCATTCGTTCACAGACTCACTCAAGGCTTGAAATGTTATACCGTCGTTTTTCAGAAATTCTGCCCTGATGATTTTGTTGTGAAAATTGCTCTAGCAACTATCTTGCTCTTAGACACTTCCTCAAAAAAAAATGTGGTTTTATACTTCTGTGAAGAGGAAGTGGCCTTCCTCCAACTCATTTTCAGTTCTTTCTGACAACTTAAATCAAGAATGACTGCAAACGCCTCAGAATTTTTTCCACACACATTTGTTCTTCAGTCAAATTAACTGAGTCAATTGGTTTGTTAAAATCGAAATGAAAGAGAAATGCACCTCTTCAAACTGTAGGAAGCAAAACGCTGTACTTATTTTTTTTTTTAATGCTACAATTCTAACCAAAGCACAGAGATTTCACACACAAATAAAACAAACAGGGACACCTCTTGCCAATGCTAAGTTAGAGAGAAGGCCAGACAAATGGGCATAAATCGAAAGCAAAAAAAATAATAATCAAAAACCATATCCTCAAAGAGCTGAAATTGACCCCAGATAACTAGCCTCTTTTTTTTTTTTTTAATATATTTTTATTGAGTTTTTACAGAGAAGAAGGGAGAGGGATGGAGAGTTAGAGACATCGATGAGAGGGAAACATCGATCAGCTGCCTCCTGCACTCCCCCTACTGGGGATCAAGCCTGCAACCAAGGTACATGCCCTCAACCGGAATCGAACCCGGGACCTTGCAGTCCACGGCGCTCTAATCTACTGAGCCACACCGGCCAGGGCAATAACTCGCCTCTTTAATTTGACAAGTGAGGAACCAACTAGAGATTCCAGGACTATTTATCACGTGCCTCCCATGGGCCACTTGCTGTACAAAGACTTTTTCCCAAGTGATTGTCACAACTTCCCCATAAAGGAATCATTCTGATACCCATTTTACAGTCGAGGCAAGTTGTGTCTCAGGAAGACTGACATAGCCAGTGAGAGCACCGATGGGACTGTAGTCCAGATCTCAAAACATCACTCAGTATTCTCGTAAACATGCCACTCCCATGTAATACTCTGGGAAATTGCTCTGTAACATGCCACAATATTTTTAAAAATATTAAATATACAGTGATAGAGTAACCGGGAACCTTGATATAAGACTGCTTGCTAGTCCTAGCTGGTTTGGCTCAGTGGATGGAACATTGGCCTGCAAACGGAAGGGTCCTGGGTTCGATTCCGGTCAAGGGCACATGCCTGGGTTGTGTCTTGATCCCCTGGGGGGGGGGGGGGGGCGGCGTGCAGGAGGCAGCCGATCAATGATTCTCTCTCATCATTGGTGTTTCTCTCTCTTTCTCTCCCTCTCCCTTCCTCTCTGAAATCAATAAAAATACATATATAAAAAAGATTTTTAAAAAAGACTGCTTGCTAAAAAGCAGAGCTCCTCAAAACAAGATTACTTCTCCTTGGCTGCTAAGAAGAGGAGCATCAGCAACTGAATGTCACACCTGCCGCAGGGACCCCCAGGAATAGTCATACGGTATCGCCAAAGCACCTAAAACCCCAGTCACTTGGCTTCTATGTTAGTCGTGACAATATCATGGACTCCAGTAGCCGCTGGCCCCTTGTCAAGCTTGCAGTCTACTCTGAGTCCGGATGCCATTAAAAAGGGCGCGGAAGAGTGTCACACTTGGAGGAATAAAGGGCGGTGTTTCAGCGTTGCCTAACCCAGCACTGAAATCGGAGGGCACAGCCACCAACACCCACTTCCTGCCAGGTAAAAGGGAGGCGTGGCAGCCGGGGCCCTTAAAATTGAGACCCGATGCCTGCTCGCTGTCTTCAGAAGCGACGCCCTTTAAATAGAAACGTGGTTAAGAAGTCAATGTAAGGGTGATTTTTGGCAATGCACACTCCCCCGGGGACAGCTTACCATGAAACGGGTTCCAAGGAGAGCCAAATCTAGGCTCTCCTAACGGCGGACAAGATGCCATTTTCAGGCAGATGCTCAAATATCAGACTTGAGTTATGAGAGCCACTTCAACTTCATCAACAGATGGGGGAACCTCACAACTAACTCAGAAACAAAACTAGCAGAATTGTGCGTGCTTTTCTGACCAAGAGGATTCTAATGTTTCCGGAAAGAGGACCTGGCCCTGAGGGCCACCGAGGCCAGCTGGCAGAGTGTGGGCTCTTGACTTTGTGTAGGGAAGATTTCACAGCAGGAGGCCAGGGGGACGTTTATTAAAGCTGGGGAGAGTGAAAGGGGGGTTGGCCTGAGATAGGGGGGCGTTAGAAGGGCCACAGAGACAGCAGGAAGAGGTAAAGAGGAAGAGAAATCCCTTCCAGAAACAGTGAGTCACTGGTGTTTAGGTGCCCTGGGCAAATGCTAAGGTTTTGTGGTTTTGTTTTTTTGTTTATAAGATAAGAACTCTTTTCAAACATAATCACTATTCCATATTCATCAAATATCCAATCAGCATTCAAATTCCTCCAATTCTCTCATAGAAGTATCTTTCAAGTTTGTTTGAATCAGAATCCAAATCTACTCACTGCAATTAGTTTATGTCTTAATTCTCATTTAATCTATATTTTCTCCTCCATCTTTTTTTTTTTCTTGTAATTGACTTTTTTAAAAAATGAGACCATTTTTTCTGTAGATTCCCTATAGTCTGGATTTTTTTAATTTTTTATTTAGAAAGATTTAGCACTAGCCAGTTTGGCTCAGTGGCTAGAATGTCGGCCTGTGGACTGAAAGGTCTCAGGTTTGATTCCAGTCAAGGGCATGTACCTTGGTTGCAGGCTTGATCCCTGGCCCTGGTGTGGGCATGTGTGGGAGGCAACCAATCGATGTGTCTCTCACATCAATGTTTCTTTTCTTTTCTTTAATATAATTTTTATTGATTTCAGAGAGGAAGGGAGAGGGAGAGAGATAGATACATCAATGATGACAGAGAATCATTGATGGGCTGCCTCCTGCACGCCCCCTACTGGGGATGGAGCTGGAACCTGGGCATGTGCCCTGACCAGGAATTGAACCATGACCTCCTGGTTCATAGGTCAACTTGGTTCAACCATTGAACCACACTGGCCGGGCTCTGAAGACTACCTTAATAACTACCCATCTCTGGACTCCTGTAGTCCCTATCAGTACCCAAACACTGTCCAACCTGCACCCTGTTTGAAAGCTGCTTCGTATGTCACGTGTATTCAATAAAGAGGTGACGGGTCCTTCCAGGCACTGGACACTCAATAGCATCTCTAACAAGACCATGAGCTCGGGGAGGGAAGGGCATCCTGTGACACTAGCTCAGGGGCCAGAAGCGCCACAGGTAAGCATGCACGCCTTGGAGTCGAACTTGCCCACAGGTGAATCCCAGAGACCAGTGACCCTGAGTGGATTACTTCATCTCTCAATTCTCATGGTCCTGTAAATGGAATGACAGCCACTCTCTCACAGAGATGTTGTGTGAGTCTTGTCTCCTCATTCGTATTCCTCTATGTGGTTTCTGACTATTTTAGTTGTACCCGTTCTTACCTGTCCTTATCTGTTTTGGAAAGAGGGGGAGCAGAGGACTCCAGCAGGGTCGTTGCCATGGAGATGGAGTTCATTCCACACTCCTTGAATGCCTGAATACCTAGGAGATCGGCCTTGCCATGGGTGTGAGTATCCCTTCCCATGATGTTTAGGATTAACACCTCCCTTTCCCTAGCGTCACCCCAATATTTCCTCTGTAAAGAAATGCAACTTGCTCAGAACTAACTGCAGCGCTAACCCATCCCCACCACCAAAAGCTCCATTTCCAAAGCGGATGAATATAACCAGAGAAGAAGACAGGATGCGATCTTCCATCTTTTGGTGGGGCAGAAGTTTTTCTCTGAATTTCCCCCTAATTGGAAATGCAGTACAGACAGTCCTCGCGTTACGTCAGACTCCACGTACGTCGTTTCGTGGTAACGTCGCCATCTCCCATTTATTAAAAAAAAAAAGTTTTGGCCGAAACCGGTGTGGCTCAGTGGATAGAGCGTCGGCCTGCGGACTGAGGGGTCTCAGGTTCGATTCCGGTCAAGGGCATGTACCTTGGTTGCGGGCACATCCCCAGTAGGGCGTGTGCAGGAGGCAGCTGATTGATGTTTCTCTCTCATCAGTGTTTCTAACTCTCTCTTCCTCCCTGTAAAAAATCAATAAAATATATTTTTTAAAAAAAGAAAAGAATGAGTTATCTTAAAAAAAAAAAAGTTTCGGCATTTCGACGTCTGTACAGAGGTGCTTTATGTTTGTTATTATTTATTTACCACAAGTAAAGGTCAGGGATTGTTATCTTTCTTTTAATTTTTTTACTGTCACTTCATTACTGCTATGTGTGTGCTCCATGTGAGTGACGTGGGTGCTTATGTGGGTGGGTTCCGACTTACGGCGAAAATCGCGTTACGTCGCCGTAGAAGCGGGTCTCCGACGTAACCGGCACCTGCTGTATTCCGGTATACAGCTGGAAGCTCTGCTTACAGAAGTGTCTCCTTTTTTTCTGGGTCTGAGCACCTCATGAGTAAAAAGCATTTGAACATGTAGAGACGCACAGACACACGCACGTATTTACTTGTCTCTTAACACATATTCACTGGGCATTTCCTATGTGCCTCTTACTGTCCTGAGTGCTGAAGATACAGAGGCACTGAACCCAGGCTAACAACAGCGAGAAAGGCCTTCCCCCGGTTATTTGCACCTCTCCCACACACAAGGTTTTTTGGTTTTTTTAAAGGACTAAATATATGGTGTAAGGGGTATGTACTATGGAGAAAAAGAAAGAAAAGGGAACAGAGTGGCCAGAAAAGCGCTCACTGAGAAGGTAACATTCGCGTGAAGATCTGAGGGGAGAGTGGACCACTGGGTCTCTGGGGAAGCGTCACAGGCAGCAGGAGCAGCAGCGGATGGACACCTGGCATGCTCGGTGAGGAGGCCGTGTGCTGCGCCAGGGAGCCAGGGAGAGAGTGGAGGGGGCACGGCTGGGCAGGTGAGTGGAGGAGCTCTGTGACCGGTTTTTCTCAGTGTGAGATGGGAGGGTTTGGGATCAAGAAGCGGCATGAGTCCTGGTCGGTGTGGCTCAGGTGGTTGGGCATCCATCCTGTGCACTAAAAGGCTGCAGGTTCGATTCCCAGGCAGGGCACATGCCAGGCTTGTGGGCGCGATCCCCAGCAGAGGGATGCAGGATGGATATCTTGCTTTCACATCAATGTTTCTCTCTCCCTCTCCCTCTCTAAAAATAAAAATTTTTTTTTTAAGTGGTATGACCTGAGATCCATCACTCTAAGTAGAGTGGAGGGGCCAACACTGGATGGGGAGGGCTCGTCAAAAGGCCACTGCAATATCCCAAGTAGCAATTCAGCCAGGTGGTAAAAAATGGGGAGTAGAGCTCAGAGAAGTTTACAGTACTGGTATCCTATATAATAAAAGGCTAATATGCAAATTGTCCCCTTCACTAGGAGTTCAACCAGCAGGCAGGCCGGCTGACCGTCCATGTCCTCTCCCCCTGGCCAGGCTGGCCAGACCCCACTCATGCACTGGGCCTCTAATACACACACACACACACACACACACACACACACACACACACACACACACTGAGTGGCCAGATTATTATGCGTTCAGAGATCATAATAATCTGGCCACTCAGTGTGTGTGTGTGTGTGTGTGTGTGTGTGTGTGTGTAATTTTTTATTTTAACTTAAAATAAAAAAGTTAGAGGGGTTTTAAAAGAAATCTGAATCCTACACTTTCTTTCCCAAACTCAATAAGCCATCTTCCTCACCCCTGGGATAGAAGCGACCCTCCCTTTTAGAGACTGCTGCTTAACCATGATTGGTCCCAGCTGACCTAAATTTCTGCCTGGCTTTTTGTCTTGACATTTCTGCGCTCACTTCCTCTTTCTCTTCGTCTTGCCAGTCTCAGATACCAGAACAGGTTTCCTCCACAGGCCGAGCCGGACTACCCATGCAGAGGCTGTTGAATGCATGTAGGAATTCCCTCCTTGAGAAAGTTTGTGCTCTCTGTGTCGACTGCACCCAACCTCTAGGGCCCACAGTGGGAAATAGACTTGCTAGACCCAGATGTGATTGCAGAGTTCAATAACTGTGGAGGACCCAGGCCATTTGCTAAAGCAGCACCTCTAAGGGAGGCTAAGAGGGGCTCCAGCACACCACGGAGCAGAACAGACAAACATGGGATCTGCACGGTGTGCTCTCCTTGCTCCAAAACAGGCTCGGAGGATTGTAAAAGGGCCACATGGAGAAAAACCAGAGGGGCTCTGTGTGCCTGAAACGCAGTTCGTGGAGATCCTAGAAGATGACACCCTTGGGGAACGTACCCTTGACTCCTAGGCAGAACTCCAGATGTGTTTCTCAGACCTGGTCAACTCTAACGCTACCACCACCACGCTGGGTAGGAAACCAAGAGTTGGTGGAAGGCAGATACTTTTTGAAACCAGATTCCATGGGTTGAGAAGGATTGACACGGAGATACCTGGAGCACTCGCTTAGAATGTCAGAGCTTGAAAGAATTTAGAAACATGTTACAGACAAAGAAACTAAGGCCGGGACTTTCCCAAAGCCAAACATACGACTATTAGAGAAAGAACCATGAGTAGAATCCAAGTCTTCTGATTCCCAATCCAGGGTTATCTATATATATATATATAAAAGAGTAATATGCAAATCGACTGAACAGCAGAACGACCAGGGTGACCGCTCGACCAGTCTCCATGAGGCGCACTGACCACCTCTCGGTCCCTCCCCCCAGCCAACAGGCTCCAATCGCCCGATGGTGAATGGGGAACCGGGGGTGGGTGGCGGCGGGGGGCAGGGCCAGCTGCTGGCCACCAGGGAAGATGGCCCTGATCACAGGCCAGGCCTAGGGACTGTACCCGTGCACGGATTTCGTGCACCAGGCCTCTAGTTTTAACATAAACAACAGCAATGTCACACTGAAACCTTTAGAGGCCTCAGCTGTTCCCACCAACCTCTCTAATTATACTACGAGCTCTGAAGAGCAAAGTGATCTCCTGGTATTAAGATACCTTAGAAACTCACACTGGGATTCTTGTGACCCGCAAGAGAGAGAAGTACAAAAACCAAGACTCATGAAAACCAAGAAATTCAAGAGAGCACTGGCTTAGTAAAGCCTGAAGCAGCCCAAAGGTGGACTACATACTTCTTACTCGCTTGGTCCAATTAAGAGAGTACTAGACAAATTTTCTCTTTTCAAAGGGGAGGACAAATAAAAAGATCCTTAAAAATTATGAATATGATCATTTAAAAAGTAGTCATGAATTACTCATTTCAAACTCTGGGGCTACCAACTTTTTTACAAGCCAAAACCCTGTTAAGAGAATGTACCTGCTCTCCCAACCTCTGGTGACAGACAGAAGGCAAATATGATGTCGGTTAAAAAGTAGTAAGGGAATAATCAACCAAACTTGACTTTGGGTGGTGGGCACACAGTGCAATATACAGATCATGTATCAGAGATATGTACACCTGAAACCTATGTAACCTTATTAACCAATGTCACCCCAATAAAGTTAATTTAAAAATAATAATAAAAGTAAAACATTAGATTATTTATATTATATTATTACTAGAGGCCCGTTGCACGAAGATTCGTGCAATAGGCCTTCCTTCCCCTGGCTGCCAGCACCAGTTTTCCTCCGGCACCTGGGACCCAGGCCTTCATTCTGGCCACCACCTTCCGTCTTCGCTCCAACCGGAGCCTTTGCTCCAGCCAGAGCCTTCACTCCGGCCAGAGCCTTCAGTGTTCACTCTGGCCAGAGCCTTCAGTCTTCTCTGCTCCAGCCAGAGCACCGCTCCTGTAGCTCCCTCCGCCCCCTGCCCTCCCCCTCATAGCAGGTGTCCTGCCCCGCCCGGCCATTCTGTGCCTGCATATGCAAATTAACCTGCCATCTTTGTTGGGTTAATTTGCATACTCACTCCTGATTGGCTGGTGGGCATCACAGAGGTACTGTCAATTTGCATATTTCTCTTTTATTAGTGTAGATTATATAATTTTTGTTACTAGTATGTAAAACTAATCTGTAACATAAAAAAATCTTGGATTACCTATACAATTAAGGGATATGATTACTCAGGGCAGGAATTGTTTCCTGAATCACGGACACTGGTTCAAACCCTCTTCTGGAACCTGAGGTTAACTGGCTGTTACCTGGAGAGGCAAATTACAGCCCATCTGCAAACACGCCCTCTGTGGCCACATCCGTGCGGAGGACTCCCACACACACCACAGGGAGAGCAGGCCCCTCTGCTGCTCAGGCCGGGTCAGAGGGAGAGGGCGGGGCCCAGGCACCCAAGGCATCCCGTCCAACCTCTTCATTTCACACCGAGCAACCTGTGGCCAGAGGGTCACGTGATGTGCGAAGGGTTGGCTAATGCACGACATCTGCCAGTCCGCCTTGTGCCCACGGCAAGCACCGGCTACCCGTCATCACGCTCGCCCTTCTCAGCGGCAAGGCCCCCGACACCATGCTCCTGCAGCCCCTCCGCCAGCTGCTCAGAGCGAGTGCCAGACGGGAGCCATCCTCCCACTCTGGGCCCGCCCGTGGCCCTAACACAACCTCTGGGATCCCTGCCCCGTGGAAACTGACCCAGCAGAGAGGGGCCAGCCTGCCCGTCACACTAGCTCGCTGCTGCTGTCAGGCCTGCGGTGGGCAAGCAGAGCCCTGCGTGGTGCAGCCACGTGGCCAGGGTTGTCTGGGACGGCCTGGCTCACACCTGCTCCCCAGCTCACACCCCTCATCACTCTCCAAAGTTGTCCCAGTTTGGATAAACGTGATGTGGCCAACCAAATTCTGTGTAACGCCTAATCACCTACAAAACACTTACATGTTTCCTTGTCTGTTTTTGGAGTAGCTGACGTGTCAGGACAAAGAAACACTGAGCCAGTCACCAGTGGTTTTCTCATCCAAAGGGACTTTCAAGTAACACTGACACACGTGGACTTTGAAAGGGCCTGGGCGGGCGGGGGGGGGGGGGGGGGGGAGCGCCCCACTGCTCCTGCCAAGCTCTCCTATAGGCTGAGCTTCGGTGGGAGGAGCTTTGGAGGAGACAAATGGGAGCCCTGGCTGACACGAGTTTGAAACCAGAGGATGATCTTGACTGCATGTCAACTGCTTCAGGTTCCACTTCAGCCCGTACAAATTCACATTACGTCGTTGAGAACGAGATCTCTGTAAAGAATGCTTCAGTCCTGTTTCTGGCACAAACAACTGGGCCATTTGGGGTTTATATTTACTCTCTGTTTAGAGGAAAAGAGGAAGTTAAAAACTTTTTTTTTTTTTAAGTTTCAATCAATCCAGGGCTAGATCTTGTGTGCTGCTGCAGCCAACTGTTTATTTCAGAGAAGCATAAATCCCATTTATTTGGAAAAGCCACTGGCCTAGACAGCACAGATATCGGCTCTGTGTTTCAGGAGAAAAATACCGTCGTGCAGAAAGGGGGAGTTGTACCTGGCAACCTACACGGGAGACCAGAAGGAAATCTATCACAATGTCAAGAGGAGTTCTGTCTGAGTATAGAGACTTCAGAGGGTTTGAACTGTTGGTCTAGCTTTCTGCTTTTCTAGAATGATCCTAGTTTATATGCTCATCACCAAGGGGGGAAAAAATCACCAAGTTACCCACCAACACCTCACTCCCCGGCGGGGGTTGGGGGGGAAAGGCTAACAGTAAGCCAGGCCCAGGTCAGGGAGGAGGAGAGGCTCGGAGCAGCTTCTGACCTCCCAGGCCTGGGGCCGGCCCCATGGCTCCCGGGAGTGAGGCAGACACCCGTGGGTCCAGCGGCCGCACTGCCCTGTCAACTATTAAAAGTCTAGCCTTGTGGTTAGAGCCCCACCTATGCCATCAAGGCTGCCAGGATAGACGGACACCTCGCTGGCTCTCCCACTGGGTGTGTGCCCTGGGACACGTCAATTCGCCTCTCTAGTCCTGTTTTCTCATCGGCAAAATAGGAATCACAGTACAGTGGCTGTGGGTATTAAGAGAGATGACTCATAGCAAGGGCCCGGCATACAGTAAGATCAAGATAAATGTAAGCCATTATTAGGTCTCTGCCACGCAACACCAGCCCTCAAGTGCACTCCCCAAACCATGTGACTGGGTCCCCAAACAACTGTCAGAGAATAAAGCCTTCCTCTCTCCACTTCTCCGCTGAAGGCAGGCCTGCAGCACAGTGTCTGCTGTGAGCCCCGTGCGAGGGGGAGCGAGGGGGGTGGGGCAGCCCAAGGAGGTGGCCAACAGGCCCCGGGGCCCCACACGAGGGGCCAGAAACCCTGCCTTCCAAGTTACAGGGATTCTCAGTTCCCGCCACCGCCAGGGCTGCCAGCCGCTGCCTTTGACAAGGAGATGAGTAAGTCAAGTGTGAGCCCGGCCTTGGCAAGGGGACACCAAGCCAGAAGCCTCCGGGCAGGAGCGCCCAGCAGGCCACCTGCGGAAACGGTGTGCCTGCAGGCAGCCCTCCCGTGGAGGTGGCATCCCGCCGTCGCTGGCAAGTTCAGGGAAGAACAGTCGTGAATGTTTCCCAGGTGAACATTGCAGAGGCCCGACGAGCTTCCCATCTGCCTTCAAAACTCGGAAACCGGTGTAGGGGCCCACGCTGAAGAGATGGCCTCACGCTTACAACCACCGCAGTGCTGCCCGGGCAGCGTGGCTCCGTGATTGCACCTCGACCTATGAACCAGGGGGTCAGGATTCGATTCCCTCTCAGGGCACACGCCCGGGCTGTGGCTCGATCCCCGGCGTGGGATGTGCAGGAGGCAGCCCATCCATGATTCTCTCTCATCATTGGTGTTTCTATGTCCCTCTCCCTGCCTCTCTGGAATCCATAAACATATGTGTGTGTTTTTAAATCACTGCAGCGCCTTCGCTATGTGGCATAAAGGGCAGCCCCCAGAAGTTCAACAGCAAATCAAATTGCAGAGCTTCATGGCTGTCTTGAGCCAAAATGTATTACATTCGTAGGTTAACAGAATTTTCTTTCCCAAACTTAAAATGACCTCGGTTTTTTTTCATCAAAGATATAAGTAAACCGCCTGATGTCCACTTGGGAGGCCATAATGATATGGCCGTATTCATTACAGAGGTGAGGGTGCTCCGTGCTCCTTACCGGGACCGCCCTGGCCTGCTTTAGCCCCAGAAGCCCCACACCCTACGAAAACCCTCAGTCCCTGCAGACAGGATGGCGATCCCCCTGTCGCTGGAACATGATGTGTGTCGTGTGCGAAGGAAAGCAGAGCAGACACAGTGACAAATGCAGAACTGCCAAATGCCAAGTTTGTTTGTAGCAACTGCTTCCAGTTCCTTCTCGTAGTAAAAAAAAAAAAAACACCAAAAACTGAAAACCACACTTGTTCACCCTCCCCTCCCCCCCTTTCTTTTCACTCTTCCAAAACAGAGCTAGGAAGGGAGTCCTCCTCCCGGGTACCCCTGGATGAGGGGCAGGACTGACTGATGAAGCGGTGACTGCACACAGCCCAGCGAGCTCGGGACCCAGCTTGGGGCCAGACAGGAAATGTCAACTTCTATCACTCCCACTTCAGGCACGTTCAAAACAAACCCAGACCACTTGTGATCTGGGCCCTCCAGCGCAAGAATGTGTCCTCAAGCTCCAAATCCAAGAGCCTTGGCAAAAATCAGGCTTCACCACACACACACACACACACACACACACACACACACACACACACACACACGGGCCATTAAACAGATGAGGGAGTGGTTAAGAAAAGTCTGTGTTACAGATCGCAGAATGGAGAGCGAGGCACTCACTCTTCTACACACGGTCCAGCAGGGACTCCAAGCGGGCTCCCCACCCACCATGGTGGAGCCCAGCGCGCGTGGGAGGAGTTGAAACCAAGGGTGTTTCAGCCTCTGGTGAGGTTAGGAACCCGCTTCTAAGAATCTCGAGTTTCAAACTGAAAGGTAAGGCTATATAAGGCAAGGAAGGTCACACACTTCCTGGACCCAAAGCCACACGAAACCATGGCTGCCCACCACCCCACCCCACCCCACCTAACCCTGAACGCCTCCTCGGCCAGTCTTCCTCTGGCTTTGCCCGGAAACGGGCCGGCAAGTTATAGGTGCCCTCAAGTCGTAGAACTCGGGGTCCTTTTCCGCATCAGGCATCAACGGAACCACACGAAGGCTGTTCAGGCCTTTCTTTCCCTCCATAGTAATACCCCTTGGTTGGGGGAAGGGAGGTATGGATTCAGAAACATTTTAAAAGGGGAACATGTTTGAACGTCCCTGCCTGATAAGCCCTGAAGAACAAGTAACTTGCTTTCGTGTAAGACCAAGTCATGTACTTTTCCCTGGGGTTGATATCGATTTAGAAGACGAAGCCTTCTGGTAACCAACACATCCAACCACACGACAGGGGTGTCTTCATCTCCGCAGAGAGCACAGAGCCTGGAAGGTGAGCAACAGATGGACTTCCCTTCTTCAGAACTGTTTCTTCATTTTAAACGTGAAGGGTTTGGGCTAAGATGCTCCCTCCTGCACATCCCCTACTGGGAACGGAGCCAGCAACCCGGGCATGTACCCCGACCGGGAATCGAACCAGCCACCTCTCGGTTCCTAGGTCCATGCTCCACCGCTGAGCCACGCCATCCAGAAGAAGATGGTCTTTGGGGTCTCTCACTACTTTAAAATGCTATGTAAAATGTTGTGAGTGTGATAATAACAAGAAGGAGTATTAGAAGTATTTTGGGGTACTTTAAAGATTTAGGAATAACAGACCAGTACAGTGAGTAGCATGTACTGGCAGAGATGACAAGACCATGTCAGACTACAACTGGAAGATTTAAAACAAGCACATGTCAAACAGTTGTCCAAGTTGGTGACCAAAAGGTGGGGGAAATCCTAATATCAACTTACACACACTTTTAACTGCTCTGGGACCCACGGGGACGAGTCGATTCATCACAATGACCAGCTGCTCCTCCTGCTAAATTTAACGTGCATTTTAATTCACTGATCTCTTCCCCCCAAGGGGTGGGGGGGGAAGTCCTTAGGGGAAGCAAACCAAAGCTTTGACTCTAAAAGGGAGGCAGGAGAGCAAATCACTGCGGTGACATTGCACTTAAGTCTCAGGATGTTCTTCGGGCCGGACACCAGCTACGGGGGGAGGCACCAGGTGCACCCCACGCGGGAAGCAGGAGGTGTTGAGAGCCGAACGCAGGGGCTGTTGTACCGGGTGTCAGGACTGCCAGGCCCCAAAAACAATGTTCCTGCACCACCCGCGACCAGACGGCAAGGGGCAGGGGTGGGGGGGGGGGGTGGCTGTGTCTTTCTTCCGTGGAAGGGGCTGCAGGGAGTTTGGTCGTGCAACTTCGGTTGGGCCCCGAGAGTGTCCAAGCGCTGAGAGCAGCCGGGTCCGCCAAGGCGAGACGCTTCCATTCCACAGACGGACCCACCGCGAGGACTGCCCACGAGTCCGCAAACAGCCCCGCCTCTGGTCCGCGCTGCCCGGCGAGGCTCAGCCAGGAAAGCAACGAGGCTGGTGGACCCAGGCAGGGCAGGCGGCCCGCCTCCTGTGCGCGGGGCCCTGGCTGGACTCCACTCCCGCTCCGAGAGATGGTCAGCGCCCAGCGGGCCGCGTCCAGGTCCCCACCGCGCACCGCGCACACAGCCCCGGGGCTGCTAAAGGGGAAGTCGGGCTGTCAAGTCAAACGGCTGGAGACAGCTGACACCCGGGAGCGCGGCGCGGGCCGGGCTGGGGCTGGGCTTGGGCTTGGGGCAGGGTCCCGGGCTGCGACCCTCCTCCCTCTCCATCCACCGTCCTCCTCCCGGCGGCGCGGACCAGCCAGCCCTCGGCGCCCCGGCCGGCGGAGCCCTCGCTGCGCAGCAGGCTACGAGCCGGAGCCGCGCCGCGAGCCTCCCATCCCCCTGCCCAGCGGGTCCGAGGACCGCACACCCGCGCACCCCAGCGCCCCCAGCCCCTTCCCCGAGCCGAGGCGCAGTTCCGACGGCCCAGGCGAGACTGCGCGGGGGACGGCGCCGGAGCCGCGGCTGCAGCAGGGCGGCCGCACACCCCTCCCCTCGCCGGAGTAAACAGCTCGCGGGCGCCTCCGCCCCGCGCCGCCGCGCCCCCTCCCGCCGGGCCCGCGCCCCGCGCCCCGCGCCCCTTCCCCGGGGCGCCTACCTGGTCGCTGAGTTTGAGCACTGCCATCTTCCCCTCCGCCCGCGGCAGGTCCCGGCCCGCGGATGGCACGCCGGGCCCGGGGAAGCGGAAGGGATCGCCAGGGGCAGGGAAAAATCCGGCTCCCGAATTTGACAGCCCTCCCCCGGCTCCTCCTCCGCCGCCGCCTCCTCCGCCGAGAGGCCGACACTGGCGAGTGGGGCCCGCGGCGGAGCCCGCCCGCCCGCCTTCGCACAGGAAGTACCGGCCGCCGCCGGCCCGGCCGCCACTGACATCACCGCGGCCTCCCGCCCGCCGCCGGGCGGACGCTGCCTCCTGCCGCCCGCACCGCGCCTCGCACCCGCGGTCCCCCGACCCGCACCGCGCCCGCACCCGCGCCCGCATCCGCACCGGCGCCGCGGGGTAGACTGCCGCCTGCTTCCCGCACCTGCTCACTGCGCCCGGGGCCCAGAGCCGGGAGAGGCGCCCCCGAGGCTGCTCCTGATCCCCCCAGGATCACATCCCGAGGGGGCGAGAAAGGCCGCCTGCTTTACCTGGGAGATGGGACCCCAGCCTCTCCCCTCAGCCTCCCCCCCTAATCTGAAACCGAGCTGCCCAGCGCTCCGCGGCGGGGTGGGGGTCCCCCGGGTCAGAGCCGTCGCTCCGGTGCTCTTTGTTTCCCGCGGGGAGGCCCTGGACACACTGTCATTCCTTAGCAGGTGTCTGCCAGGCACCCCTTGAGGAATGGGGGACAGGGGCTCGGCCCTTCCACCTCGTTCTCCATCTACCTCCCAGCTAGGCGCACGCCCTCCAGCGTCAGTTGCCTCTGGGTTTTGTTTTAGGGAAGGAGGGGGTGGCCCAGATGTCATGCAGAAGCAAGGAGGACCTGAGTGACCGCACTGATTGGGGCTTTTGAGGGGCTCTACCTGTTCCGACTCACCCGTTTGTACAAAATCCGGTTACCGCGTCCTTCAACCGGCAGAAGGCTCGGCTGTCAAATGCACGGGCTACAGATGCCATGGTACATTACAGTCATAGAAGGTGTTGGCGCTTCTGGGATTTGGAGCAAACGTTTATTGTCACCAACTGTCTACTCCGTGCCTACCTCGTACCAGATACTGGGATGATGGGGGGAGCATAAGCAGACAGGAGAGCCAGTCGTAGGAGGTGGCCCACATAACCCACATAGTCACCGCTCATGACAGCAATCCCACACGGAGCCCAGAAATCACAGGTGAGAAATGCTTCTGAAGGAATCTGTGACCAAGGAACCAGACCAGGCTGGGGGGTGAGGGCAGGCTGCCCTGAGAGAGTTGAGATCCTGGAGGAGGAGTTGAGTAACAAGGGGGTCGGACACTGCTCCCAGGCAGTCCTATGTGCCCCCGGAAGGCCATAGAGCAAAGCAGGCCCGTGGCACTGAGCAGCAACCCAGAGCTGGCGTTCCTGGGTCAAGACCAAACATCTACCTTCGTTCACAAACCAAATGTGGACTCTTTCTCCCGACTGTGTCCCCAGAGATTCCACGTTGAAAGGAATTGGGATTCGGTTCCGGCAGACCAGGAAGTGAAGAAAGCACACTCCCGCCCTCACTCCCCGCGCCTCAGGGATGCACAAAAGATTGCCTCTCCAAGGCTTTTTCAAGCACAGAACAGCTTGCTCTTGTGTCATCTATTAGGTAGTTCTTCGTTGCTGCTGCTGATAGGCCTCCTTATTGCTATCTTCCTGCGTGGCTCTGTAAGTGAATGGATTAGGACACTGACTTCTCTACGTAACCACAACCACCCTTCAGAAGACTGACAACAAGTGATTCTATTTGGCGGCTGTGCTACAGACGCACTTTGGTTCATTGTGAACGTGCCTATACAGTCATGATTGCGGCCTCAAAGGTGGGGGAGCCATTCTCAACCCTATCAGGCCCATCATCCCCTTTTGTAACTAGTGTTTTAAATATTCCCCTGACTATCATGAAATGCAATTCATAAATAATATTACCTACATATGCAAATTTAAAAAAATGAATATACTGTCCTAATTGTATAATAAAGGAAAAATAAAGGGAAGTGATTTATAATTAACTAGAGGCCCAATGCACAAAGATTCATGCAAGAATGGACCTTCATTCCATTGGCTGCCTGTGCCTTTCCGCTCGGGCCGGGAGCCGCCTTTCCACCTTCCCACGCTGCCCAGAGGCCGGAGCAGCTGGGGTGGTGCTGAATGCCTGCATTGTCCCCACGTCCCGCCCCATCCCCAGCCGCTCAGCGCTTGTGTATGCAAATTAACCTGCCATCTTTGTTGGGTTAATTTGCATACTCACTCCTGATTGGCTGGTGGGCGTCACCAAGGTACAGTCAATTAGCATGTTACTCTTTTATTAGGTAAATATGTATTTCTGTAAGTAACTGCTGTCGCACAACTCTATTAGAAGACCAAATAAAAGTCAGATGCTTGCACCTGTACGTGGAACCACTGTGAATGAGAGACTACAAATGCAGACCAATATCAACGTGCTGTATCAGCACCTCAAACATCAGCATCAGTGTCCAAGGTGACCTGACCTGTGAAAGGCGGAAAGGCTCTTGGTCAAGTTCCAAACAAAACAAAGGGCAGGGAGGAACCAAGATGGCAGCATAGGTAAACACCTAAACTGCTGCCTCGCACAACAATTTCAAAACTACAACTAAAAGACAAAACGTCTATCACCCAGAACCATGGGAAAGCTGGCTGAGTGGGAGTTCTACAACTAGAAGGAAAGAGAAAAGAGCATTGAGACCTGCACAAGTGCTGAAAAGCTGAGGTACGGAGGCGCGTGATCTGGGCTGGCGGCAGGCGTTGCTTTTTTCAACCCAAAGGGAGACAAGCCCCCGATTACTCTGAAATACAGTTTCTGGGGAGATGCGGGGGACCCAAACTCCTACGGGGAGAAGCTGGACTGTCTGCCACCGGGTCGGAAAGTGAGGGCGGCTTGCTTGCAGAGCTGCGCACAAGAATAATTGTTTACGGCGCTGGGGCACAGGATGCAGTCGGAGACACAGAGCCGGCTAATTAGCAGCCATGGCTGTTTGCCATGCCCTAGCCTAGTGATGCCCTGAGACCCCGCCCCACACAACCTACAAACCCACCCAAGCTCCAAGCAGCAGCTTTAGCATAAGAAAGGCCTGCCCTATCGCAGCTTAACCTAACAAACTTGCAGCCCGGATCAGACAGCTCCAAAACCTCCAACCCCAAGCAAAGAGGAGAAAACTGTAGCTCTCACTGTAGCTCCTGCTGGGTGGCCTCAGACAGTAGCTGACCTGCACCCCATTGGAGATCCAGAAGCCAGTGTACCTCATGGTCAGTGTGAGATACCAGATTTCAATTCCTCACATCCATAAGTGACACATTCAAGAGGCAGACTCAGTGAGCACCAAACCCCACTGAAACAAGTCCTGCCCCATAAGCATGTCTCCTGCACAGCAGTTCTTCCATTATAGACACAGCAGGTCCTCACAGCCAATTGGCCTGGAGGTCAATTCCTCCCAGTATACCAACAGCAATCAAGTCTTAACTACACCAAGACTTTGCACTCAGCCCACAAAGGGGTGCACCAAGAGTGTCCACCTCAGGTGATAGGCTGAACCACTGGTCACCTACCACAGAAAACCACTCCATCAACACAGGGAAGCAGCAAAATGTGGAAACAAAGAAACATGTCATGAATGAAAGAAATGGAAGAAAGCAAACTACTGGACATAGAGTTCAAAACCACAATTATAAGGTTACTCAAGAATCTTCCAAAAACCACTGAGAAACTTGATGAGACCTCCGAGGAGCTTAGTGAGACCTTCAAGGACCTTAATGAGAACGCCCAAAAAATGGAAAAGGACCAGTCAGAAATTAAGCGTACACTGTCTGAAATAAAGAATATACAGAAATTCAACTGTAGATCAAAGGACCCCAAGAATCAAACCAAAGATCTGAAATATGAGGAAACAAAAAACACCCAACCAGAAAAACAAAAAGAAAAATAATCCAAAAATATGAAGATAGTGTAAGGAGCCTCTGGGACAACTTTAAGTGTACCAACATCCAAATTATTGGCGTGCCAGAAGAAGAGAGAGAGCAATATATTGAAAACCTACTTGAAGAAATAATGACAGAAAACTTCCCCTACCTGGTGAAAGAAATAGACTTACAAGTCCAGGAAGCGCAGAGAACCCCAAACAAGAGGAATCCAAAGAGGACCACACCAAGACACATCATAATTAAAATGCCAAGGGCAAAAGACAAAGAGAGAATATTAAAAGCAGCAAGAGAAAAACAGTTAATTACCTACAAGGGAGTACCCATACGACTGTCAGCTGATTTCTCAACAGAAACTATGCAGGCCAGAAGGGAGTGGCAAGAAATATTCAAAGTGATGAACAGCAAGAATCTACAACCAAGATTACTCTACCCAGCAAAGCTATCATTCAGAATTGAAGGGCAGATAAAGAGCTTCAGATAAGAAAAAGCTAAAGGAGTTCATCGCCACCAAGCCAGGATTACATGAAATGCTGAAGGGTATTCTTTAAGAAGAGGAAGAAGAAGAAAAGGGTAAAGATAAAAATTATGAACAACAAAATGACATCAAATACATACCTACCAACAAGTGAATCTAAAAATCAAGTGAATGAAAATTCTGAAGAACAGAATGGACTGGTGAATATAATAGAATCAGGGACATAGAAAGGGAGTGGACTGACGATTCTCAGGGGAAGCAAGTGTGAGGGGTGCGGGAAGAGATTGGACAAAAATCTTACTCCTATGGATGAAGACAGTGGCGGGGGGTAAGGGCATGGGGTGGGGTGGGGAATCAGGTGGAGGGGAACTATGGGGGGGAAAAAAGAGGAACACCTGTAATAATCTGAACAATAAAGATTTATTTAAAAAAAAATTATGAACAACAAAATGACAACAAATACATACCTACCAACAAGTGAATCTAAAAATCAAGTGAATAAAGAATCTGATGAACAGAATGGACTGATGAATATAATAGAATCAGGGACATAGAAAAGGAGTGGACTGACAATTCTCAGGGGCAAGGGGGTATAAGGGGTGTGGGAAGAGATTGGAAAAAATCTTACACCTATGGATGAAGACAGTGGCAGAGGGTAAGGGCATGGGGTGGGGTGGGGAATCAGGTGGAGGGGAGCTATGGGGGGGGGGGGGGCGGGGGAGAGGAACACCTGTAATAATCTGAACAATAAAGATTTATTTAAAAAAATAAAATCAATAAACACTTATTTTTTAATTAAAATAAATAAATAAAATGCATATCTGTGTCTTGGGCCAACCATATTTCTCCTGATCGCCAGACTGCCTACTTCTCTCTTGGATGTCTCAAAATCATCTCTGTGAAAACTGACCAACAGAAAGCATATTTAAAGTGGAGTCAGGAGAAAACGCTCAAACAGGATACACACTACCGACCCCAACAGGAAGAGACACACCTGGCACCTCCCGCAGGCCGTGACACTACACCGCTACCTCCGCAGGAGGAAGGAAAGATCCCTCGTAACAGCTCAGCCAATGGGAGCCTGCCATAACTCAGCCTGTGCAAAGTCACCCTACTTCAACGTTTCCGTTTCCTCCAGTGGATGCTTCCTTTACCACCGCCCCTCCCAAGTCCATAAAAGAATATTCGGAACTGGCAAGTGGTTTGTGATTAGACCACATGAACCAAAGTGCAATTTTTTATTGTTTCCAAATAAACTCATTTGCTAGAGAAATAGCTGGCTGTCCATGTGTGAAAGGTGATCACCTCACGCTTAGCATGTGAACAAAGGGATTAATGGTCTTTCCCTAACTGTCACCTCCTGTGCTCCCCACATCAGCAGATGACCCAGTTTGGTAGAAGACCAAAACCTGAGGCTCTGCCAAGTCTGTTATTGTTGTTTTTAAATATATTTTATTGATTTTTTTACAGGGAGGAAGGGAGAGGGATAGAGAGTTAGAAACATCGATGAGAGAGAAACATTGACCAGCTGCCTCCTGCACACCTCCTACTGGGGATGTGCCCGCAACCCAGGTACATGCCCTTGACCGGAATTGAACCTGGGACCCTTCAGTCCGCAGGCTGACGCTCTATCCACTGAGCCAAACCGGTCAGGGCTGATCAACTCTGTTTTCATCGTATCTCTTCAATCTATGCATGCCACTCCTGATGTCTAGGACCCACTACGGACCAGGCTGCCTGCCTTGTTGGCACAGCCTCCACCCGGTTTCCCGGTCCATTCTCCACCCCCTGGCAGTACAATCTTTCTGAACTTCAAGTCTGTTCAAAGTCACTCTCCTTCGGTGGCTGTCCATCGCCTTCAGTCTATGGACAAACATCTGAGTTTGCTCGGTTTTCATGGCCCTCCACTTTCCCCATCCATCGTTCTCCTGGCAGGGAAGCCAAACTGCTCACCTCTGACCTCACATCCTAGTGTGTGTGAGTGATCGCCGCTGGTGTGGTGCCCTGCACAACCCGGGAGACCAAACAGGGCGGCCGTGCCTTGTTATCACACTTTCCACACCGCGCCCAAAGCAGCTTCCCCCGTGCATCACCTGCCTCTCTCTGAGCCTGTGACTATGGCTCTTTTCTGTCTGTTATTTCATCTTCTCAGTGGTCGGCAAACTGCGGCTCCTGAGCCACATGTGGCTCACGAGCCACAGTTTGCCGACCACTGGTCTAGGTAATCCTGCTTGTCCCAGTGTCAATGGAACTCACCCCACGAAGCTCTCCCGTACTCACACCACCTCCCAAGTGTGGATGAGGAGTTTCCTCTGAGGCTTCTGTTTGGTGCCCTCTGCTTAACCCCTCTTACTGCACGTCACCCTCGATCCTGCAATGGCTGTTTACTTTCCTGACGCCTCTTTCAGGACAGGAACTGTGTTTTATGCACCTTTCTGCCTCCAGGTCACGGTATAGTGTCTGACGCAAGGTAGATACAAAACAGATCCTTCTGAATGAATGCAACTTTGAGTTTAACCTGGATAAACCTCCCTTTATTCCTGGTCAAATAAGGCTGAGGATGTCCGTCCTCGATGCCACGGAGAGGGATATGGCAGGGGTGGGGTGGGATGGAGGTGGAAGAGGGTATGGGGGAAGAGTAAACGGTGATGGACGTGGGTAAGTCAAATTAAAATGTAAAAGACGATATAAAAAACGTGTGTGAAAATGCCTTGGAAAGTGGAAAGGAAGAATGAGAGAGAGAACAGTTGGCATGGCACTATGGGAAAGAGAAAGCGGCGAGGGGAGGCGTGGGAGACTTGCCACGCCATCGTGTGCAAGCCCCATGCCTGTGCCGCTGAAGTGAGCGGGCTCTGTGTCTGGTCTGGAGCTAGAACGAGCAGCCAGAATGCTTCAAAGGAAGGGCAAGAGGGAAATGGAGAGTGCAGTGATGAAGCCATGATGTAAGTCCATGAACTGGTCCGACAGTCTGTGAGTTACACATGAGTATTTCTTCCTTTAAGACAAAATTGTTCAAAATGGTGTAGCAAGGGCTCCGGTAGTCACAGGTTAAACACCCTTCTTCCTGGAGTGTCAGTTTCACTTGGTGACTCAGGGAGGTAAATGGCTTAACTTGGTAAGTAACTGGAAGCAGTATTTGCATGTTCACATACACAAATGGGTATCTTATCGTCTTATCTGGGACTATAGCACGCGCACACATCTTTTAAGTAAGCCTGAGACTTCAAACATTTCGTGTTTGCGATAGAAAATCCACAGTCTGCCTGTATTCCCCTACCGCCCTCTCACACGCCCAAGCCCTAGGAGTAAGTCATCACCCACTTTGCTCTTGGGACGTCCCCAGAAAAGTTTAATAAGCACCGCTTGTAGACGTTTGATAGGCTTCCGTGCTGCTGAAACGAACGGACAGAAGAACTGTCAGCAAACGTGGCTGGTACACTTACATCAGGGGCCAAATTTATCACTGAGCATTGATTTGTAGGTCTGTTGTCTGCTCCCAGCTTGCCCATTGCACGGGTAAGCAATTTCGTAAATATTGGTCACTAGTCCCAGAAGAATGAAAAAAAAAATGTAATGCAGAGGAATCAGTGCTAACTTACTCCCCAAAGAAAGAATTCTAACTCCACATCCCCATGATGTTTGGCAAGTGCCAATCATAGTCTTTGCACTTAAAGGTCAGCCCACTATGTCTATAGGAAGGGGAGAAAGGAGCTAACTTACTGAGCCTCTACTGTGTGCCAGGCACTGTGCTAAGTGCTGAACACGCCACCCTCCTCCTCGCCACTCCAGAAATAGTAATCCTGCCCTCCTTGGTACGAAATCTACATTTTACACGGGCTTTTACTATGGGACATAGCACTTTAAATATTGATGATTTGTTTGCCTGTTACCTACTGTGACCTCCTTGAGGGCAGGGCCCATTTCAAATTCATCTTTAGATCCCAGGTAATTCAGGACCTGGTCACATAAGATGCCCTCAGTTAAATTCTTATTAACTGAACTACAAAGTACCTCTTCCCATGTGTAGGATATTGTTAAGAAGCCATTGACTTCCTACTCCCAAAAAATGTCTTCTTCTAGATCATCTTGCATCATCCCCCAAAGAATTATGGGACACAGCAATTATGTCATGTTTTTGCTATGTTTTTAGGTCCTGGAACAGTTTCAAGTCTCCCTCCTGACCCCCAATCTGAAGAGAAAATAAAAAAAGGATAAGATTAATCTATAACATACACCATACACACTTTTTCATTGTCTTTGCAAAGTACTCTTTTCAATAAAATGTTGTCATCTATGACATACATCTTTAAAACGAATCACTAAGTGTAGATGTCCCCCATTTCAGTGGCCTTAACAAGTGGCAAAGAACAGGACCGAAAAAAAAAGACAGAACAAGACCAGAGTCACTGGATTCAATGTGCATTCTCAATTTCCAAGTAGGCAACCTCAGGATCGCTTTTCTTTCCTCCCCAAATCCAATGTAATCAAAACACAGAAATTTCTTCTTCTCATCACTGCACTTTAGAGTGCATACAAAGTAGGTACTGTACACACACACACACACACACACAACACACACACACAACACACACACACACACAACACACACACACACACAACACACACAAGAGGAAAGAAGATCAATGTCCTGGTTTAGATCCTGCTCATATTTACAAATTCAAACATTTTGAGCCTAATCCAACTCCTCGCAAGTTCACATTCACTTAACTTCTGATATATTGGGACTTCCTGTTTTTGTAGAAAGCAATTTTCAGAAATGGTTCAGTAAGCTTTTTTTGGACAGTGTCTAGCTCCTGCAACGCAAGATTTGGAGCACTTAATGGCAAATGAATGAGGAGTCTATGCAGTACATTTCTTAAGATCTGCAATGTTTTCAAAAACTCAGGGGGAAATTCCTGACCAAGTCTACCTGTGGTTTCTCTGAATACTTGGAAATTAGTTCATGACATTCAGAGACACGAAGACACAGCTGGGTTTCCCATCTAGTCTGCAGAACACAGCGACCCAGCAGTGATGGGGGAGCCCATAGGAAAGGACCCTCAACTCTTGGTAGAAACAGGAAGGAATTAAGATTTTGTGTCTGGTCCTTGGGGAGTTGGATGCATCATTAATCAGAAAATCCAGAACAAAGCCAAAGGACCTAGAGACTTGCGTGCATGTTTTACATTGACTGTTTCTCTGCTGTGTAATTGCCAGCACATGTCCATGGTGAAAAATATGCTGGCAAATAGCAAATCCACCGAAGAGCTCTCTGGCTAGTCTTTGGTGAAAACCTACAATAGCTCCTATTGTCAGTACATACCCCACATTGAAGATAAAATGTTTGTTTCCATTAGATCTATATGTGTGTCTGCATGTGAACACAATATAAAATAGAGTTCTTACAATGGGTAACACCTTTAAACACAGTAGAAAATTAATAAATTACTTAGGATGTACAACAGTGCGAATATGCTTAATGCCACTGAACTGTACACTTAACAATGGTTTAAATAGTAACAGTTTTTGACTATAGAGATAGAATCATAATTAACAAAAGAAGAAACCTTGAATAGCCAATAAACACATAAAAAAGATGCTTGATATCAGTAGTCATCAGGAAAATACAATTTAAAGTCCTAATAGGTTACTTACTCTTCACACTCACCAGATGCCCAAATACTGTAAGAGTCTAACAATGCCAAATGTTGCTAAGCATGTGAGGCAACGGGAACTGGCCTGCTTACACCTGGGATTATGCACACCAGGTAATGCGTAGGCAAGTCACCTAGCAATCCCACTTCCACACGTGAATAAAAAATGCTCATTGCAGTACTGTTTATAGTAGTAAAAAAAGATACAACCTAGATCCTCATTAACAAGAGAATAAACACAATTAAATACTGAACAACAGTGACAATGAATAAACTAGTCTCAGGCAGCAACATGGATAAATTCCCAAAACATAACATGAGGCCAACAGAGCTATAAAAATATATAACAGCATAATATATTTTAGATGAAGTGTGAGACATTCAAAGGACTACTCCATAATATTAAAAATCTAAATATACTCATTGGAATGACAACTATAAAATTGAAGGCAATGACTGTGTTTGGGGAAGGAGAGGTAGAGATGGGAGCATGGAGGGTCCTCGGAAGCTTAAATTTTATCTCTAAATTTTACTTCTTAAGCTGGGTGGCTGGTATACAGATCATTATTTATATTTCTGCAATGCTTTTGTCCTGCATGCTTGAAATGTTTCATTAACGGAAAAGAAGAACCCATTAACAGGAGACCTTTGATAGTTAATTCTATGCCAAGCACTGGGCTGAGCAATCAGACATGTAACTCCAGGTTAATAGAATGCCCAATGACAGGTACTCAATAAAGTCAGTTCATCCATGAAATGAATAACTATAAGGTAAGACACAGTCAATTTCTAATTGTGGAAACTAGAGTAATAGACACGAAACAAACAGAGAAACGCCGGTGGCTCTCAGCAGTCGCTGAGAGAGGGGGTTTGGGACAAGGAGTTGGTTTGGGGAAGCAGACATTGAGCTCAGCTGAGTAGCAGGTGCCCTGGGACATCCACGTTGAGAAATACGTAGATGGAGTTGGAAAATAGGAGGCTATTCACCTTGGGGGTTTGTCAGCAGATGCTGGGTAATGAAAGCCGTGGGAGCAAGTGAGGTAATAATGGGACAGGAAAAGGATGAAAAGCAAGGAGGCCCTGAGGAGGACCGACAGTGAAGCATGGAGAACAAGCTGGAAAAGAGACTCACTCCCACAGTCAGCTCCTTGAAAAGTAATTCTAAGGTGAAGCTCATCCTAAATGCTGCCAAAGCACAGAAACAATATTTTAGCTTTGTTTTTATAGTCAATTTTAAACAAGTGCTAAAACAGAACAGCAAAATGAACTCATTTACCCGTCACCTGGGTTCAATAGCTCTCACCTCGGGGATAATTGTCCTTGTGCATAGCCCCATCCACTCCATCTCCCCTTATTATTCGGAAGCAATCCCAGATATCCCATTGCTCCATCCACAAGCGCTTCAACATGGCGCCCTAAAAGGTAATGACTCTCTTTTCCAAGCACAACCACAATACCATTGCCTTTTAAAAAATCAACAGTAATTCTTTAGTATCGTCAAATATTCAGCAGTTGTTAAAATTTCCAGTCATTCCACAAGGATCATAAATGTATTTTACAATTTGTTTGTTTGATTAAGGTCTACACATTGCTATTGGGTGATAATGTCATTCAAAAACCACAAGTCCCTCCTTCCCCCATCCCATCATCTCTTCTTCTTCTTTTTTTAATATAGTTTATTGATTTCAGAGAGAGAGAGGGCAAGAGAAATAGAAACATCAATGATGAGAGAGAATCACTAATAGGCTACCTCTACCACACCCCACGCTGGGGATTGAGCCCAAAACCTGGGCATGTGCTCTGACTAGAATCGAACGGTGACCTCCTGGTTCATGGATTGATGCTTAACCACTGAGCCACCCTGGCTGGGCTTTGTTTGTTTGTTTGTTTGTCTTCAATTACAGTTGACATTCAATATTATTCTACCTTAGCTTCAGGTGTACGGCATAGTAGTTAGACGTTCATATAATATACGAAGTGGTCCTCCCCATAAGTCTAGTACCATACCTAGTTATCACAGTACTATTAACTACATTCGCCAGGCTGTGCTTTCCATCCCCGTCATCTCTTTTCCTTGCAATATTAGACTACAATTTTAAAGTCCAGTGGCACTAGATGAGGACACCAAGAGGCCATCCAAGGATTTCCTGGGGAGTCATTGATGCTTGGTGGGCTGGCCAGGCTCACCTTTGAGCTGAAATTGGAGCTCAGGTTGGCGCACCCTCTTGCATGTTGTTGGACGGTCTTGGGAAATCTGTAAGTGCTGTGGGATAACTTCCATCGCTACAGTTACTTCTGACAAGTAAGGGCCAAGCATCCAAGAACAGGAGCGACTGGCCTTTGGGGGTACCTTTCACACGGACAGATTTCCTGAGGAGTCATGTCCGTAGATGAAGCAGCCAAGCGTATGTATGTATGGTAGACAGTTGTTCTCAGTCAGAACCATGAACCTAAGATGAAACTCAGAGTCACTGTGAATTATTTACTAAAACTGTGGCCAGAAACCCAGCCCCACATAGTTGTTCTTAACACACAGTTGATATTCTCGGCGTTTTAGGCAATAATGAAGGTTAACTTTTAGGACTTTATCCAGGTGTGTTTGATTTTTAAAGACGCTGAAAAATATGTTTATTTTAGCAAGTTTCCATGAGTCCTTAAAACACCACACAGCCACGTGGATTTCTTCCCAGGTGCTGAATTCTGGATTTTCTTTCATGGACTCAGTCAGCATATTTAAAATTCTTATTCCTTAAAATCAGAGTTCTTTGTAATGCACCTTTTAGGTGATAAATTATGAACGTTTTTTCCTTGGGGCTCTGAGGGATTTCCACGTTGGGACTCCCCGAGCCCGTTTTGCTGTGTTTGCACCATGGATGGCAGGGTTTCACGGGATTGGTTCCTTTCTCTGTTGCATTTCTCTGAACTGCCTCATAGTTTACTGATGACGTCATGTGTGCTCTCCAGGAAGCAGATGTCAAAATGGAGCTCAAGGTGACCGACCCAGATTCGCTGGGAGTGCTGCCTGTGAAAAAGAAAGGGGAGAAGAACCTCGACGTCAGTCTGGTGGCTACGGAGAAGGAGGGGACGGCGGAAGGTGGGGAGAAGCATGCAGCACAGTCCTGAGGCTGTGGCGGGGAGAAGCATGCAGCACAGTCCTGAGGCTGTGGCGGGGAGAAGCATGCAGCACAGTCCTGAGGCTGTGGCGGGGAGAAGCATGCAGCACAGTCCTGAGGCTGTGGCGGGGAGAAGCATGCAGCACAGTCCTGAGGCTGTGGCACGTGTACCGGGGCCACCGCACACATTGCTCATGGAGGAGTCCTGTGTTGGCAGGAATGGTGGGGCCTCGTCCCCGGCTGTGCTCATGGACAGGCTGCGAGCTGCTGGGAAGAGAGTGGTCTGGGTCTGATGCTGGGGTTGCAGCTCGAGAGCCAGCTGGGATCACAGCTGGGCCGTGAGCTCCTTCTCGAAGGGAGGGCCAGGCCGAGAGGGCCTCCATGGCCGCCACACCACCTCTGTGGGTTTCCTACTTTTAAAAGTCACTGTCTTTCAACAATAAAGATTTAAAATTAAATTAAAAAGTCATTTCCTGCCCTAACCGGTTTGGCTCAGTGGATAGAACGTCAGCCTGCGGATTGAAAGGTCCCAGGTTCAATTCCGGTCAAGGGCATGTACCTTGATTGCAGGCACATCCCCAATAGGGGGTGTGCAGGAGGCAGCTGATCGATGTTTCTCTCTCATCGATGTTTCTAACTCTCTATCCCTCTCCCTTCCTCTCTGTAAAAAATCAATAAAATATATATTTTTTAAAAAAGTCATTTCCTGAGAGAGAAACCAAGATGGCGGCATAGGTAAACACCTGAACTTGCTGCCTCACACAACCACTTCAAAACTACAACTAAAAGACAGAACGGACATCATCCAGAACCACAGGAAGGCTGGCTGAGTGGAAATTCTACAACTAGAAGGGAAGAGAAAAGCACACTGAGACTCAGAGGAGCTGCGGAAGTAAAGCGCAGCGGTACGGAGGCGCACGTGCGGGCAGAAAGGGGTGGCAACTGAGTATACGGCAGGCTTTTTCAATCCGCAGGGAGACACAAGATCCTGACTGCTCTGAACTCCAGTTCCGGGCAGGATTCTGGGGACCCAGACTCATATGAGGAGAAACTGGACTGTCTGGCAGCGAGGGCAGCTTTCTCTCAGAGGTGCTTGCAGCAATTACCAAGGGACACTGAGACACAGGGGCCTCTTATGGCAGGGCTAAAGGTCAGCCATTGCTGTTTGCTCCACCCTGTTGATTCCCTGAGACCCCACCCCACCCAATTTACAACCCCACCCCAGCTGTGCACAGAGGCTTTTGCATATGAATGGCCTGGCCCTTTGCAATCTAAAATTACCTAACAAACTGCAGCTGGGTCAGAGAGACCCAGATCTTCCAAAATAAGGCCCAAGGCTCCACAGCAGCTTGCATTGCTTCACAGTTGGGCCTCAGCTGGTTACCTCCAAACCCCAAACAAAGAAGAGGAATCTGCAGATCTCTCTGTAGCCCCTGCTGGGTGGCCTCTGGCAGAGGCTAAATTAGCACCTCCTTGGAGATTCAAGAGCCAGTGTACCCAGGGGTCAGAGTGGGACTATCCAGATTACAACTCCTCATATCCACAAGGGACACAGTCAGGGGGGCAGACTCAGTGAGCACCAAAGTCCCACTGAAGCAAGTCCTGGCCCATAAGGGTGTCTCCAGCACAAAAGTTCTCCCATCATAGACACAGTTGATCCTCACAACCAACTGGCCAGGAGGTCAATTCCTCCCAGTGATACCAAAAATAATCAAGGCTTAACTACAACAAGACTGTGTACATAGCCCACAAAGGGGTGCACAAAGAGTGTCCATCTCAGATAATTAGGGAGGCTGAGCCACTGTGCCCTATAGGACACCTAGCACACAAAGCCACTCTATCAACTCAGGGAAGCAACGAAAATGCGGAGACAAAAAAACAGGTCACAAATGACAGAAATGGAGGAAAGCAAACTATTGGATATAGAGTTCAAAACCACAGTTATAAGGTTACTCAAGAATCTTCTAGAAACCGCCGATAAATTTAGTGAGTCCCTTGAGGATATGAAAAAGGAACAACTAGAAATTAAGCATACACTGACTGAAATAAAGAATAATATACAGAGATCCAACAGCAGACTAGAGGATTGCAAGAATCAAGTCAAAGATTTGAAATACAAAAAAAAAACAAAAACAAAAAAAAACACCCAACCGGAAAAGCCAAAAGAAAAAAGAATCCAAAAATATGAAGATAGTGTAAGAAGCCTCTGGGACGACTTCAAGCATACCAACATCAGAATTATGGGGGTGCCAGAAGAAGAGAGAGAGCAAGATACTGAAAACCTGTTTGAAGAAATAATGACTTAAAACTTCCCCTACCTGGTGAAAGAAATAGATTTACAAGTCCAGGAAATGCAGAGAACCCCAAACAAAAGGAATCCAAAGAGGATCACACCAAGACACGTCATAATTAAAATGCCAAGAGCAAAAGACAAAGAGAGAATATTAAAAGCAGCAAGAGAAAAACAGTTAGTTACCTACAAGGGAGTACCCATACGATTGTCAGCTGATTTCTCAACAGAAACTATGCAGGCCAGACGGGAGTGGCAAGAAATATTCAAAGTGATGAATAGCAAGAACCTACAACCAAGATTACTCTACCCAGCAAAGCTATCATTCAGAATTGAAGGTCAGATAAAGAGCTTCACAGATAAGAAAAAGCTAAAGGGGTTCATCACCACCAAACCAGTATTATATGAAATGCTGAAAGGTATTCTTTAAGAAGAGGAAGAAGAAGAAAAAGGTAAAGTTAAAAATTATGAACAACAAATACATATGTATCAACAAGTGAATCTAAAAATCAGGTGAATAAAAAATCTGAGGAACAGAATAAACTGGTGAATATAATAGAATCAGCAGCATGGAAAGGGAGTGGATTGATAATTCTCAGGGGGAAAGGGGTGTGGGGGGTGCGGGAAGAGACTGGACAAAAATCGTACACCTATGGATGAGGACAGTGGGGGGCGGGGTGGGTAAGGGCAGAGGGTGGGGTGGGAACCGAGTGGAGGGTAGCTATGGGGGGAGAAAAGAGGAACAACTGTAATAATCGGAACAATAAAGATTTATTTTTTTTAAAAAGTCATTTCCTGCCCTGGCGGAAGTGGCTCCGTTGGTTGAGCATCGTCCTGGGGATGGAAAGGTTGCTGGTTCAATTCCTGGTCAAGGCACATGCCTGGGTTGAGGGCTGGATCCCCAGTAGGAGGTGTACAAGAGGTAGCTGATGGATTTTTCACTCTCACATCTATGTTTCTCTCTCTCTTTCCCTTCTTCTCTCTCTAAAAATAAATAAATAAGTCATTTCTTCTGTGTGGGATTGAATTAGAACCAAATTATCCCTAGTAGAGTGGAAAATAATTCTGTATGTAGAGTTTTTTTAAGTTTTTTTTTTATGTTTTATAGCTAAAAATAGGTCTGCTTTGTTTTCTACCAAATTTAAGAGCTAGGAAAGAAAGCACAAATTGAACTACATAACATTTTATAATTTCTATATCTCTAAAAGAACAGTAAACAGAATTCAAAGCAAGTAACCAAGCTGGGGAAATAAATATGACAGTCAAGTTAATAGTCTTTTAGCTGGAAAGAAATCATACAACTTGATTAAAAAAAAAAAAAAAAGACATTTGGACCCCAACAAATAGGTAAAAGATATAATTAGACAAGTCTCAAAAAAGAAAGTCTATAACAAATAGATTGGAATATTTTCAGACTCACCAGTAATTAAAAATAAATAATGTTAACTAAGATTATTTTTAACCTAAGAAAGTTACAGAGGTTTAAACATTTATATTACTCAATACTTGTAAGAGTATGATGAAGAAAGTTATTCTTATACATTTCTGGAGCTGTGTAAATTGGTGATAATTATGGAGCTCTTATTTTCCCTTAAGAATACATGCTAAGGAAATAATTTAAAATAGAAAAAGGCCTTTAGGCACAAAAATGTTATTCCAGTCAGGACTCTTGATTAGGAGAAACTCTGCTCAAGCGGCTTAAGCCAAAAAGGGTAAATTACATGTTCATATAAATAAACCATCAAACCCCAAAAGGCAGGGTGTAGAGCAGGACTGGGCAGATTGGATTCAAGAATTCACAGCCTCTCTCTCTCTCTCTCTCTCACACACACACACACACACACACACACACACACCCCATACTCCTCAGCATGTGATGTGTGTTGGCCTTGTTCTTGTAGCTCTGGGAGAAAACAAAATAAAAACAATGGTGTATAAATAATTTTTTTAAATATATATATTTTTTATTGATTTCAGAGAGAGAAAGGAAGAAGGAGAGAGAGAAACACCAATGATGAGAGGGAATCATGGATCGGCTGCTTCCTGCACGCCCCACACTGCAGATCGAGCCCACAACCCAGGCCTGTGCCCTGACTGGGAATGGAACCGTGACCTCCTGGTTCATAGGTTATTACTCAACCACTGAGCCACGCCGGCCGGGCTACACATGAATTCTTAAGTATTGAAAGACTGTGTATCCCAACAATAACAAGTGTTTAGAAGGAGCTCAGGGAACCGTCTCTCCACGTGGTGACATGGTGGAGAGGGAGGCAGCAAGTGTCTTTGGGGTCACATCCTTACAGCTGTGCTCCCAAGGGAATGGGCTCTGCTCTCCTCCGCCTGGGTCTTAAGCCCATCACAGAACCAATCCGTGGCCAGCCTCTCCCTGGCCCGTCTCTCAGCAATCCGCTACCTGCAGTCTTATTTCAGGTCCTCATAGCCCCTCACCTGGACAGCCTGTATTGGCTCCTAACAGGCCTCCCAAATGCCATGATAACCCCCACCCCACCCCCACCAGCCACCCACCCCCATTAATCCACCCTGCACACTGTCACCAGTGTTGCCAGCATTCTTTTCTAAAACACAAACCTGAGGGGGTCCCTCTTGCATCAGCTTTTCGCATTGCTTGCTTTCGAGATGAAGTCCGCGTCCCTGGGCTTGGAGCTTGAGGCTGGTTCACCATTCCCTCTCCCTCTGCTCCGATGCGCAGTCAGCAGACACGGCCTGTCCGAGACTCTGTTCTTGCACTTGCTGCTCTCCACACAAGTCGCGCCAGGCTCCTTCCTCATCGGGGTTCCACCAGGGCCTTTGCTTCTGCCTGGGGGCGTCTCTAATCTCCAAGAGTAGATGCCCAGGGAGCCTGCTCTTAGGGAGGACGCCTCCGACAGGCAGGTGGCTCTAAGGGCAAGGGGCCTACTAAGCAAACCAAAGTCTAAGCCTGCACGCGCTCAAGGTTACAAAACTGACACCTAGACAGTCCATCTCAGTCAACGAGGCTCTAGATGATGGCCAATCAAATAATTTCCTTGCTTTGCTTCTGCATCTTCTCTATAAATCTCTCTCCCAGCTCCTGCTGGCAAAGGGCTCCTAACCACTTCCTGTTTGGCACTGCCAGATTCCAATCAGTCTTTGCGCAAATAAACTCGCCGTGTTTAATGTGCCTCGGTTTATCTTTTCACACGGCTCAGCTCTCATGCAGGCACCCACCAGCCAAAAGCCCAGGACAACGGGAGCCTCTGAGGCCGCCCGGACCAGGAGCTCAGAGGGAACGAGCTTTCAGGAACATTCCCTAAGGCTCCTAGAAGGTCCCCCAGGATCAGCAGCCACCACCCACACCAGGGCCACAGCCGGGCTGTGGTTGCCTCGCCCCTGTTTCGCTTCCCCTGGCAGGGCACCCACAAAGAATCTGCCTGAACTCCAACCTCTGCCTCGGGATCTGCTTGGGGAAAACCCAGGCTAAGACCCCCAGCTGTGTTCAGGCCGACAATTTCCTGGAAGGGCATAATCTGACCAAAGCAGGTGGGAAAACCCAAAGCCTGAGGATTCAGGAGCAAATAGCCTTTCCGATACCCCCTCCCCACCCCCAGGTCTTCACTACCCTATTGTCCAATATCTAATTCTGTTAGGGGCAAAAATAGAATATTGGGGACTAGCTATGGTTCCAGGAAATATTAATCGTGCTCTGTTAACCGTGATTGCCTTGTTCTGGTTAGAGAAAGGACATTCTAACCTGGCCAGGAATTGTACACCCCCCACCCCCTACCCCCCCCACCCCCGACCCTGGGACCTGGGAGTCAACCTTGGAATGTGGTCCATTCTCATACAAGAAGTGCCTATTATCGTGGAAAGATTAACAAACAATGGAGTCCCACCCCAGCCTGCATAGTCTGCTTCCCCAGGGAATCTTTGTCCTACCCTATATAAGCAACTGGCATGGCGGGGAGGGGGGCGTTGCAGAGTAGATTTTTATGGATGACCTGCTGCTCTCCCATACTCCCCGCAGGACTGGAATAAACTCCCATATAATTCAACCTTGTCTCTGCTGAATTGGCTCAAGTAGTGACCGGCAGCCCAGAACCCTTGGTTGTCTGGTTACATCTTCTAACTCAACTAGAACCAGCTTCTCAGGAAGCTGGACCTCAGCGCAGTTTGGCAGTCAAAGTAATACTCAGTCCAGTGTGGACAAGAAAGGGGCCACCTGCTAACCTGGCAAGCTCAGGGGAGGCCTGGGCGGCAGCCTTACAAACTCAGAGACCTAGGTAACCACATAGGAGGGTCTGAAATTTAAACTTCCTAACTTAAACAGGTCATGGCAGGTGGTCATGTCCTAGGCCAGTCTCTTTCCTGACAAAGGTCCATCTTTATGTTAACTGTCTGTCGTCTTTTTGCATCTAAGGCTACATATAGTTGGAATGGCAAGGTAATTTCCTTTTTTTTTTTTTTTTCTTTTTTGACTGTTAAGTACCCTATCCTCACCTCAGTAAAAGAAGTATGTGGCTTTTCCTTCTCCTTTTTATCCAGTCCCAGAGATGTCCCCGTTTTGCTTTCTCCCCCCAATGGATTTCATGTGACCCCCTTCCTCCTTTGACTGTAATGTGTAAAATAAGGTGCAAGCCCAGCCGGTGTGGCTCACTGGTTGAGCTTCATTCAACCCATAAACCAAGAGGCTGAGGTTCAACTCCTGGTCAGGGCACATGCAGGAGGCAGCCTGTCGATGATTCTTTCTCATCACTGATGTTTCTCTCCCTTCCTCTCTGAAATCAGTAAAAACATATTTTTAAAAATAAAATAAAATAAAAAGAAGGTGCAAAACTGCCATTCCTGGGAGCATCTTCCCAATCCATTGAGATTTTGCTTCCTGGTAATTGTCAACAGTTTTGGCTGAAATTCGTAAAAATTCTCTCAGGTTTGGACATTTCTTAACGTTTACACCAGCAACCAAACTAATGCAGATGAAATCATTACTATCATTTCTCTCCATTAGTGTGGAAATATGTTAACATTCAGTGCCGGAAACCGATCACTGTCTCACTAATTAGAAAGGTGTAGACAAGGAACCCGGAAGGCTGGTCAACCTTGAAGCTCTGAAAGGTCAGAGCCAACCACTCCCTATCTAATTGAGACAATGGTAGCTGAAGCAACTTCCCCACCAAATAATCATGTAAATCCTTACTGAATAGAATAACCTGCCTGTTATTGGAATTACCTAAGGGCCATGAGTGTATCCCATAACCTTAATAAAAGGGATAGCAAAGCCAGAGGGGGGGGGGGTGGTAGTCCTCCCACTAGAGGTGGGCTCCTGCCTGGCCCCCAATATTCCCAAATTAATACTTTTCTAGTCTCTCTTCATTTGTGTGCGGCCTTCTCCAGAACCCGAACGCTGAACCGGAACCCTGAACCACGCGGGACGTGAAAGGGGTTCCCACAATTCAGGAAATCCCTGCAGCCACACTGGTGTTGACAAGCTGAATGTTAGCCCTGGGACAACTCTTTGTTCTGTCTCCTGTTCTCTGTACAAAGCAGAGACCGAGTGTCCTGGAAAGTAAGAGCCAGGCTGTGGGGTCTGCCATCGGCCTGCGTCCCTGCTAGATGACCTTGAGTAAGCCACTAAGTTCTCACAGTCTCAACTTTTTCACGTATAGAATGGAGAGCACTCAATTCTATTGGTGTCTTTTTTGTTTTAGATATATTTTTATTGATTTCAGAGAGGAAGGGAGAGAGAGAGAAACATCAGTGATGAGAGAGAACCATTGATTAGCTGCTTCCAGCATTGCCTTCCCCCCCCCCCACCCCCACCCCCTGCAAGGGGAGCCCGCAACCTGGGCATGTGCCCTGATGGAGAATCCAACCATGACCTCTCGGGTTCATAGGTGGGCACTCAACCACTGAGGCATGCAGACCCGGCAGTTTCTTAGGATTAAGTGAGAGAAGGTGGAGAGAGTGCGTAAGCATGGGGCCTAGTGCATAGCACATTCTCTCCAGACCGAAGCGACTAGTACAGGATAGTGACCTCTTTCTCCTGCACAAAGGCACCAGGTACAGTGCATTCTCCAGACAGGAGTGGATGCTTCGCGGTAGCCGGGCCCTGTTGAAGACGTGGGCTTTAGGATTTGACTGCCCATAGCCATTAAAATACAACCAACCACACGAGAACATCTGGCTTCGATTGAAATGATCGTCTCTATGTTCTTCGAATCAGTGTAGGGTGTTTTATTTTTTTCTCCTCTCTAAAACAAGCGAGAGCTTTGTGCTAGATTTACCATTGCTAAGTGGGTTGAGAATGTTCTTTATTGAAAAGCAAACCCGCCCAGGACGGCCTAGAGGAGAGCGGACTACCTTGGCGGGTTGCCTTCACGTTAAGTGCATATTTCACAGTCAACTCACCATGGTAGAGCAGCTGAGACATTTCTTCTGGCCCTTCTGGCCCCAATGAGCTAATGCCGAGCCACGCTTCTGTGGAAAATATCGCCGTTTACCACTGATCAGTGGGCCGAGCACTGTCTTTAAAATGAGCCGCCTCTCCCTAGCAACGCTCACTGAGTCCTATTTGTCGCTATCAGACATGCTGTTACAGTAAACACGCTGCAGCTACATCTTTGCACCTTGTCTAATTATTACCTTAATAATTTTTAGAAATAGGACGCCTCAGCTATATGGTATACATACTTTTTAAGTGAACATATATTGCCCTCCAGAAAATTCTTCCCTGCCTATACTTTCAGCAACAGGGTACAGAAGTATCTTTCCTCCTATTCTCATCAACATATACATCTTGACCAGTTTGGTAGGTGCAAATGTCATCTTACTGTTTTATTAGAGGCCCAGTGCACGAATTCGTGCACCACTGGGGTCCCTTGGCCTGGCCTGCGCCCTCTCGCAATCTGGGATCCCACCGGTGCACAATCAAGGCCAGGGAAGGACTAAGGGAGGTTGGCCAGCTGGGGAGGGACCTCTGGAGAGCTCCAGGGCATGCCCAGCCCATCTCACCCAGTCCCAATCGGATGGACCCCAGCAGCAAGTTAACCTACTGGGTGGAGCATCTGCCCCCTGGTGGTCAGTGTACATCATAGCTACCGGTCAATGACTGAATGTTTGCGTAGGCTTTTATATATAAAGATTCGCATTTCTTTAGTTACTCATTACTTAAGTATCTTTATGTTTGCTTATGAACCACATAGATCAATTAGTCTATTTGAATATTTTGCTCATTTTTCTATAGACTGCTGGCATTGTTATTGACTTATATGCATCCTTTTGTTGTTGTTGTTAATCCTACCCCACTAATGGGATTTATGCTCATTCTAAATCAAAGAAGGCCCAAATAATGGAATTCTACTTTATTTCAGAATTGGAGAGTCCTACAATAGGAAGGGAACTTCAGCCCAGCTGGCGTAGCTCAGTGGTTGAGCATTGACTTATGAACCAGGAGGTCACGGTTCGATTCCTGGTCAGGACACATACCCAGATTGCGGGCTCAATCCCCAGTGTGGGGTGTGCAGGAGGCAGCCGATCAATGATTCTCTGTCATCATTGATGTTTCCATCTCTCTTTCCCTCTCCCTTCCTCTCTGAAATCAATACAAAAATATTTTTTTAAAAAAGAACTATTTAATTCAACAGCCAGATCCCCTCCAGCAGCTCCACCACAGAGCCTGGAACTTCACAGTAAACATACAGTGAGAGGAAAGGAAGAATGAAAGAAATAAGGAAAGGAAGGAAGGAAGGAAGGAAGGAAGGAAGGAAGGAAGGAAGGAAGGGAGGGAGGGAGGGAGGGAGGGAGGGAGGGAGGGAGGAAGGAAGGAAGGAAGGAAGGAAGGAAGGAAGGAAGGAAGGAAGGAAGGAAGGAAGCAGGGAGGGAGGGAAGGAAGGGACCATACAGTGACAGGGGAGCCGCTCCTGAAGGCAGCTCCGACCGAAAGGCTTCCTTGTGCTGATGTAAAACCCACCGCCCCGCAGCTGCCTCCCAGGCGCCCCAGCACTACCCTGGGGACGAGCAGAACGTCTGCTCTTCCCCTTGGCAGCACCCTGGTATTCGGAGACAGCTATGAGGGCCTCTCCCATCCTGCCCGGCCCCACCTTCTCCACACTAAACCTCCAAATTCCTCATCTGGTGGCCATTGTTCCTGTTCCCTTGGGTGTTTGTTGTTTTTTTTATGTTCAAGAATGTTTATTCATTGTCTGCAATAGCAAAAAAGTGGGAGCAACACAAATTTCCTCAGTAGAGAACGAGTTAAATAAACAGACTACTCATAAATAAAACTCAATTGCTGTGTTGTTTTTTTCCTAATATGATCCAGTTTTCCACACTCCTCAACGGGAGAGCCCACAGATTCAGATACTTCCCCGGACCAGACCTTAGCTAAAGGTAAGCGTGTGGCTATGGCCCACTGCGAGCATGTAAGGAGAGGTGGAGGCTGGACGTAAGCCCTGACTTAAGGCTTTTATATTAAAAACTTCCAACCTACAAGAAATGGCAAAATAACATTGGGGTGTGTGAGCCAGATTTGCCCTCTGAGCCACCAGTTATCTGACTGAGGGAAAGCTAACTGTCACCTCCCTGATACTAAAGGGGCATTATATTATACTAGATATCATATGTTTGTGTCTATAAAATATGCATAATATTTGTTATATATTATATATGTTCTATAAATACATATTTATAAATAATATATTTTTATTATAATACATTTATACATATGTATTATATAATTTGTTATATAAATGTTGAATTTTTATCTATGATCCTAGAAAAACAATGAAGGTTAAGAAACCTACCTCCTGACAGACAGATGGCCAATAGACATATGAAAAGACGCTCAAGGTCACTAATGACCAGATAAATTCACATTACAATTACAATGAGATATCACCTCATGCCTGTCAGGATGGCTATCATCAATAATCAACAAACAACAAGTGTTGGAGAGGATGCAGAAAAAGGAACCCTCGTGCACTGCTGGTGGGAATGCAGACTGGTGCAGCCATTGTGGAGAACAGTATGGAGTCTCCTCAAAAAACTAAATGTGGAACTGCCTTTTGACCCAGTGATCCACTTCTGGGAATATAACCGAAGAAACCCAAAACACTAATTCTAAAGAATATATGCACCCCTATGTTCATCGCAGCATTACTTACAATAGCCAAGATCTGGCAACAGCCCAAGTGCCCATCAGTAGATGAGTGGATAAAAAAGCTGTGGTACATCTACACCATGGGATACTACTTTGCCGTAAAGAAGAAGGAAATCTTACCTTTTATGACAGCATGGATGAACCTGGAGAATAGTATGCTAAATGAAATAAGCCAGTCAGAGAAAGACAAATATCATATGACCTCACTTACATGTGGAATTTAATGAACAATGTAAGTTAACAAACAAAATAGAAACAGAAGCAGAGATACAGAGAACAGACTGACAGTTGTCAGGGGGGAGAGGGGGCTGGGTGAAAAAGGTAAAGGGATTAAGAAAAATATATATACACACACACACATACACACACACACACACACACACACACACACACACAGACAAGTGTGGTGATAGCCAGAGAGAAAGAGGGGTGAGGGGAAGGGGAGGTGGGCAAAGGGGGAAATGGTGATGGAACGAGATTTTGCTTGGGCCCATGGGCACACAACGTACTGTGTGGATGATGTTTTATTGAGTTGTACACTTGAAACCCGTATGGTTTTGTTAGCCAATGTCACCCAGTGAATTCAATTTTTTTTTAAAAAGAAAGACAGAAACCTTCCCTCTTGGTGTTCTGGAGAAAGTTTACTGCAAAGAACCACCTTTCCCCTATGACTTCGCTGACCCACAGGGGCCCCCCTGTTTACAAGCGGGGCCTGGAAAACCCCTGTTGTAAGGGCGTTGGGTTCTGTCACAGTATGAGGAGTAGGGCGGGGAACCGGCCCGACACAATCCACATTTCGTTTGGAAGGATCGCTTTGGCTGTGGTGTAGAGACTCGACTGACTGTACGGAGAGGGGCCGGAGGAGGCATGGTTCCTTGTGTGTGCCTTTCTTGTCTCTCTTTTACAACTCGGGTAAGAACCTTTTTAGAGTTTTTAAAAAGTTCAGCACTGGTGAAATGGATGGGATTAGTCAAGTGTCCAATCAAAGATGCATGAGCTTTAGAATAGTTGCTTCAAAAGTTATTGTAAAGTTCACTCACCCATGAAATGTGAAACGCGTAGGTTGAAAATTACTTCCAGCTGCTCGGGAAGATATATATACACCAGGAGTCGAACGGCGTTCTGCACATGTCGGAGCCCTGGAGGCTAGCAGCTGGGTTCGTCTTCACCATGCTGCCTTTAAGAAAGTCGGAGTCAATGACCTTTTCCAAGAAAACTATATGGAAACTACAAGGCTATCAAGACAGAGGTAAAGAAGCAAGGGTAAACACCGTGATAAGAGTGTCTGCCTTTTAGGAATACTTGGTGTGCTCTTAGCAGTAAAAACGACACTTGCAAATGTATTACGCTGGAACTCCACCGTGTGATACATACTGCTGGCGACTACACAAAATCCACCACTTCCTGCCTCATTGGTTCAGAGAAGCAATATACCCCGTCTCAGCTGGACTAAAATTGGTCTCAAGTAATCATAATCACCCTTCTCACTTTCCCGCCCAAATGGAGGTGGCCACGTGACCCGCTTCTGGCCAGTGAGGCCTCAGTAGGCATCTGCTTGAGAAAGGGTCAGCTTTCCTGAAGGAAAGGGTTGCACACAGCTGGGCTCCCCTTCCCACCACGGCTTTCTGCTTTGTACTTGGGCGTGCTGGTACTCCATGTACTACAGCTATGTCCTCCATGTACCACAGCTATGTTCTCCATGTACTACAGCTATGTTCTCCATGTACTCCAACTATGTACTCCATGTACTACAGCTATGTCCTCCATGTACTACAGCTATGTCCTCCATGTACTACAGCTATGTTCTCCATGTACTACAGCTATGTTCTCCATGTACTACAGCTATGTTCTCCATGTACTCCAGCTATGTTCTCCATGTACTCCAACTATGTACTCCATGTACTCCAGCTATGTTCTCCATGTACTACAGCTATGTTCTCCATGCACTCCAACTATGTACTCCATGTACTACAGCTATGTTCTCCATGTACTACAGCTATGTTCTCCATGTACTCCAACTATGTACTCCATGTACTCCAGCTATGTTCTCCATGTACTCCAGCTATGTCCTCCATGTACTACAGCTATGTCCTCCATGTACTACAACTATGTTCTCCATGTACTCCAGCTATGTTCTCCATGTACTCCAGCTATGTTCTCCATGTACTCCAGCTATGTCCTCCATGTACTACAGCTATGTCCTCCATGTACTACAACTATGTTCTCCATGTACTCCAGCTATGTTCTCCATGTACTCCAGCTATGTTCTCCATGTACTACAGCTATGTTCTCCATGTACTACAGCTATGTTCTCCATGTACTCCAACTATGTACTCCATGTACTCCAGCTATGTTCTCCATGTACTACAGCTATGTTCTCCATGTACTCCAGCTATGTTCTCCATGTACTACAGCTATGTTCTCCATGTACTCCAGCTATGTTCTCCATGTACTACAGCTATGTTCTCCATGTACTCCAGCTATGTTCTCCATGTACTACAGCTATGTTCTCCATGTACTCCAGCTATGTTCTCCATGTACTACAGCTATGTTCTCCATGTACTCCAGCTATGTTCTCCATGTACTACAGCTATGTTCTCCATGTACTCCAGCTATGTTCTCCATGCACTCCAACTATGTTCTCCATGTACTCCAACTATGTTCTCCATGTACTACAGCTATGTTTTCCATGTACTCCATGTACTACAGCTATGTTCTCCATGTACTACAGCTATGTTCTCCATGTACTCCATGTACTACAACAATGGAAAGGCTGGGCTTACCAGGAGGCTGGCCATCCTCATTAGCCACCAAACCAACATCATCAGACTCCTACCTCCAGGCTTTTTAAGCTAAGAAATTGAAACTCATATGTTTAAGGCTCTGCAAACTGAGTTTTCTATTACTTGCAGTCAAACACATTTTTTTAAAATATATTTTTTTCTTGATTTCAGAGAGGAAAGGAGAGGGAGAGATAGAAATATCAATGATGAGAGAGAATCATTGATCCTTCATGCCTCCTACTGGGGATAAAGTCGGCAACATAGACATGTGCTCTGATCAGTAATCGAACAGGTGACCTCCTGGTTCGTAGGTCAACCACTGAGCCATACCAGCCAGGTGTCAAATACATTTTTAATTGAGACCTTTCAATGACCAATATTCTAGGGAAACAAAATACCCATCATTATAACTTACAATCTAAAGTGAATGAAATGTACCTGCCCATGTTCAGCAGCGACTGGAAAAGCTCACTCCTCCTAACTAAATCCCTTCGGATTATTACCAAGGAGCATCCCTCCTGACCCTCCAGGCTTCTCTGAGATTGGCGCTGGCTTTTTGTTTTGGTTTTGGTTTAATGTCTATTGGGAAAGGTAGCTGACGATAGTGGGAGTTCATGGCCAGGCTGAATAGGGAGTGAGAGCCTAGAGCAATGAGATGGACAAACCCAAGAGTACATCTCGTCTGCTTTCTCCAGGTTGGCAAGTTCAAGGGCTAGTACTCTGCCAGCAGCCAGTCACATGCCGGCCCCTCCCTGTGCGTGGATTCCAAGTCAGATTCTGGATTTGTGAAGAGAGAGCCTGCAGGACCAGAGCAGCCACCTTGATTAGCTCAGAACTGGGGTGAAGAAGCACAGAAAACTTCTGAATACGAGCATGTGTCACATGTGCTCCACGGTCTCCGTGCCACGTGACTAACACTGAAGAGGGATTCAGGGACATATTACCTATTAGCCTCTGATTTCTTCTCCTGGTTGGTGTGGAAGGTAAAGAGGTACACCTGCTGAAGGCCGTCTTTTCCTCTGTTTTCTTTTCCTTCCCCCCTTCCCTCCCTCCCTCAATTCCCTCCCTCCCTCCTTCCCAATTCTTCCCCTCTTCCTCCTTCCCCTCTTCCCCTCTTCCCTCCTTCCCCCCTTCCCTCCCTACCCTCCTTCCCTCCCTCCCTCCTTCCCCTCCTTCCCTTCTTCCCCTCTTCCCTCCTAACCCCTCTTCCCCTCTTCCCTCCATCTCTCTTCCCTCTTCCCTTCTTCCCCTCTTTCCCCTACTTCCCTCCTTCAACCCCCTTCCCAACCCTCACCTCCTTCCCTTCTTCCCCCTCCTTCCCTCCTTCCCTTCTTCCCCCTCTTCCCATCCTAACCCCTCTTCCCCTCTTCCCTCCTTCCCTCTTCCCCTCTTCCCTCCTTTCCCTCTTCCCTCTTCCCCTCTTCCTCTTCCCCCCCTTCCCTCTTCCCCTCTTACCCTCCTTCTCCTCTTCCCTCTTCCCTCCTTCCCTTCTTCCCCTCTTCCCTCTTCCCCTCTTCCCTCCTTCCCCTCTTCCCCTCTTCCCTCCTTCCCCCTTCCCCTCTTCCCTCCTTCCCTTCTTCCCCTCTTCCCTTCTTCCCCTCTTCCCTCTTCCCTTCTTCCCCTCTTCCCTTCTTCCCCTCTTCCCTTCTTCCCCTCTTCCCTCCTTCCCTTCTTCCCCTCTTCCCTCCTTCTCTCTTCCCTCTTCCCTTCTTCCCCTCTTCCCTCCTTCCCTTCTTCCCCTCTTCCCTCCTTCTCTCTTCCCTCTTCCCTTCTTCCCCTCTTCCCTCCTTCCCTTCTTCCCCTCTTCCCTCCTTCCCCTCTTCCCCTCTTCCCTCCTTCCCTTCTCCCCTCTTCCCTCCTTCCCTTCTTCCCCTCTTCCCTTCTTCCCTTCCCCTCCTTCCCCCCTTCCCTCCCTCCCCCCTTCCCTCCTTCCCTCCTTCCCTCCTTCCCCTCTTCCCTCCTTCCCCTCTTCCCCTCTTCCCTCCTTCCCTCCTTCCCCTCTTCCCCCTCTTCCCCTCTTCCCTCCTTCCTCTTCCCTTCTTCCCTCTTCCCCTCTTCCCTCCTTCCCTTCTTCCCCTCTTCCCTCCTTCTCTCTTCCCTCTTCCCTTCTTCCCCTCTTCCCTCCTTCCCTTCTTCCCCTCTTCCCTCCTTCCCTTCCTTCCTCCTTCCCTCCTCTTCCCCTCTTCCCTTCTTCCCTCCTCCCTCCTTCCCCTCTTCCCCTCTCTTCCCTCTTCCCTCCTTCCCCTCTTCCCTCCTTCCCCTCCTTTCCCCTCTTCCCTCTTCCCCTCTCCTTCCCCTCCTTCCCTCCTTCCTCTTCCCTCTTCCCCTCTTCCCTCCTTCCCCTCTTCCCCTCTTCCCTCCTTCCCCCTCTTCCCCTCTTCCCTCCTTCTCCTCTTCCCTCTTCCCTTCTTCCCCTCTTCCCTCCTTCCCTTCTTCCCCTCTTCCCTCCTTCCTCTTCCCTCTTCCCTTCTTCCCCTCTTCCCTCCTTCCCTTCTTCCCTCTTCCCTCCTTCCCCTCTCCTCTTCCCTTCTCCCTCTTCCCTCCTTCCCTTCTTCCCCTCTTCCCTCCTTCCCTCTTCTCTCCCCTCTTCCCTCCTTCCCTTCTTCCCCTCTTCCCTCCTTCCCTCTTCCCCTCTTCCCTCCTTCTCTCTTCCCTCTTCCCTTCTTCCCCTCTTCCCTCCTTCCCTTCTTCCCCTCTTCCCCTCTTCCCTCTTCCTCTTCCCTCTTCCCTCCTTCCCTTCTTCCCTCTTCCCTCCTTCCCCTCTTCCCCCTCATTCCCTCCTTTCCCTTCTTCCCCCTCTTCCCCTCCTTTCCCCTCTTCCCCTCTTCCCTCCTTCTCTCTTCCCTCTTCCCTTCTTCCCCTCTTCCCTCCTTCCCTTCTTCCCCTCTTCCCTCCTTCCCCTCTTCCCTCCTTCCCTCTTCCCTCTTCCCCTCTCCCCTCTCCCTTCCTTCTGGTGGCATCTGTAAAGCATTTCGCTTTCTAATTGTGGATCACACAGGGCTTTCATGGCTCATGTTACTGTCTTTCAACTTCCAGCCGCTCTTTCCACCCCCACTCTTAAGTGAAAAATAAAACAAAGGGAAAAAGGAGGCCAGTTGGAATTTATTTTCCCTCTCTCTGCAGCAGATGTTAAATTTAAACTTTTTAAATGAGGGAATATTAAAAGAGCTTCTCTTTATCACAGAGCAATAATTCCTGCATCTGAAGTATTAGCCTCGGTGGCAGCGGGGGGGGGGGGGGGGGGGGGGAACCTTCTGATTTTTTTACTCCGGGTGTAGACGGAGGACTGTGGAACCGGGGACTGTGGGATGGGGAACTGTGGGATAGGGGACTGTGGGACGGGGGGACTGGGATGGGGGATTGTGGGATGGATGGGGGACTGTGGGACGGGGGACTGTGGGACGTGGGACTGTGGGATGGGGAACTGTGGGATGGATGGGGGACTGTGGGATAGGGGACTGTGGGATGGATGGGGGACTGTGGGATGGATGGGGGACTGTGGGATGGATGGGGGACTGTGGGACGTGGGACTATGGGATGGGGGACTGGGGGATGTGGGACAATGGGATGGGGGACTGGGGGATGGGGGACTATGGGATGGGGGACTGTGGGACGGGGGACTGTGGGACGTGGGACTATGGGATGGGGAACTGGGGGATGGGGGACTATGGGATGGGGGACTGTGGGACGGGGGACTGTGGGACGTGGGACTATGGGATGGGGAACTGGGGGATGGGGGACTATGGGATGGGGGACTGGGGGATGGGGGACTATGGGATGGGGGACTGGGGGATGGGGGACTGTGGGATGGGGGACTGGGGGATGGGGGACTGTGGGATGGGGGACTGTGGGACGTGGGACTATGGGATGGGGGACTGTGGGACGTGGGACTGTGGGATGGGGGACTGTGGGATGGGGGACTGGGGGATGGGGGAATATGGGATGGGGGACTATGGGATGGGGAACTGTGGGATAGGGGACTGTGGGACGGGGGACTGTGGGATGGGGGACTATGGGACGTGGGACTGTGGGATGGATGGGGGACTGGGGGACGGGGGACTGTGGGAGGGGGGCCTGGGGGATGGGGGACTGTGGGATGGGGGACTGTGGGATGGATGGGGGACTGTGGGACGTGGGACTATGGGATGGGGGACTGTGGGATGTGGGACTATGGGATGGGGGACTGGGGGATGGGGGACTGGGGGATGGGGGACTGGGGGATGGGGGACTGGGGGATGGGGGACTATGGGATGGGGAACTGTGGGATAGGGGACTGTGGGACGGGGGACTGGGGGATGGGGGACTGGGGGATGGGGGACTGTGGGACGGGGGACTGTGGGATGGGGGGACTATGGGACGTGGGACTGTGGGATGGGGGACTGGGGGATGGGGGACTGGGGGATGTGGGACAATGGGATGGGGGACTGGGGGATGGGGGACTGGGGGATGGGGGACTGGGGGATGGGGGACTGGGGGATGGGGGACTATGGGATGGGGAACTGTGGGATGGGGGACTGTGGGACGGGGGACTGGGGGACGGGGGACTGGGGGATGGGGGACTGGGGGACGGGGGACTGGGGGATGGGGGACTGGGGGGCGTGGCTGGCTCAGCCCTTTCCCCATCTCGGCCTCGGGCAACGCTGGACCTCTCGGGTGGGCTTACTCACCTGAGGGGGTTCAGAGAAAGAACCCTTGAAGCTGTTCCCCCTCCTAAAGAGCCAGTGAACCGCCTCAAAAATTCAAATGTGGAACCGCTGACCGTTTTGATGGGAAAAGTCACTTTCCCTCTTTTTTTGCAGTTCCTTTCTCAGTAATCAAGGACTAGCTCATTCATCTGGTTTTACGAGGGGTTTACTGCCAGTCTCAGTCAGTTGGGTGAAAGCTGTTAAAGTAGACGATCGAGGAGCTGCCCCTTTCATTCGGACGTGGCTTTAATCTGCTTAGAGAGCTGCACGTGACAACGCGACCTGCTTCTCTGCCTTCTCTCCCCTGGCCCACCTTTCTCCCTCCCTCCGCCTTCCCTCCCTCCTCCCTCTCTCCCCCTTCCCTCCCTCCCAGGCACACCCACACATGTATGATCCTTTTAACTAATTCAGTTTTCCAAACTGAAGTCAAGAATCCTTGGACTCGCCTCCTGCCCAGCAGTTCCTCCGATTCACAAATGCCCGCCCAGTCACACTCTGACGAATGGCATTACCCCACCCCCTCAGGCTACCGATCCTTTGGCCGGAACTGGAGTTCCAAGCAGGTGTCTTTCTGGACAACCCAGCTAGACCCTTCCTGCAACCAACAGGGAAGGCTCTGGGAGAGCCAGCGAAGGGTTAAAAGAATTCCTTTGCGCTTTCTCCTTAAAGACCAGCCAGAGCCCTCTGCACCTTGGCCCCCCGGTAGAGATCCAAGGTCACACCCTCCTCTTTTTAAGCTATGGAAGACTTCTTTAACATTTACAGCGTCCTGAGCCTCTGCTCCTCCCCAATCCTGTCCTATTTCAACAAGTGACAGGGACGTTGCTTTTGAGCTGTCTGACGACCAGAAACGTGTGCCAGGAGAAACGTGTGCCAGGAGAAACCCAGCAGCCCAGGCTCCTAGTTCTCACCGTCAGCTCCCCAAACACGGAGCACACTCCTCTCCTTCCCTGTGGCGCAGCTCGAGGCTTTAAGGAGCCACCTGGTTCTCATTTCCGGCCCTTCCCCTCGCCCCCAGACGCCCCACACAGGCCTCCGCCGTGTGCAGACACACGCAGTCCGGGCACAGTCTTTCCCGGAAGCCCCTGAGGCCTAGGGAGCCAGGGCTCTGCACCGTGTGGGCCCACAGAACACGCTGCTGCCGCCGGCCCCCTGGGCCGCACTCGCCTTGCCCTTTGCTCGCTCTGCGCAGCCCACAGGGCCTTCACACGGGAACCTTGGAGGCCTCACCAGAGACAGGAGGGCACACCTCTCTCCCCTTCCACACGGCCAGCGAGGCCAGGAGGGCACACCTCTCTCCCCTTCCACACGGCCAGCGAGGCCAGGAGGGCACACCAGGAGGGCACACCTCTCTCCCCCTTCCACACGGCCAGCGAGGCCAGGAGGGCACACCTCTCTTCCCCTTCCACAGGGCCAGCGAGGCCAGGAGGGCACACCAGGAGGGCACACCAGGAGGGCACACCTCTCTCCCCCTTCCACAGGGCCAGCGAGGCCAGGAGGGCACACCAGGAGGGCACACCAGGAGGGCACACCTCTCTCCCCCTTCCACACGGCCAGCGAGGCCAGGAGGGCACACCAGGAGGGCACACCTCTCTTCACCTTCCACACCGCCAACGGCTGGGCGGCAGACCCAGGACTCAAACCCAGGTCTCAGACTCGAAGTCTAGTTTATTTTCTCTCCACAGCTAGAACCGGTGCCAGGCACGTGCGCGCGCTCTCTCTCTCTCTCTTTAATGTCTTTATTGATTTTAGACAGAGAGGGAGGGAGAGATAGAAACATCGATGAGAGAGAAACATGAGCATGGATTGGCTGCCTACTGCACGCCCCCACCAGGGATCAAACCCATAACTTGGGCATGTGGCCTGTCTGGGAATCGAACTGGTGACCTCTTGGTGCATGGTCCACACTCAACCACTGAGTAAGGCTCTCTTGCTAGACTGGAGACAGGCATGAATCTGGGCCTGGCTGGGCGATGCCGGTTCCAGCGAAGGCTGTCTTGGGAGCTGCACCGTGATGGGTGCTAAGACCCAGGCTGTGGAGCCAGGCAGCCCATGTCCGAGCCTGGGCCCTGCCTCCTAACAGCTATGTGCTATGGCATCAGTACTGGGGGTTTCTCTCACATGGTGCTTCACGTGAATCACGCCCCGGTGTAAATGTCCTTCAAGGTCTTTAGTGCAGCTGTCCTGGGAATTACTTGACTGCATTGTGACTCAGTAGTTCCATCTGAGAAATGGGCATAGTAGCACCTACTTCCAAGGCTGTGGTGGCACCTGGATAAAACCAGGTCTATAAAGAGCATAGAAAGCCTGGCCAAGACCCCACACTGCTGTCCCTTTTGAAGCATATCCCCTCATCCCCATCTCCTTGGCTCTGTCTCCACCCACTTCTCCTTCTGCGGAAATGTTTGCCTCTAATGAAAATCTTCCCCTCATCTCCTCCCCATTATCTGCCACTCACGTGGCCAAGCCCCCCGGAATCTGCACTATGGCAGTCTGCCATTAACAATGCAGGTGACCAGCAGGCCCAGGGCACCCTTCTCTGAGCCTCATCTAACACATCTGCTAGGAAAGGTTTCCTATCTGTTTGGCCCTTAGGACAGTGGTCGGCAAGCTCATTAGTCAACAGGGCGGCAAACCACGGCTCACGAGCCACATGTGGCTCTCCAGCCGCAGTTTGCTGACCACTGCCTTAGGAGAATGGCGAGCCCTACCCACAGGTGAATCATATGAAGCGGCCATCATGCAAGTGAGTAAAAAAACGTGAAGTTGACGTAAGAGGCCAAGTCATTATTAAAAGGAATGGCCAGGCTCTGGTTAATGCCAAGAACCCGTGGGCTTTTTGTTGTTCTTACTCCTCACCTGAGGATATTTTCCCATTGACTTTGAGAGAGTGGAAGGAGGGAGGACGGGGGAGAGAGAGACATCGATTGGTTGCCTCCCACATGCACCCTGATTGGGGTTGGGGATCGAGCCTGCAACCGAGGTACATGCCCTTGACTGGAATCGAACCCACAACCCTTCGGTCTGAGGGCTGACACTCTAATCATTGAGAAAAACCAGCCAGGGCAAGAACCCAGTTTCCAATCTGCCTCTGAGAAGTGCAAACCAAATCCAGCCGACAGGGATGGGGAAGAGATCTGCCCACTGACACAATAAAAACCCGGAAAGCCGTGTGTCCCGAAGGCATTGCAGCCAGGCTGGCGCTGACCCGCCCTAGGACTTCAAGGTGAAGAGGGAGAAAGACATCAGAGAGCCCTCGGAGTCCCTGCTGGCGCCCTTTGTATTCCGGGTTTCACGCTGACCTTGAGCTGAACCGGGACCCAGCCCACTCGCACGCGTCTAACTTATGCAAAGCCAGGGGGTAACCACTCGGAATCTTATCTGCCCCCGCTCTTCTTCGGACAATTTCAAATGAAGAACAGGAAGAGTCCTGAAGTTACACGTGGTGTAGCATATGCCTGGGGTGATCATGTTTCTGTCCAAATGTCTCACCCCGGTGTGTTTACAAGTAGACGCGGCATACACCCCGGAAATTCCCCAGAGAACCTCCATGTGATCAGGCCAGAGACGTCCGTTCAATACCCAACACATAGGCAGGCACTTGCCTGCCACACGCCAGGCCCTGCACTGGGCACTGGCCTGAGAAAGATACTGGGGCCTGAGACTGGCCCCCAAGACTCATGCCATGATGGGTGGGGGAGGGGTGGTGCGGGCTATGGCTATTTGCTTTAGTTTTATTGATTTTTTCCAGAGAGCAAGGGAGAGGGATAGAGAGCTAGAAACATCGATGAGAGAGAAACATAGGTCAGCTGCCTCCTGCACACTCCCAACTGGGGATGTGCCCACAACCAAGGTACATGCCCTTGACCGGAATCGAACCTGGGACCTTTCAGTCCTCAGGCCGAGACTCTAGCCACTGAGCCAAACAGGTTAGGGCTGTTTCCTTATTTGTCTTTTCTCCCCGGCAAGGTGGGTGAGTGGAAGATGCGTAGATCCAGCATCTGGTAGTAATTTGTAACTCTTGACACTCTCCCTACACCAGCAGGGGATATCTAATGATCTAGCATTATTTTACAAATTGCTGGCAACAAAAAAAGTACCCACCTCTTTTAAGACTCAGTAATTGTGAAATAACAGAAATAGCCTCTGCCCTCAGATCCTGGCTCAGAGCTCTGAATCCCTTGGGATGTTCTGGCTGATAGGAGCGTCTTCTGTTCCAGTGAGACAAGGCTTGGTGGCTCCTGGGTGGGGGCTGGTTCAGAAAGCAGCGTGGGACTCTCAGCCCCATCCGCTATCCTTCAGGAAGAGAAAGGAACTGGAAATAATGGAGTTAATGATTGATCACACCATGTGATGAAGCCTCCACAAAAGTCCCAGATGCATGGGCTTGGAGCTCCCCAGGTGGGGACGGGGGGCAGGGGGCTGGGGCGGGGGGAATGGGGGTGCTGAGTGGTGCGCCACACCCCTGCCCACATTCCTCGCCTCTCATCTATGTCCTTCATCGTGTCCTTCTATAATAAACTGGTAAGAGTGTTTCCCTGAGTTCTGTGAGCTAGTCTAGCAAACTGTCAACCCCAACGAGGGGGTTGCGGGAATCTCAATTTATAGCCAGTGGGTCAAGAGCACAGATAACAACATGAGACTTGAATTATATGCAGCTGGTGCCACAGAGAATTGCTTGGCGGGGGAACAGCCCACACATTTGGTGACCAGAAGTGTCACCAGTGAAGAACAGTAAAAGAGAAACACAGCAGAGGGAAAGGGAGTTTTTCCTACTCGGGAATGAAGTGAGGGAGAGGACTGTCTGCATTTAAAAATACTGTTGTGGTGCCTTCAGAGAATATTACATGAATCAACGCCGGCCTTTACCTTAGCGCCTTTGGGCCGTGGTGAGTTTGCCAGACATCAAGGGCTGGTTTCTGCAGAAAGGTCAGTCTGGATCCAAAGGCTTGCAAGCCACCAGCTCGTTTGCATGGGCTCTGCTGCCCCCTGTGAGAAGCTAAGCCTGTTACAGAAATGGAATTGTTTTTAACAAAGCAGCGGTTTGCATGCTTTCCTCAATCACAGGATGAAATAGGATATTCTTACACCTTGTGAAAAAGAGCAAAGAATTACTTGCTTTAAAATGTGCCTGCTTGCTTTGCTGCCTAGAGAGGTTCCTGCACCACAGTCGTCCGCCGAGTCACAGCGGTAATAACCTGTCTGAGATAATTCAGGGCGGCGACCCCTCACCGAGTCCCTCCAGCTGAGCGGCAGGCGAGTGCTGGGCCCTGGGCTGCGGCCTTCCGGCCTTCCGCAGCCCACGGGGCCAATGGCGACTTCACAGGGAGCAAGGTGGGGCATGTGGGTCAGGTGCTGGGCAGCACACCCTTAGCCAGGAGGTTCCAAATGACGTAAAAGGAGCTCCTTCCTTTTCTTTTTTTTTTTTTTTTAATATATATTTTTATTGATTTCAGAGAGGGAGGGAGAGGGAGAGAGATAGAAACATCAATGATGAGAATCATTGATGGGCTGCTTCCTGCACGCTCCCAACTGGGGATGGAGCCCACAACCCGGGCATGGGCCCTTGACCAGAATGGATCCTGGGACCCTTCAGTCTGCAGGCTGACACTCTATCCATGGAGCCAAATCAGCTAGGGCAGGAGCTTATTCTTGAAGAAAGAGCAGGTGCCAGCCAAGTGACGAAGGAAGCAAAAGGCTTTTTTTTTTTTAAACCAATCTTCATTCCTTCTCATTTCAGCGGTGACGACAGAGGACTTCTCCCTCATAACAATAAAAACAACAAGCTATATCGATAGCAACAGCTATTACACTTACTAGGCACTGTGCCTGGACCTTTTCTGTTATAAGCATTATCTCAGTTAATCTTTGCAAGGACCACCACTTAGGAAAGGAGATACAATTGTTATCCAAATTCTGTAAGTGAGGAAACAAGCAGAGAGGGGCCAGGTAACTTGCTCAAGGTCACAAAGCCTCTAAGTGGCACATCCAGGTTATAATCCAGAACTTGAACTTACAACCAACCTGGTTTTGACAAACTCCAGAACCAACTGGTGAGCCCATACTATACTGACCCCTGTTCTCCCCCCTCAGCACAGTAAAAGCAGGGAGAGGATTCTCAACAGGCGTCTGGCTCCAGCTCCCGTCCATAGCACACTGGCCTCAGAAGAGTGAGCCTCCCGCTCTTAGTCCAAGGTTCTACAACCAATGCCAGGTAAGTAGAAGGAGAAGCAATATGGATATATGCCTATGAGATTTATGAACCGCAGTGACCTAACCAGCCTGTTCAGTTCAGGCTCCTAGAACAGAATACCAGACTGGGTGGCATCAACAATAAAATTATTCCTCAATTCGGGAGGCTGGAAAGTCCAAGATCAAGGTGCCAGCAAGATCCATTGTCTGGTGAGGGCCTGCTGCTTCCTGGTTTACAGATGACCATCTTCTCCTTGTATCCTGACAAGGCAGAGAGCAGAGAGAGATGACCAGTTCTCACATCTCTTCTTCAGAAGGGCACTAATCCCATTCGTAAGGGCTCCACCCTCATGACCTCATGACCTACCAAAGGCCTCATCTCCTCATAGCCATCACATAAGGGATTGGTTTCAACATATGAATTTTGGAGGACACAAACATTCAGTCTATTCCATAGCCATATTGGAAACAACAATTGATTTTCTGCAATAAACTTCATCCTTCTCTTGTTTCCTCCCTTTTGATCTCACCCAGGTTTCAGCAAAGTACCATCCTAGCGGTACTGACCACCTCTTGGCTATCGTATCTATGCTTAAATAGGTACCTCCATGTGAAGATGTTATTATTGATTTGAGAAAAAGAGGGAGGGGAGGAAGGAGGGAAGGAGGGAGGGGGGAAGGGAGGAAGGGAGGGAAACATTAATTGGTTGCCTCCTATACATGCCTCGATTGGGGATCAAACCCATAACCTTTTTGGTGTAGAGGACGACACTCCAACAGAGCCACCCAGCTGGAGTGGTACTTCTGTACCTTTTATTATTATCTTCAATATGTTTTTATTGATTTTAGAGAGAAAGGGAGAGGGAAGAAACATCAATGAGAAGCACTAATCGGTTGCCAGTACATGTGCCTCAACTGGGGATCGAACCTGCAGCCTAGGTATGTGGCCTGACTGGGAATCGAACTGGTGATCTTCCTGTGCGTGGGATAACCCTCAACCAGGCACACCAGCCAGGGCTCCATGCCTTTTATTGCTGTGTCACTGCCATACTGCAATGGATGGAGTTGCACCCTAGACGATCACTTCTCAAACTTCCATGTGCTTCTGCACCTGAGCATTTACTGAATGGCAGATCCTTCTCCAGTAGGCCTGGAATGCTACCCAAGAGTCTGTTTCTAAAAAGCTCCAAGGACTTTGCTGCCGCCGATGGCCAGACCACCTTTGAGTAGCAATGACCTAGACACTGGCAGGTGAGCAGTTCTTCCTTGATCATGCTGTGCTGAGAGATTATCTTCCCAAATGGGCCAAGTATATTCTGCGCTTCGTGACCAAACTGTAGAAAGCATCCAGCCGCACATTACACATTAAAAACGTTACATCCTATAGACACCGGCTGTCACTCTGCCAGATCTTCACTGTTTGAATTTTCTGTACATGTCTGATTCATTTAGGTCTGCTTGTTTCTAAAGGAGCAGTAAAACGATTTTATATTTTTATATCCTTTGACATATTCATAGGCAAAATTTTCATGCCTACATTCCACATTATCTTCTTTCCGGACTCAGGAAAAGATAATTCTCTGTCAAAAAAAAAAAAAATCCCTCCATGTAAATATTTCTCTTTTCCGTGTCCAGCGCGGCTAGAGAGCGGTCCAGTTCCTGAGTAGGGGCAGCTGGGGATTGAGAAAATGAAAGAAAGAGACAGACACAGAGATAGAAGAGCTGGGACCAGGTGGGACCACTGCCCTCTTCTGATGGAGAGACAGTGACCCAGAGCTGATGCAGCCAGCGTGTTTATTTTATACCCCAAGTTCCAGGAAGTTTTCCTATTCGTTCCTGATGCTTGGCTGGATTTACATAATAAAACCCACCCCCTGGCACCTGGGCTGAAATGAAGGTCAAGCTGGTAACATTTCTGCCTTTTGGCAGAAAGTGTTTCCAGGGCGTGGCTTTGCCTACCACCCTGGATTCAGCTAACAATTTAAAGAAATGCCCATGTGCCTTCCCAGGCACTCTCTACACCTCCATATATGTCCTGACTCCCACCTCTACCTCATCAAAAACTCACTCAAGCTACTATCTACTTTTGCTTATCAGCCTCCTTCTGTCTAATCCCAAATTCCTAGTCTATAGTAATAGTGATAAATTGTTTCATGAAATTACACTAAAAACAGCAAATTTAGCCAAATTGGAGGGCGAGTTAGACATAGAAATGATTAACACTTAACCTATTTATATATTCCTAGCACAAATTTCAGGATAACATTTCAGACCAAATCCCCTCCAAAGCCTCACTCACTAACGTTAAAAATCTCCAAAAGAATTGTAATACTAGGCCATCAAAATGTCTACTTGGCCCTGATTGGTTTGGCTCAATGGATAGAGCATGGGCCTGCGGACTCAAGGGTCCCAGGTTCGATTCCAGTCAAGGGCATGTACCTTGGTTGCAGGCACATACCCAGTGGGGAGTGTGCAGGAGGCAGCTGATGAATGTTTCTCATTGATGTTTCTCTCTATCCCTCTCCCTTCCACTCTGTAAAAAATCAAAATATATTTTTTTAAAAGTCTTATTTGTCCATATGACATGAAAGCATGTCCTTTATCTTTTTAGATCGTAAAATAACTACTAAAGATAAATGTTTAGCCCTAGCTGGTTTGGCTCAGTGGATAGAGGGTTGGCCTGCGGACTGAAGGGTCGCGGGTTCAATTTCATCAAGGGCACATGCCTGGGTTGTGGGATTAATCCCCAGTAAGGAGCATGCTGGAGGAAGCCAATCAATGATTGTCACTCATCATTGATGTTTCTATCTTTCCCTTCCTCTCTCAAATCAATAAATTTAAAAATAATTTTTAAAACTTAGTTTTTCCAGCATGAACACTAGAAATGTCCCTGGCCTATGCTGGAAGCTAATTCCAGCATGTCATAAATGCAAGAAGTTTCAACAAAAGGTTGATGGAACCTTGAGGATTGCCTGCTGGAAATGGCTAAGAGCATTTCCCCACACCTAAAGATTTTCATAAATCAGTGGTCGGCAAACTGCGGCTCGCGAGCCACATGCAGCTCTTTGGCCCCTTGAGTATGGCTCTTCCACAAAATACCACGGCCTGAGCGAGTCTATTTTGAAGAAGTGCCATTAGAAGTTTAAGTTTAAAAAATTTGGCTCTCAAAAGAAATTTCAATCATACTGTTGCTATTTGGCTCTGTTGACTAATAAGTTTGCCGACCACTGGCATAGATGACAGCTTGCTGCCAGAGCGCTGAGGGCATTTTAATCTACCTGTTATTGCCTTCTACTGGCCAAACACCTGAACAGCCATAGGCAGTTCCCCCAACCTGACAATGGAGTCTGTACACTAAACCCTGGCCTTTGATGTATCTGCTTTGCCTTAGGACAATTTGCGTTAATAAAAAGGGGTCCAGAGGGCTTGGTTTCTTTAGCTAAGTCTTCTCTGGCTCCCCAAAATGCCTTCCAAAATTGTTTTAAGAATTTACAGCAGCCGCTTCCCCAGATTCCTGAACCTTTCTAGATGCTGGAACAAGACGCCTGGCGAGCCTACACTTGTTACTGACTCCCTCCTGCCTGTAAATCCCCTTGACCGCCCTGCAAATCATTACATTCTGTGGCTTCCTAGCCGCACTCTGAGGAGAAAGGGTCTCTGCCCTGCCTGTCCGCCTTCTCCAGCCATACCACACCCCCTCCCAGAGCACCCAGCCACCCGCTGCAGCCGCGCCTGCGCTGGCTCCTGCAGAGGACCAACAGCGATGAACACGTTTTCAGCTTGCTTTCCCTGGGGCCGATGCAGAGCTTTACCCAAGGTGTGTGTCTTAAAAGTATTTGTGAAATAGTATTTCTAGTTACTTCCTAGGCAACACCGACTAAACGATAGGCTCTAATTTGACCATCCTATGGGCCTGCTTAAGCAATCGTCTCAATGAAGCAGTTATCTGGAGCCATGTTTGGTAGTCACAGCGGGTGTGCGGATGCTACTGGCATCTAGTGGGTGAAGATCAGTGATGCTGCTCAACAGCCTGTGATGCCCAAGACAGCACCCGCCAGTGAAGGTTTACGGGGCCCAAATGTCGGTAAGGCCAAGGTTGAAAAACCCTGTGCCAATTGTAGCTTCTGTTCCTTTCAACCTTTTGGGACTTAAAAGGCATTAGAAACCTTTATGGCTGCAATTTTTTCAGTTTGCTTTTTCAACATTAAGTTCCCTTGTTTGGAAAAGCAACCCAAAGACGTATTATTATTAAAATGGCACAACCACAACAGTGTAGTACGACAGTAACAGAGTCAACTACAATAAAAAACTGGTCTAAAGACTTTAGATATAATAAGTTTATTCATTTGGTGGTACGTGATGCTCACCTGGCACCATACAACAAATTTTAAAAATACAATATGAAAAAAATTGAACAGCCAAAGAGACCAATTCCATTAGAGGACCTACAGAAAAACCAACAAAAGCCCACAGAAAGACCCACCCCCGGTTCCCTGAAGAACATTAATTTCTTCCTGTTTAAGTTTGGCTTTAAGAAACACCAAAAGAAAGTGCAAAAGGAAGTTTCTGAAAGATAAACTTCACATAGCGTCTTTCACGTTATCACAAAATGCTTTCGTTATTCAACAAGCATATAAAATAATGCAGTATCTGTGAGCCTCTATTTGGTCCCAACTATGAAGGTCGTAGCCTTCAGTATTTCCTTCATCTCTGTCCTCAAACTATTTGCATCAGTAAGAAGTCACTTAAGGTGGCTAGTAGTCTCTTTTGCTCCACAGTGCCTCAGTCTGCAAAGCATGGATATTTTCCATAAAAACATGGGCCCAAGCAAACTGAAGTTATAGAAGTACTTGACGTGAAAATACAACTAAATTCCCCCAAGACTAATTGAAAATCAAATTTTGGCTTGGAAATCTGATTGTGTTCTTTCATTTTCATGATTACTAATTGCCGAAAGCCATCTGTCAGAAACTATAGAGAACAGCAAGATTTCAAGTTGCAAAAACTTCTTAGAAAAATGATTTTGGTAATTGTGGGTTGGTGCATACTGACCTGTTGTCACAAAGTTATTTTCTACAAGGAGCATAAGAAGTTACAAATTCTTCCTGGAGAGCCAACTAATGCTCAGTATTGACTTTGTAAGTCAGCCAATTACCAGCTGTTTCTCGTGGAAGCCTTCAAAGCAGGGGTCCTGGGTGTTAGCAGGTCAAGGAACAAACCTCCTAGTCCCGGTGATTCTACTTACAGTGCAGTCTCCCACGCATGTGCTGCTGCAGAATCTTAGTTCCCCTTAAGAGTTCACAGAAGGGCTATCATAGGGAGACAAAACAGAACAGCCATGGGTAGAAAAGGACTAAAGCCAAGAAATTAGGAAAAGCTAAAAATATACTTAAAATACTTGCCAAAAAAACACTAATTATTGCCTAAATGCTTGGTTCCTCTAGACCTTCATGGCATTTCAGCTTATGCTTGACCTCTATACACCAATTTACCTAAATTACTAAATGCAAAACTAAGCAGACATTTCAGCTGCCGCAATTGTGTATCACAGCACGGAATATGTAACGCGTACCTAGTTCTCTCTCCCCTTCCCCATTAAACTGCTCAGGGCCAGGGGCAGGTCAAAGGCACCTTTGCATCCCCTACACTAAGCACAGTGGCTGGTACACAGCAGGTGCTCAGCAGATATTTATTGAACACATTGCTGAGCAGTGGCTTATGACATGGAAAAGAGCCCAAAGACTGGCTTATTCCAGTAGCATTCCTTAGGTAACTCACTACGAATACGTAGAAAGCAGTTTTAAAAAGATACCTTCTCCATTTCCTAAACACAGACTCATCAACAGCTGGACATGACTTGAATCACTTTCCTTAAACGTGTTCATAAAGCATTTTGAGAATTCAAGAGATGAAAGGCGCTATGTTAAGTGCAAAATAATAATATTCAAGACAGTTCAGCAAAGGTGATATATTTTCTATGGTGATGGAACAGTTGTGCTAATTTGAGATGAACACCCCAATAGCTACTCTTCTCATTGTCATTATCAACAGAACAATAACATTTGACAAAGACACCATATCACTTTATATAGTTTATATTCTGCTACTTTCTATAAATCAGGTGACAGAAAATGAAATTAAGCCATTTATGCTACACAAACCAGTACTTTATCAAAGTCCCCGCATTTTACAAGTCATGTTCAAAAAACACACACAAGTTAGCATTTTGTACACAAATGTTTTATTTCTCAAACATTCCCTTTAAACACAAGGAATGAATTCTAAATCTTCATAAAGATGAATTAAAAATGAAATCCCTCCAGAATAGTGTGTGTAGTCCCTGTGTTCTTGGTCACTACTGGCATTTACTGTTTAACATCACCAACAAAGACAGGTTATTTAAAAATCATGCTACTGGATGCCTAGCTCTTCCTCTATGACCAGTTTTATGCTCATCTGCAATGTTTACAAGTGTACATCACCAAGTCAAAGCAAGTATAAGGTGTGAAATAGCTGTGCATTAAACACAAAATAAACAACAAAATTATAAGATATAGTCAAGTTCATAACGAATATAGGTGTTCTTATCGTCATTGTAGATTCTTGGGTAATGTGCTATGAGAGCATCCTGTGAACCAATGTAGATGGAGTTGTAAATTTTCCAATACACATCTCTGACCTTCCGAGCTGGGTGAAACAAACCCTAGAATAATTAAAAGATTCATTATTTCAATTTTCAAAGAACATACACAGCCTTAACATAACAAACCATAAATACATGATTCCAAACACTTCCCTTTAAGCCAGAACTGCACAAAACTGCAGTGAGCAAAGACAAAAATCTAATTCCCCCTTCCCCAGGACTGTTGTCCCATTTGGCACAATGTACCCTTTTAAAAATTAGGAACAGTGACTGAATTCAACTAAATTACTTTTTTCACTGAGTAATCTTTTCAAAATCTTTAACCTACCTGTAAACAATACTGCAACATTCTACATGGTCCAATAGCAACTCTCAAGCCCTCCAGGGCTCCCATAACGGCCTGAATCACATGGGGAGATGTCTCAAACACATTGGGCCACACATAGTTCAACAAGTGATTCAGCGAGTCTTCACAACCAAACCCATAAACCCCCAGAGACATGTGTTGCACCACCGCACTAGCTGTCTGTCTGTGTACAAGGTCTCTGCAACGGAAAAAAGCTCTTTGTTAGATACAGTCTTCGTTTTCCTGGAAGTACTCACCAGCCCATTAGAAACTGACTGAAGTTCAGTGCATGGAAGAGAGTCCTCCTCACACCTGACATCTGATATGGAAAGCTGTTAGAATGACCAATGGTTCTACTTGAAAACTTCTAATAACTCAAATCTCACCAAGGCTAAAAAACATAAGCCATTATTTTCTGACAGACCTTTGAAAAGAGTAAGACTGTGCAGTGTACATTTTAGTAGGCTACTAAATGAGTAACAGTAATATCTCATCTTAAACTCTATAAATGGAAAATCTTTAAAAGTAATTCAATACTGGGATAAAATAGGTAACAAAATTAAAATCAAATCTCGGACCTCATATGTTTTAAGTTTCATTCAAGAACACAATTTGGGGTGCCCTAGCTGTTTGGCCCAGTGAATGAAGTGTGGGCCTGCAGACTGAAGGGTCCCGGGTACAATTCCAGTCAAGGGCACATACCTCAGTTGCAGACTCCTCCCCAGACTGGGCCCTGGTCAGTGTGCGTGCAGGAGGCAACCAATCAATGTTTCTCTCACATCGATATTTCTCTGTCTTTCCCTCTCTCTCAAAATCAATGGAAAAAATATCTTCAGGTAAAGATTTAAAATCCTATATAATAAAAGTCTAATATGCAAATCAACCCAACGGCAGAATGACTGGGACATAAAAATGAGTTCATGCTCTTTGCCCTCAAAGGTAGTAAGAGTATCTTAAAGATAGGAAAGAAAAATACTTGAACTTTGCTAGTATCCTTATTTCTTTTCTCTATAATAAAAACATAATATGCTAATTAGACCGGACGTCCTTCTGGACAACCTTCCAGACGAAGCTAGAGCTGTGAGGGCTGAGGCAAGCCTCTGTGGGTGGAACTGACTGGCAGGCTGTGGCAGGTGAGCGGGGCCTCCCTCTGGGAGGGAAACCCGGGTCCCAGGTGCCAGAAGGAAGCTTGTGCGGCAGCTGGGGAAAGGAAGGCCTACTCTTGCACAAATTTTGTGCAATCGGGCCTCTAATCTACTATAATAATCTTACTAATAAAAGCCTAGGCCCTAATCGGTTTGGCTCAGTGGATAAAGCGTCGGCCTGCGGACTGAAGAGTCCCAGGTTCAATTCTGGTCAAGGGCATGTACCTTGGTTGCAGGCACATCCCCAGTAGGGGGCGTGCAGGAGGCAGCTGATTGATGTTTCTCTCATCGATGTTTCTAACTCTCTATGCCTCTCACTTGCTCTCTGTAAAAAAAAATCAAATTAAAAAAAAAAAAAAAGCCTACGTGGTCCTCATGCCATGATGCCCTCCCACCATCACAAGATGGCTGCAAGCACAGCAGAGGCAGGGCCTGGAAGCCACTCCGCACAGCCTCCGCCGTGGTTCCCTTGGCCCCGCTGAGGTGGGACCCCAGCTCCGGCCTACCTCTTTGGGGCAATCCACTGAGGAGCTCCGGATGGATCAGCGGGGCCTTACCTCTTTGGGCGATCAATCGCGGGGCTCCCACACTGTGAGAGGGCACAAGCCAGGCTGGAGACCACCCCCCTCCACCAGTGTATGCATTTCGTGCACTGGGCCTCTCGTGTTTAATATATTAAGCTTCATACAAAGCAAGGCAGTATTCCTCATTAATAGATTTCCCAACTAAAATATTTTTCCTTTTCACTTAGTAATTTTCTACAACTTCGTCACCCCTCCACGATTTTTAACTGCAGTCACACATCAGTGACTGCACTCTGATGCGCAGACACATCTCACTGAAGAATATGGAGTATGATTTACTCCTACTTTACTAGCTCCAGCTGGGAAGGCTTATAAAGAACATGATTCTTATTCTGTCCCCAGGCCTTACAAGTTACTGTGGTAACATATTGAGTCTGTTAAGTCTCCCTTTTGTAAGATCATTAATGAGTAACTTGAATTTGTAAACAAGTAACTAAATGAATGAGCTCTAATTTGAGTAACTAATTTTTCCTGAAAAATACTGGCAATGAAACAGTCCCTTACTACTTAGACCTTCAACTTTCCCTTATATGTCATTTTTGTGTTTAAAAACTGTTAGTCCTAGCTGGTTAAAGGTATCAGGAATCTACTGTCAAATAACTCAAGCAGTAGTGCATCAGTGGTCACCATCGGAATAATTTGGGGCATACAATGGGAACAGTGTGGCTCTGGCCGGCTATGTTCAGTAGTTCAAAAGACTAACAAAAATCTTTGCTTCATCGGCAATAACAAAAGCTAAAAAGACCAGGTCTCTGCCACACCAATGAGGCCATGCTCCTTCTCCTCTAATTATTATGACTAGTTAATTTTTAAAACAAAAGTTGATCAACTGCTGGTTTTCAAAATGTATCTAGTCTAACATATGAAAGGGAAGGGGACCCTTGTAGCATTTACATTACTTGAAGATAACAACAGTCATATTTATAGTTTCATTCAGGGGCGCATTCCCCTTTAACTACATCATAACGAACAGGTCACATAATAATTATTTCCATAAATTCTAAAATAAAGCCAAGAATTGTAACTATTTTCTTGCACTTCATTCAAGTCACTTACCTATCCATTAAAGCATCTTCAAGTAATGGTGTTACAGCATAAATGTAGTCCTTCCCCATTTCACCAATATATTCGAACAAGAAGGAGAGTGACTTTAACACTCCGTTTTGAACATTGAGTTCAGGAACTCTGTATTCATTCATTAAGGCAGGGAGCACTGTGAAGGGTGAACACGTTTCAGCGACAATAGCTATTGCTACAGTGGTACAAACTCTGTTCTGCCTTTCCTGAACTTTGAGGTTGTTTAAAAGTGTAGCCAACACATCATGAGGGCTGAAAAAAACAAATGTCAGCAAATGTTAGATTACAGCTCAAAACTTTTTTTAGAGGGAGAAGAAAAATGCAAAGAAATGACACTGCGGTAAGTAATCACTGGGAACTCAGTAATTTTATGATAAAACACAATACTTTAAAGTCACTGGCATTGTCTCTACTTAAGAACTTCATTTAAATTAAATGTCCCGTTTTCAAGAAAAATTCAAATGTATTCACTTTCAAATGTAATTTTGAGTCTTCAGTAAATTTCCTGAAATAAAAAAATTTTAATTAAATGTTCAGATTATTTGAGTGTTCAAACCATGGACATGGAGTAAGGCAACCTTACAGTAACAGCCAAACTGAGGCCTCCCATGCCACCACGCACACAGAATGTTCCCTCTCTCTCTTCCTCCCAAACACATTTGCTATAAACATCCTCCTCCTTTAAGCATTATTTTACCACAAGCTTAACACGGTGGGCGCCCAGCCTGTTTCATCTTCTGGACAGAAAGTATAATGTGTTACAGGGACACAGGGGCTAAACATCAGCACAACAGGTACTCAGTGCGAATTTCTTGACTACATTAACGCTAAGTAAACATACTGATGCCAAAAGGGGGGTGGTGGAAGGCTTCATCTGATTAATATGACTTTAGCTGTTTTATTGCTTGAAAATGTTTTCTGTTACTAACAAGCCACATGGTACATGTAGTACCTCATTTTTCTCCAGTGACTGTAGTTTGGTTCTGACAAAAATGGAAGCAAATAACCTTAGATTTATTAATAAAATAGCTATAATGCAGCTGTCTGTGGATTAATTTTTAAAGATATTTTAAAAACACTAACATGAGCCCTGAATGCTGATTTTTTAATTAAGAACGGGCCTTAATATTTCAAGCATTATCCAAAAAAGCACCAACAAAAATTTGAAATTATTTTGAGAGTTATAGTTTCCCTCTCTGAAAATAACTGACTAAATGAAATTCAAAAACCTCCCACCTGTTTTAACTCAATTTAAAATTTCAGTAACTGAAGGTTAGTTAAATGAAGTACTTTCACAACTGCATTACTCATGTCATGCCTTAAAAGAAATTTCTGCAGAAATAAAAGCATTTTTTCAACATCACAAGAGGTTTACTACAAAATACATACATACGTACATACAGACATGGATGCCCTGGCTGGTTTTGCTCAACGGTTAGAGCGTTGGCCCACAGACCGAAGGGTCGAGGGTTCGATTCCGGGGCCTGAGTCAGGGGTGTGCGGGAGGCAACCAATTGACGTGCCCTCTCACATTGCTGTTTCTCTTTCTCTACCTCCCCACTCCTCCTTCCCTTTCACTCTCTCTAAAAACAAATAGAAAACATCCTTGGGTGAGGATGAAAAATATAAATATACACATACATGGAAATAAATAGTACTCACCCGATGGCCTTTGCAATATAACCAAATGTGTTGACTGTGGCTCTACGAATAGCTTTTTTGTGAGCTTTTAAGAGCTCCAAAAGCTCAAAGCAGATCCTCATCCACTCCCTTGCTGACACATATTCAGCTCCCCTAAAAAAAAAAAAAAAAAAAAAAAAGTTAAATTTTTGTGACAGTAAGCCTTAAAAGGTAAATTTACAAATCCAGTTCTCAAAGCACAATTACCAACTCACTTTCAGCATCAAATAAAAAATTATTACTCTTCAGAAAGGATTAGTCTTAAAACTATATTGCTAACCTCCAGGTACCATCTAAATTGAAATTCCACTGAAAATATTAATACTGATAACCTAACCATATATACTTACATTAGCAATGTTACGCAAACTTGCAAATAAAGTGTTTAAATATGAAAACCAATAATGCCTATAAAAATGTTTCATCTCTTACCTGTCAGCAATACGCCCAACAAGATCAATACAATTCTCTTGTACTTTTTCATGCCTGTTCTTTAAGATGGGAGTGAGTCTAGGCAGCAGATCTTTAATTGGTGGAGTCATCTTATGCATACCTATTTAATAGAGCCAACACACTGTCAATTAACATCTGAACCGCAATCTGTTCATTTTACCTTTTACTTAGCAATGTAATATATGTGACCAGGCATAAGTATAAACTTACAGCTGCCTATGAAAAGAAAAAGGCCCAGATTCTGACCAGACTTGGAATTGTCATTAACTCTTTATTAACAATTTCTGATTATGCATAGAAATGAAAGAAATTAGTGAAGTGATTTACAGAATGATGGATATTCAACAACAACAAGTTTTATTTGGTTCTGAAATGCATTTTGAGCACTGACATTTAAATATGGGGACAGCTTATGTTCCGGCCATACACAATGTAAGCCAGAAGTAGACATGTAAATTAAAGCGAATTTTCCAGAAAGGGCCCTTACCCTTTAACTGCAAAACAAACAGATCCCCAGTCTCCCTGCAATGCAGGGCACACTTGGATGGTGTTTACACCTACGAAGAGAGAAGAAAGGAGGCAGCTGGCAGGGGCTCCTGCGCTAACTAAAATTGCTTGCTCGGATTCTCTCTCCACTGCCTTTCCCATATTTCCCTTACCAACAATGTGGTTAACAACTCTCTGCAAACTAGAGCCCCACAAGTGGCTAGGTGACTGATTTCTGGCCAAGGAGCTCCCTTTAAGTATAGGACGGGACTGAACTGGGGATTGTATGTAAGTGCAATAGTTGAAAGATGTCCTATATTGCATAAAACCCTTTCCTAAAAGGAAACAGTGGCTGTCACAGCCAGCAATTTTAACTTCCTGCTAGGTTATTTATGCCCCACAGAAGTTACTTTTGCAATAGTCATATTCAAGTACAATGAAGATTAAACACAAAAGACCATTTATTTCATCATACTGAACTCAAAAAATAAAATACCCAACAGTAAATGTAATACACTTGTTTTTAGTTTGGGTTAGAAAACTGAATGGACAGTTTAAAGAATTGGATATAAATAAAAATAAGATAAACAACTCGAACAATTCACTTTTCTCCCTGGTTATGTTCCTAACACTTCAAAGAAAGCAGAAAAACCTGCCATCAGCACTTATTAATTTAAAGTTGAATAGATATATACTTCGTCCAAAAATTAAATTAAAACTTCAGCGTTGTCCTCCTGCTCCCAAATATATTTCAGGCAAGACACTTTTTGAGCTGTGAATACTCCCACCTCTCCTGCAGGTCCTAAACTTGCCCGCTTTTCTAAGTAAAATATAAATGGGTTTGGGAGATAAGACTATGGTGACATCACCCCTGACTTATTTTTCAAGTACTTTAAAAAAAGGTACCTGAAATCATTACTCAACCCCCAAGTATGATTCTATAATTTACTTAAAAAATAAATAAAGTTAAAAACCAAAACAAAATTCTTACATGAGCAGCAAATTCCATACCTATTACATTTACAATGGCCTTCAGTGCTCCAAGAATGCTGCCCAATACTTCAGGGTACTCTTCACCCAAATACTCATACAAAACAACACCCAAGTGCCCCATCAATTTTTCCTGTAATAAAGAAAATAATGTTAAAAGATTACTATTCACATTAAACTATATGGTGAAGAAATAAGAATCAAGAATCTGAATAAAAGTTTACCTCTTGGCAAGTCTTCATAACAACAGCAGTTCGAGAGATCAAGTCAGCTGCCTGTTGCCTAACTTTTGCAGACTTGTTATTTAAACGCCACAAAACTGTGCCACAGATCTGAGGCAAGTAAGGTTTCACCCGTTTGCCAAGAGCATTGACCACTGTGCCAAACCCATTCAACATTACGGAGTCCTAAAAAAAACAAAAAAACACAAAATGAAATCTAAAAATGTGAGGTAGAATGTTTCCACATAGCCAACTGAAAGAGAACATGAACATTTAAAAATTATTTCAAATTCAATTACTCTTTAGTTATGTGCTGGCAAATAATATGCTTTTTTTTATAGTATGAAAGTCAGTGGCAACTTGTCCTAATTAGTTTCATTACCTCCGTGGTCTGTTCTTGAAAAGCATAAAGAATGCCATCAATCAGTTGTTCTTCAAGTTTGTGATCAATATCTGCTGCTCCCAAGTTGCCCATAATCTTCTCAATTGTTTCCATTACCATTTTTCTGTACTGTTCAGCCTCATCTTTCAGATCATCCACGATCCTGGATATAATCTCTGCTGCTCCCACTTTGTTAGCCAACTCCACAGTCGTATCAACTAACTAAAGGGGGGTGGGGGAGAGACACTGAGTTTATTGTTCTTCAAAGGAAACCGACAACATGAAAAGCAAAAATTCTAAAAACACTATTCAGCTAGTGAGCATGCTGAGAAAAATCAACTTCTATTTCTAAAACTTTAAGAGAAAGATAACCAAAGTAATTTATACTTGAGTCTAAGTCAAGGCGATTTAAGGTAAGATTACAATAATGTTTCCCCCAGCCAGACCAAGCACTTCGTTAACTAGACAAAGACATCAATTCATAGTTGGGTTATGTACACTAGAATGCACAATCAATATGGAAGTTAACCTGACTGACTAAAACCCATCTCCTTTCACAATCAAGCACATACAAATATGAGGTAACCAGGGCAAAAAGTAATATGTAACATGCATTCAAACTAAAATATTAAGTTAGCTGAAAGGATTTTAATTTTTTTTTTAATAATCAAAGCTTACCTGTCGATAATTTCTTCTATCTAAAGCCATTCTGTGTTGCCAGAAGTGTTTAAAAAAGGGAGGGAGAATCTCTGTTTTAATGTAGTTTGCTTCTACACCATCTGTTCCACAGCACTGCTTTACCACCTAAAAGGTTAAAAAACAACTGTAAACACAGTCCTGGTTTAATTTGTAAGTTTTTTAAAAAATGCTTTAAAACTCTCTTTGAACCGTAAAACACACCCAACTTAGATGAACAAATCTGGAACAACAATTTGGGACAATTACCTTCAGCACAATTTTCTTCATTTCTTCATCAGGAGACTGGAATTCTCGAATAAGGATTAGCATCACTTCTCTAGTATAGTAGTTGGCATATTCTGCATCCATGAGAGGAATAAGATACCCAATAGCCTTTAAGAAGGCAGCCAGACCCTATTTTAAAATAAACATGTACTTAGTAAATCGGATTTACGTTGCCTTCGCTTCAATGAGTAGGAAAAAGAAATCTAATGGGTGGATCTACCTTTCCTCTGTGTTGGCGGATACCCTTCCAGAGAGGCTTTAACACAGAATCAAAAGATTCGATACCGTAAGGAGTTGCTGCTTCAGCCAAGGCAGCAATGGCCAAAGCACTAATGGTCCGAACTTTCTGCTGCTCATCCACAAGACCTGTAAAACCAAACACGTTTTAACTGAGCAACAACATTATTCATTCCCACATAATCTAGCAATACAATCTAACTGCAGAAGCTGTTCACATTAGATAAAATTAGGCAAAAGCCATAATAACCTGCAGCCTATTAGCAGATAAATACTGTAAGTCCCATTATAAACTTTATGGTGTTGATGCAGTTAAAGCCCTTCCATTTATCAATCCAATTCAGGAATCCAAATGTAGGACACCTGTCTTATAAAAACAGACAAATTTATATAACCACTTACCGTGTTCAATGATTTCAACTAAACTTCTCAGATGTGGTAAGATGGCACAGCCCATAAGAATAGCTATCTGCTGTACAATCTTAATACCAGTGTGTCTTGCTTGCCAGGACTTTTTGCTTTTGCACACAGCTTTTAAGAAGGGCAACAGTGAAGGAATGCCCAGGGCAGAAGCTACAACAGCAAAAGCTCTAGCTGTTGTGTTACGAACATATTCATCCATATTATCTATATCGGGTCTCATGGTAGAGATCATAGTAGCCAGACCAGCAGCCTAAAAGGTAAAAAAAAAAGATAGTCGTGAGTTGATAACATTAACCCTCAACCATTTCTTTGAAAATCCAATAATCCCATCAACAGATACAAACTTTCTTCTCTAGAAATATAATGCAAATACCTTTGCCAAATTAGAAATAATCTCTCGGCCTTCCACTCTAGCATAGTAATCTTCATCAATCAGCAATGGTTCAATGACCACAAGGATCTGAAAAAGAGAAGGAGCTGAATTTCCACACCAATTACCAATGCCACCCTTGTAATAGAATTAAATACACTTAGGAAAATTTATTAAAGCATGTAATTTATGTAATCCAAAAACACAACTATATAAAACTCATTTTACTAGAAAAAAAATTATTTTAAAAAGCATACATCTGCTGAAACCGGTTTGGCTCAGTGGATAGAGCGCGTCTGCCTGCGGGTCTAACTGAAGGGTCCCGGGTTTGATTCCGGTCAAGGGCATGTACCTGGGTTGGGGGGCACATCCCCAGTAGGGGGCATGCAGGAGGCAGCTGATGGATGTTTCTCTCTCATCAATGTTTCTAACTCTCTCTCTCTCTCCCTTCCTCTCTGTAAAAAAATCAGTAAAATATATATTTTTTTAAAAAAAAGCATACATCTGTACTTTTAAATTCTACTGGTTTCAGAGAGAAGAAGGGAGAAGGAGAGACAGAAACATCAATGATGAGAGAATCATTGATCGGCTGCATGCCCCTACGGGGGGAGATTATCGTGACCTCCTGGTTCATGGGTCAATGCTCAATCACTGAGCACACGGGCTGGGCTGCAATTTAGAATTCTAATCCGTAACTGCCACAAGCACAAACGGTAAACACTAAAAGCCATGCTATAGAAACAAATTTTCTCATCCGAATCTAATATCAATCAAGCAAATGAAAAAAATGAGTAGTAATATGAACCCATTTTAGTAAAGAGGGCAAAATGTTACATCTATCTATACACATATTTTTATATGTGTGATGCATGCTTGTGAAAAGAAAAACGTCTGGGAAGACATGTAAATTGAACATTGATAACTCAGTGTTGCAAGCCAGTAAAATTTCCCTTTTTATTGTGAATGTAAAGTATTAGCTATTGCTTTTTAATGAAATTTTAAATTGCACAAATACACGTAAGTTGGTAAAAAAATTCATTAATTCCTTTCCTATTAAAAAAATCAAACCAGTAGAAACACTACTTGAGAATAACAAACCTTATGCACATATGGTCGAACTAAGTCATCAAGTTTGTATAATATTCTATCAATAACTTTGACAAGTAAATGACGTTCTTGATCCTCAAGTGTAGGAGACATCAGTAGAGGAAGAATCTGATTAAACAAAGGACCAGCTCCAAATTCACGAGCTTTATCAGTAATCTGACGCAATGCAGCCTGGGGGAGAAAAAGAATAAAAGGTGTTTCTTTGTAATTAAACGTTTTGAACAAACCAATTAATCCATAATTGTCTGTAACTTAATCTTCATAGGCATTTTACACAGAGTAGCTTAAGTTCATTCCCATCAAAATTATTCTGAAGTGTGAATTCCTATGACGGAAGTTCAATGTTTCAGTTAATAAAGGGTAACAGAACAATGGAGCCACTGGAGTTATAAAATTCCTTAATCTCCCTGTAAAAGATTGCCCATCTGCAAGCCATATAGGATACTACTACAATTCCTCACATAATCCCACTAATTTCCTTGAGTCTTCAGCATGTTTTAAATGCCTTGAGGATAAAAAAGGAGAATCTAATTTTTCAATATCTCTATTAGCATAAAATTCCTTGATTAAAAAGCGAGGTCCTTCTTATTACATACCTTTATTTCACTCACACTATGCCCATTGTAAAGCTGAAGAGGTTAATACATTTCTAAACATAAACTTGTAAGATGATGACTTAATGAACTGGCACTTACCTTTCTCATGGGAGGTGTACCATTCTTAATTTTTAAAAGCAGTTTCATTATTTTTCTCTCTTTTTGCTCTTCTGGACTAAGTGTTGATTCATCAACATCAACCTAATACAGTAAAAAGAAAATAATTTAAAGGTGGACAGAGACATTATGATTTGAAATCCCTAAATAAAGGCATTATTTTATTTCTACTATTATCACTTACCAAAAGTTTATCAAAGTACTGAATATCATCAGGTTTTAAAAAGGGAAGATTTCCAGATGGCTGGTCGTTGACACTTTTCATAGTTCTATCTTCAGTTTGCATGTGGAAACCAGTCATGCCACCCAAAGGTGTTGGAGTGGCTGTGAGCTTTCGAGCTGGAGTTCGAATAGGAACATAACCAGCTGGAGGAGGAAGTACCTAAGATAGTTAAAAAGACAGTTTAGGATTTTCTTGACAAACTAAAGATGAATAACAACATTTGCACTTAAAAAATATTTATTAGCTAGGAAGCTTTTTGCTTGGAGATAGGAATTACTACTATCGGTCCCGTTTTTCTATCTTGATTATAAGTTTAAAATATGTATGACAAATATTCATATTTCTCATCTGTTAATAAGACTTAAGTATATTAGGACTGTGGGAAATTTAGGAAAATGAAGCATATTATAAAATTCTGATCACTTTCAAACATTAACATATATAAACATGTTGGTTTTAATAATAAAATAAAAATCACACCAAAAATCAAGTCTTAAATATTTAAGTCGCTTTACAGAAATCAATGCATGCAAACTAAAAACATTTACCAAAGCCTTGTAAAATACACACCATTTGAATAAGTCAAAGAAATTTCACTGAAGATTCACTAGAGGATTTCCCCTCCTGTTTATATAAAGGCAATCAATGACTGCAACTGACAACACAGGCAGTCAACACCAGTGCAGAATATGTCTACACCCACTTTACGTGGAGACTACGAAACGTTATAAAGCAGAAATTCATAATACTTAAAACACCTTAAAACAAACCTAGTAAGGGGAAAAACACATATCAACTGTTAAAAAGCAATGGGCATTGGCAGAAAAGGCTCTGAAAAGGCCATAAGTGATGTAGGTTCCAGCCCTGATTATGACACCATCTACATGCACAGGCTGTCTTCAGACTAGCAAATGGTGATCCTTGAGCCCCAGGGACCTAGAACTTCAAATTGCTATGGTAAAGCGGGAATATTCTGTGTTCACTGGCAATCCATGAACTTGTTACATACACAAAATCTTGTGAGGCACTAGGTTAAATAATCCTAACCAATGTAAGCTTAATCCTGGGATCACTAATAAACAGAAGCAGCAAGCTATTTCCATACCCCCAAAGCAGCACTTCTCAAAGTATATGGTCCTAGAAGTCCATGAGATTTCTCACCTTCCAAAAGTAATAAAAAGTTCCATGTAATTTATTTTCACTCCTCTTACTTTTTGGAACTGAAATATACTTGGAAACAGCTGAAAGAATGTAATGGTACTAAGAAGTTTAGACAAGGCCAGTGCGAACTTGACTTGTAAATTTCTTAAAAAAAATACTTCAAATAAAATTCCTATTTTATATCCTAAAAACTATCACATTCATATGCCATGTTATTTACCTTATATCCTTCTGGAAACATAGCATCTAATTCTTCATCAGAAAGTGGGCGATTTCTCTCATCAATTTCTCTCTCCCAGCGCCAAGCCTGAAGCTGTTCAGGAGTCATACTCATTATGTGACCTACCGGAGAAGCAAACCTCTGTAACCATCCATAGTACGAATACTTATCACTCCGTGGGTCCTTGGGATATGAGCCAGCTGAGTTTTTACCTGGAGTAGGGGTAGCCATGTTCATGGCTGGTGTGCCAATTGGTGTTTTCCCAGGGGTCAGAACAGGAGTGCTTCCACCCATCTGACTAGCTGGTGTTTCATCCCAACGGGATTTTCTTTTACTGGCTCCAGGAGTGGGTGTTTCACCAATTGAATCTCCACCTCGATCTGTTCGAGGCGTCTCAGCCCATCCACTTCCATGCCCAGGAGTATCTTAAAAAAAAAAAAAAAAAAAATGTTTATGTCTAAAGTTTTAACTACAGATTTGGAGCTACAAATATACCACTCAAGTCAATAATTCACCCAAGCAATGCCCAGACTCCAGTAGAAGTACCTCTTTCTGTCTTGGGGGTCTCATCCCATCTGTTTTTACGAGCACTGGAAGTTGCACCTCCATGGCCTGGTGTCGCATGGCCTGGTGTATCACCTCGTCCAGGAGTAGCAGCTCCCGCTGGTGTGTGACTTGGTGTAGGATCCCATATTTTTGAGCCCGGGGTTGCTCCAGGAGTCTCACTTCCCTTTGCACGACCTGGTGTCTCATCCCATCTTAAGGAAGGGGTATGTCCGGGGGTCTAAACAGAGCAAAAACCTTTTATTTCACACACCTACACACCCTCATAAAAGTAACTAAAAATTCCTGTTAAACTCTAGATGTGATCTCACTTATATGTGGAATCTAATGAACAAAATAAACAAACAAAATAGAAATAGACTCATAGATACTGAGAACAGACTGACAGCTGTCAGGGGAGGGAAGTGGAGGGGGGGCTGGGTCAACAGTGTGATGATTAACAGAGGGAAAGGGGGCTAAGGAAGGTGAGAAGAGGGTAAAGAGGAGATAAATGATGATAATGAAAGGAGACTTGATTTGGGGTGGTAAACACAATACAATACATAAGATGTTGTATTATAGAATTGTACAATTGAAACCTATACAACTTTATTAACCACTGTAACCCCATACACACTAAAAAAAAATTTAACAAATGCTTTAGTTCCATTCTCTATAATTTTTTAAATTTATTTATTTTTATTTATTTTTTGTTAATCCTCACCAGAGGGTATTTTCCCACTGATATTTTATTTATGTATTTTATTATTTTTGTTAAGCCTCACCTGAGGACATTTTTCATTGATTTTTAGGGAGCGTGGAAGACAGAGAGAAAGAGAGAAACATCGATGTGAAACTCATCGATTGGCCACCTCTGACCAGGATCAGGGCCTGAGGAGCCTGCAACCAAGGTACATGCCGACTGGGATCGAACCTGGGACACTTCGGGCCACAGGCCGACACTCTATCCACTGAGCCAAACCGGCCAGGGGTCCACCATCTTTTAGAGAGTGAAAGAGAAACATCAATGTGAGGGAAACACATCAATTGGTTGCCTCCTGCACGGACCCAGAATAAGGCCTGAGGCCAGGGAGAATCCTGCAACCAAGGTATTAGTCCCTGACTGGAATTGAACCCGGGACCCTTTGGTCTGCAGGCCGACGCTCTATCCCAAGTATGTCACACATGTGGCCCACAATGAATGTTTTTGTGGCTCAGCCAATGTAACGGTATGTAAGAAACGTTTTAATAAAAATTTCGTGACTTAATTTTTTACAATATCCTGTTGTGCATAATTATTACAATGTTCGCTAATGACTGATTACTATAATCGTGTTGCATTCATTTCCCTTACACACAGGCGCACCGTTTCTCTCCACTAATACCAGCAGCGAATATTTTAGCAGCCACGTCATTAGTCTTGGCCTGACTTGTTTGGTGTGTACAACAGAAAATATTTCACTTTTGGAGAACAAGTAAAATAGGTTTTTATCTGTGTTACGCTTATTAATTTGCGCAGTTATTCAGTGCCTGATAATGTTCAAGAAAAAATATTAATTTTTATTAAAATGTTCTATTACTTCACGTTAACAATGACTAATGTATTTCAGCCCCTTGTATTCAGCATGTCTCTATCGAAATAAACCTACGTTCCTATGAAAATTGAAGCTTTTGGGGTTTTTTGCAGCCCACATAAACTTAAACCTTGTTTATTTGGCCCATGTTAGCCAAAAACTTGACATGCTTGCTCTATCCAAAGTTCAAGTAGATTATCGTTCTGTTTAAAAGATACATACTTTCAAAAAAGAAAAATAAATAATACGTACTTTCTATCAAATATGTTTACCACTAAACACAATTTAAGGTTTTAATTTGGAGCAGTGAAGAAAGCCCTCATTTTAAAAACATTGCATTCTAAGTATGAATCTTAGTTTTGCCATTACTAGCTCCGTGACTTTGGGAAAGGCACGAAGCTTTCTGTCTAGATTTGCAACCAAAGAATTTCAGTATTATATAAATAGTTCTCAAACCCATTGAATTCTCACCAAGAAATACTACTTTTGTGTTTTCCTTCATTCTGTGTTTATATATTTAATTAATAGAAGACATTTTGGATCACGTGGGTAATTATAACTAAATATTGCAACACGATTTCAATCCTTAAGATTAATTTATAGCCCTAGCTGGTTTGGTCACTGGATAGAGCATTGGTCTGCAGACTGAAGGGTCCCGGGTTCGATTCCAGTCAAGGGCACATGCCTGGGTTACGGGCTCAATCCTCAGTAGGGGGCGTGCAGAAGGCAGCCAATGATTCTCTCTCATCATTGATGTTTCACTCTCTCCCTCTCCCTTCCTCTCTGAAATCAATAAAAATATATATTAAAATAGATTTATATTTACAATCATATTTGTATTACTCCTCTAACTGATGCTGGCAAGATTAGTGAAAAAAAATTAGAAGTGGATTTAAGTAATCAAAGGTTCCACGGCAACTTACATAGAGACTAAGTAGTAGGTAAGGGAGGAGAGAAGATAAGCAAGTGATAGCAAAAGAGCCTGCACAGTACAGATAATACCATATGTAGCAACACATTAGGTGATTCAGCGTGATTTGTATTTAAATAATGACATAAATATTCTATGTTTTGTACTATACTTTTTATGTATTTGTTTTAAAATTGGATGCTCTATCAAACATTAAGAGTTCTAGCCCTGACCAGTTTGGCTCAGTAGATAGAGCGTCAGCCTGCGGACTGAAGGGTCCCAGGTTCGATTCCGCTCAAGGGCATGGACCTTGGTTGCAGGCACATCCCCAGTAGGGGGTGTGCAGGAGGCAGCTGATTGATGTTTCTCTCTCTCATCGATATTTCTCTCTCCCTCTCTGTAAAAAAAAAAAAAAAAAGTCAATAAAAAAAATATATTTTAAAAAAAAGTTCTAGCTAGCTTTGTTTGCAAACTTGCATAAATACCATAATAAACTTAAAACTCATTATTTTCCCCTTAAAAAGATTCTATATATTACTTAGAGTTGGGAAATTTTCCATTAGGTGAGTAAAGCACACAATTTGTTCAACATCTCAGTTGGCACCTTGATCCTTCAGAACTGTAAGAAAATACATGTCTGTTTTTTAAGCCACCCAGTGTTTTATGTCAGGAGAGCAGACAATACAGTTCACGTGAGAGAAGAAAATCACAATAGTATTAAAAAATACAACGTAACCACCTCTGCTTGATCCCAACTTGACAGCTTTTTGGGAGTGGCCCCAGGAGTCTGATCAGCTGTTTGATCCCAACGCCGTTTTCGTTTTGAGGGAGGCTGGGACGCTGCTGCTCCATTGACGACTTTCAGTTCTCCGGCTTTAGCTTTTTCTGCTAGCTGTTGCCTAATTTCTCTCTGAAAATAATCGAATCATCACTGAGTATCTTTAAAATGTTTTCAATATATTTTTATATCATTAGTACAAACATTTCGATGTAGGGTCATGTTCTTCTTCACTCACTCTCCTTCCTATGCTAGTGGTAGTCCTGCTCCGTATTTTCCCTCCTCTCTGTATTTCCAGTTTCACACAGTGCAATGTCTTTCTGCACAACAGATGAGCACGTGCAGAATTTATAACAGAGCACCCCACTCTATATACAGTGAAAGAACTCTTCAGCCAATGTAGAGAACTAAAATGCTTCCATTGAAAAATAGTTTTATTTAAAACTCATGAACAGCAATTCAGAATATGTAATAAAATAGAAGAGTGGTAAAAAGTGAAAATTTTTAAATTACGTTATGACTGTAATTATGTAAATATTATCTATAACATCCCACCAAATGCATTTATCTATGATTTCCAAGTGAAGTTCCATCACCCCCACTTAATTTAGACAGTTTATTATATATTCAAAATAAAGTTATGAAGGCTAACTACTGAAACAAAATGAAGCGATTTCTGTAAGCTAGCAGGAATTCTTCAGAATTCTCCAACCATATCCAAACTAAATTTTATGGGAGAATTAGAGGTTTTTCAATGAATGATTTAACTACTTGACTTTTTCCTTACACGCTGGCTTCAGGTACACACTATCAATCCTCCCATGGACATATTCACTGAAGAAACATAGGTATGTATATGGCCAAGAGGCCAGGGACTAGGGAAAAAAGCTTAACATGGAGGTGGTAGAATTTTGGGTAAGGTTCTTTCTCAACTTTACTTTTATTAATACAACTCAATTACTTGTTCAGCAAATAAGTGTCTCAATCTCAGATTTATTTCTAGTCTTTCACAACCATTAAAATAAAGAGCAGGTTCATACCTCTTCTTTAGTCAAATGCTGCTCTCGCATTACATCCATGTAAGTTCTAGCATTCATTTTAGGATCAGGGGTCTTCCCTCCTGCAGAAAAGAACAGCAACAGGACAAGAGTACAATAAATAAACGATAATTAGGTTCAACTGATTTATCTGCCCTGCTCTAATATTACGTTATTCCATATCATTTAACTTATTTTTTGATGGAAAACTTTTAATAATTATACATCTTACTTTTTATTGAGTTTGCTGATCAATTTAACCTGTTTGAACACAAACATCTACAGCAGTTTAAAACAAATATTTTAATGCATATAAAAGCAAAATGACAGCACAGTTTAGTCTTCAGAAGTGATGGGTTCCTGGGTTGCTAATCCGGAATACGTACACTTTCGTGCCTTTGTCTCCATCAGCAGTTCTGACTTCAAGCAGCAGAATAGAAGCCTAGAAAATTATCTCTTTACCATTAGTAACACTTTGGAAAGATATTTATATTCAAAACATTACCTGTTGCAAGCTGTTAAAATCCTATCTACAAATAACTAAAACTAGATAAGTTCTCCATACAATGTTCTAAAATAGTCATAGTTTAGAAATCTGATTTTTAAAAATATACCTATAATATTATTCCCATGTCAGGTTACTAAAAAGGGCTTCATGCTTTTTAAAGTTTTGTTGACCCAGAAACATTTTTGTCTTCTTAGAAAGTACAGATTACAAATGAAAATATATTACTTGTATATATTACTTTCTACCGGTTATTACGATGCACATACAAGAGAAGTGGCATACAAAGAGATGTGTTAGTCTCTTGGTTCAAGCTTCAATATTTGCTTTTCAAACTTCAAAATATCTTAAAGAAGCCCAAAGAGTATATAACAAGATTCACAGAGGAACACTATGTTTTAGAAATGTGATAATTAGCTATACAGTAGTATAGCATCACAATTTAAGAAAAATAAAATAATAAAATTCTAAGACATTTCCTATGCTGAAGATCATGCCCAATTGGTAGTGTCATTCTTTCTGACACTAGCTCTGATAAGACTTCCTTTGGAATACTTTTTCACCATAATCTAGAGAGGATGTGTTGAACTGCACCCTTAAGAATGCAGACAGGACTGGCATATAGCAGTACTGCTGTAGGAAAGAAATTAAGGACAGTTAGTATGGGCCTGTGAATTCTGACATACATGTTTAAATCAATTACAATTATGCAAGTAAAAAAAAGAATATCCCTACTAATTCATGCAGGCTGAAAGTCTAATTTGTAAACCTGCAGTAGAATCTCATTTTAAGAAACAGGCACCTAATGTTGACTTTGAAACTCACCTGAGGAAAGCTTCCATCAGGCTCACTATGCCCCTTGTGCTGACCTGCACGCTAAAATTAGCAAAACAGACTCCAGCTATTAAAAATATCAAAGCCTTTGTATACATACTTTTGTTTTCATTTTAAGTATGCTTAAAGCAAAGTAGGTGCACTTACTAAACTATATTTAGAGAAATCTGAGGGGAGCTCTAATGTGAGAAAGTTTCTCAAAAGTAACAATCCTAAAATCTAGGATTTGAAATGAAAACTTTCAAGAATTTGAAAGTATTTTGACCAGAAAAACACAACTGTTCCAAGTATAGAAAGCGTACCCAAAACAAAAGTAAAAGAAAAACCTTTAACCCTTTGCGTTTCTATGGCATTGGCTCATTATTTTCTTGTCCTTCTACCTGGAAAGAAAACTTGTATTATAAAGATGAAGAATATGGCACCTTTGACTTCAACCAAATCTATACACATCTATAATAAGGGGGATTTTAAAAAAGAAAAGCAAATTCATAAGCATGCCAAAAAAAATCAAAGGGCTAAAGATAGCTTCATACAAGCAAATTCGTGAATACTAAAGCAAAGTGGGAAAGAATTACCATCTGCAAAAGGATCAAGACGCTCTGGGGAAATTATCATGGTCCGCCGGTGCTTTTTGTATTCATCTTCCCGGTCAGCAATCTTTGGAGGTCGGTGCTCAGCAAATGGGTCATACTGAAAAGAGGCATGTCCAACTTAATACCCTCTTCATTAAATAACCAAACAGTATCTTACAACAAAAATCAGAACATTATAAAACATGTAAGATGTTTAATAAATGCCTATTAATAAAAGAAATATTCTGTTTAATTTTAGGGATAAGTGTTAACATGGAAAATATAGAAATGAAAAAAATACCTATCCATAGTTCGAGTCTTCATAAAACGATTACCTTTATAAAATTTACTAAGTATTGCCCTAGCTGGTTTGGCTCAATGGATAAAGCGTCGGCCTGCAGTCTAAACGGTCCCAGGTTCGATTCCAGTCAAGGGCACATGCCTCAGTTGCAGGCTTGATTCCTAGCCCTAGTCAGGGCACAGGCAGGAGGCAACCAATCGATTGTGTCTGTCTCTCGTCCTCCCTTCCACTCTCTCTAAAATCAATGGAAAAATATTCTTGGGGCAGGATTTAAAAGGAAATTAGTAAGTATTACTTCTAATTTTCCCAAAATCAGCTCTCCTCAAAACATTCTAATAACTTCACTCTTAAAATATATGGGCTTCCATGGGAATTGAGACAGTTTTCTTTAGCTGAGTAAACTCTGGTTTTAACAAAAATGAAAAAAAGTCACCTGTTCTGTTGACTGTGGTATATCATTAAGCAATGCCACGGGGGCATGATATCCTGGCTTCTTCTGACCGAGCAAACTTGTAGATGATGAGTAGTCATCGTCATCCTGCAATAAAATACCACCAAAAAGCCATCAACAAAACATCAGAATTTTAAAAATTAGAAAAATTATACTAAGATTCAACATGAAATCAAAAGACTTACTGACAGTGTGAGGCCTAAACCCTTGTTCACAAAACTTACAAACGTGAGCTTTCAACTCAAAAAAGTTATCAAAGAAGTTAACCTTAGTTTTTACTCATTTAAAAATATTAAACAAGGAATACTTTCTGTGGAAGCCAATTAAGATAAAGTAAGTATGAACCAGAAAAACTTGAGCATTTTGTTTTCTCAGAGAAGACATGATGAAATTTGTTTTTCAAATTTGGAAACTAGTTTAAAAATCTCCACTTTCCTTGTTTGTTTAACATGAATTAGCCACAGAAACAAGTAAAAGATGTTTTAAATGTACTTGTTTCCCTTGTAATAATATTTAAGCAGAAAAGAGTTGTATTATTTTACTAGTGTAATATGTACAACAGTGGGTAACTCTCAAGATCTTACCACTGATTTAAAAATGAAACAATTTCTCCTTCAGTTTCTGGAACATATACACCACTATCTCACACCAGAAGGTATGATAGGCTTCTAGAAATTTTACCTTTGCGAATAATTTACTTTTATAAAAGTGCCAACTACAAAAAATGTGGCTTGAGTGTCCTAAAAATAACAAGTTTGATTACCTATATCCATAAAATGTCTGTTACTGAATCATACAAAAAGGGATAGCTATTTCACCAAATTTGGATGTTTGAGATGATCTGACAAAATGTAAGCTGTGGGAATATATAAAAACACTCAGATGTATATCAAAATGAAAGTGGTCATCCTCCAGAATAACTGAAACAGGCACGAAGAATCCATTAATATCAGTAACAAAACAGCACTGAGCACGAGTCAGATTCAGGTCACAAGGACAGATGGCTGCTCACTATGAAGTCACTTCCCATGTGGGTTACTCTAAATAGAGCTCAGTAGTAAGGATTTACTTTGTAACAATTAATGATTTGTAGGTGCTCTGCTAGATAAATAAACATAATGGTTCAGAACTAAGAGGAAGGATTCTTTCAACAGTTTTATCCTCCAAAAGGAAGATCTCCCAATTTCCAAAATGTCTGCATTATTAAGCCAGGTGACTCAAACAGAAAATGCCTTTTTATTTCTTGCTCTCCACCAAAAATATATATATATATATATATATATATTAAAAATGCTTGACTCTTGTATACTTTGTACTTACATCTTCAAGTTCAGTTGCAGCAATTGATGTCACATACCCAGCAAATCTGCTGTCACTTCCACCATATATTTCCTGGTCATAATAACCTGTAGAATCAAGGCCCACTCCTTGAGCTTCATCAAGAGCTGCCTTCTTGCCTTGAATTTCTCGAATCTGTGCTTCGATATCTGTAAGAAAGTTAACACAGATTTTAATTTCATTTCCCAAAGAACATGCAACACAATGCATTTACCTACTAGGTATTATTTAGGATGCTCTTCTAAATATAGAAACTAAAATAATTATACCATGTAAGGGATTAGAACTATAACTATATAAAGCACTGATTTTTAATACATTTAATGTATCTCCAAATCAATAGACAATACTCCCATACAGAACAACAAATTACTCTTACATTAAGAATGGATTACCAAAGTTTATTAAATTACTGTTGAATTCTAAACGTTTCTCCAACTTAAAAAATAATACTGTCAGTATTGACTAGGGACCAAGAATTAACACTCAAGATTATTTTAAACTCAACACTATCAGAAATATAAAAACAGCACTATGGAAAGTGGTCCTCAAACTTGAACGTAAAACAAATTGTCTACAGATTTTGTTAAAATGCAGTAGGCCTGGATCACACTCAAGTTTCTGCATTCCTAACACACTCCAAAGTCATGTCCTGAACAGTTAGGCTCACATTGTGAGCAGTAAAACAATAAAGGGCAATCTAAATTCTTAAACATCGAATTCAGAACTCTGCATAACTTGGCTGCAACCATCATTACACTCATTTGTTCATGATGGTTAGAGTCTGAGGCCTGGCCCTGGCCGGGTAGAACTCGGTTGACTGGAGCACCGTCCTGATGCGCTGCTGCCTGACCCGCTGAAGTTGCGGGGTTCAATCCGCAGTCAGGGCACAGAGAAGAATCAACAAACGAATGCAGAAATAAGTGAAGCAACAAATCAATGTTTCTCTTCCTCTTCCTCTCTCTAAAAGCAATGCACAAGAAATAAACAAACCTGGGGGGAAAGTGTGTATAACTGTGATTTTTAAAAAAGTCTGAGATCTGTAATCAAAACATCTGCCTTCAAAGGTTCTTTCTCTACTAATTAATACTTCATTTAAACATGTGTGCCTCCGTTTCCTACAACATAAAGGCGTTTTTTTAAGGATTAAATCACCACCACCCCCAAGCACCATGTTTTCTACCCACAGGTCTAATATTTAGAAGACGGACATTTGGTGAATGACGAATCAACTCTCTTCAACTGCCCCCCAAACTTCTCAATTTTTAATTTTGTCAAGAGTAGGAAAAATTAAAATACAGCGAATACCCACGTACACTTCACCTGTATTCATCAACTGTATATATATGAGATAAAGCAAATGTCTGTACATGTAACTTTTCTAAACCATTTAAAACTCCTAACATTTCTGCATCTATTTCCAGATCCAGGACATTCTCTTATATAAATAACCACAACAGATTTAACATGCTCAAGAAATGAGCATGTTAAACCTCAGTAACCTTAGTAACATTATCATCTAATATATGACCTAGCTTCCTATCTCCCCAATTGCCCTAGTAACATCCTTTTCCACAATTAATCCACAATTCAAGCAAGAACCAGGCATTGCACTTAGTTGTCATGTCTTTAGTGTCCTTCAGATACAGACTAGTCCTCCCAATGTTTTTAGTCTTTCCTGACACCAGGTAACTTTAAATTATAAATTTAAATGTTTAAATGTTTCCTTTTAATTATCTGGATAACACAGGGGGTGGAAAAAAACAAAGTTTCTACTGCCAGTGATTTCTGCAGCCTAACAGATGCTTTCATTTTTGCCAGATCATTACCTTCAACTGAATTACACCTTAATACCAGGTACTTTAAAAAGCTAATTTACTAGTTTGCAATAATCCAAAAGGGAAAAGATTCAAATGCTCATCCTGACCCCAAGCTAAGGGAGAAAACCCCCTGTAGTTCCAAAGATGGGTGCGGAAAAAATGGAGTAACGGTACCTAGCCTAAGGCACAGCTGGGGCACATTTCCCCAAGTCCCAGAAACTCAAAGTAATGGAACAGGTTTACTACTGAACTAGCAGCCCCAGTTTGTACCCAAATCTCAAAATTCTTAGATCTTTCACCTACAAAGTTCCAACTCTTCTGAATCTTTGTCATATTTTTTCTTTTCTGGCTTTACGGATCTTGCTAATTGATAGGTAATGTAAAATCTTCTACATGTTAAGATATAGAAATGCTTTTAAAAAACTAAACTTGCTCCAATTATCTACAGAAATGTCATTATTCAACTGAAATTCCCCCCTTTTTGTAGAATTCTGATCTTAGAAACATTTTCAACTACCAGAGAACAAATCCTTCCCTAGAAGGTTGATATTAAGTGTGAATTAATTAATAAATTTGTGAGCTAGCCCATTTGAAATCTCAATTCATTCAAAAAATTATTTCCAGCCCTGACCGGTTTGGCTCAGTGGATATGGCGTCGGACTGTGGACTGAAGGGTCCCAGGTTCGATTACGGTCAAGGGCATATACCTTGGTTGCGGTCACATCCCCAGTAGGGGGTGTTCAGGAGGCAGCTGATCGATGTTTCTCTCTCATAGATTTCTCTCTCTCCTTCTCCATTCCTCTCTAGAATCAATGAAAAGCATATCCTCAATGAGGATAATAGTGTTTCCTTTAAAAAAATTACATTACTTTAAAAAATATTTTTTTAACCCTCACCGAAGACTATTTTTCCTTTGAGTTTTATAGAGAGGGAAAGACAAGAGAGAAACCTCGCTGTGAGAGACACACCAATTGGTTGCCTCCTGTATATGCCCCGACAGGGCCCAGGCCCGGGAGGAGCCTACAACCGAGGTACATGCCCTTGACCAGAATCAAACCTGGGATCCTTTGTTCCAGAGGCCGATGCTCTATTCACTGAACCTGCGAGGGCTACTATATTACTTTTAAGTCAGAAAAATGTAACGCTAAAATTACGATTTTCTAACAAATACATCAAATGTTTTATCTGGCAGTTCAGTTTGACATCAAAAAATAGTGCCTCAAAACTGGGGGTCTTTAAAAAGATCAGTAACATCTTATCTATTACTAGAGGCCCAGTGCACAAATTTGTGCACCAGTGGGGTCCCTTGGCCTGGCCTGAGGGATCCAGCTGAAACCAGCTCTCTGACATCCCGAGGGATCCCAGGTTGCAAAAGGGTGCAGGCCAAGCCAAGGACCCCACCGGTGCACGATCAGGGCCAGGGAGGGACTGCAGGAGGACTCCGGGGCATGTCCAGCCCATCTCACTCAGTCCTGATCTGCTGGACCCCAACAGCAAGCTAACCTACCAGTTGGAGCATCTGCCCCCTGTGGTCAGTGCATGTCACACTGAGCGGTTGAGCAGCCTTAGCATACCATTAGCATATTATGCTTTGATTGGTTGAATGGATGACTGGAAGATTAGACACTTAGCATATTAGGCTTTTATTATATATGATTTGCATTTTAAACTAAGATCTAAATAAACTGAGATTAGCCCTAACCTGTTTGGCTCAGTGGATAGAGCGTCGGCCTGCGGACTCAAGGGTCCCAGGTTCGATTCCGGTCAAGGGCATGTACCTTGGTTGTGGGCACATACACGGTGGGGAGTGTGCAGGAGGCAGCTGATCGATGTTTCTCTCTCATCGATGTTTCTAACTCTCTCTCCCTCTCCCTTCCTCTCTGTAAAAAATCAATAAAATATATTTTGAAAAATAAATAAATAAATAGAGATTAACCACCACTGGTCACACCTCATACAACCAAATCTGTCCCTCTACTCATTTATCCTTCTGTGCCTTTTATTTCTATGCCTCAGATACTGCTAACTCCAGCTTGTAGTATTTCCTCCTCCTTGATGTGTTTTTATTCTTAATTTTAAATTTATATTGTTTGCAATCTTTTAATCACTGTGCATTACATTTTACAGAGCATACATAGCCTTGGGATGTTAACCATTCACTGACACTTTTTAGTCAGGTCCGTAAGTGTCATCTATTCTGCACAGCCAAAAACAAGGGATGAGCAAGGATTTTTCAAATGAGACTTCTAAAAGACATCCAGAAAAATATCTCAACTCTCAGTCTTTTCCTTAAAATTCCAATAAGACAGCTAACTACAATGGTAAATTATTTTACTAAACATTAGATATCAATTCCTAAAAGACGAACTCCTGATTAACATTAATTCAATAAATTCCTAAATAATTCTAAAGAAAAAATCCTTTTCAAAATTCTCAAGCAACTTTTCCCCTTTTTATTATACTAGCAATATTCATTCCAAAGTCCATAAAAGTACACAAAGCAATAACTACCTGAACATAGGAAAATTAAAATCTCAGAATATGCAGAAAAAATAACTATGCCAAACATTCTACAAGCAAAAAATTAGAGAAAAAAACTTTTCAGCTTTGTGATGCCAAAAAATATCTACTCAAGGGATAGCGGCAAAACAAGCCAAGGGAATTTTTGGATAATCCATTTTCCCTTTCCAAAACATAAAAGTGTTCACTCACTTGCCGAAGTCAGCAATATCTAAAGCACTGCTGGATAGCAAGATTATGCACACTATTAATTGTCTACATTTGACACATGCAAAAAGGTCCAAAAATTTTTATTTCATTTTAATATTTCAATACTGGAAAGCATAAGGCACACTGATCAAGGTAAGAAATAATCAAGGTAGTTAAAGAGGATGTTAAGGGCCCTGGCCGGTTCAGCTCAGAAAATAGAAGAGACAGATAGAAACATCAATGATGAGAGAGAATCATTGATCCGCGGCCTCCTGCACGTCCCCTACTGGGGATGGAGCCCACAACCCTGGGCATGTGCCCTGACCGGGAATAGAACCATAACCTCCTGGTTATAGGTCGACACTCAACCACTGAGCCACGCTGGCCTGGCAATAAAAATATATTTTTTTAATTTTTTAAATGACAAGATACAACAAAGAAATGTCTTTACCAGCAGCATTATTTAGAATAAAAAGATTAAATGGTCTTCTTAAACAACATGATGATGAACAACTCTAAATCAAAAATTGCTGGTTTGGCTCAGTGGATAAAGCTTCGGCTTGTGGACTGAAGGGGTACCAGGTTCGATTTCGGTCAAGGGCTTGTATCTTGGTTGCAGGCTCCCGCCTGGCCCCAGGCCCTGGTCGGGGCTAGGGCAGGAGGCAACCAACCAATCTACGTGTTTCTCTCACATTGATATTTCTCTTATCTTTCCCTCTGTCTTCCACTCTGAAAATCAATGGGAAAACATCCTCAGGCAAGGATTAACAAAAACCAAAAACATCTCCTCAACAAATGGAGCTGGGAAAATTGGACAGATACATGCAAAAAAATGAGACCACCAACTTATACCATACACAAAAAATAAACTCAAAATGGATAAAAGACTTAAACATAAGACAAGAAACCATAAAAATACTGGAGAAATCCACAGGCAGAGAAATCTCAGACATATGCCGAAGGAACTTCATCACTGATACTGCTCCTAGGGCAATGGAAACTAAAGAGAAAATAAACAAATGGGACTACATCAAAATAAAAAGCTTCTGCACGGCAAAAGAAACCATCAATAAAATAGAAAGCCCACTGCATGGGAGAACATATTTGCCAATGTCATCACCAATAAGGGTTTAATCTCCAACATTTACAAGGAATTCATAGAATTTACCAAAAGGAATATAAACAATCCAATCAAAAAATGGGCAATAGACCTAAATAGATACTTTTCAAAAGACAGAAGGGAAGGCCAAGAGATATATGAAAACATGCTCAAAGTCACTAATTTATCCGAGAGATGCAAATCAAAACAACAATGAGGTATCATCTCACACCTGTCAGAATGGCTATTATCAACAAGTCAATAAACGACAAGTGCTGGCAAGCATGTGGAGAAAAAGGAACCCTCGTGCACTGCTGGTGGGAATGCAGACTGGTGCAGCCACTGTGGAGAACAGTATGGCGTTTCCTCAAAAAACTAAAAATGGAACTGCCATTTGACCCAGGGATCCCCCTTCTAGGAATATATCCCAAGAAACTAGAAACACCAATCAGAAAGGATATATGCACCCTATGTTCATAGCAGCACCATTCACCATAGCTAAGATTTGGAAACAGCCTAAGTGCCCATCAGCAGATGAGTGGGTTAAAAAACTGTGGTACATCTACACAATGGAATACTACGCTGAAGTAAAAAGGAAGGAATTCTTACCATTTGCAACAGCATGAATGGAACTGGAGAGCATTATGCTAAGTGAAATAAGCCAGTCAGAGAAAAATAAACACCACATGATCTCACTCATTTGTGGAATATAATGAACAACATAAACTGATGAACAGGGACAAATCCAGAGACAGAGAAGCATCGATCAGACTGTCAAAACTCAGAGGGAAGGTGGGGGAGGGTGGGGGTAAGGAGGAGAGGTCAACCAAAGGACTTGTATGCATGCATAAAGCCTAACCAATGGACATGAACACCAGGGGGGTGAGGGCATGGGGGGGAGGAGGGGGTTGGGGGGCTAATGGAGGAATGAGCACACATATGTAATATCTTAATAATTAAAAAAAAAACAAAACACCAATAACAACAAAAAAATTCAAGTCGTCCCCTGAACTACCTCAACTGCATTCCCGTTAGATCCTGGACTTACCACAACCATGACTTTCCTAACACAGAGTAATCTGCTGCCTGGGAGGAGGAGGAGGGCACTTCACTCAGTATTCAGTGCAAAGCCAAAGTCAGACCTAGTTCAGCATGCAGAGCCTTCCCTAATTTGATATTAATCTTAAATTTCTTCTTCTCAGCTCAGGAGGTATCTAATATATGAAAAAGTCCCACTCCCCACTTATCTCAGCCAAATAGATATATACAAACCTACCCAATTGTTCAAGGTCATTTCTGTAAAATTATTTTAATACTTCCAGTACAAATTAATCTCTCAGTGAACGTTGATAAAATATTCAGCACCCACATTTACCAGGTATTGGGGATGCCAAGGTACAGTTCCTGCACTCAACAATCTCAAAGTGGAAGAGAAAACCTTGACACGAAAGAATATTCTAGGTAATATAATAAAGACTTATAGAGGACTATAACAGCCAGCATTTAAAAAAACAAAAACAAAAACTAGCCCTAACCGGTTTGGCTCAGTGGCCAGAGCAGTCGGCCTGCAAAGTCAAGGGTCCCAGGTTCAATTCCGGTCAAGGGCATGTACCTTGGTTGCTCCTGGGTGGGGGAGTGCACCAGGCAGCTGACTGATGTTTCTCTCATTGATGTTTCTAACTCTCTCCCTCTCCCTTCCTCTCTGTAAAAAATCAATAAAATATATTTTTTAAAAAATAAAAAAACAAACAAAACTAATTCCGTTCCAGATTATCAAAGATGACTTAAAAAGTGAAAACAGAAATGGGCCATGAACGACTATAAGTTCTAGCAAGAAACTATATATAACTACTATGTGTATTTCTACTAAACATTTACCACCCCGTTTAAACTCCATAGTGATAAAGTGTCTTCTACACAGTGCTCAGGTGTTAAACTGAATGTCCCAACACTTACTTTATGGCATCAGTTAATTCACATTGATAAAGCCTAATCCCAAATATAGCAATTTTGGCCAATAGATTTCCAATCTTCTATAGCCCAAAGCTTTAACGAGGTTTCTAAAATGCAGGAAAACTGACCAGAACTTTGATCTCCTGTCCTAGCCCAAATGAATGCTCTACTCCCGGATAGACAAAAATAGCAACGTCTTTACATTTTCTAATTATTTTGCAAAAGGCACGATTGAGAGAGTCTAAAGATAGAATAATAAATGCCTGATAAACACGTCTCGATTAAAGCCGTGTTTAAATCTTAAATACCCAACAAGAAGAGTCAAGTCTCTGCCGCTCATGGGCATGTTTCACCAACTGCAGAGTTGGACTTCCGTTCCCAACTATTCAAGGCCATACACATTTTGGTCCTCATCAACCTCTCCAGATTCATCACTTTTTTCTGACCACAGCCCACTCCTCCAACACCTTCCACGACTCCCTGCCTAGTTCCCAGACACCATCTCCGGCTCCAACGTGCACCGGGGACCAGTCATCTCCTCGGTGAAACAGCCCCCAGCATAAATTAACCACTCCGCTACCCAGGTCCCCAGAACTTGCTGGAAGCAGGCACTTGTCTCGTAAAAGAATGACAATGCCTCCCCATCGGACTGTAAAACTCTCGGTGGCCTTAGTCTTCATTACCGCTCACGACTACCCAGCCAGGCATCGTGAAACGAAAGTGCCTCTCTTGGAAACCTTGTGTTTTGATGAAAATTTCGGATTACAAGTCAGAAAACCAGGAATGCAGCTCCATTCCCCATGCCTCGTCTTTTCTAAAAGGGGACCCTATTTCCTGTCATTTCTGCATGCTCCCTACTGAACTCCAGCCTACTCCCAACATTTTCCTAAGTTTGTGTACTCCGTATTCCATAAAACGATCAACCACTTCAAAAGCTTTGTTCATCATGAATAAACGGTGTCTTTCCCTCTTCCAACAGTGAGTCTTGAAAAAAAAAATGTTTACTAAAAGCAATCCAGAGAGGGGGGAAAAAACATTTTATTCCCAAGTCATTTCATACCAAAAATAAAAATAAAAAATGAAGACACAGATGAGTCAAGGTTAGGAGTCACGGGCCCCGGCTTGACCGAACTCGACTCGGAGCTGCGGAAAGCGGCCGCCGGGCTCGGTGTTTTCCTGCCTCCCGGGGCACAAACTGAGCCGACAGCGGCCGGAGACCAGCCAGCTCTGCTCCCACGCCCTCCCCCGATCCCGCGCCCCGAAACCCTCCTCAGCGAGCCGGGTGAACAAGGCCCTCCGGCCCGACAGGAGAAGCCAGCCCGAAGCCGCAGCCCCCAGACACGGAACAAAGAGCCTGTCGAGTGCAAAGGCAGGACGCCATTACGTGGGCCGTGGCCTGCGCCGCCCGCGCCGACGAGACGAGCGGGGCGGCGAACGCGGGCTCGGCCTCCACACTGGAAATCCCAAGGAGAGGCAGTAACCCAAGGAGGCACAACTCCAGCAGGCTCGGCGGCGAGCAAGGCGTGGGACTGGCGGGAGGCCGCTTACCTTCGTGAGTCTTGGCAATCTTCGCCATTTTGTCCACTCGAACACACAGGCGGAACTGGCGCTCCCAAACCCTTCCGCTCGCCGCCGCTGCCACGGAGGAAAATAGCTGGGGGCTGATCTCTGCGCATGCGCCCGGCGGGAGCGCGCGCCGCCGAATGCCACGTGACAGAGCAGCTACCTGGATGGAATGGAGCGATGCATTGTGGGCGGGGGAGGAGCCAGGGTTGGGCCGCGCGGCGGTGTTCGTGGGGGATCCAGGACCGGATTGACCGGAAGGGCCCTCGTGCCTCTGAGTAACTGCGTGGAGGAGGGTTCCACGAGGACAGTTAAGAAAGGCCACTGGGAAAAACAAGGCTTCCGGGGCTAGAGGGAAGCTCAGGCCTCCTCCCCTCCCCCCAAGTTCCCGGGGAGGCTGGCGGCTGGGCATCAGACCAAGGCTTTCCCTAGCATCTGTCTCAGCTGTTGCAGTGCGTAGCTGTGGAAACATTCGTTCTTGGCGCTGTAATTCAAGGTCTTTTTTGTTTTAAATAAGTGCTTACCATTTGGGTAGGAGTTTTGTTTACAACATATTCCCAAATACTATTCAAGTGGCCAACTGTTGCTAAGCCCATTTAAAATGAGAGGATAACTGGGGCGGGGGAGAGGGGGAAAGAGGTGTGTGTAAGATGTGCAAGGTCCCCAGTTACTACATGACACAGCTGGAACTTTGCCACCCTTTTAAATTGTAAAGCCTTTTAACGATGTAGGTTCTTAGAAAACCACTGGTCGTCAGCCTTAACGCTGATGAAATGCCTCTCAATCCTACCTAAGAAAAACAAATCAGCCCTGACGGTTTGGCTCGGTGGATAGAGCGTTGGCCTTTGGACTGAAGGGTCCCGGGTTCGATTCCAGTCAAGGGCATGTACCTTGGTTGCAGGCACATCCCTAGTGGGGAATGTGCAGGAGGCAGCTGATCGATGTTTCTAACTCTCTATCCCTCTCCCTTCCCCTCTGTAAAAAATCAATAAAATATATTTTAAAAGCAAATAAATCAGGAGCTTCTGGGTTGGGGAAGACGGGACACTGGGGAGATGGGACACTCCGAGAACATGGAAGCTCCAAGCCCTTTCCACACACCTTGCCCTACACACTTGTGTCCGGCTGTTCCCGAGTTGTATCCTTTTATAATAAACTGGTAACTAAGGATGCACCCATGACGCTGGGGAATGTGCGCTAGGCCTTGACATGCACAAGGGAGATACTGGTGCATGACTCTGGTCTATACATGTAAACATTGCATTAAACAGTTGGGATAGATCTTGCCCTGACCACCCTTCAGATTAAACATCAGATTTCTGTTTTACAGGGTTTCTTATCTTTTGAAGATGCTTGAAAAACTGCGAGGGTGCCGACCTATGTTTAGAAAAACAAAAATGAAGGCATGCTCAGCCAGAAATTTGAGTTCTCTGAGACTCAGTAATACAGAGATTGGCAATCACATAGGGAAAAAATATCCTGATGAGAGGGCACTTACCTCAAAACGCAGTGTACCAATGTGCACATAACGACATGCAGAAGTTCTGAAAATGCTGCAAATCCCTCCATAGTACTCATCTGCATAGGTAACCCTGATAAATATTTTGTATGCACACACCAAAGTTGACAGACTTAAAAGTTGATTTACTATTTATTAACGTCTCTGAAAGGGGCACAACTAGTTGTGTTTTCATTTGTTTTTTAGTTTGGGATCTCTTTATTTTCCCCAACATGTTTCAGTATTCATCCATTCTTAAATTGAAGGCATAATTTACTTTTTATAAATTAGTCTTAAATGTGAAACCAAGAAATGTAATCAGGCAGTAAAACATTCTCTGAATGTAGATTATGTTCTTCTATTTTCCCTCCCCAACAGTAGAAAATAGACTTTTACCTAAGAAAGCTAAAATATGTTAATATGTTTAAAGGTCTACCAATATCAGAATGCAGCCCAAAGAGTAAACCAAGTCACATAATTACATTTTAATTAATTAGATCTAGGGTAGTCTACCAAATTACAATTAATTAAATATTGTTTCCTCTTAACTAAAACTGCTGAACAATTAATCAGCAATGAATTATCTTGTAGTTTTGCAACTTTTAAAAATATATGAATTAGCAATTGTAAGTACTGCCAGCTTAAAATAACTTTGCTTTAATGAATATCTTTGTTCTTTCCATGTAATTACTTTATTGAGTTTTGTATCTCCAGGCAGTTTTCCCACATTTGGGTAAAATGTTTAGCAGGCTGTAAACAACTTGGGAAAAAAGAAAAATCAAATTTTCTCGAGTGGAAAAAAGAAATTTAAGAGTGGCAGATATCTAACTGAACAGTGTAAGAAAGGCTAAACTTTCAGTGATCTGAGGCTTATGATAAAATGCTAAGGAAAATAAAAAGGTTTTTGTGTGGAGCAAGGATAATGAACGAGTTCCGTTGTTTGAGCTGGATGGTTCAATGTAACAGAAGACAACGTGAACTCTCCAATTCTTTTGTTTCTTTTCTATTAAGAAAAAATAATCCTAAAACTAAAAGGGGGAAAATATGAGTAAAAGGAAATGGGCTTAATTTAAATGAGGTGAGGTGATAATAAGAGAGTGATGACAGCTTTAAGTGTGGGCAGGTATCCTAGCCTAAACCAACCGCATCCCAGATATCAATAGAACTTGCTAATGTAACAAAAGCACTTTTTTTGTTTGTTAATTATTTTTTTCCCCATTGATTTTTAGAGAGAGTGGAAGGGAGGGGGAGGGATAGAAATACGTTGATTGGTTGCCTCCTGCACGCAAGATTGGGCGGGGATCAAGCCTGCAATCAAGGTACGTGCCCTTGGCTGTAATTGAACCCAAAACCCTTCAGTTTGAGGGCCCACGCTCTAACCATTAAGCCAAATTGACTACAGCAACATAAGCACTTTTAAGGACGTTGCAACAAAAGTACTACTTGTGTACTACAGGATCCGAAACCCACCTTATATACAAGCGATCAATGATTCTCTCTCATCGTTGATGTTTCTCTCTCTCCCTCTCCCTTTCTCTCTGAATCAATAAAATAAAATAAAGGAGGTCCCTACAGGAAGAGGACAATGTAGGCAATGAACACCACAGTGTCTGTAGCAAGCAATTCAAACTTGAGGCTGGAGGGCCGCATGCCTCACTTGGAGTCAGACATTCTTGAGGAAAAGCAGTTCTGTGTGGCTGGATGCCACTATGTGGCAGGGAGTAGCAAAAGGGGATTTGGTAAGAGGCTGGTGGTCATAGAACCAGGAAGAATCCATTTTTAAAAATAAACTGAGTGCTCTAAACTAATAATTTCTGGATCCAGAAAGCTGAGAAGAGCTCTATATGATGTCAAACTTGGTAGCCCTCCCTGGGTAGCCAATTATCCTCTTTTCTCTTGTTCCAATTTCTGGTTTTCATCACTTGCTCCAATTTCTAGTTTGACTCACTCTAATTGAGCTGTTTTTAAAATCAGCTCATATTTTAGCATAAACAAGATTGCTGCTACTCCTTCAAGAAGTCATATACTGCTCTGGCCGGTGTGGCCCAGTTGGTTGAGGGTCACTTGCTCCAATTTCTAGTTTGACTCACTCTAATTGAGCTGTTTTTAAAATCAGCTCATATTTTAGCATAAACAAGATTGCTGCTACTCCTTCAAGAAGTCATATACTGCTCTGGCCGGTGTGGCCCAGTTGGTTGAGGGTCATCCCTTGCACCACGAAATCGCTGGTTGGATTCCCAGCCCAGATGTGCGCTCAATCCCCAGTAGGGGATGTGCAGGAGGCAGCTGATGGATGTTTCTCTCTCTTCCTTTCTCTCTCCCCACACAGGAGTGTCTGTATGTCTTTGAAAAATCAGCAAAAACATCTTTTTAAAAGACTGAATCAAATAGGTCCCATTGAACGACTGCAGAGGCTAAAACCAATAGTAGTTAGCATATTAATGCAAAAAGACCCGTTGGAAGACTAATGGACTTTAATATTCAGCAGGGCTGAAAATCAGCAAAATATTGCCCTGCTGTGGGCTCAATGGCTCAAGGCAATTCCCTAACCCAGTGGTTGGCAAACTGTGGCTCGCAAGCCACATGCAGCTCTTTAGCCCCTTGAGTGTGGCTCTTCCACAAAATACCATGGTCTGGGCGAGTCTATTTTGAAGAAGTGTTGTTAGAAGAAGTTTAAGTTTAAAAAATTTGGCTCTCAAAAGAAATTTCAATCGTCATACTGTTGATATTTGGCTCTGTTGACTAATGAGTTTGCCGACCACTGCCCTAACCTGATAATCCTTTTACTGTTTACCAGACTTTACCTTTGATATGCCTGTATGTATTGCTAAAGGGCAAATGTGTATTCAAGTGAATAAAAGCAGATGGGACCCAGGTTCAGTATGCTCTTCACGAAAGAGACAGCCCTGGCCCCCAATGCCTTCTAAATTCATATTTCTTGTCTAGCATTTTCATTTGTGGGTCGGCCCCTCCTTCAGATCCTGAACCCTCACCACAAAAGGTTGCGGCAAACCACCTCAGATGAACCAACACCAATCACTGCTGCTTCTTTGGGTATCTTAAGGCCTAGCTCCGTGGGGTTTGGAAATAGTGTCTCCTACACACTTCTCAGGCACTAGTACCAGCCAAGCAGTGCCCTCCTCCCTTCAGAGACCTAGGTTCCAGCATTTTGGGGCCCCTCCACCAAGTCTGTTAGTTCTAATAATTCCAACTTCTTGTTACCCCTGTGCTAGGGGAGTGTGCTGAAGAATCAAGCCTACCTGCTCTCTTTAGAAAGACTTGCTTACAAGGTTGGCTGTTGGCTAGCATTTGGGAACTTGGGTTTCAGGAGGGTACCCCCCATCCCCAGAACCAGTAAGACTGTCTCATTAAGCCTAAACTGTGCAAGCAATATGGTTTATGTTGAACATCAGCTTTCCTTGTGGAGCCTGAAATTTGGGTACATGCCAAGTAGAGGGTGCCTATGTGATCAGCTCCAAACAAAAACCCTGGGCAGAGTGTCTTGGATGTTGGCAACAGTCTCTGGTTGGCAACATGTCAGAACTTGTCAGGAGAATTAAGCATGTCCTTTGTGATTCCAGGACTTCACTGGGAAAGGACCTGTGAAGCTTGCACCTGGCTCCCAGACATCCCACATGCTCCTTTTCCCTGGACTGATTTTCCTTTGTATCCTCTCACTGTAAAAGGTCATAGCTGAGTACAACCAGAGGTTGGGTCCTGTGAACCCCCTTAGCAACAACTGAACCTACCAGTGGGCCTGGGAGTGTGAGGTGGTAGCTACTTCTTGTAGTTACTATTTCTTCCTTTTTCTTTTTTAAATATATTTTATTGATTTTTTACAGAGAGGGAGAGGGATAGAGAGTTAGAAACATCGATGAGAGAGAAACATCAGCTACCTCCTGCACACCCTCCTACTGGGGATGTGCCCGCAACCATGGTACATGCCCTTGACCGGAATCGAACTGGGAACCCTTTAGTCCACAGGCCAACGCTCTTATCCACTGAGCCAAACCGGTTAGGGCTACTATTACTTTCTTATCTCAGTATCCTATTTTTGTCACTGTAGTTCTCCAATCCCTGTTTAACAATGTCCTTAAGTTTTATTTTAAAATAACCTGTGTAATTTTCCTGACTGGTCCCTGACTGACAAAGCCAGCCAGTAAGGGCAAGCTATCTGGTTAATATCCTTTGATAGTCCGATTGTTATCAGAAATTAACATCTGTAACAACAGTAATCTATGTAACTCAGTTCTAGATTCAGTCAAGGAAGGTTTTTTTTTAAAAATATATTTTATTGATTTTTTTACAGAGGAAGGGAAAGAGATAGTTAGAAACATCAATGAAAGAGAAACATCGATCAGCTGCCTCCTGCACACCCCCTACTGGGGATGTGCCCTTGACCCTGATCAAACCTGGGACCCTTCAGTCCACAGGCTGACGCTCTATCCACTGAGCCAAACCGGTTAGGGTTAGGAAGGTGTTTTTTTTTTTCAACCAAACATTTCACAAATATAGTCTGTGTGTGAAATCATTGAACATGCTAGGAAGGTTATTCTATTGATCTAAACAGTGAAAGAGAAAAAAATACATACGGTTTTTATTACAAAAGATTTTAAGCATCCACAAAAATTAGATATACTACTATTATAAACTCTTCATGTACCCATTATCCAGTTCAATTATTATCAACAAATGATGGATTTTATTTCATTTACTTTATTCCTCCACCCACACTGGATTACTTTAAAGCAAAATGCAGATATATTTCACCTGTAAGATCCTCAGTATGACTTTCTACTCAAGTAGAAATTTCAGTCAAATTTCCCAGTCTTGTATACTTCTTTTTATAGTCTGTACAAAATAAGATCCAAATAATGCCCCTTAAATATTTTAAATCTACAATGCACTCTTCCTCCTTCTTCACTTGGCATTTGAGGAAATTGGATCATTGGTCTTACAGAACTTCCCATGTTCTGTATTTGGCAAATTGTATCCCATTGATGCCATTTAACCTGTTCTTCTATTCCCTATGTAAACTAGCACATCTAAAAACTTGGCCAGATTCAGATTCAATTATTTTAGCAAGAATACTTAATATGTACTATTGTGTCAAATATATTTGACAGCATAGTTGGTTTGGACTCTAAGATACTGCTTCTCATAGGTCCGGGTTGTTTTAATTTACTACCAGTCTTTTCAGATTGTATAGAGACCTTTTAACCCACAATACATGAAAGCACCGAAACTGAACCAGTTTACTAACGCCTTGAAGCTTATGAAATATTTTTCTTTCCTGTGCTGAGAAGTCAAATGAGTACCACACACTGCTATCTGTTATAAAGATTCCTTTGTTTGCCTTTTACTTTTTTTTAAATTGGGAAACTATTCAACTGGGTGGTCTAATTCAGTAGGTATTTTCATGTCTGGGTAGAGGTGAATGAGAAAATGTTTGGTTAATTTAATAAAAGGAGGCCTTATATTAAGTACATAAGCACATCATGTTCTAAAAATTGTTTAACAGGCCTTCTAGTTAACAATTGTTTGAAATAGAATTTAGAAGGAGGTAGCAGTGTAATGCCTATATTTTGTAGGCACTCATAACCACTGTGGTTTTTGAGCAGGGAAGTTATATGATGAAAATGTGTTTTAATGGAAGACATTACTGGAAATATTTAGGATTTAAGGCAAGAAGAGCAGGAATTGTGAATTTGAAGGTAATCTGATCTAGAATTGTTTGGATACAGCTACAGAACCACCTGAATCAACAAGTACATTTGTTTTGTATTGAAAAAATGTTTGACAAACTTTGTAGCTGGGGATTTCAACTCACTCCACAAAGCATCTAGTGACTGCAATGAACAAAGCAAGAATAGAAAATAACAATCATACATACACACAGCAGCTAATATTTCTGTAAACATAAAACCACGCCACTATTCTACCCTCAAACTCAAATGACTTCCCTTTACACGTGGGCTAAAACCCAGTTGGTCCCATGACCTTCCAGGCACTCTGAGAAAGCCCTCACTGCCTGACCTCATTTGCTACCGCTCTCCTCACTCGCTATAATCCAAAGCCCTTGCTCTTCAACAAACAGGGTGAGGTTGTTCCCGCCTGGGCCCTTTTGCACTTGCTCTTGCCTCCACCTGAATTAACTTTCCCCCAAATGTTCACATAATTCACTTCCTCGCTTTGTTTAGGCCTTTGTTCTGTATGGCCTCCTCAGGGGCCCACCTGCCCACCCTCCAGAAAATAGCACCCTGCCTGACCCCTTCCCATCTCCTTGCCCTGCTTTTCCCTACAGCGCATGATTACCTGACATTGTGTTACTAGTTCATGGATTTCCCCTCTAAAATTCACTTCTATGATAGTCTGGCTGGCTTGGCTTAGTGGCTGATCATCAACCTATGAATCAGGAGGTCACAGTTAGATTCCTGTGCTGGGCAGGTGCTGGGTTGCGGGGGCTGTAAGAAGCAGCTGATCAATGATCCTCTCTCATCATTGATGGTTCTCTACCTCTCCCTCTCTGAAATCAATAAAAATACGTATTAAAAACATAAAAGGGCCCTGACCGGTTTGGCTCAGTGGATAGAGCGTCAGCTTGCGCACTGAAGGGTCCTGGGTTCGATTCCAGTCAGGGACATGTACCTTGATTGCAGGCATATCCCAGTAGGGGGTGTGCAGGAGGCAGCTGATCCGTGTTCTTCTCTCATCGATGTTTCTAACTCCCTACCCCTCTCCCTTCCTCTTTGTAAAATATCAATAAAATATTTATTTTTTAAAGTGTGTTATTCAAAGTAATGTCCATCGCTAGCTACACATTTCCCCCATCTTTCAGGAAATTTGTGGATACCGTCCCAATAGAACTTTCCTTGTTTTGAGGCAAACCATTCAGAGACCCAATTTTCCACTTCTTCGTATGTTCTGAAGTGCTGCTCAGAAAGTGCGTGTGCTATCGATCGGAGAGTGGTCATCTGAAGGAGCAAGATCTGGTGAATACAGCGGGTGGGTTAATACTTCCCAGGCAAGATCTTTTAACGTGTCTTTAACTGGTTTTGAAATGTGTGATGGTGCATCATCATGAAGCAAAATTACTTTGCCGTGTCTTCTGGCCCCTTCTGGTTGTTTTACGATCAAAGCGTGGTTCACATTGATTATTTGTTGTCGGTAGCGATCAGTACTAATGGTTTCACCTGGTTTTAGAAGCTCATAATACACCACACCTTCCTGATCCCACCAAACACGGAGCATTGTCTCTTTCCGAAGCGATTTGGCCTTGCAGTCGATGTTGATGGTTGACCTGGGTCAACCCATGATTTTGTGCGTTTGGGATTCTCAAAATAAATCCATTTTTCACCACCAGTCACAATTTGATGCAAAAAAGACTTTCTTTCATGCCGTTGAAGCAACATTTTACTGATGACTTTTCAGTTTTCCATTTGTTTTCGTTCAGTTGATGTGGCACCCATTTTCCTTCCTTTAATATCTTTCCCATTGCTTGCAAATGATCTGAAATTGTTTGCTGAGCAACGTTTAATCTTTCTGCAAGTTGTTTTTGAGTTTGACATGCATCTTCATTTCATAATGCTTGTAATTGTTGGTCTTCAAACTTTCTCAGTTGACCTGAACGTTCTTTGTCTTTCACATCGAAATCATCCCTTTTAAAGCATTTCAACCAGCATTCACAAGTATCTTGAGATGGAGCATGTTCACCATAAGCTTCCCTAAATATACGGTAACTTTCAGCAGCACTTTTCTTCAAAATAATGAATTAAAACTTTCCGCAAATGCTCTTTTTTTGGCACGAAATTCAACATCTTTAAGCGTAAAAATATCTATGGTGTTAACACCTTCAGCAAATTTTACATATGAAGTTTTGAAGCTTGTCAATACAACAAAATAGCATACATATCAAATCACATATATATCAACATATGTGTAACTGTCTATTGAAAAAAATCCGCATTAGGCAGGAGGTAGTGGTGCTATCCTCAGTTTACAGGAAACGGTGGTGTACGAAGGTTAAATAAGGACCTGGGAACAAAAGGAGGGGGAAATATCAGCGCTTGGTAACTGATTCCCCAAATGAGTGAATGGAAGCAATGGTTGTCGGGTTTGTACACCACAAGGGAAACCCCGACCACCCAGGATCACCAACTAAATAAGCTGTTGGTCAAGCAGGAAGGCGGCACAAAGAACCAACGTCCCTTCCCTAAGGACGTGGCTTTAGGTTGCCCTCCCGCCAACCCCCGGGGCTGGCACGGCAGGTACTGTACAGAGTACAGACAATCATTAACAGCAAGCCTGCCGGCCAGACCTGGCACCGGGAGCGACGGCGGGGCCGGCTCGGCACTCACCGGTTTGGACAGTTACACAATTAACACTGGGAACATCCGGCTTCCTCCCACCCCCGGGCGGCGCTCACGTGCCCGGCCTCGCGACCCACAGCGGTGCCCAGGAGAAGCGGGTCTCGGGCGGAGGCGGGGTAAACAGTCCGCGAGCGGGAAGCGCGGCGACCCCGGGGGCTAGCCAGGGGGTGGGTGTGTCCGCAGCCCGGCGCTTCCTCTGATTGGCCGGCGGGATGACGTGCACGCAGACTCTCGGCCCTGAGGCGGTGGGAACGTGCGTCAGCTTTACGCAATCGGACATGAAGAAGGGGCGGGTCTGGAGGCTCAGGAGGGCCGCCCATTGGCTGGGAGGCGCCGGAGCCGGGCGGGACCTGGCCTCGCCGGAGATGGGCGGCGCCGCGAGTTTGGTACAGGAGGTGGGTACCGGCTTCAGTGAGACGATCATGGCAGCTCGAACCGGTCAGAGTATCCTGAGAAAGGTGGTCTCGGTCTCCGGATGTCGTCCAAAGTCGCCGGTAGCAGCTGGACCCCCGGTTTCGGCGCAGGGGCCTACGCGGAACGTCAGGTAATAAACAACAGGGGCGCCGCGACCAGGGAAGTTTTCCGCCCGGACCAACGGAGTTGGGGGGGCCGGGGGTCTATGAGTTGATGCGGACCCGGACCCGGACCCGGAGAGAAAGACTTCTTGGGTTCTCCATTGGAGAGACTTGGGCGCCGCGTTTATCCGCGGGGGCCGGACGCTCGCCAGCCTATCCCGCCGCCCCGTCTGCCTCTGTGGCTCCCTGGCCTCGCGAGAGGCGGTGAATCATCGGGCGCAGCCCCTCTGGGAGCAGCTGATAAAACTAGGCGGCCTTGCTTGCCCGGGGCTTTTCCGCTCTCCTTCCCTTCGCGGGGCTTTGCGCCTGGAGCGAACCCCTCCTCCTGCTGCTCCTGCTCCTGCTGCCCTGCGTGCGGGAGGACCGGGCGTGCTTTCCCAGGTTCTGGTAGCGGTCTTTGCCCCCGCCCTTTGGTTCTTGCAAAACTAAATGCAGCCGACGTAAGGGACTTGAATTTTTTTCCGCTTCACTGTAACTTGCAGGTTCTGTAACCTTGAACCAGAGTCTGTCTTCGATTTTCCCGGTTGGTTCCTTTTTGGTGGGGGGGGGGGGGGGTGGAGTTGGGGAGAGGGGGTGGAGAAGGACGTGAAACGTGAAAAATTCCATGCTTCCACTCCTTAGTTTCTTCTTACGACAGTGTCATTAATGATGCTCGAAAATTGAAATCGGTTGTAAACAATACGGAACGGAGGGAGAAATCACATCTAGTTGAGCTCCAGGGCATTTAGATTCTATGAAGAATTTTTTAAAGGCCAACTCATCCTTTTCAGCCAAATATTGGTTGAAATGGAAATAAAATCATCTTAACAACGTTTACTCCTGCTTCAGAAAATAACCTGAAAAAGTAGTTCCAAACAAAACACACCCTATGGTGCTTTCGATCGGCTTGTACTCCTCTTATAAAATGTTTGGATTGCAAATAAACAAAACAGTGGCTTTTAGGAAGACAAGTACAATTGCTTTAATGTCATAATTAAGGCTTACATTTCAAGATAAATATCTACTGTTGATGACCATGAAGATGGAGGGAGTTTATGAGTTCTTTGCTAGTCGGAAGCATTAACATAGATTCTGGCCTATGAATCAACATAGATTGTTATAATTATATTAGTAGATAATATATAGTTATGATACTACTGTACTTAGCTAGTTATTAATAATAGTAAAGGAGCAAAGGGAAGGCCAGACATTATAGGTATGTTCCCTGCAAAATATTGGGGGAAGGGGACAGTTCAAAGGGAAGATAGACCTGCCAGGTAAGTTGGGGTGGCAGGGAAGGTGTTACCTTTCTATCGCACCTGGGAGCAGGTCTTTGGTCAGAATGGGCGTAGCCACTGCCAGCATGCAGAACTTTGGGGACATGTAATCCCCTAAACAAAGAAGCTTGTTCTCTCATGTTCTTGCCCTCTTGGGACTCATGTGACTCTGGGCTTATGCACCTGCTTCCCTGCATTTGCCCCTGCACCATGGACGAATGGACTACAGCTGGCCTGATGCTGAACTGGACCCAGCTCCAACCTGGAAAGGCAACTCGGGACACTGGCTTTGCTTCTAGCTTTACTGAATCCCCAGCTACACTTCTACAACTGGACTAAGGGACATGGGGCTTTAGAAACCCAGGAGCGTACTTCCACGGAGATTAAGCTTTCTACCATATCTCAGCCTCCCGTGGGGGCCTCCGGAAATTCTTCCAGCGGCACCCCAAGAGCCTCACTCCCACTAACAATGGGGGACGACGAGGTACATTTTCCTCCGGTAACAGTTATATGTAATTACAATAATATATATTTAATAATTGTATTATTATAGAGTATTATACATACTCTTAACATTTGAGATGTCATATTGGAAGATGAATGACCAAAAAAGCTGTCCTTCATCTGGTCCAGTTTTTGTGTCATGGTTTAACCATATATATGATTGTATGTCTCCTCATATCGCATTTGAAGACACGTTATTCTTGATAGTGTATGAAAATAGATGTGCTGTCCAGGGCATTGTTACCATAGTCTGAAAACAGAGCAGGTAAACTCCTATAAGCTTGCTTTAAACACAGGTGTTTCGCTTATGATTCTGATTGGATTGTGTACGGCTTTCTTTGAGGGACTGAAGGGATGGTATTGCATGAACCTACTATCAAACTCAAAACCACCTATGGTTAGAAGTAAGCATCCTATTAACCAGATCCTCAGTTCACCTTTCAGAGCAATGATCTCTTTTATATATATATATAAAAGTTTATTTCATAGAAGTTTTTTTCCTGATACTGATTTATCAGAAAATTAGTATAATTGTGCACAATACCTTTACATAATTGGTTTTTATAATAGATACCAAGGTATCTAACAAAAAGTGGGCAAATAGGTAAAACTGTTACACAGTTAAAGACGTCTAAGAATGTCTTAGAAGGGAAACAGATAATTAGGCATTTTGGACATCAGATTTGGATTTGTAATCTGTGGCTAACAGATTCTAAATGATTTTTGTGGCTTCTTTTTAAAAGAGAGAGCTAAATTAACTTCCTAATTATAATTTTTTTTTCTTTTTTAGAGAGAGTGGAAGGGAGGGGGAGATACAGCAAGAGAGAGAGAGAGAGAGAGAGAGAGAGAAACATGAGTGTGAAAGAAACACATCAAGTGGCTGTTTCTTGCGTGCGCCCTGACCAGGGCCAGGGATTGAGCCTGCAACCAAGGCATGTGCCCTTGACCGGAATCAAACCTTGGACTCTAGTCTGCAGGCCGACACTCTGTCCATTGAACCATACTGGCTAGGGTCTAATTATTTTATTTCCACTGCTCTACTTTATTTAGCAGAATATGTGCCATTCATTTTATTGGTATAATCCCACTTTAAAGTAAACTATAGGTTTACTAAAATAAAAAAAAATCACTTCTTTTAATATTATCTTCACCTTTAAAATAAGATTTGCATAACACTCTTACCCTCTCTAGGAGAGGAATCTATCTAAAATCTCTTGCTAAAAAAGAATATCATGGATATCTTTGAAATATGTTCTTACCATTTATTATAAAATCAACTACTACTTGTGATGTCTTAGAAAACCTGGAATTCACAAAGCAATCTTGTTTTACCATGTTTTCCCCATTATTTAATTTCTTTAAATGTCCCATCCTTTTGTTGCCAGGACAGTGGTTGGCAAACTCATTAGTCAACCGCGGCCACTGTGCCAGGATGATGGGACAACCGTTCGGATAGGGTCACCCGGTCTCCAATCTGAGAGTGAGACCTAATTTCAAATCTAATAGAGTAGATAAAAAATTAAGGAACCCTGCCCTGGCTGGTGTAACTCAGTTGGTTGGAGCCTCATCCTATACAGCAAAAGGTGGAAGGTTTGATTCCTGGTCAAGGCACATGTCCAGGTTGTAGGTTCAATCCCCAGGCGGAGGCAACTGATCACATCAATGCTTCTCTCCCCTCTTAAAAAAAAAAGGAGAAGAATTAAGGAGCCTCTATGGTTCCAGTTGGGAAAACAACCTGGGTAGATGAGTTGAAAAATATACAATGAATATTGTAGCAAGTGTGTGGCAAGATTTTGTTGTGATGTGACCACTGACCGAAAGCCAACGTTTTGGGGTTTGGGGAGATTCCCTTTGTGCCAGGAGCTTCTAAGCCTAACTGTAAGCTGTTATTTTAGTTATGGTGCTTAAGAAGCTTGTTGTGCGCACGCACTTCAGGAATATTGTAAAGTGGCAGAGCCTTCTAAAGTGTGATAGTCATTTTACAATCTCTATCATTTGTTTCCTCTTAATTTTTAATATAATCTAAATCACATACTGTTTGTCTTTTTAGATACTTAGCTTCCTGTGGTATACTGATGAGCAGAAATCTTCTATTACATACCTCAGTTTTGCCCAAGGAGATATATGCAAGAACTTTCTTCAAAATTGCTGCACCGTTAATAAACAAGAGAAAAGAGTATTCGGAAAGGAGAATTATAGGGTTTGTATATAGTAATAGTTCTACTAAAGAGCATGTTCTTTTCTATCGAGTACTGTGCCTCTTTTTTCTGGATTCTCTGCTTGTAGGCTAAGTGCTGTCTCTGCTAGAGTGGCCTTTGTATAGCTGTTGGTTTTTTATAAAGATATTTTAAGTGGATATAATTATATGGTAATTTTATAGGATATATTTCAACCTTGACATGTAAAGAAAATAATTAAGCTGTTATGGCCTGCATTATTATTGTACATTATTCTTTTCTACAGTGGCAACATTACTAATATCTATGCCCCAAATATGTTTAACTAGCTCCCTCACATACACACATACAGAGATAAGTACATACAGACATACTAAGAGGCCCCTACCATCTAGAACCTTTTCTATAAAGGGCCAGATAGTAAATATGTTAGGATTTGTGGGCCATACTGTCTCTGTTGCAACTACTCAACTCTCATTGTAGCCCCAAAGTAGCCATAGAAAATTTATAATAAATAAAAGGGCATGGCTATGTTCTAATAGAACTTTATTTACAAAAACAAGCATGGGGGCCCTGATCTAGGGGTATATGTAGCATAGGATAGAGATTCTGTAGTTCTGCTAAACCAGAAATACAGCATCCATCTTATAGGAATTTCTACAAGAGGGTCCTCATTCCACACAGGCCATTAGGCAGTACATGAATTCTTGTAAAAGTGCATTTTATTCATTTATTTAGATGCTTTTTTTCTTCTGATTTTTCTGCTGACTCATAACTTTTGTCGCTAAATTATCTTTATTACTTGCTAGTCACTAATAGTTAAAGTAATGCTAGCAGGTGTATGGATAAAACCCAAAGTTTATTTCTTTCTTATGTAAAGTTCAAGTGGGTATTCCCAGTTCATGAGCAGCAGTCCTCCTAAGTAGTGATTCAGAAACCAAGGCTCCATCCAGTTTGTGACTTTTGTAATTTCTTAGCAGAGCCTTTCTCTTTTTTTGTTTTATTTTTCAACTACAGTTTACATTCAGTATTATTTTATATTAGTTTCAGGTGTAGAGCATAGTGGTTTGACAATCATATACTTCACAACGGGGTACCCCCAATATTTCAAGTGCTCACCTGGCACCATACATAGTCATTACAATATTATTAACTATATTCCCTATCCTGTACTTTACGTCCCTGTGATTATTTTGTGACTACCAATTTGTAGTTCTTAGTCCCTTCACCCCTTTTACCCAGCTCCCAAGCCCCCAACCCTCTGGAGACCATCAGTCTGATCTCTGTATCTATGAGTCTGTTTTTATTTGCTTTTTTTAAAAATATATTTTTATTATTTCAGAGAGGAAAGGAGAGGGAAAGAGAGATAGAAAGATCAGTGACGAGAGAGACTCACTGATTGGCTGCCTCCTGCATGTCTCCTACTGGGGATTGAGCCCATAACCTAGGCATGTGCCCTTACTGGAAATCAAACTGTGACCTCTTGGTTCATAGGTCGACGCTCAGCCACTGAGCCACGCTGGCTGGGCATGAAATGTGCTTTTTTAATATAACAATTTATGATAAACCTCTTTGCTCTAAAGCAAGCATGTCAAACTCAAAGACTAACATGGGCCAAATAAACAAGGTGTAAGTTTATGTGGGCCGCAAAAAAACAAAAGCTTCAATTTTCAGAGAAACATAGGTTTATTTTGATAGAGACATGCTGAATACAAAGGGCTGAAATAAATGTCATTGTTAACCTAAAATAATAGAACATTTTAATAAAAATTAATATTTTCTTGAACATGAACTTACTAGACACTGAGTAACTGCACAAATTAATAAGCATAACACAAGTAAACCTATTTTTCTCGTTCTCCGAAAGTGAAATATTTCCTGTTGCACACACCAAACAAGTCAGTACAAGACTAATGACGTGTCAGTCGGCTGCTAAAATATTCACTGCTGGTATTAGTGGAGAGAAACGGTGCGCCTGTGCGTAAGGGAAATGAATGCAACATGATTATAGTAATCAGTCATTAGCGAACGATGTAGTTCGTTGTTAATAATTATGTATAGCAGGATATTATAAAAATTAAGTTACAAAATTTTAATTAAATTTCTTACATACTGTTATATTGGCTGGGCTGCAAAAATATTCATGTGGGCGGTGAGTTTGATATGCATGAAAGTCTAAAGTATATATTTGATCTTTTAAATAACTTGAGACAGAGTTCCACAATGTGGGTGTACCAGAATTTATTAATCATTTATTACTATCATGTAAAGCATTTATTAATGTCTAACAACTGGTGAACATTAAGTTTTTTCTCTCACAAACTCCATTTTTAAGTGCTGGCCATTAATTAAAATGATAAAAAGTACATCTGCAAGCCAGATCCAGTCTGTGGTGTGCCTAATTATGACCTCTGCTATATATGTATATTTAGCTACCTTTCATTTTGTGTTGCTTTGGGTCATTCATTTCAGAGTATGTATGGTTCACTGTGTCCCAAATGATTCATTGCCTCATATGCAATAAGTTTTATTTATATTCAATTTAAAGTATATATATACCATATAACTAAAGGCAGTTAACAGTTCTTTTTTTTTTCCTTTAAAGATACTCTATGCAGGAAATGTATGATGTAGTAGCAGGAATGGAAGATTACAAGCATTTTGTCCCATGGTGCAAAAAATCCAATATAATATCAAAGAGATCCGGATTCTGCAAAACACAATTAGAAATTGGGTTTCCACCTGTATTGGAGCGCTATACATCTGTAGTAACCATGGTGAAACCACATTTAGTAAAGGTAATTGTTTTATTTCTTTTAAATATTCCCAAAATATTGATTATATAAAACGGGTTCAAGTGTAATTGATTTAAAAGATTTTCCTAAACTAAAAAAAGAGGAAAATAACCACTAAAATATGAAAATGAGAAGCTTTTTTTTTTTCTTCTTTCTGTTGAAGACTACTCACTCACAGGAAAGACTGGGCCACACAGTCAGAAATGTTTTAAGTTAATCTTTGCACTATTATTTTTTCTAAGCGAAGGAAGGGAAAGCTGTGAAAGGATGAAGGAAGGTAGAAAAGATAAATGTGGAGAGCATAAATATTACTGTGGTCCTGCCATGTACCAGGTACTGAAACGCCAGCTGCTGTTACATGTGTTACATTAATCCTCTCACCCTTGTCAGCAGAAGGAACACATATAGGAAAGGTACCGACTGCAACACACAGAAAGGCAGGCTCCATAGGGTAATACCCATTTCTTTTGAATTCCTAGAGTGCAGTGACACAGACTTTTCCAGCTGAGTTATGTTTTGTGCCCACAGGATTTGGGGGTGATACTATTTTTTGGTAATCGGCCAGAGCTAAGCACCTTTGTCATTTCTTTGTCAGGCATTGAATGAATTGTAACTCATAGAAGAAAGTGTATGCTTGTTCAGTGAAGCTAGGACCTTCAAGTCCACCCTAGTCTCACTCTCAAAACTTGAGACTGTGTTCCATTCTGGGATTTTGCCATTATTATGACTGTTTTAGAGTTTTTACCTATCACACTTAATTGCCTAACTTACAATAGCTATAATTTAAATAGCTACTGATTGAGCTATTTGTAATACTTTGTTTGAATTACTCATTTAATCTTCACCACATCCCTTTGAGATTCAAATGTTATTATTCTCATTGTATAGTTGAGCAAAATAAAGCTCAGAAGAGTCAGATAACTTGCCCAAAGTTAAAAGTTTTTATAAGATTCTATAACTCAGTCTTTCTGATATCAATGAATATCTCTATAATCTTTATTCCCTGACTTCGATCTCCTACCATTTAAACTCTTATAACTTAAATCTTAAAATATTATAGGTGTCTAAAAGAACTCTAAAAAACATTGCATTTTCTCCCTCTGGCTTTCTTCTCTTCCCTGGCTTCTTAACACATACAGGATAAGGTCAATCGTTTTATTGCTCATGGGCCCGTCTACTCCCCCATCCTCCCGCACACACATAACATTGAAATTAATGTTCAGGCAGTGCCGTACACCTTCACGTTCCATGAATGTACCACACAGTACTTACACCACAGCCCCGTGCCTTCGCATGCTGTTCACTCTTCTTCCTATAACGAACTTGACTCCTTGCCTGTTAATTCCTCAAATTCCAGCTGTCTGATGTTGCTTCCTCCCTTTCCTTTCATATAGAAATCAGCTCCACCTCTGATATCTTTGGGCTTTTTACATGCTTTATTTATCTCTTATCACTCTAGTATAATTAGTTCTTCATCTGGATTTCTGCTTGACAAGATTGAGCTACTTGAGGAAATGGGACGTCCTCTTTTTCCTCTCAATCCTCAGGAACAACACTAAAATGATGGGAGCTATGAGGGCTCCTTACTTACAAAGATCTCACTACTGTGTTCTTGGGTTATTGCAGATCTAGAGATGCTAATAATAATGTCAGGAAATTTCAACACTGTGGAGGAGGGAGAAAACCGTTAGAAAAAGTCCTAATAAATGTATTAGATGATCATTGCTAGCTCGGTTTGATGAGGCTTAGAGAAATTAAGAACCTTACACAAATTCCCTGTGTCATATTCCAAAACTTCTTCCATGAAAATAAGCTGCCTCACTTAATGTGCTCATTGTTTAAAGATATACTTGAGAATAACACAACTATATGTGCTCCGTTTTCAGTTGCCCATGGGCTCAGGTACTGGATTATAATACTTAATACACATTTATATATAACATGCAATAAAAATCATCATAACCAAGGGAGGAGCAGAAGCCCTGTGACATTTTCTGTGAATTATTAGCTTCCCTAAATGTGCCTGTGACTTTATGTGCCAGTTATAATGTGGTTGTCTACATGAGTTTGTAGTGGCCTGAAGCCCTGAGAGTTCTCAGCAGATTTAATAGAGGCAGCAGGTCAGTGACTCTTACAGCCTAGTTCAGAACATAAACATTTTGTGTGGCCTAGTTTCCATGGCCCGGGTCTGTTCAGTCAGAACCACCAGCTGAAGGTCATCATCAGAACACCTACTGTGTTCAGCCTCTCTGCTGTTAGGAATGAGGTCTTTGGTAGCAATGTCCCTTTCAACATGTAGCCGTAAACATCTGTCCTTGGGCTAGATGATCCGCATGAGTGCACCACTGCCACATTTTGTGCCCAAGTAGTCAGAGGAAGGTGCTGTATTGTATTGAGTCTTCTCAGCAGCTGGTTCTCCTACATTGTTACATTCCCTGTACGCTTCTTAGGTGGTTGTAAGAAAGGTAGAATGTGTTATCTTAAAATTGGCTAGCTGAAATAAAGGTCTTATTACAGACTTTTGATGTGCTTAAAAATTAGCTGGTCATTATTGAACTATATATATAAAGCCGAACATAAAAAAAAAATTTTTAATGTTTTTATTGATTTCAAAGAGGAAGAGGTAGGGAGAGAGAGAGAGAAACATCAGTGATGAGAGAGAATAATTGATCAGCTGCCTCTTGCACATCCCCTACTAGGGATCGATCCTGAAACCTGGGCATGTGCCCTGACCAGGAATCAAACGATGACCTCCTGGTTCATGGGTTGATGCTCAACCACTGAGCTGCACCAGCTAGACTAAATTCAGCTATTAAAGTAGTATTTCTGAAATCACTAAAAAATATATTTTTTAAAGTAGTATTTTAATGACTACTATTTTAGAATGTCTAAATGAATATTAAGACATTCACTTGTTTCCATTTTAATATATTTTTTATAAACATGTAAATAGAGCATTTCTTTATAGATACCGTACTTGTTATTATGGATGTAGTTGATCTTTGTAATGATTCTACCATGTTACCATTGATAATTGATTCAAAGGGAATTCAATGAGGAGGAACTGAGGCATACACTGCAAATCAATTTTTAACTCCTTGGCTTCCAGTTTGAACTGTCTGTGGAGAGATCCAGAATGGGCAGAAATTCTGTGCTTGGGGAGGCTATTAGCTAGGGAAGAAAAAGTGATTGTTTACTTCACGGAAAATAAGTTTACCTATGCAAGTCCTTATTTTGCTAATCTGTAGTGTATAGCATTGGGGAGGGACAGTATAAACTCTTGAGGGAATAAGTTATCAAAGAAAAAAGGGGTAGAGGAGCTTAATCATTTATTGGCTCCAATAAAGGCCAGAAGAGCTGAAAACTTACGGCTTAATTGAGGAGGGTTTGTTGTTTTTTTTAATGGTCTGCTGCTGAGGGAAAGTGACATGTATTCTTGAGGTCAGTTAATACAATTCTTGAGGTCTAGTATAATAAGGCCCACATAGCATCTTAGGATAGTAAATAACTTCAAGGTCATAACCCACCCTAACAATGGACTAATGACTGTGGTCTGGCCTCCATTTTCCACACAGCAGAAGGCTAACTCTTCACTGGGTCTCAGTCAGCATTTTTAGTGCTGTAGAATGGGGGCTAGGATGCTCTGCACAGAATCTCAGTAAGTGTTGCATTTCAGTGTGCACACGCAGAAAGTAAACCTGCGCACTGGAGAGGTCAGAGGTCAGGCATAAGAGTCAGGGCCAGGCTTCCATGAAAACTGGAGCCATAGAGGCCTCTAGAAATAAAAGATAATGAGTGAAGGATGTGATTGATCAGAGAAAATCTTTGGGTAGGAAAGAAGATAAAATTTTCATAGGGATCTGTGCTAGATACCTTAAAATGTTTTAGCCATCTTAGAGTGATGGTATAAGATAGATATACTCATTTTGTAGATTAAGGAATTAACTTGTTCAGGATAACTTTTAAGTGGCAGAGCTGGAAATAAAACTTAAGAAAATCACTCCGTTTTGTTGCTGGAGGAGAGAACTCTGAATAGCTCAGTGGGTGAGACGGTGGAAGAGAGAACAACTGGCAACCTTGAGGGTCCCAAGGGAAAAGAAAATGCTTATATTGGCAAGAGGTCGCTTCCTAGTACCAAGCTAAAAGTGAGAAGTTTTCATCACTGGTGGTCTCACTATAAAAATATTTGCCTTTCAAAGAAGTCATCCTCCATTATAGATTCTGGACAATCCAAGTGGTATTTTATTGCAGCTGTATTTTTTCATTTTGTTCTAGGCATCCTGCACTGATGGGAAGCTTTTCAATCATTTGGAGACTGTTTGGCGTTTTAGCCCAGGTCTGCCTGGCTACCCAAGGACTTGTACCTTGGATTTTTCAGTAAGTCTCTCATATCCCAAAGCCCTTCATTTGTTCCAAATATCAGGTGAAGTTGGTAAAAAAGGAATAATCCACTTATTAGAGCCCATTAATATGCCATTATTAATAATCTTATAGCAATTACTGAAAACAGCTTTTTTAAAATCTCAAATTTTTGAGTATTGAATTTCTTTTTCTCTTCTAATTTTATAAGAATATTAATGAATCTTTCTTTCTGTTGTATTTCTTGAGACCTTGAATAACAATTCCTTCTCTACTTTCTAATTTTTACAAGTCCATAGGTTATAAGACGTATGCTGACTTTACTGGCAATTTAATAACTTATTAACATCAAATGAAATTTACACATTGATCTGCATCTTATGATGCAGAAATAAAGTGCAAAAGGAACAAATACATTTTTAGAACCTAGGGACTGAGGTATTTTCTTATTCACATCACCTTAGCTATAGCACTGTGGCTTTTTCTTTGCCAACAGAATATATTTGCTGTTTATATTTGCCACTCAAGGCATTGCATTTTAAGAAATGGTCATAATATTAATGGTCATAAATTTCTACATGCTATTCTCAGTTCTTGAATTGCTTTCATTAAAATATTAGTGGAGCCCTAACCGGTTTGGCTCAGTAGATAGAGCGTTGGTCTACAGACTGAAGAGTCCCAGGTTCAATTCAGGTCACGGGCATGTACCTTGGATGGGGGCACATCCCCCGTATGTGCAGGAGGCAGCTGATCGATGTTTCTCTCTCATCGATGTTTCTAACTATCCCTCTCCCTTCCTCTCTGTAAAAAATCAATAAAATATATTTTAAAAATATATATATTAGTGGACATTAATGGGACAGTTGGGGACATTTGAATTAGACCTGTGTAGATTAAATAATAGCATTTATTACCTAATAATATTAACTCCCTCTGTTAATTTCCTGGTTTTAATAATTGCACTGTGGTTATAGAATACGTTAAAACGGAAATCTGGTTGATGGATTTATGAGAAATCTTTGTACTGTTTTTGCAACTTTTTTGTAAATCTTAAATTATTTCAAAATGAAAAATTAAAAGTTTCAAAACTTAGTAGATATTTGCTCCTTAAAATACTACTTCTGAAAGCTTACCGGCGTTCTAAGGCTGTACGTTCATTGTCTACTTTGACACTGAGCCACCTACCCCATCAGTTTGTGGATCAGTCTTACCTCCTTGCTGCTACTTCCCAGGTGAGGAAGATTGCTTCTCTTCCTTATTTCCTACTGGGAAGTAGGTACATCTAAAAGGGACCCTAAATAGGAAGCCAGAGTAATAAACATGGTGTTTAGCAAAGACTTTTTCCATTTTTTAAACTTAATAAAAGCTGGCTCTGCCTTGAAATGAGTCATCGGTCTTGTTCACTTGTTTTGCCCACAGTTGTGCTTTTTGCAGTAAATAGGATTCCCTCTTCCGAGAGGTGTTCAAAATCTCATCTAGATAGGCTCTGCCTTCCACACTGGGCCAAAGAGCCCATTTCCCAGTGTGAACACAGGGCCCTAAGTAGAGATTTTGTGAGAAAGATCTTCCTGAGTTAACTGTGAACATTTTCCTACAGGTTTCTTTTGAATTCCGCTCACTTCTACATTCTCAGCTTGCCACACTGTTTTTCGATGAAGTCGTAAAGCAGATGGTAGCGGCCTTCGAAAGAAGAGCGTGTAAACTGTATGGTCCAGAAACAAATATACCTCGGGAGCTAATGTTTCATGAAGTTCATCACACGTAAGAGGAGGAAAGGACTGGATGGAACTGGTCACCTACTTGTGACTTCAGTGTATTCACTTTTAGAGCGTGCTTTTAGCATTTGCTTTCAGAAGCCAGAAAGCATTTGTTCAGCCCAGCTTTGATTAGAAACCTGCACCATCAAAAATTTGCACTTGGAATATGGAAGCACATGTACATAGAATTCAATCATGTATGATTCAAAGTAATGTGTACATTCGCCTATTTACCGTCAATGGGATGTCATCGTTATTGCTAGAATATTGACGTCACTCTTCTGAGAGAAATTGAAACTAAATTTAAACCTCTTAGTTATCACTTTATCTGAAAGAGGCTAGTTGAGATACTCATGTAGTATGTATTACAATGACCATATCACATTTAAGTTATTAAATTCAGACTATTTATAACTTAACTGTCATAGGGCCTGTGTCATGGGTCAGGATATTTGTGTAATCATCAGATACTTACAGCAAAAATGTTGACTTAACAATACTGTTAGTGAAGTCTCCTTGGCAGCTTTTTTAAATCGGTCTCATGGTAGGAGGAGGTAATTCAGTGCTATAGTGAGGTTAAATCCCTGATAAACTCCTGGCTTGTTTTGGTGAGTGGTCCAGAGCTTTAAGCTACATTTTTTATAGTTTGCAAACCTCTCCCAGGTACTTGGCTTTTTCAGCGATGCTGATTGTGTATCAAATTGTGTCTACAACAGTGGGCAACGTGAGGGAAGGTGGCTGCCGTCTCCAGCACCATGCACCCGTTTCCTATTTATTGTGTGTACTCACTTTCAATAATGTATTTCAAAACTGGTATTTTTGTATACAAATCAATGTCAGGACGGAAGTGGTAACTTAATAAAGTTAATTTGTTTACTTTTTGTAGTTATTCCGGTTATTGAAATTTTCCTGTCTCAATGTGTATTTACAGACATAGTAAAGTTTAGTTATAGCATTTATATCTTTAATATACTTTCACAGAAACAAATCTGGACAAAATTCAGACTTTTAATCTATGTTTTATCACCTTCCTTCCTTTCACTCAATAGCCCTCTTGCATTACCTTTCCAGTTATAGCGCTATTTGTTTGCTCAGATCAATTAGGGGTCTCGATACTTAGTTCCCTGCATAAATGCATCTTTACGTCACTTTATTGAATATGTTGGTTTGGAGTACCTGATGTATACAGCGGTGAAGGACTCCTATGCCACTCACATGGAACATGGTTGTGCCCTCACACAGGTGAAGCAGTATCTTTCCACTTACAAGTGAATATCTCCCAGAGCTTCAGTAGTTTATATGTAATTGTCTTTGATAACGAAGTTTTTTAAAAATGGCAAAGACCCAGGTATCTTTTTCTCTACTTCTCTTTTGATGGAAATAGAATTTGTACTTTGCCATACTCTTCCAAACACCATAGGTAAACTCTTAGGTTTAGAATCTTAACTTAGTGCTTAGGCTGGTTCTAGCATGTAGCTGGGGTTTTGGTCAGGGAACCCTGGAATACGTAAATATTGCCTTGATCTAGCTATCCCTTTTGACCCATGAATTTCAAGTTCTGTCCAGAACCCAGGTCACAGGAATTGTAGACAGGATATAAACCCGAGCCTTCTGGCTCCACTATCAGTGCCCCTGGGTTTGCTCCACCTAGTCCAGCAGTCTAGAGGCCATGACTGTCCCCTTTCTTAACTTCGTCAAGTGGCACCTGGTGAGTGGAATCAGGGTGGGGAGGGAATGCTACTGATATGAAACCAGCAAGACTTCTCTGTGGAAATGTCCTTGGTTTTTGCCTGGTTGAGTGAGGACGTGAAGTTTGCAGCTCCATCTGCCATCCTCACAAAGAGGGAAAAGGTAATTTTCCCAGAAAAGCCAACTCAGAACTCTCTAAACCAACCTTGCAGTTGTCAACCTGGCTTGTACATAATTGTAGCAAAAGTTTAACAAGTATTCCCTAATCCAAGACTGTTCACAGGGTTAAAACAACCCAACCATTCAGTCCTAGCACTTAATTTTTTCTCCTGTTCATGTCTTTAGGCTGCAGTCATTCTGACAGCAACTAGAAATCTCAAGCCCAGGTGTTTCCCATTCTGTTTCTTCTAATCAACTAGCTGCAAATTATTTTGAGGTGCAGGATTTTAAGTGACTTCAGCTTTTGACCTGTGGTGGATTGTACTTTTCCATTTCTGCCCGAGCTATGTATACAAGGACAGCAGAAACATTTGCCTCATGCCTAGCTTACACCAGACTACGCAGCAGGCCCAGGGCCTTACTGAGGAGCTCCACCCAGAGATCAGGTGCTACAGCTCCAAGATAGACTAGGCTGGTCCCTGGCCCAGATGAAAATAAAAACTTAATGAACTTTAAACAAGTTTTTATTACACAAAGGTCACATAATTGGATAATTCTCTACTTTGTACACAATTATTCTCTCTCTCCACAGAAAGGCTGCTTCTCCACTTCTCATCGGGTGACGGCAAGCACTAAAATCCTGATTGTAACAGAATAGTAGTAAACATGCCTCAGTGATTTACGTTGAAAGCAGTACATTGGTACATGGCTCTTGCACTTATCAGGAATGTACAAATGTATTTTTATTCAAAAATACAAAATAAATTATCTGTAGGCATGGACAATGACAGCAGTAAACCATTGTGTGTTGTCAACTGAAACCAGTAACTGATGGTTAGAGTGATTTTCTTGAACATCAGCCAGCCTTTTCTTCAGTCACTTCCTTCAACTGACTTCTCTGAAGTTGTAGGTGAGGAGATGCCCTGAGCTTCCTCAGTTCCCAGTCACTTGGTAAAGCACTATTCCAGGGCTAGAACATGCCGCCTCCCATCCCTCCTCCCATCCCGCCCATCCCACCCATCCCAGGGTCCTTCTCCTCTTTAGGAATTTCTGTGACCACAACTTCTGCTGTTGTTAGCAGAGAGGCCACGCCAGCAGCATCCAGTAAAGCAGTTCTTACAACCTAGGAAAAGAGTTTGATAAAATACCACTTTTTACTTCGTGAAAAATTAAAACGGAGGACTTATTAAAAGAATTTTTAGAAAGTGATCAACTACTTACCTTAGTTGGATCAATGATTCCTTTTTCCACCATATTCACAAAATCTCCAAGCATGGCGTCATAACCAATTTCTGAGGAACTTCGCATAATTTTCTCAACTATCAACGATCCCTCAACACCTGCATTCTTAGCAATGGTCATTGCAGGAATTTTTAGTGCTTTCTTAATAATTTCTATACCTATAAAAAAAAGGACAAATTTTAGCCACCTTAATTCTTTCTTTTATAAATATTATAACAATTCAACTTGTGAGAGTATGGACATAAGCCAAATCATTTCCCCTGAAAATGATGATGCATCTTCATCTCTCGACATCAGTGCTATTGTACTTTTGTTATTCTAGAAATTGCTGTGTGATTTATCGTCCCATTTAGTGGGCAACAGTATTCTAACAGAAAGACAACAGGCTGTAAATAAACTCATTTGTAAGTTAACTTTTTACCAATTTTTTGATCTTCATTAGTTGGAGTTAATGAGTCCAAGGCTGGAGTGCACCGAAGCAGGGCACAGCCCCCTCCCAGGACAATGCCTTCCTCCACAGCAGCGCGGGTGGCATTGAGGGCATCTGTGACTCTGTCTTTCTTCTCATTCACTTCAACATCACTTGTCCCACCAATCTGAAGATTACAATCAGCCCAGTTAGTATGGCTTCTCTGATTCAAGATGCTGAGAGCCAAGAGTCATTAGCACCTAGTTTACTTAAAAGCTTAAATATAAATATCTCCATGAAGAAGCTAATCAATCCCCTGAACAAGAGCCCAAGAAGTCAAGCATGACCTCTTACCTTCAGCACAGCTACCCCATCTGAGAGTTTGGCCAGGCGTTCATTTAGTTTTTCCTTTTCATATTCACTAGTTGTGGTATCTAACTGCTCAATGATTTCTTGAATACGTTTTTCAATCTGAGCCTTTTCACCTTTTCCTTTCAAGAGCATGGCATCATCTTTGGTCACAATGACCTCTCCAACTTTTCCTAGGTCATGAGGCTGAACGTCTTCTAGGTTGAGAGTCAACCCTTCTTCTCCAAACACCTACAAAAACATCGAAAAAGGAGCAGGGCTCAGTGATGGCTTTTCTTTTATACTAAACGTTTATTAATAACATAGTATGCAGTGTCTTAATGAAGGAAAAAACCTTGTTTTACTGTTATTTCTTTGAAATGTGAGATTCTAAGACCACTGAATATAGTCTTTTATTACATTTCCAACTTCTCACTTAACCCTCAATATTTGAGCTTTATGTGAGAAAAGCATAAACTCAGGAAATTCATCCAAGGTCACACTTTTGGTGGAACCAGACTAACTCTTAAGTCCCCTGTCTTTTTACTATATTCCTAAAAATAGATTAGTCAATAAGGTCGAGAAGGGACTGTAGCACAGCTTAACCCAGCCTCCACCTCCCAGACATGCAATAGAAACAGAGATTAAGCAAGTTCATTTGGCAGTTCTGTGATTGTAAAAAGTGTCAATTCGCCCTAACCAGTTTGGCTCAGTGGAGAGAGCGTCGGCCTGCGGACTCAAGGGTCCCAGGTTCGATTCCAGTCAAGGGCATGTACCTTGGTTGCAGGCACATCCCCAGTAGGGGGGTGTGCAGGAGGCAGCTGATCGATATTTCTCTCTCTCTCCCCCTCTCCCTTCCTCTCTGTAAAAAAAAAAAAATCAATAAAAAATATATATACTTTTAAAAAGTGTAAGTTCTACATATTAACTTTAGACCTGGAAGTGTAAGTAACACTCAGTAAACCACACCACGTTTGTTACTTACGGCACCACCAGTAGCAATAGCCATGTCTTTAAGCTGGTTCTTCCTATTGTCCCCAAAACCTGGAGCTTTGACTGCGACAACCTGAAGACCAACTTTTAGCCTGTTAACAACAGTAAGTAGTAACAGTTAAGTTAAAAACAAAGTAACTATTTCACAGACTGAAAAATGAGAGTCATTGTTAAATTTGAGGGTCATCTAATCAGCACTTACCCCATGAGTTCCATATAGCGGTGGTCGGCAAACTGCCATATAGTATTAGATTAAGTTGCTATTAAAGTTTGAGCAAGCAGTGTTCTTAATTTAGTGCCTTTTTAAATGTCAATATTGCTAATAGCAACTTGAGCAGGTAATGAATACTTAGAATACACAATCAAAGAAATGCCCCCTTTAGACCAGATTGAGAAACAAAAGGAATACACAAACATTAAGACAGCTGGTCTGTTTTATTAAAAAGCCAAATAAAAATCAGAGTGGATGCCCTAACTGGTTTGGCTCAGTGGATAGAGCATCGGCCTGCGGACTGAGGGGTCCCAGGTTCGATTCCGGTCAAGGGCATGTACCTTGGTTGCGGGCACATCCCCAGTGGGGGCTGTGTAGGAGGCAGCTTATCAATGTTTCTCTCTCAGAGATGTTTCTAACTCTCTATCCCTCTCCCTTCCTCTCTGTAAAAAAAATCAATATGTATTTTAAAAATAAATAAATAAAAAACCAGAGTGAATAAGCTCTAATGATAATGGCAAGTAAATCAGACATCCAACTTTTCAGCTACCAATAAAATGGCCCAATGAAAACTGTAAGCCTATTGTTTTTATGTTAACTTCAAATTCCATAATCTCTAAGGCTTTTTAAAAAAATCCAAAAAGCAAATCCAAGCTAACAATCATTCCAGGATAAGTAAACTCAGAGTTTCTGGATCAGGTAAGGGTGTGCAATCTCGAATGCATACATACCTATTTAATGTGTGCATTTCCATTAAAATAAAATTGGAAAATCTTATGTTTGGTATACCTCAATTCTTACATTGAGAGTACATAATTTAGTAATGCCCTAAGATTCTATTTACACCATTCACATTACCTGTCTTTTTTTAAAAAATATATATTTTATTGATTTTTTTACGGAGAGGCAGGGAGAGGGATAGAGTTAGAAACATCGATGAGAGTAACATCGATCAGCTGCCTCCTGCACGCCCCCTACTGGGGATGTGCCCACAACCCAGGTACATGCCTTTGACCGGAATCGAACCTGGGACCTTTCAGTCCGCAGGCTGATGCTCTATCCACTGAGCAAAACTAGTTTTGGCTAACATTATCTGTCTTAAAGTCAAAAGTAATGCATTGAACTATAGATTTTAAAATAAGTGAATAGACCTCATTTTGAGTGCCTATTTCTGGTTCAGGCTATTCATTCTTTAAAATTTTCTTTTGCCATGGCCAATGTGGCTTAGTTGCTTGAGCATCACCCCATGCACCAAGAGGTTGCTGATTCAGTGAGGGCACATGGCCAGGCTGCAGGCTCCATCCCAAGTAGGGAGCATGCAGGAGGCAGCCTCTCATCAATGTTTCTCTTTCCCTCTCTCTAGAAATCAATAAAAAACCATATTATATATATATACACACACACACACACACATAAGTTTTCTAACAGATTATGTAAAACACTGCTGAATACACTTCGATCTGAAATTTCTGATACGGCAGTTGTTTACTGATCCTTTCCCATGCAAAATTACAATTGTGAACATAGTTTTCCAGAAAAATCTTTTTTTAAAAAAATGAAAACAAAATTTAATAATTTACCTACAAAATAACTGTAAACACTTATAAAAATAGAAAGATACCACATACAAAATTAGGCTATGAGAAAGGTGAACAAAACATCAAGGACTTTAAGGCCCAATAAAAAAAAATACACCACCATTATAACTGGACTAAGGGTTCATGAAGCACACCTGTATTACACAGAACTCTAGCTACAAACACAAGTGGGTGGAGGCACATAATGGAGATTCCTAACATCAATATAAATCATTCATCTAGAAATGTAAACCAAATATCACTGCTATTACCTATTCAAAACGAGTGTACTGAGAGCTTCTCCATCCACATCTTCAGCAATGATGACCAGGGGCTTGCGGTGAGCATTGGCAATTTCAAGAGCAGGTACAATGGACTGAACACTAGAAATTTTCTTCTCACTCAAGAGAACGTATGCATCTTGGAATTCACATTTCTGACCTGCAAAACAATGAGTGTTTCAAACCAACTTTAGAACTTCAATACTCTGAAAACGACTCAAATTTATGTACTAGAAAAAGCTATAAACCAAAGTTCTGTACACTTCACTAGTAAAAGTCACAGATAAGTTCACATTTTTCCTCCATTTCTTATACTTTTTAACTTTAGTAGCATACGAATTTATGTTATCAGAGATATGACAACAACTAATGCCAACAGTCTGACACATAGCAAATAACATATTTTTTAAATATTTCAGTCATTAACTTGCTCTTACCTTTTGCTGTATTAATAAAGTATGGAGAAATATAACCTCGATCAAACTTCATGCCTTCAATAATTTCTAATTCATCATTCAGTGTTTTTCCATCCTATGAAAATGATCAGAGTTAGCTGTATGAATTTCATTACAGAAACAAAAAAATTAACTATTGACCAGGCTAACAAGTTGACCCACTTGTCTTACTTAAGGGATCCAGGTAGGAGTATGTAAATGCCCCATGGCATCCTACTCTACTTCTGAAAAAATTCTCAGAGTGCATATCTAAATTAACTTTTACAGTTAGGACGGATTCATTCCTGACAGCAAAGGCTAATAATTCACACGGAGCAGAGTTAAGTACTCTATTCTATATAGGTGCTGACATTACACTTGAAGGAGTAAAGTAGAATACACTTTTAGAAACATGAAACATATAGACAGAATTTGTGTGCTGACATCTCATTTCAGGCTCTCATGGAAAACACACTTGCCTTTACAGTGATGACGCCTTTCCTTCCGACCTTTTTCATTGCGTCTGAAATTATGTTGCCAATTTCTTTGTCTCCATTTGCAGAAATTGTAGCAACCTGAAACAATCAAGTTACCTTTCCAAATTACAAGGTAAGGCTAGTGTTCTCCATCAACCCCCCCTCCTTTTCCTGGTAACTTCCAAATGGATACATCCAAGGGGGGGGGGCGGACAGAGGAAGGGGACTTTGTTTTCCATTTACTACTTGACTACATTATTTTCCAAAGACATGAAACAAACATGCAATTATTCTTTTAAACAAAAACAGTGAATTAAACAGGCTGACCCCATTATCTTGTTTTCCTTTGGCAAACGTGGCAATACTACAACATACACACAAATGAGTCTACAGCATGCAGAAATAACATAGCAGCCCATTAAGATTCATATCATGATCACGGAATTATTTTAAAATGTTTTAGCAAGCATTTAGTAAGAAAAATGCTTCCAATGTAGGTGATTGAGTAGTATTGTTATTCTGAAATTGGTCTATGATTTCCATGAAATGTTATTAAATTTTCTTACTTTACCACAAAATACTATGAAAAATCCCTACCTGAGCTATTTCTTCAGGGGTTGTCACAGGTTTAGACTGCTTCTTAAGTTCAGAAATTACAGCATCAACAGCTAACATCACACCTGGGTCAAGAATAAACATCATTACAATGCTTATTCTCTTATGTCTACATGTCACATAAAAATTTTGACTTCTATAAATGTTTTCATGCCTTAACAGCCTACACACTGCTTCTGTGCCAGAATTTTCCCAAATCACATGGAGCTGGATGGCTTGCACTGAAACAGGAACTTTAATCAAGTCCCACAATGCCAAAATATTTTGAAAATTAGACTAAAAAAAAAAAATTGAGGTGCACAATTTGCAAAAATCTAACCATTCAACTCATTCTTTATAAATCATTCCCAATCCAATGTGCCTCTGGAAGGGGCACGTGTGGGAGGCAATCAATTGTGTCTGTCACATGGATCTCTCTCTCTCTCCCCATCCCGTCCACTCTCTCTTAAAAAATAAAAATAAAAATCAAAGAAAGGGAAAAATATCCTCACTCCTCTGGTGAGGACTCCAATGAAATAAGTAACAAATAGTGCTCTAGCTTCCTGAAGCAAGCAATAATGAGCGAAATGCAGACCAATAACAAAGTCTGAGTGGTTAAGAGGTAAGGAAAGGGCCTGATAAGGTATCTCAGTTGCTTAAGAGTGTAGGCCAAGGTTGCTGGTTCATTTCCTGATCAGGGCACATCCAAGCAGCCAAAGAATGCATAAATAAGTGGAACAACAAAATCATTATTTCCTCTCTCTCAAATCAATTAAAAAAAAAAAAAAAAAGGAGAAGTAAAAATCTGCTTAAAAAAAATCCTGACATCCTGGGTGACTTAGCTGCTTATTAGGCCCTACTGACGAAGGTAAAGCATCAGAACTGTGTAATCTCCTTCTGCTCTAATCCCCAGCAGTTTACTGTTTTCAAGGTACACAGTACATACAGTATCTTCCATTACAATTACTGGCTTTCAGGGTGGTGGGGGAGGTATCACGAAGACTGACAACAGGAAATATCTAAGTCACATTTTCCTCCTTAATATCCCGTACAGGGCCCACCCCACGGCCAGGCATTCAATCACTATTTGCAGAAGGAATATTCAGCATGAGAATTTTTAGGAAGGGAAATAAGAATCAACTTTCTAATTTAATGGACAGTTGGAAACAATCTGACAATGCAGAGCATTCCTACCTCTCCTGATTTCCACTGGATTAGCACCTTTACTGATCTTCTCAAAGCCTTCCTTGGCAATGGAGCGTGCCAGCACGGTAGCAGTGGTGGTGCCATCCCCAGCCTCTTCATTTGTATTATTGGCAACATCTTGAACAAGTCTAGCGCCAATATTTTTATATTTGTCTTTTAAGTCAATGGACTTTGCAACGGTCACACCGTCTTTTGTTACTTTGGGACTTCCCCAGCTCTGTTCAATAATCACTGTTCTTCCCTGTAATTGCAGAGGGAGAAAGTTACAGGACCACACACTTGAAAGCCTCAACATATTACCAGATCTGCAGCATAAATCTCAAGGGCAAGTTCATCAATGATCTTAGTTTACAGAGCTTCCTGGCAATTATAATCAGTTATGCTCAAATAAACTCATAAAAAACTCAAAATATGAAATTCTTCACGTTATTTATACTTAAAAGTTTTCCCAGTGCCTGCTACCTTGAAAGTGATGTGAAAACTTACGTTTAACTTGCTTTAAAATGCAGTTACTAAAATATTAACTGCAAGGCAAGCACAGTGCACTCTCACAGGGCCATTGACCATTAAATCTCAAGTATGGTGCAGAGTATGGCAGCTTTTTGTTTGAACCAAAGCTGCCATTGGGAGGCATGCTAATACCTTATTTTTTTTTAACTCTCTATTGTTTAAAGTATGTCTCCTTTCCAATGCCTTCTTTATACAGTTTGGATAACTTCGATATTTGAATTGTTTTCAAACTAAAATGAACCATCACTTCACTGTGCACAACCTTCAAAGGCCTCTTCAATTTATTACCACTCACTCAGCAGTCTCATGTTAAATAAGCGAGACAAAATTTCCAATGTGCTTTGGAACAGAAGGGACAGCAGAAAAAAGTAAGTAAAACTAGAACCTTCCCGAACATATTTAGGTATTACAGGAGATAAGTACCATCCTTCCCTCTATGCTTGGTATTTACTGGGAAACAATCCAAAATTTAACAAAAGCTGGCAAGCAAGATTAACCCTACCTTGAGTTTAAGAATCCATCGTAAACTCTGAGTTACCAATGGATTACATCACACATTATACAAAATGAAGTGTCCAGATTTAAGTTTTAAGACTCTTACATATAAGGGGGGGAAAAAAAAAAAAGATTAACCATTAATGTGGAAATCACATGTAAATGGGTTCCCTCAAAAACGGATACCCACGTACTGTTCAAGTTCAGCGTGACTATTTCCCATCAGTAAAATATTAACTCACAGAACTACAAATGACAATAAAATTAGAATACTGATACCTTTGGCCCCATAGTAACGGCTACCGCATCGGCTAAAAGGTCTACACCTTGAAGCATTAAGGCTCGAGCCTCTGCACCAAATTTTACATCTTTGGCATAAGCCCGAGTGAGATGAGGAGCCAGTGCCCTGGACACGGGCCTAACCTGGCGAAGGACTGTGTGTAATCGAAGCATTTCTGGGGAGAGGAGGAAACAGGCAGGTCAGCAGTACATCAATACCCGAATCCCCCGCGGTGACACCCGAGCCACAGAACAAATGGTAGATGTGAACCGGGCTGACCTGCGCCAGCCACGATGCCTGGGCCGCGGAACGCGCCACAGCTCCGGCACGCCAGGTACTAGCGCAAGGGCCGCCCCCACCGCTGCCCTGCAGCACTCGCGCACAGCACCCATCTTCCAACCCAGGGCCCGACCCCGCAGCTACTTGTAAAAACGTGTTAATCTTCCGCGGCTCAAATGGCCTTCAGAGCCAACCCACTCCACACGTGCCCCTGATAAACTTAAGTCCGCGGGAAGGGCGCAGGTTATAAACCCGGCGGTCAGCGGATAAAAATACTCCTGACTCTGCAAAAACCTTAGCAAAATGTGTCTAGAGCAGCGGCTAGGCCGCTACACTGGCTGCTGCGGCCCGGCCCACTCCGCGCGGCCCCACGTGTCTTCCCACCCGAACGCCCCGAGCAAGGTCAAGGGTGCAGGCGCCGTCCCCCAACCAGTCCGCGGGGCCCAAGGAAGTCCCCACGCGGCTGCGACCACTCTCCCCGCAGCCCTGCAGTCGGCCTGCCGTGGTTTGCATCGGAAGGCCCTAGTGGATGCACTCCCCCGACCCCATACGCACTCCAGGCAAGCCCTCCCTCCCGCGCCTGCCCGGCGAGCGATCCACGCCGCACGTGACGGGCACCGCATGGACCCGACCCGCGAGGCCTGAGCCAGCCGATCCGGGCCTGCGGCGCCGGGGGACATCCCAGGCTCTCCCGGGCCGACCCGCCCAGGCCCCACCGCAGGAGTGGAGGGCCGGTCCGGAGCCCAGGGCGCCCGGGAGAGGCGGCGTGGGCGGCCGCATACCTGCGGGGCAGCGGCAGGGCGAGCTGGCGGCGAGGCAGGCCGTCGGTGGCGAGTGAGGGACAGAGTGCAGGGCGCACACGGCAATGAGCTGTGCCCCTCCCTCCAGGCTCCCCGCCCCGCGGCCACGCGTGCGCGGGCGCCGCCCCCGCCTCCCGTCGGCCCCGGCCCGGCAATCGGCACCGCGGCGCGCAGGCCCCGCCCCTCCCTACCCGCGCGGGGCCCGGCCGGCGGCCCCAGCCTTCTCGGCCGACTTAGGCTAGTTCCGGGGCGGCGCTCGGTTCTAGAACTTTCCGGAAAGGGCCAGGCTCTCTGTGGGTCAAGGGTTAAATGGCGTCACTTCCGGAAAGGGGCGCGGGGAGAGTACTTTCACCCGGGCAGGCGGCCTAGAAAAGCCTAGAAAGAGCTCCCCTTTTCTTCCGCCTCCCGGTCGCCGCGGAAGTGGGCTGCGCCGAGGCCTCGGGGCGAATCGCGGCGCGCGGCGCGGCTGCCGCCCTCTGGGGGGCGGGGCGGCGGGGCGGCGGGGCGGGCGCCTGCGCGCTGGGCGGCCTCGGGTTCACGTGGCCAGCGGCGACTGCGGCTCTCTCCTTGCGGCCGCGGCGCGACAGCGGAGCACAGGCGGCGGCGATCGGAGTCATGGTGAGACCCGCGTGGGCACCAGTCGGCCCGGGGCGTGGGCAGCCCGGACGGTTCTCGTTGGCAGGGGGAAGGAATCACTCAGGGACCCGCACCTGCCCGAAACTTGGGGTCGCCGGGCCCCCCGACCTTTCCCTTCGCCGAGGGCTCTTTGCACGCGCGTGTGCAGCGGGCGTGGAGCCTGGGGGGCGGGAACCGGGACGCACGCGCGGCCGCCCACCCGCTTTCCCCTGCAGGGACTTCGTAGATGGGCAGTGTCGGGAAGAAAGCATGGCCTTGGGCGGAGAGGTGGACTTCAGGGTTTGCTGAAGATGTCCTAAGCCGGGAAGGGAAATATTTGACCTTGGAATGAAGGAAGGTTGCCTTTTGGAGCTCGTCTGGCTGATGACCCTGCAGAGGGAATGGGGCGTGAACGGGGAATGTAGAGCGGGGCAGCCTCTGGGTCTCCTGCGTTCTCTCCGGGACCACGCGTTGCGTTTGACCGGTCACGTTGCCGTGGCGTTGCCTGTGCACGACATCGTCGCGTCCTGTTGTTTCAGATCCAGCCTTTCTCTCCCTCCAGGCAGGACAGGCCTTTAGGAAGTTCCTCCCCCTCTTCGACCGAGTCCTGGTTGAAAGGAGCGCCGCGGAAACCGTCACCAAAGGAGGCATCATGCTGCCGGAAAAAGCTCAGGGAAAAGTATTGCACGCCACGGTAGTCGCTGTGGGATCGGGCTCCAAAGGAAAGGTAAACGGGAGCCACGTTGGGACTATTCTTTATGTGAAGTGGAAGGAAAAACAAATTCTTGTTATTAAAAGTAGCCTTTTAAGTAGCTTGTATTGTTTCCGGGTCGTTTTTCCTTAGTTCAGTCACGTCTGATCTGGCTCTTTAATGAAAATGATTGTAAAATGAAATTGCTCGTTTTATGTGGAGAGTTCGAGAATATGAAAATAAAATTATGCTTTAATATTGCTGAAGGAGGGCTTTTAAGAATCGGTCTAATCTCTAACTCTGAAATTGCCCTGCCTAACCCACTAACCACCTTTTACCTTCCTTGGCTCACAGAACCAACAGGTTGGACTGTTCCTTCCAGGTATCCTCCAGTTAACTGGTTAGATCTCAGACCTCCCCAAGGGTCACCCAGAATACACAGATCATGCCCTTGGGGTCAAATATGTGAACTGCATTGTTGCAAGTTGCCTCCAAGAAAGTTCTAGCAAGGAGCCAGGAATAGGAAGCCTTTAGGACGTGAGCCCTGTGTCAGTCCCTCTCTCCAGACCTATTTTTGAGAAAAGGAAATTGAATCCCAAAAGCAGTATGTTCCAACTCAGGACATTTTTCTTACATTTTTGAATGCTGACTTAAACATGACCATATATACATGGTTTTAAAAACTGGCTTATTTCAAACGGTCCGTGTGTTATGTTAATGTTTACCCATTAAAAAATGAGCTCAAGTTAGCTTTTTCCCTGTATACCTTCTTGAACTTTTACACTGAAATCAGGTTTTAGTTTAAGCCACGGTGTGGGCATTGTTTCAAAATGTAACTAACTCTCCAGTGATACTTGGAGTGAAGAACTACAGTTGTAGATATCACTTCACTGCCAAGTCCTTTTTCAGCAGTTGGCTTGAGTGAGCACATTTGATGAACCACACTTAGGTGTGAATGTTCGGTGAGCTGCATGTCTTTGCTAATGCATATCCTTATTTCCTTAAGGGTGGAGAGGTTCAGCCTGTTAGCGTGAAGGTTGGAGATAAAGTTCTCCTCCCGGAATATGGAGGCACCAAAGTAGTTATAGACGACAAGGTATGTAAACTTAATATATTTCTTAAAAATTTAGTAATTTAAAAAAGTTACACGTTTGCTATTTTTTTCTTAACTGATGGTTTCTCTGTTTGCAGGACTATTTCTTATTTAGAGATGGTGACATTCTTGGAAAGTATGTAGACTGAAATAAATCACTGTTGAAGTGGCATCATGTGAAGCTGCCCATTCCATTGAAGTTCTGAAATCTTTCATCATGTAAATAATTTCCGTGTCTCTTTTATAATAAACTAATGATATCCAAACTGATGACATCCAGTGTCTCTTAAAATTTAGTTCCACTGTACTGATATAAACATTTCCAAATAAAAATATATAAATAAATGGTTTTAGGGTTCTCCAGTTTATGCTTTTTTTCCTTGAGTAACGTGCAGGGAATTATGGGAAACAAGGCTTTCAATTTTCACACTCAATTGGGCCTTACTGCATAAATATTTGCTGGATAAAAAGCCATGGATTTATACATTTTCTTTGAGAGGCAGTAGGCATTTATTTGAGATGCAAAAGAACAGAATCTATTGACATAAAAAACATCCGAACCTATAGGAGTTTATACTCCCAGAATGGTAGTTTGCAGGGTTTTTTTAATACGTTGGAGAGTAAGGAATATTACATGCAGGTGGGAGAAGGCAAGATTGTGATTGGAGGGGGCGGGGAGAATGGGAGCGGGCTGGAAGAGGTTAATGGGAAAAGGAGGACCTGTGTAATACTTTCAGCAATAAAGATGAAAAGTAAAAAAAGGTTAATACTACCACATAATTGACTCGGCCAAGAAAATCCAAGGCAAGGTGTATAGTAGCAACCAGTGCCTGTGTGCCGGCATGGGCACTGGGATAAAAACTACAGTTAACACTGTAGGAGCCTTTTCTAGGTTCTGGCTACTGTGGCAGGTACTTTGCACGTATCAGTTGGTTTAATCTCAACAACCCTATGAGCTAGGCTACTATCACTCTCAGCTTGTCCGGGAGGAAGGTGAGGCACAGAGGGGTTAAGTGATAGCCAACATCACCTAGTAGGAGTAGGAAGTGGCAAAGCCAGGATTTGGATTTAGGTGGTCATCCTCCAGCTGCTACTGTCTAAAACCTCATCCTCTATGGATCTGCTACTGTTGTCAGCTAATTCTAAGCATGCGATACACATTTCAATCCTGGTGGTAACCACTGTGGCGTGGGAAGGGGGTGTGTGTGTGTGCGCGTGCACCCCCTAAAATCAGCTACAAGCTATTTCTGTGTTGGTAATCAAATTTAAGTTTATAAGTAAACTAGTCTGATCACGTCTTAAAAGTTGTGTCCCAGAAAATAAAAAATAATAAAAAGTTGTGCCCCATATTTTCCTTGTAAAATTGAAATCTAAAGGAAGTTGTAAATGGCCTGGAATATGGTCTCAACTTTTGATAATGCTCCTATCAGTAAAGTAGTAAGTGTAGGTATTTGCATTTATGTGCAAGGCGTTTCGCGGCATTTGTTATACTGGGGGTTAAGGTTAACTTTTATTTAGGTACAATTATGATTAAGAGCTCGATTTTTACAGCACCCAAGTGGGTCATCAGTTTCCTACCGTGCAAAGCTAGATAAAGGGCCTTGCAGATCCTAACCTTGTAAGCTCCGGTTCGCTCCGTTATCAGTGAGAAAATTGAGTGGGAAGAGATGAAGAAACTTGTTCAAGGCCGTGGGCTGGTAACTTGCAGAGTTGGGAATCTAGGCCAAAGGCCCTGGCTTTCCCATTATTCCCCCAAAGTTCTTTTCTGAAGACCCAAGTAGATAAAAGAGTTTTGAGGTCTACGATGACAATTTCCAAACCGTGGTTCATCCAAACCTGGAGTACATAAAATTTCAGAGCTCTACTCATAACCTAAATGGGAAGGATGAGGGAATTTAAAAAATATATTTTGTTTTGGTTTTTTGCACCACAGAAGTAGTCCTGTGATGCTTGTGTAGCAGAGTTGGTAAAGAAAGAATTTTATGCTGAGATCATATTGGGAATAGGCAAAAAAATGTGACACGAAAAAGGCCAAAACTAAGGGCATTGGGGGCATGGGACCAGGTTTCAGAACAATATGTTATGTACCGTTTGTTCACAGAAAAATGAGAATGCTGGTAAAAGGTAGACGAGGTATAATTCTAACTGGAATTCTCATAACATAATTTTTGAGCGCTTGCCAGGCACTTGTGCTAGCACTTAACATGTCACCTTGCTCAATTGTGATCATAGCAACCCTGTGAGGCAGATACTCTTTGCCTCATGGGTGAAAGATGTACAAAGAAGTAGAGAAACTTGTTCAAGGTGACAGAAATTTTAAGTTATAGGTGGAAATTAAACTCAGGTTTCTCTGACTTCAAAGTCTGCCTTCCACTATTCACACAAAAATTGGGAAACTGAAAATAAAATTACTCAGGGAACTATTGTACAAGTATTATCAATTATGGGTTTTTTCTTCTATTGTTTCAGAAAGTATATGTTACAAAAATATCTTATTTTAAAAATTGGGAAATAGGTTTTTTTCATTTTTTTATTTCATTGTGGCAAGAACACTTAATATGAGGTCTACCCTCAAGAGATTTTTAAAAAATCCTCACCAGAGGATATTTTTCCATTGTTTTTCAGAGAGAGCAGAAGGGAGAGAGGGAGGAACAGAGAAAGAGAGAAGCATAGATGTGAGAGAGATGCATCGACTGGTTGCCTCCCGTACATGCCCCCTGATCAGGGGACAGGGAGCAAACCAGAAACTCAGGCACCTGTCCTTGACCAGGAATTGAATTCGAGACTTTTCCGTGCAAGGCTGGCATTCTAACCATTGTGCAAAACTGGCCAGGGCTACCCGCAATAGATTTTTAACTGTAATATTGTTGATTAGAGGCACATTGTTGTACAACAGTTATCTAGAACGTTTTCATCTTGCTTAACTGAAACATTGTCAGTTAATTAACTTTCTGTTTCCTCTCCCCCTTCCCTGGCAACCACCATTCTATTATTTGCTTCTAAGAGTTTTTTCTTTTTTTAAATACATGTTTTATTGATTTCAGAGAGGAAGGGAGAGGGAGAGAGATAGAAACATCAATGATGAGAGAGAATCATTGCGCCTAGCTGCTTTGGCTCAATGGATAGAGCGTCTGCCTGTGGACTGGAAGGTCCCAGGTTTGATTCCGGTCAAGGGCACATGCCTGGGTTGCAGGCTTGATCCCCAGTAAGGGGCGTGCAGGAGGCAGCCAGTCAATGATTATCTCTCATCCCTGGCCAGCATTGCAGCTTTACTTATTCCTCTGCTCAAACCTGCTCTTTTCCAATTCTTCCCAGTTTCTGTTCTCAAAAGTAACCTTTAATAAGTACTGCCAACTACTGGACTCTCCCACCTGGATCAAGGGCAGGGCCGGTTGGCCAAATGCCCCACTCCCTTCCCCTGGGCCAGCCAAGCTCCCCATCAGCCCGCCCCTGATCATCCCCCCGCATCCCAATAGGGGGTGGGCCAGCCGGCCAACCTCCTACAGCCCCTCCCCCTGTCTGGCCCCACCCCAGATAGGCCCTCCCACCCCGATCATGGGCAGGGCCAGCCAGCCAACCACCTATGGTCCCACCCCAGACCACTGGCACCCAATTGGCACCCCGCACCCCATTCAGGGGCGGGGCCAGCTGGCCCACCACCCACAGCCCCTTCCTATGGCCATCTTCGCCCCCAATCAGCCCCCCAACCCCAACCGGGGGCGGGGCCCGCCGGCCAATCACCTGCAGCCAATTCCCCCAGCCGACTCTACCCTGATCGGCCCCGGCCCCTATTGGGGTGGGCCAGCCAGCCAACCTCCTGCCATCTCCTCCTTCCAACAGGCCCAGCATGGGGCAGCAGTGATGGCGGGAGGGAAAGCGCGGGGTTGGGGGCAGAGGCAGCGGGAGGGAAGGGAAACCACGGGGCTGCAGCGGGAGGGAAAGCACTGGGGGCGTAAGAGGTAGTGGTGGCGGGAGGGAAGCCTGCTGGAAGCCCTGTTCTTGCAGGAATCTTCCTGCAACGGGCCTCTAGTCTATATAATAAAAGCCTAAGCGACCAATATGGCGGAATGACCAAAAAGATTGGTTGCTATGATGCGCACTGACCACCAGGGGACAGATGCTGTGCATTGACCACCAGGGGGCAGACACTCAATGCAGGAGCTGCCCCCTGGTGATCAGTGCGCTCCCACAGGGGGAGCGCCGCTCTGCCAGAAGCCAGCCTCATGGATGGCGAGTGCAGCGGTGGTGGCGGAGCCTCTCCTGGCTCTGCGGCAGCGCTAAGGAAGGAACAGCCAGCGGGAAGGAGCGAGGGGTCCCAGACTGCGAGAGGGATGTCTGACTGCCGGTGTAGGCCTGATCCCCCGCAGGGAGCGGACCTAAGATGGCAGTCAGACATCCCTCGAGGGGTCCTGGACTGCTAGAGGACGCAGGCCGGGCTAAAGGACCCACCCCCCCAGTGCACAAAATTCGTGCACTGAGCCTCTAGTTTTAAGTATATTAGTATTACTATGTGATAGGCAGTTAGACATAAGCAGAGCAAGGAGCATGGGCCGAGTACGGAAGGTCACCAGGGTGGAAAGCCCCTGGTGCCAAGGGGCAAAATGGGAAAACAAGATCTTGTCTCCAGGAAAACCTTTCTTTCCCAGCATATTGGTGGTCATGCGGTTTAGATCCCCTGACCTTTCATATCACTGGTCATTCAGTTCAGACCCTCCCCTGACCTTTCCTCCCTGCCATGTTGCTAGTCGTGTGGGTTAGACCCTGAGAGGGGAAACCAACAAGGAGGCCAGAAAATAGCCCCTAAGCAATCAAGCCCCCAAGACAATGAGATTTGGACCCACATCAAATACATCTGGACCTCAGTTGTGTTTCAGCTCCAGGCCCAGAAAAGCAGCCAAACCCAATAAGCCGCGTCATGGCTGAGGTCAGGACCAGCTGCATTGACTAACGACCCCCTGTCCTGGTGTTGATCGATCAGTGATCAACAGTGATCCTGAAAGAGCACACCTGGAAAGCTGATACCTATTCTCTTGGGATCCTCCCCGGAGGCCTCCAAATTCTCTCAAGGAGAACCCAGTGTGGCCATCTTTAAGGAACATTCCAGCGCCTTTCTCTGCCCGCTTCATCCAGGTGCCATTTCCTCGCCTCTCTCCCTTTCTGGCGCTCCAAGTGCCCTTCTTTTGCCTGTGTAACTTGTTTTCTGAAGCCCATTCCTTCTCCCTCTGTGACTTTCTACAAAGAAGCTGGTAGAGTTTTGAGTCTTGCCTCTGAATTCTTTCTTAGCCAGAACTCAGGGAGGGAGGTTGCTGAACCAAGGTCTGGTCTGACTCCACCCTCGAACGCTCACTGGGTGCTGTTAGCGCCGCCATAATAACTACATGCAACCGTCTCCTGTATTTTAACAGCCTTTCCTTTTATTTACCTTCATGCGACTAGTCCACCTACCAAAAGTGTCGGGTGGGCAGGCCGAAGAGTCCCTATTCTCTGTGAAATCGAATGCAAGGGTTTTAAGCACTGGCCAGAAAGTGCTGGATCGCCATCTCACCGCATGGAAATAGTTACACGGATACCTAGATTGCCGTTTTCTGCAAAGAGATGTGCGATCCTGGTGTCAAAGATTAGACAGTCACTGCTTAGAATGGCTGTTGCAATTCCCTCGTGAATCGATCGGGGAGTGTCTTCCCACGTCATTCGCCGCCTGTGCCCATTTAGCTCGAGTCGATAAGCAAACTTCTCCGCTTGCCTGCGCGTCCCCATCAGCTGTACGATCGCAAAGAACTGCTGGTGCCCGTCACACTTCTCCTGCTTCTTCAGGACTAACAGGAAGTGGAGGCCGAAGCAGGACTGCATCATCACCCAGTCCACAGCCCCGGGGAGGTGGATGTCTGTGGCGAGGAAGACGATGTCCTCCCCCTGCAGGGTGGTGATGGACTTGTGCTGATGCATCAGATGGGGCATCACGGCATCCAGCGAGCCTTGCCACCTGCAGGAGGCGCCGGGGCACGGGCAGGCGTACAGCCGGAACGCACACAGCTCTTCGTGGTCCGCCTTCTGGGTGTGCGGCAGAGTTCTTTCGCACCCCGAGATGGCGTGTTTGCAAGGGAAAAGGACGGAATTGGCCACTTTCTCCATGGCCAAGTTGCGGATGGATCCCAAGGGGCCACGGCAGGTCGGACAGCAGGTGAGCTTTGGGCGACAGTTGCTACAGACCAGATGGCCGCTCGGACACTGCAGAGTGGGCGGCAACGCATAGTCAAAGCACACGGGACACTCAAAGAGACTGGCCAGGTCCTTGTGGGACGCGGTGGTGCCTGGCAGGGTGGGCGCCTTCTGGGAAGGGGTGCACTTGGAGGTCCCCGTAGGTAACGCGGTGGAGGTGCGGCGGCTCATCTGCAAGAGCGTGGCCCAGGTGTTCCACATGCTCGAGGTGTAAGACTGGGGGAGTCGAGAAAGGACCCCAAAGTACCTGAGACACGAAGCCCGGGAAAACCGAGGCTTATAATCAAAGGCCTGAGCCTCCCGGTCAAGCCACTGGCGCAGCCTCCTCCCCAACGACATAAACAGGGGAGGAGACTGCATTCTTGCCAGCGCACAATGCAGGCGCGGGCCGGGGCGGGAGAACGCGGGCACCCGGAGCGGAGCGGAGCGGGCGGGCGGCCCGGCATGCGGGGAGGGGCTGCGGAAACGGCCGGCGGGCCCCCGCCCAGCTGAGCTCCGCCACGTGGGCCAGGTACCGAGGTCCCTGCCTCCCCGGCCTCCAGGGCGCGTGCCCCCGCACGTGGTTTCCTTTTTTCGTTTGTTTGTTTGTAATTAACCGGAATGATATATACCATATAATATAGCAGAATAATGTAGACTACAGTACTGTAAGTTTCTACCACATTTTTAAATGTTATTTTAATATATTTTTTGTTGAGTTCAGAGAGAGGGAGAGAGGGATAGAAACATCAACGTTGAGAGGGGGATGGGAGAGGGCCATGGGGGGGAGGGGACATATGTGATACTTTCAGCAATAAAGATGTATTTAAAAAATGACGAGAGAGAAAGAATCATTGATTGGCTGCCTCCTGCACGCCCTACACCAGGGATCCAGCTTGCAACTCTGGGACTCGAACCTCTTGCTTCATAGGTTGATGTTCAACCCCTGAGCCAAGGCGAGGGCCCGCATTTTTCTTTATCCATTCATCTGGTAGGTGGACATTTAGGTTCTTTCCACATCTTGGCCAGTGTGAACTGGGCATTCGGTTATTGGACATCCACGTCTTTGCCACTGCGGATGATGCTGTGGTTAATAGGGAAGTGCTAATCTCTCTCTGAGATTCAATTTGTGTCGGATAAAATATCCAGAGTAGGCCTGCTAGATGGAACGGACAGCTCCCTAACTGCTTTTGAGAAATCTCCACATTGTTTTCTATATGGCCCCACCAATTTGGCATTCCCACCAACATGGATGGTAAGGTTTTATATATTAGAGGTACTAAGTTGTCACATGTGTTTCCTAATTCAATGTGCAGTTTTATGGCTTGATGTCAGAAGTCAGACGTCGTTTGCACGGAATCCTATTGGTTATACAGACCAGCCCAAGTCAGTGTGAGGGAGAGCCACACAAATGGGTAAATACCAGAAGATAATAATCATTGAGGGCCATCTTAGTGGCTGGCTACCACAATCACCAATCTGATCACATATTCTAGAATTCTAGAGAAAAAGTGCCGTGAAAGTTTAGTATTTCATTCATCTGTCATCAAAGGTGTCAAAGTTTGAACTCTTTATAAATCCCAATAATTTTGTCTATGACAATTTTCATAGCAAATAATTTTCAAATAAGTTGAAAATATATGTATACAATCATATATAGGCACTAATTTGTCCAGCTATGAACATACATCCCCATGCTTCTCTACTGCTTCAACTTTGCTTGGCCTGGAATGAAATCTCCTGCATCTCCGTGATGGTTGATGGGGTCCCAGACTTAGAAATGTTCAGTGGCAGAAAAAGGGACCACCACTTTTGGTATTTCCTCAAGAGCAAAAAATCTTTCCCCAAAGTGCTCCATCAGATATCCTTTCATATCTCTTTAGGCTAAATTGGAGTCACATGTTTATTCTTTAAAAAAACAAACAAACTGATTTTAGAGGGAGGAAGGGAGAGAGAGAGAGAGAAACATCAATTTATTGTTCCACTTATTTATGCATTTGATGGTTGCTTCTTGTATATGCCCTGACCAGGATTTGGACCCACATCTTTGGTGTAAGGGGACGACACTCTAACCAATTGAGCTATCTGGCCGGGGACATGTTTATTCTTTAACTAAACATTGGCGCACACCAGCAATTTTCAACTAGTGTGCCATGGCAAGAATTTGTAAAACTTGAAATACCTGACTATTTAGTCAGGGTCACTGACCTCTTTTCCCGATTGTTGTCACATAAAAAATGACAATAACCAACACAGCAATAGCTGTCCCAGATGAATGAATCAAAATTATACCTATATTTTTTCAGATCAGCAAAAAATGTATATTTTGGTGTGCTGCAGAATTTTAGTAACTAGTTTATGTGTGCCATGAGGTGAAAAAGGTTGAAAATCACTGGCTTAGACCAATAGGGATTCATAATTCATAATTCATAATTCAGCTGGAGGTGGGTATACCTATCCCAGGTCCTACAGGGAAAAATGGATACTGAGCAAGATCAAAGGGGAGGATAGCAAGTAGGCAACCAACAGGGGCTGCTTCAATACTTAAGACATTTTGCGTTGTAGTATTGTAATCTACGGCTCCCCCTTTCCCATTCATTTTTATTCTTTGAAGAAAGGAGCTTATACTTCCTTTTCATGTTTCTCAGCTCCTGCTCTGTGCCTTACTACACATAATAGGCATTCACTATTTTATTTGATTTTAAAATTCCCCCAAAGAATTTCATATTGATATTTAAAAAATATATTTTATTGATTTTTTACAGAGAGGAAGGGAGAGAGAGAGAGTTAGAAACATCGATGAGAGAGAAACATCGATCGGCTGCCTCCTGCACACCTCCCACTGGGGATGTGCCTGCAACATGCCCTTGACCGGAATCAAACTTGGGACCTTTCAGTCTGCAGGCCAACACTCTATCCACTGAGCCACACCGGTTAGGGCAGTGGTCGGCAAACTCATTAGTCAACAGAGCCGCAGTTTGCTGACCACTGGGTTAGGGCATGATAGATATTTTTTAAAATACATTTTTATTGATTTCAGAGAGAGGAAGGGAGAGGAAGAGAGAGAGAGAGACATCAGTGATGAGGCCCGGCTGGCATAGTTCAGTGGTTGAGCTTCGACCTATGAATCCGGAGGTCACAGTTCAATTCCTGGTCAAGCCACGAGCCCGGGTTCCAGGGCAGCCGATCAATGATTCTCTCATCATTGATGATTCTCTCTCTCTCCCTCTCCCTTCCTCTCTAAAGTCAATAAAAATATATTTAAAAACACACACAAAAACATCAAGAGAGAGAGAGAATCATCACTGGGCTGCCTCCCATACTCCCCCCACCGGGGAATTGATCCAAAAATCCTGGCATGTGCCCTGACCCAGAATTGAACCTTGACCTTCTGGTTCATGGGTCAACGCTCAACCTCTGAACCACACTGGCCAGGCTGGATAGATATTTTTGAAATTCCTTATGAGACTTCGGATTTATAAAATATTTTCTTCTAAAACTCTAAGAGGCCTCCAGGAATATTTACTTTTATATTTGCTTTCATACTCTAAGAGGTAGAGAGAAAGAACTGCTGTGCACTATTTTCATTTAAAAAAAAAAAAGAAAGGACTCAAACATTTTTTTTGTTTTGTCTTATTTTGTTATTTAAAGGAAAGAAATGGTGGGAAAAAGATACAGAGTGAAAGAAGCATTGAACAGACTGTCAAACTACATCGGGAAGACGGGAGGTTGGGCGAGGGGGGCTGTAAGAGACCAACCGAAGGACGTGTAAGTCTGCATATAAGCACAACCAATGGATACAAGACACTGGGGCGGGGTGGGGGGGGGAGGGCGGGCAGGTGAAGGCATGTACTGGGGGGTAAGGGAGGTCGGGGGGAGGTCAATGGGGGGGAAAAAAGGGAGACATATGTACTACTATTTGTAATACTTCAAACAATAAAAATAAATAAATAAATAAATAAATAAATAAATAAAAGAAAAGAAACTTTTATCCCTGACCAGGTAGCTCAGTTGGCTAGAGCATCGTCCCAAAACACCGAGGTTGTGGGTTCTATCTCTGGTTAGGGCACATGCAAGAATCAACCAAGTGGGTGCATCAGTAAACCCTGGGTGCGCGAGGGTTTACTGAAATGGTCGCCATCGTGCAAGCGGGGTCAGCCCAAGTAGAACAATAAATTGATGTTCCTTTCTCTCCCTCCCCCTCTCTCTAAAACCAATTAAAATTCTTTTAATAAAAAGGGAACCTTCTATTTGATAGCTTGTTCAAAGCCTTTGGTCAACAGGCAAGATCATCTAGATTTTCTAGTCCCAGCCCAGAGTTATTTTAAATTTTCTATATTGCCTTTGAGAAGACTACTCCTGCTGTAACCAAAATATTCCAGTTTTTACATTATTACATGTAACTTATTATTGAGCATGCTGTTTTTCTTTTTCTTCTTCTTCCCCCTCCAAATTAACCCTGGTTATAAAAGAATTTTTGTTTAAAGGTCATAGTCTGCAGATCCAGAGGAAGTAAAATGTGAAGGTTATGAGCTAGAGATATTTCAACCCTAAGGAACAAGGTTTTTCCTCTGAACAAGGCCGGAGTCGACATCACATGCAACTTTTTGGACTTTTCAAAGAGATGAATGTGTACTTTGTTCCTGAATTAAAAACCTACTTACCCCTTTTTTTTCTTGTTCTTATCAGATGCACTGAAACAGTATAACAAATATGGACGTAAGAAAATATTAAGGTGAGCCCCTCAACCATAGGTACCGGATATTTACTGCTCAGGAGCACAGAACGTGAGAAATTTTAACTTAATCCTTGGAGATGGGTTGTCCACAGACCTACTTAGGACTCTGCTCCTCACACCCACCCCATGCCTCTTAGGGAGACAACATTAGGGTGTGACTTGTCTTAGATTCTCACCGTATCTAATGAGAGAACTGGTGATTTGCACATGTCCCTTTGCTAGACACTAAGCAATTTCTGATTACGGACTGGGTCTTTGCATTCTCCTACTTCAGTGCTGAACACATAGTGGGGATTAACAAATATCTGTAGAATGAATAAACCTTGTGTATCTAGAAGATGGTGATGAAAATAAGATTTAAATCTTTGCTCTTGAGAAGTTACCCGTCTATACATCTTCAATAAAACAGGAATCTTACTTAAGGCAAACCAACGTCCTATTGTTAAAACTCTCTGAGCCCAAGCTCCAAGTATCTGACAGTTACTCCGTCTGGCACACACTCCGCTTAACCCACCTCTCCTCGGGTCCTCACACCTTCGGATGATGTCCGTGGCATGCTTCTCTCCGCATTCTCAATATACCTTTTCATGTGTTTGATGGGATAGCTGATGTTTTCTTCTCTTGGGAATCACCCTACTGTATGCACTCTTCACCCACTGTATTCCCATTAGGCATCTATCCTAAGGCCTCGCTCAACTCAGATCAAAGAATTAAGGTTTCTAAGCAGGGAACAAAAAAAAGTTGGCCAAAAGGGCCATGATTTCATGACTAAAGAGAACACTTAAAACTTGCAACAAAGAACATTTGAAATCCTGTAAGATGTACAACTCCCACCAAGAGGCATTCAGTTGCTCCTCCAGCTTTCTGGCTTGCAACACGAGCTGATTTTGTCTAACGCCCAACACCAGATGTCCACTGGGTCTCGAATCATTGGCATCTGGGGCCTTGACGCAAACGAACTTGTCATTGAAAAAGTCCTTGGCTTGGAAGACGGAGGATGGTGGAAATATCCTTTGACGCTCCAAGCCCCAGTCTAGTCTGATCTGAGATTGGGTCGATTTCATGCAGGGTCTTTGGAGTTCCTACAGGGTGTTGGCCCCTTTTCCACTTTGCATGCCTACGTGGATTTCGGGACAGAGTTATGCTTCTGTAGGTATGTGTTTGCGCAAGGTTTACTGAGACGGTCGCCATTGTGCAAGTTCGGTTTGACTAATGTAACTAACGTAAGCCCGAGGAGATGTGCGCATAGCCGGCTCACGTCCGCAGCGGCCCGCAGCGCCGGCCTCCCCACCGCTCCCGGTCCCCGCCGTCTGGTCTCTGCCTCCCACGCCGCCGCCCGACAGCCATCGGCTGTTCCTTCTTTGAACCCCCTCCCGCCGCTCTTTCCAGGACTCCTCCCCGCCCTCCCGCCCTGCCCCGCGCGGATCGCGCTGTTCCACCAGGCACCGCCCCTCCCCGGCTCCCGTACTTTGGGCGCCGCTCGGCCCCGCCCCCCGCGCAGGCAGCGTCCCCACATCCGGGTACCGACTCCAGCCGCCCAGACTCTGGCACTATGGTCATGGCGGAGGGGACGGCAGTGCTGAGGCGGAACAGGCCGGGCACCAAGGCGCAGGTACCATCTTTGCATCTTTCCTGCGGGGGGACTCTCGGCGCCGAGCAGCGCCGCAGCTGGAAGTCGGCGGACCCCGAAAGGAGGTGGGGCCCGGGCGCGGGCGGGGGCACTGGTGCCCGGCCTGCTCTTCCGGAGCCGCAGCCCCTTGGTCTGGCTGAGCCGCGGCGGCCCGCGAGGCCTGCGGAGCCCCTTTAGGAGGGTGGGCGTGAGCAGCGGGTGGGGGTCGCCGAGGCTGGGGGCTGGGAACCTGTCAGGAGGTTCCGCTTGTGCTTGCCTCTCCCCTGAACCTCAGTTGACCTGTGTCGGAGGGGCGCAGCCCGCCAGGGGGACACCTCTGGGCTTTCGGGAGGATCGGGGCTGCCAGGGAGGGAGGGCGTGTGAACGCAGCCTACCTTGTCCTGGCGTCTAGGTCCTTCCTGGTGAATAGTCCTACCTGGCGACTAGGTCCTACCTGGCGACAAGGTCCTACCTGGCGGGTGACGGACCTGCCCCGCTTCCCGCGTCCAGCTAGTGTAGCCGGATCCGGGTGGCGATCCTTGACTCTGCGCCTCCTCCTGCTGTTTGCCTTTGGCTACTTCTCTCTGCAGCTGTTCTCTGGTCCAGCAAGTTCTCATCCTCCGGTTGCGACTCGTTAGAGATCATTCCTATTGAATTTCCTTGTTATGTGTGAAGCACAGGGAATGAACTGATGATCATTTTATTCGTTTTCAGTAGGGCAATAGTTGGGTGAGTTGGTGCTTATTTAGGTTTTGGTTCTTGGGATTTGCAAAAAAGGGATGCCTCACCTTCTTTAAAAAATCAAATAGGCATTTAGACTTGATCTGATGAATCTGCCAGCTGAAGTGGCTTGCTCTTGAGTAGATGCTCTAAAATTAGAAGAGGTGTGTTAAAATGTAATTTTAAAGAAAAAGTGGTACAAGTGAAAATAACAGCAACAAAACAAAACAGAAATCCATAGAGCTGTGACCGTATGCCGGAGAATAGCTTTTAATATCTTGCACAGAATTTTGGAAAGGGAGACCTTTCAAAGGAATCTTGGAGATCCAGACACCTTCCAGGTGCATGTTACAGATATGAAAACCGAAGCCCCGAGAATCCACTGCATTTGCTCAAGGTTCCATAGCTTTGCATTCTTAGTTCACTGGTAACGTTTTCTCTTTAAACAAGTCGCTTCTAGAATTGAGTTTTAGAGAATTTGGTCTGAAAGTCCTTATTAGAGTCACATTAAGCTGTCAGTTGTTCTGGCAGTTTCTTTGTCATACTACTGGACATTTTTTATTTAGGCTTTTTACCCTTTCCAAACTTTCTTTACCTACAAATACTCTCTTAGATATCTTTACTTCTTATTCTGTGGAAACATTGGTTTTTCTTTTATTAAGTGAGCAACTTTTATATTTTATATTAAAAAAAACAAAAAGAAGTGAACTCACATTCTGATCATTGTCATCCATTTGTATTTACTCAAAAGTTACGAAGTTTGAAAGGAAAGAAAATAATTTATTTTAAATTAATATTGTAATATATCTGTCTGCTATGAGTAAGTCACATATAAGAAAGCTCCTTTGCTTTTTTCCACGTTGTCATAGATTAAGGTTGTTAAATAAAATGTGGCAGAAAAGATTAGGGTTAAAAAAAAAAAAAAGACTGCTCACACAGCATGCTGGCTTGTCACACTAATTTCCTTCAGTGAAATGAGTCTATTCCAAGATGACTTATTTAGAGCTATCAGAGTAGTGGAGTATCTTCCTACTTTTTAAAAGATTGGTTAGATTGGGAATTGGCACATAGTTGGTTTTCAATAAATGTTTATTGACTGAGATGAGAACATTCATTAAACCGGATTTTTGGTTCCTCCTTTCAGTGTTTAAAGTATATCACAGGCAGAATATTTAATTCCCAATAACTGTTTTTACATCTTTTCTCTCTATTACTATGTGTTTTCTAACATTTTAATAACAAATATTATACAAACTAAAAATTTTAAGGGCAAGTATATGCAGAGTGATTGGATAGAAACATTTTTTGAATATAAATCATATAGGAAGAATTTTAAAAGTAATCTTTAATACTATTTAGATGATGTCTAGGAAAAGACATCTTGGAATAATTTCCAGAAAGTGTTCTAAAATTTCATAACATTTAAAAATAAAGTTAGTTCATTTTCATTAATATAGGGAAACTATTTTAAAAAGTGAACAGTCTAAGAGACTTACAAAGGTATACCCATCACCTACCTTCAGAACTAAAACATTACTAATAGAGTCGAATACCTATGTATTACATTTTCTATCTTCTACCTCCTCCTCCCAACCAATAATGGTGATCATCCTTTTTCTTTATACTTGTACTAGACGCCTGATGCACGAAGATTTGTGCATAACGGGCCTTCCTTACCCTGGCTGCCGGCACAGCTTTTGCTCCATCCCGGAGTAGCCTTTCTGCCTTCACTCCGCCCGCAGCCGCCTTTCCGCCTTCCCACGCTGCCCGCTGGGAAGGTACGAATAGCCTGTGTCGTCACCATGGCGACCATGCAAGCGTCCTGGCCGCCAGGCGCCTGTGTATGCAAATTAACCTGCCATATTTGTTGGGTTAATTTGCATACTCCTGATTGGCTGGTGGGCATCGCAAAGGTATGGTCAGTTTGCATCTTTCTCTTTTATTAGTGTAGATTACATATGCACTAGAGGCCTGGTGCACGAAATTCATGCACTCAGGGGCATCCCTCAGCCTGGCCTGCACCCTCTCACAGTCCGGGAGCCGCCACTGTGCTCACCAGCCGTGAGCCCAGCTTCTGGCTGAGTAGCACTCCCCCTGTGGGAGTGCACTGACCACCAGGGGGCAGCTCCTGCATTGAGCATCTGCCCCCTGGTGGTCAGTGCATGTCAGTGACCAGTTGCTCTGCTGTCGGGCTGAAATCAGCTCTCCGACATCCCCCGAGGGGTCCCAGATTGCGAGAAGGCAGAGGCCAGGCTGAGTGACACCACCGGTGCACAATCAGGGCTGGGGAGAGACCATGAGAGGGCTCCAGGGTGTGTCTGGCCTGTCTCACTCAGTCCTGATCAGCTGGACCCCAGTAGCAAGCTAACCTACCAGGTGGAGCGTCTGCCCCCTGGTGGTCAGTGTATGTCATAGCGACTGGTTGACCAGTTGACTGACTGCCCCCTGGTGGTCAGTGCATGTCATAGTGAACAGTTGAGTGGCCTAGCATATCATTAGCATATTACACTTTGATTGGCTGAATGGGCAACTGGACGACTGGACACTTAGCATATTAGGCTTTTATTATATAGGACTAGAGGCCCGGCGCATGAAAGTCGTGCGTGGGTATGGTCCCTAGGCCTAGCCTGCGATTAGGGCCATCTTCCCTGGCTGCCGGCAGCTAGCCCCCGCCCCCTGCCGCCACCCATCCGGGTTCCCAGTTTGCCATCCAGCAATTGGAACCTAACAGCCAGGGGGCAAGGGACTGAGAGGTCGGCTGGTCCCACCCGCTCGTGACCCTGTCTCTGCCGTGGGTTGCCCTCTGTGTGTGGAGCAACTGGCAGGGCAGGGGCCTTGGCCTGGTGCTGCCTGCATCCCCTGCCACCCACCCCCGGGTCCCCGTTCGCCATCACATGATCAGAGCCTGCCGGCCGGGGGGAGGAACCAAGAGGTTGGCCATTCCACCTGCTTGCCAGTCCTGCTACCACCCACCCTGGTTCCCCGTTCACCATTGTGCGATCGGAGCCTGCCAGCCAGGGGAAGGGACCAAGAGGTCAGCTGTTCCCACCCGCTTGCTGGCCCCACCCTCTCCATGGGTCGCCCTCTGTGTATAGGGCGACTGGTGGGGCGCAGGGGTCTTGGCCTGGCGCTGCCCGCATCCCCCGCCACCCTCCCCTGGGTCCCCTTTCGCCATCGGGCAATTGGAGCCTGTGGGCCTGGGGGAGGGACCAAGAGGTGGTCAGTGCACCTCATAGTGACTGGTCGAGCAGTCATTCTGATCGTTCTGCCATTATGGTCTCTGGGCTTTTATTACATAGGATAACCACAATGCTTACAATATGAGCGCTTTTCCTCTCCTCTAGTCTAACTTTGGATTTTTATTAAGAATTGAAGTTAATCATAATGGTATTGCATCTTGTGTTTTAACCACGAATTTTTTTATAGGATTTCTATAATTGGCCTGATGAATCCTTTGATGAAATGGACAGTACACTAGCTGTGCAGCAGGTAATAACAGTAGTTTCTTTTGCAACACCAGTAAACTAGGCATTTGACCTTCCTTGGGATAGTTAAGTATTCCTATGTCTTTCAGCACAAACCAGAATCCATGGAATTAATGGATGGCCATTTAAAACTTTTGTCAACCTTCATTTTGTTTAAGATGGCATATTAAACTATAATCAGTTAAATATATTTTAATATCTTAAAATATGTTAATCTGTACTATATTAGTGTACCAAATTTGATTTTACAGTGAACTTAATTCAAAATTAATTGAATACTAAATTAGAATAACATTAAATAGAAATAGCATGTTGATTTAGTGACTGAACACCTGTGAACATGTACCTAAGCTTTACTTTTTTTTAACCATTTTTTAAAATCCTCACCTGAGGATATGTTTATTGATTTTAGAGAGAAGGGGGGGTGGGGGAGAAACATCGATTGGTTGCCTCCTATAGGTGCCCCTGCTGGGAATCGAACCCTCAACCTTTTGGTGTACAAGATTACACTCCAACCAACTGAGCCACACCAGCCAGGGCAGGATATTCTTTTTTATTTTATCTATTTATTTACTTATTTGTTTTTGGGGGGCAGTATATTACTAAATATTCTTATTGAGAATCCCATTGTGTACTAGTTGGGTTAAAAAAACACACCAGCTGGTCATTTTTTCAAAATGAATAAAATCTGGAATCTGGGGAAAAAGTAATTTCCATAGCTAATTATTAAAAAACTAGAGGTCTGGTGCACGAATTTGTGCATGGGTGAAGTCCAACTGGCCCGCCCCCGATTGGGGTGGGGGAGGGGCGACTGGGGGCGTGGCCGGCCAGGGGGAGGGGCTGCGGGGGCAGTTGGCCGGGTGGCCTCCCCCCCTGGTCGAACTCCTGGTCGAGGGGATAATTTGTATATTAGCCTTTTATTATAAAGATCACTTTTTTTTTTCTTCTGGTTTCTTCTTCTTTTTTATTTATTTATTTATTTATTTATTTATTTATTTTACCATTTTTTTTATTGTTTTAAGTATTACAAATAGTAGTACATATGTCTCCTTTTTTTCCCCATTGATCTCCCCCCGACCTCCCTTACCCCCCAGTACATGCCTTCACCTGCCCGCCCTCCCCCCCCCCCCCCCGCCCCAGTGTCTTGTATCCATTGGTTGTGCTTATATGCAGACTTACACGTCCTTCGGTTGGTCTCTTACAGCCCCCCTCGCCCAACCTCCCCTGTCTTCCCGATGTAGTTTGACAGTCTGTTCAATGCTTCTTTGCCTCTGTATCTTTTTCCCACCATTTCTTTCCTTTAAAAAGTTTTGCCTTTGCAGACTAGAAATAAACATATAATAACAAGACAAGATAAAACAAAAAAAAGTTTGAGTCCCAATTTCAATGTCCAACAGTTCTGAGTCCCCGTTTTAAAGATCACATTTAAGGATTAATAAAAGGATGCTTGAAAATGCGTGTACTAGTAAATTGGATGAGGCAAACTAACATCTTTAAAGAGAAAATGTGCAATAACAATAGGCTGTTTGGCTTTGTCTGATGGCCAGATAATAAAAGTAGATAATATTTGGATTTATTGTTATTTGGAGATCTTAAGGAATAAAATACAAATACAGTTGAGTTCTTTGAGCTTTAAAAACAATTCATAATTGTTATAAAAATCTTTAAAATGGATTTAGTATATTAGGTATTTAGCACAGGAAATGGAAGCTCATGAATGAATGAATGGTTTTGTGCATTGCCTTTTTGTATGTGTGTGTGATGTTATCTTTTTAAAAATATTTCTTAAATTGTTTTCAAAGAGAGGGAGAGAGAATGATAGAAACATCAGTGATGAGAGTGAATCATTGATTGGCTGCTTCCTGCACACCCCCTACAGAAGATCGAACCTGCAACCCGCGCATGTGCCCTGATGAGGAATCGAACCAAGATCTCCTGGTTCATAGGTCAACGCTCAGCTACTGAGCCACGCTGGCCGGACTCTTTGGATTTTCCTGTTTGGCATTCACTCTGCTTTTTTATTGTGATAAAAAAAATATATATAAAATTTACCACTTTTTCCCATTTTAAGCATAGAGTTTTGTGGTGTTAAGTACATTCACATTATTATGCAGCCATTACCACCTCCATCTGTCTTAAGAATTTTTCATCTTCTCCAACTGAAACTCTACCCATTAAACAATAACTCCCCACTAGCCTATTCACCTTCTTGAATTTGTAGGTTTATGTCTTTTTCTAACTTGGAAACTTTTTAGCCATTATTTATTCAGATATATTTTTTAGCACCACATTCTTTTTTTTTTTTTTTTGTGGGATGATGGTGACATGACTATTAAATCTTTTGTTATTGTCTGACAAGTTCCTGAGGCTCTGTTTATTATTATTTTTATTCCTTTTAATTTCTGTTGTTCAGCTTGGATAATATCTATTTATCTATCTACAAGTTTATTGATTCTTTACTGTGTCATCTCCATTCTGCTATTGGACTCACTGAGTCCAGTGAGTGTTTTACTTTGTTGGTTGTTTTCCAGTTCTAAAATTTCCATTTGGCACCCAGTTGGTGTTGCTCAGTGGTTGAGCCTTAAACTGTGAACCAGGAGGTCACGGTTTGATTCCCAGTCAGGGCATATGCCTGGTTGCGGGCTCAGTCCCAGTTTGGGGCTTGCAGGAGGCAGCCAAACAGTGATTCTCTCTCATCATTGATGTTTCTATCTCTCTCTCCCTCTCCCTTCTCTGAAATAAATAAAAACATATTTAAAAAAATAAAAATCTCCCTAACTGGTTTGGTTCAGTGAATGGAGTATTGTCCTGCGGACTCAAGGGTCCCAGGTTCGATTCCGGTCAAGGGCATGTACCTTGGTTGTGGGCACATCCCCAGTAGGGGGTGTGCAGGAGGCAGCTGATTGATGTTTCTTTCTCATCGATGTTTCTAACTCTCTATCCCTCTCCCTTCCTCTGTGTAAAAAATCAATAAAATATATTAAAAAATAAAAATTAAAATTACTGTAGCAATAGAAAATTAAAGAAAAAAAGTAGAATTTCTATTTGGCTCTTTTTATCTTTCTTTGTTGATACTTTTGTTTCAAGTGTTTGTAATTTTACATTCAAGCAGTTTTTAAATAGCTGCTTTAAAGTCTTTGTCAGGTAATTTCCAATATCTGTGTCATCTTGTCATTGGTGTCTTGTGCTTGTTTTTTCCCCATGATAATTGAGATTTTCATGTATTCTTTGTATGCCAACTAATTCTGGATTATACCTGGATGTTTTGAATTTTATGGTTACACTCTGGTTTTATTTAACCCAATGGAGAATGTGAATTTTTTGTTACAGCAGGCATTTGACTTGGTTAGATACAGGTTGCAAGTTCCAACTGAACTGAGGTTCCAATGTCAGTTTAGTTTTCAAAACCTTTTGCATCTGTGTGTGTGCGTGTGTGCACCAACTTGTTGTCAGCCTAGGTGGAGGTATGTCCATTAGCTCAGTTCTCAAAGTCTGTCGGATATTAATTAGGATAAGATCCATGTATGCACTGTGCACACACCAGGATTGCACCCAGGAGTTCATAAACAGCTTTATGGGATTATTTAAAAAAAAATGTTTTCATTGATTTCTAGAGAGAGAAAGGAAGAGGGGGGAAGAGAGAGAGAAAACCAGGCCTCCTGCACACCCCCTACTGGAGATCGAGCCCAAAACCTGGGTATGTGCCCTGACCGGGAATGGAACCATGGCCTCCTGGTTCATAGGTCGATGCTCAACCACTGAGACATGCTGGCCAGGCCAGAGCAGTTTTTATATATTAAAAAATCATATATGTTTAATATAAGATTTACCATGTAGTGTGATATTTTAATTAACTGTAAGAACTCTGTTTATAGTATATTCAACAGAACATAAGAGCAGATTGTTCCAATATTGACAAGATTCTTGAACCACCTGAGGGCCAAGATGAAGGTGTGTGGAAGTATGAACATTTAAGGTAAGTCCTATGGTATATCAAAATAGCGATAGTACTTGTTAGTGAAATATAATCTTTGATATTAACTATTATGAATTATAAATAAAATCATTGTTAACTGCAGATCAAAAAGCAAATTCTAAAGCTTTCATACTTTCAGTGTTAGAAAGTTTTCGACTTTGATATTTACTGATTATTTCTTACATTTATGGATTTGGGCCTATGTTTTTACACAGTTTTCCTTAATCATATTTGTTAACCACAAATGCATTCTTTCCATTTATCTACTCATGAATAGCTATTTCTCTCTAGAGCAGTGGTTTTCAACCTTTCTAATGCCACGGCCCTTTAATACAGTTCCTCACGTAAATATCTGTGTTTTCCGATGGTCTTAGGCTCTACAGCAGCGGTTCTCAACCTGTGGGTCGCGACCATCGGAAAACACAGATACTTATTTACATTACGATTCATAACAGTAGCAAAATTACAGTGATGAAGTAGCAATGAAAATAATTTCATGGTTGGGAGTCACCACAACATGAGGAACTGTATTAAAGGGTTGCGGCATTAGGAAGGTTGAGAACCACTGCTCTAGAGGATCATGTCAAACTCCTGGTATAGGTTTGGTATCTGATGAGTTACCTATTAACTACTGTGAACTTTCGGTCTTCCCTTTGGAAAATATAGATTAATTGTAACCCTGCAATCAGGAGTTTTGGAGCTTTTCATAATATCCTTTGAATGAGAAAATTGATGATGAGTGAGGGACTAGTTAACTAGAGTTAACTTTAGAAGCAGCTATATCCTGAATTTACTAGATGGTTTCTTGAATTTATCAACTTTCTAATATAAATGGGAGTTGGGATGAGTCGATAGGTTAAATATGGAGAATGCAGAATGGATATATGTTCGTCGGGGTTTGTTACTTTTGAGTTGATTTTAAAATAATAAATGTAGTATGGCTTTTCCCCAATAAATTAGATCACATTTTCTGTGATGAGTGCCTCAATTTGTAGATAAGGTACTTTTTAAAATTGATGTTGCAGGCATGCTGTCTAGATTTTGTTTGATGGGGAAACACAGTAGTGAGTAACTAATTTGATAGAATTTTTAGAGGGAACATTCAGTGTTTTGACAGTTATGAAGTAAGTTATCTCTGTGTCATGGAAATATTTTTTGAGCACTTAACAATGTTCCAGGAATTGTTCTAGGCTTGTAATTCTCAATTTGGAAATTTTAGAAGGAAAAGATGTAATGAGAAAAATGCCCATGATCTGTTTAGTGACAAAAAAGCAAGTTACTAAATTGTGTATATGATCCCAATATATTTAAAATAATTATATATAAAATCGAATTTGCTATAAACAATAATTATCCATTCGGATGAGGTGGTGGAATTATGGAAGACGTTCTATGTTATGATTGAAGGTTTTACAAAGACATGTTTGAGGTCATAACAAAACTTGTGAAACATGTAGCAGTATAGAAAGTGTAGTCTTTTTTGTATGTCTTTTTATATGGGTATATAAACACATATAATTTTATACATAACTGGAATCTTACTGTGAGTATAAACATGTATCCTTTGCCAACATTTTATTACTCTTCAGCTGCTAATCATTTAGAATGTTAAAAAAAAGTTTTTTAGGTATATGGTTTCCTTGAACATCTTTGTACATATATCTGCATATTATTCTGATTATTTAATTAGAGTTGATTCTTAGGAGAATGACTTAATAAAAAAAATATACATTTTCTAAGTGTCCTGGTAAATTTTTCTAAAATACTTCTCAGTAAAATTGTATCAATTTCCAGTGTTAAGAGTGATCAGGTTTTTGAACTCTGATATTGAACTTTTTTATGATCATTTGTTTTGAATTTTGTTTATTAATCTGTATGTCTTTGTAGGAAATGTGCCATGTAAATTCATATGGTGTTGATAATGTTGATGAGGGAGGGTGGATGGTACTGGTAGGGTTCTGTATTTTAAATTAATGTTCTAAATATAATGTGGAAAATACATAAGACTTTTCATTTATATATTTGAATTTTTAGGCAATTCTGTCTTGAGCTCAATGGACTTGCTGTCAAACTTCAGGTAATATTTTCAAGTTAAAGTTATTATAGAAAGTTCTCATTTTCCCCCCTTGTTTTATAACTTAATGTGCTTACAAGACTTATCTAAAAATTTCTAATTAGAATTGTACATGGAAATGTAGTAACCCCAATGATAAACTTTTTAATTGCTTTATATATTAAGAAATGTAACATTTTAACAGAGTGAATGCCATCCAGACACATGTACTCAGATGACAGCAACTGAGCAGTGGATTTTTCTTTGTGCAGCTCATAAAACTCCAAAAGAGGTGAGAATTTATAAAGTAGATGACTAATAAAATGGCCATAACCTAAATTTGTACAAGACTGTGGTAGACAAGTTTTTAGGGGTTTTAGTTCACTCTTTATTTTGCCAGTTGGTTTCGTGTTCTTTGCTGCAAAGTTATTGCCACAGTGCTGTTTTAGAATTTTTTTTTTAATATTTTGTTATTGATTGCAGAGAGGAATGGGGAAGGAGAGAGAGAGAAAGAGAAACATCATTGATGAGAATCATTGATTGGCTGCCTCCTTCATGCCCCCTATTAGGGATCTAGCCCGTAACCTGGGCATGTGCCCTTGACTGGAATTAAACCCAGGATCCTTCAGTCCGCAGGCTGACGCTCTATCCTCTGAGCCAAACCAGCTAGGGCAGGATTCCTTATAATTAGTATCATTTTTCATAATTGGGCAGTTACATGGAGAATGGATAAACAGAATGTGGTATATACATACAAGGGAATATTTTTCAGCCATGAAAAGGAATGAAGTTCGGATATATGCTACAGCATGGATGAATCTTGAGGACATTATACTGAGCCAAATAAGCCAGACACAAAGGGACAGCTACTTTATGATTCTACTTATATGAAATATCTTGGAAGGGCAAATTTATAGAGACAAAAAGCAGATTAGAGAGGTTACCAGGGACGGGGGGGGGGGGGTGGAGGGGGGGAGGAGCATGGGAAGGTATTGATTGATGGTACAGAGTTTCTGTTTGGAATGATGAAAAACCTTTGGTTAGAAACAATGGTGTTGGTTGCATGACACCGAATGTAATTAATGCCACCGACTATACATTTAAAAATAGTTACAATGGCAGATGTTGTGTTCTATATATTTTACCACAATTTTTAAATCATCACCAGGGGATATTTTTTCCATTGTTTTTAGAGAGAGTGGAAGTTAGGGAGGGATGAGGGGGAAGAGAGAAACAGCTCACCCGAACCTGGGCAGGGGTTGAAACCTGGGACCCAGCTATCTGCCCTTGACCAGAAATCAAACCCAAGACCCTTTGGTACACCCTCTGCCCAGGCCTTCACACACTATTGTCTGTGTCCATGGTTATGCATACAAGTTCTTTGGTTGGTCTCTTCCCACCCACTCACCGCCCCTTCCCTCTGAGGTCCCACATTCTGTTCAGTGCTTCTGTGTCTGGGTGTATTTTGTTCATTAGAGTCCACGTATGAGTGAGGCCATGTGATACTTGTTTTTTGTTTGTTGGTTTAGATAATCTTTATGTATTTCCCATCACACTGTAATAAGCTATATTTAATAGTTACTAATCTACATTTCTAAATACCAGTTCATTTTTTCCTTCAAGTGGGTTCATTCTCACTGCTCCTTTCCTCTGATCCTTCTCCCTGTCTGCCTCCAAAAGAACTGAGTGAGGAGACTACTTCGCAGTTTTATTTTTCCTTTGGTAGGTTTGTTGATTTGCCATGAGACAATCGGTTTCATTGTTTCTGATAAATGGAATAGGATAAGACAGGTTTATTAAAATGTAGATATAAATTTCAAAGGAGGTTAAGGAGAAAATTCTTTATAAAGCTGCTAGGATAATAGGGTGCCAGACACATAATAAAGGATGCTTCTAGGATGTTAGAAGGCAGTGATCCCTCGAGGTGTTTGTGAAGAGAAGGAGGCTTCTGGGCCCTTGGTAAAGTGTAAGTCAGTGGACTGGAGGCCCGTATATTCCTACTATAAACATGTGTTTGAGTCCTGCCTAACTGTATGATCTTGCCTGAGTCATTGGCCATCAGTCATTGACAGACCCTGCTGCTGTGCACCATTCTCCAGGGCTCTCTGTCTTAAGCTATAGAGCAGGGATATTTACATGCTTGCTTACTTACTAGTAAATCTCTGTGATCTTTTCTGAACTGGCTGCTTGTTTTGAAAGATTCCTTATCTTTGCCCACAGATCATTTTAAGACCTGGAAGAAGCCTGTGCAGACTCTGCAAACTGACCAGCTTCAGTCTCCTCATTTGTAAAGTCAGAGGGTTAATGAGCTAATCAGATGTTTTTTCCAGTGTTGCGAGTGAGAAATTAGGAGATTGTTTCATGTATCTTCTAGAGTCTGATACAGTTCATGGCAATAGTAAAGTCTTATTGATATAACACTGAATTTTAGTCATTCTGATATTATAAGGCAATTCTTTTTTAGGATATATTAGGTTTTCGGAATAAGACACACATATAATGAATACACCTAAACTAAGAGGCAGAGCTCTTTGCTGATGCATTTTTATGTCCTTTCTTTTATAGTGTCCTGCTATAGACTATACTAGACACACACTTGATGGTGCTGCCTGTCTTCTGAATAGCAATAAATATTTCCCCAGCAGGTAAACAAACTTTTAAACATGGCATTAAACTTTTTGGATTTAATTTAAAAGATTGTTGTTTTTAAAATTAAAACTAGGTTCCTGGCTAATGCATTGTATTCTTTAACCGTTATCTTTTATTCAAGTTTTGAAATTAGGGTTATAGTTAAACTAAAGGTAGCAGGACTTAGTTCCCAAAGCTCACAGGCCAGTTCAGTCAAGGGTAGTCCCGGCTGCTGTGTCCTTGCCCAGGGCTCGCTCTCTGACGCTTTAGAGTTGGGATATTTGCACGCTTACTTCCTGGAATCACTGTGACAGTCAGCCTTAGACAGCATGCCTTGGGAGCAGACTTTCCTTAGCTGGACTGCTTGTTTTTGAAGGATTCCTTGTCCTTGCCTATTACAGTCCTCATCAAATAAGATCTGGGAAGAAGTCTGTGTGTACTGTCTTATATTATTGGTGAGGTTTGTGACTGGTCTTTTATTCTAGTAAGATATTTGTTACCAGGTGGATCGATTTGGAAATTTTATTTCCCCCAAATATCATTAACTCTAAAGAGCTCAGATAAAATAAGTGAAAAATACTGGGTTTTGCCTCAGTATCCAAATACATTAAAAAAGAATATCCAAAATATGCAGGCAGTTTTATTTCTCAAAAAAAAAAAAGAATCAAGTTCTATGGAATAAAACAATAATTCCTTTTAGCAGTTTTAATCATCTCTAGAGAAACTGTTAATGTCATATGTGTGTTTTAGTAAGTTTTGATTTGTCAGGGATTTGTTTTAATTGCATTAAACCACAACGTTTCAAAACCTGATACTAAATTTCTTAGGCACTGTGGTTACACAGAAGGAGCCCTGGCTCAGGAGTGAACAGGGGTTCTAGTCCTGCCCTTGCCACTCACTAGCACTTGGACCTTTTCCCTGGGTGTCTGTTTTCACACTTGTGAATTTAGGAGATTGGAATACTGTATATTTTTCATAAGATCTGTCAAGCTCTGTGAATCTATGATTTCTGTTTCTAGGGTTAGCATAAAGGAATCATCTGTAGCAAAACTAGGATCAGTATGCCGTAGGATTTACAGAATATTTTCACATGCTTATTTTCATCATCGGCAGATATTTGATGAATATGAAGTAAGTATGTTTTACTAATTATCCTGATACATTCTTATCAGAATGATGACAATAATATATGCTGATATTATGTCTCATTTTTTTGGTTAGGGTAGTAAATTAAAATAACATTTTTTTCTTCTTCTCTACAGAATGAAACATTTTTGTGTCATCGGTTTACTAAATTTGTGATGAAATATAATTTGATGTCCAAGGATAACCTGATTGTACCAATTTTAGAAGAGGAAGTTCAGAATTCAGTTTCTGGGGAAAGTGAAGCATGAAGGGAATCATAGAAAAAAATGTACTGATCACATAATTAACATTAATTATGTACTGTATATATATCATTTTAGACACATCAATCATGTATCCATATGATAGCCTCTTAGTTTAGTATAGGTTTTTGTATGCTGAGTGTTGCCTTTTAAAATGGGAAATACTTTTTAAGTTATTCATGAGCTGTATATTCACCGGTGTGGCACTCATGGTTTTTAAATAAGATTAGTATTATCTGTTTATAATGCCTGTTAATAAAAGAATTTACAGTTTGGTAAAATTGCTGCTAAACAATCATTGGATCACAATCCTCATCAAATAAACCCATCTGTAAAAAGATGAGTGAGCTTGAGGTTTCGCACAAGCCATTTACTAAAGAAATAGTCATGTTTTCCTTTGGTTTTACCCCTGAGTTTAGTTAGTCTAGAAAATTCTGTAGCATATAGTTTAGTCTTAACTATTAACTTTTCAAAAATGAGCTAAAAGTGTTTTAAAATTCTGTTTATAGTTTTTGATATACATACATGATTATGTGTATGTCCAAATATAAATCAAATGAAGCATTAGTAATACTGAAATAATCTTAATACCACATAAAGTAAATTCTAGACCCATATACTTGGAGAGGATTTACTTTTTGCGACAGTGGACTGTTACATACGAGATGGTGATAATAGTAAGTGCGTAAATGATGTTCCCCCTGCAAACCTGCCCTGTCCTTCCCTTCTCGTTTCCCTTCACCGCTCCCCAACTACATTGGCTGAGAAGCTTTTCACCAGACTGAGCTAGTGGTAGCTTATGCCTATTTATATCGTATTAATTGCTTACAGACTATACCTCATATTAGCAATTACACTACCGGAGAAATGTATCTGCATAGGCTCTTGCTTATCTTTGTTTTGCTAAATTGCTCTAACTACTTGGAAAAGTTTTAAAACTAGTTTGACTCTCTCTGTAGGTAATATTATTCTTTTTATCTAACCATCAAGGCAGCATTTAAATTGAGTTGAAAAATATTGTAGTATTTATTTTATGACCCCTCCCTACAAAGTTTATGTTTGAATTATATGCACATGTGATGTTTTTTTGCAAGAATTTACAGGTTCCGGGGTGCTGATGAATGGTATTACATATTTTAGACTTTGTAATAATTCAATGTCTTAAGGATTCGACTGCAAATTTTACAGTCTTATACTGAAGGCAGTTTTTAATAAGGCACTAGAGTTCTGATTGCTAAACTGGTTGTAATGAGGCACTGTGATAGGCTAAAAAAATTGTACATGTAGTGAAGAAAATGTATAAATCCATCTCTTGAACAGAGTTAAGCATGGGGGACTTTTTATTTAAAATGGTTCTTTTGAAATGAAGATGAAAATGTATTCATCTTGGTTTGTTTATTTTTTTCAAGTTTGAGGACATATTTTATATTATGTAATGAGACGAGTCTGTACCGCAGAGACGGGAGTGGTAGCATTCTGAGGGTGTGTGTGTATCGATGCCTTTCTGAGCTGCCAGTGTGTTTGGTTTTGGAGCAGCTCTGTCCTCACAGCCAGTCATTCTTTTCCCCCAATCCACAGCTACCCTTGAAGAACTTTTACGTCACAGTGAAAGGAATGTTGACTTTGAAATTATACATTTATATTAATGTCACTATAAACCTATAGGGATATTAATTTTTACACAAACTTGCTAAATATTGAGAGACTAAACTACTAAGTTAATAAATTATATACAGCAATGGAGCTGTTCTCTCTAGATGGTGTCTCAGTGGATTTCTGTTGCAGTGGCTGGGGTTGGCAATCTGGCTGAGGATTTTGAAACACATTTTGAATAAAACGGCTTAGTGCTAATGGGGAAATAAAATACGTTTTTTTAAATTACTCATTCCATCTTCCCTGTGCTGTTTGGAGTCAATCATAAACAAGGGGTTGGGTGGTTAACATCAGCTTGTCGTCTTGCTTCTGTACTCATTGACATCTTTATACTCATACTCACTGCATGTGAAGTGGACTCACTGTACTGGGCAGATCTGAATGGCACAGTCACTGTTTTTCCTTAATACTGTTTACAGACTGGGGAAAATAGACATGTATGTACCTAAGTGGTAGTGAAAAAATTTTTGGCCCTGACAAACCATTGATTTATAAAGTGAGTATAAAAAGAGGGGAATAGAAAACTCAGTTTCGTGTAATGAAGTTAAGCTCCACCTTTTGTTTGGATTATCCAATATAAAGCCAAAAGTTAAATTTTTCTTTGCATAAAGTTATTTTGACTAGTCAATTCAGTCTTCTCCTATCATATTTGGGAAGGTAGCTAAATTAATTACATTCCTGAAAGTATCATAGTTCTTTTGTGTGTATATACTTTCTCTGATTTGCGGTCAATTTTGCATTTCTAGAACAATTAAATTCTTAATAAGTTAACACTTTTTAAAAATCAAAATAAGCCCTAGCTGGTTTGGCTCAGTGGATAGAGCATCAGCCTGCGGACTGAAGGGTCCTGGGTTCGATTTCAGTCAAGGGCACATACCCAGGTTGCAGGGCTCAATCCTCAGTAGGGAGCGTGCAGGAGATAGCCAATCAATGATTCTCTCTCATTATTGATGTTTCTATCCCTCTCCCTCTCTGAAATCAATAAAAATATATTTTGAAAAAATCAGAGTAACATTAAAAATCCATGATTACATTGTTAGTAAGGACTATGCTATGTTTTAAACACATTTACTGACTGATGCCAAATTTATTGTAATAGAACTAATTATCTGTTCCCTGTGTACTTTGCTCACACTAATTACTAAACAATGACACCCTTTTGTCTGAAGGCTTCCTGTAATTTTATTTGCATAGTTAAATTCTACATTTTATATGCTTTGTTTTTGCATACTCTTTGGATGTGCTAATGGTTTCTTTGTGTAGTTCTTCCATGCTATGCAAATGTTTTAGTAAAAGTAGTTGATTTTCATTTCTTGAATGCAGCATATTGTTAACTACAGACACTATGGAGGTATTAATACAACACATTTAGCAGCTTGAGATAGTCAAACTATCAAATTTGTTTTCTGAAAAAATATGTACTATTTGTAGGGTACACTGTACAACCAGATAATACCAAGCGAATCTGTTAGCAGTGATTCTCCACTGGCGTGCCATAAGAGGTACACTGGTGTGCTGCAGAATTGTTAAAACACTCAATACCTGACTGTTCAGTCGGGGGCACTGACTTCTTTTCCCTTAGATTGTCAAAGAAAAATATGACAACAGCCAACACAATAGCTGTCTGGTGTGAATGAATCAAAACTGGCTTCAAGGTCTGGAGAAGAGGCTGAGCACAAATGGGTATACTAGACAATAGATATGAATTTAGAAGGCCTGGGGGAGCCAGGTGGAGGCCTTACTCTGGTGGAGGGGTTCCCGGATTGCCCGGACTTAGCTTTTTATTTACTAGAATACGTCCTTTTAACAAAGCAGACAGACATATCAATGGTAAGGTTTGGTAAACAACAAAGGGTTATTAGGGGATTGCCTTCAGCCATTTAGCCAGCAGCAGGGTAATACAATGCTGATTGATTTTCAGCTCTTGCTGAATATCAAAGTCCATTAGCCTTCTAATGGACTTCTCGCATAATTATGCTAACTACTTGTTGGTCTTAGCCTCCGGCACAAAATTATACCAATTTTTTGTCAGCTGCAAAGTGATTTTTTTTGGTGAGCCACCGAATTTTAATAATTTCTTTGTGCCAGGAGATGAGCAAGGCTGACAATCGCTGTACCAGAGGGTTATGTTACCTAAAAGATTCAACCAGGAGCCTCCCTCTGAACACTTGGGGTGCATGTTTTAAAGGACATTTTATGTGGGCTGGGAACCTAGTGTTTGGTGCTGTATTTATGTGCAGTTATTTTGAATATCTGAACATAGTTAAATGTACTAATACAACAAGATAAAATAACTGGTATGATTTGAGGGAATTAGAGGGACTTTTCAAGCATTGCTTGGAGCAGGGGAAATGTATGATGAATGCAAAGGAGCTTGTGAGCTATTAGTGAGAGGATCTTGGGGGAAATGAGTGGGCTGCACTAATTCTGAATAAGATGCCAACTTTTAGAGCAAGGCTAGAGACTAAGTCCTTGTTATTTTAATTAAGTACCAGTGCCCAGATATAGTGCAGTCACTGTGGGAAGAACCCATCAGTAGAGAGTGAGAAGCTCAGGTTTAACAGGATAATAATAAATGGAATATGACCCTACTGGTTGGTGTCACATTTCTGAGGCGTAGGGAGAGGCCACAGTCTGTGAAGTGTCAGAGGCGGGGCCTCTTGTATCAACGTTCTCCAAAGCCAAGGCCTCAGGTCCTCAGCCACTCCTCAGACTCCACTTGTTTGCAAGATTTGCAAGATTCCAGGGCTCACCAGAACCTTAGAGCTCGTTACTCAGAAGTGGAAATCATCGCTCAGACGGGGAATGGGATGTGGAAAGGGGCCAGCGTGGTGGCCTGGAAATGTGATGGTGCAGGGGGGCCAGGCGGAGGCCACACACAGGAGTAGATTTCTCTTGATGCAAATGTTCTCGACCTGCAGGAGAAGACTTTCATCTTGTGAGTTCTCTACTCTCCCAATGCCTGTGACACCCAACCCTACCAATAAGGACCCATCTGCCCCTCATCTCAGCCCTGCCAGCCATTGCTCCTCTGCAGGACCTGAGACCCTCTGCTCTGATTGCCCTGAGATCTTCCCCCCCAATAATTTACTGTTGAAAGTGTTACATATGCCCCCTTTCCCCCCATTTACCCCCTCCAGGCGTCCTGAGATCTTAAAATCAGACAATTTTAAGGTCTTTGTAGGCCCCAGATTCCACCCACATAAGATTAAAATGTAGCCCCATTTCATATTAAATGTAAAACAAAATGTTTAAAAAATACTTTTTTACTGATTTCAGAGAGGAAGGAAAGAAACATCAATGATGAGAGAGTCAGTGATCAGCTTCCTCCTGCACACTCCCTACTGGGGATCAAGCCTGCAATTTGGGCATGTGCCCAGACGGTGACCTGGCTCATAGGTGACACTCGAGCAGTGAGCCACTGGGTTTTCTTACTAAGTTGAACTCTTGTGTTTATTTAAAAATAAACTATTGTGGCACGTGCAGTTTTTTCTCCTTGGCTGTGTATTGCTTTCTGTTAACATCTCTGAGTCCTTAGAATATTGGCCCTTCGTCATGTGATCGTTTCTTGATTTCAGTTTTTGTGTACCTTTTGAGGTTGTTTATGGAGAGTTTTTCTGTGTAGAAGTTTTAAGTATTTAGCCTTAGTATTTAGGCAGTCTGTTGTGGCTTCTGTGGTTTGAATTATCTAAATATTTGCTCATACATTACTTGACTATTTTATAGTTTTGTTGTTTACATTTAAATATTTCATCTGGGCCCTAGCTGATTTGGCTCAGTGGATAGAGCGTCAGCCTGCGGACTGAAGGGTCCCAGGTTCGATTCCAGTCAAGGGCACACGCCTGGGTTGTGGGCTCGATCCCCAGCGAGGGGTGTGCAGGAGGCAGCCAATCGATGGTTCTTTCACATCATTGATGTTTCTACCTCTCCCTCTCTCTTTCTCTCTGAAATAAAAAATATATTTAAAAAATATTTCATCTGGAATGTATTTTGGAATGAGGAATGCATCGCATTCATTTAATTTGGGTCGGGGTAATTCTACATGACGAGGTGGGAAGGAAGGGAGAAACAGAATATCAGAATGCAACTGTCTGGGAAGCTGGAAGTGTTAAAAAATGGAATTCTGACGTACTTTTGGAAGGGGTTACAAAAGGAGGAAAATCTCGAGACACATGGTTTCCCAGAAGAACAAATTCAAAAGGATGCCGTGGTTAAGGATCGAATGTTCACAGAAAAACGACGGAAATGTGAAGACCCACTTTGTGTGTGTGTGGCATAACCATTGGACTGTATGCCTCTGGTCTGGGAAAGAAAAAGGGAATGGAAGTAAACTATCCAGATCTGGTCTTCCAGTTTTGTACAAGTCACTGAAGTTAAAGACATGCTTATCCTCGCTGTGAGAAATTACAGCCATTTTACTTAGCACATCTGTGACAGTGGCCATTGATGCGTTGGTCTCTGAGGATTAGTGTGCCCAGGAAGACACAAGATTACATGTATTCAGTTTTCTTTTCTTTGTCATAACCAACAAAAAAATGCTCACATTAGACGTCGGACTTGCCAGCTGTCCATGTGGGTCGCTCTCGGCCAGCCCCCTCCCGGGGCCAGGACTCCTTGGGCTCAGGGCAGCACCGAGTCCAGCACCCGGTGGGAACGTGTGGTCGGTTCACGCTGCCTGCCACGCAGGCACGTTTTCTAATTCCCCTCGCTGTGTATTTAGTGATTTCATTTTTGACGAGGAAATAAGAATAACTTGATTTCCATGTCTTACTGGTTTGCTTCATGGACCTTCCTTGGAAACATTTTTTTGTAGCGATTGAGTTCATGCTTTTCAGGGCAGTGACCCTAGGGGAAGGGACTTCAAGTTGCTCTCACGGTACTGGACTCAGAATTGTCCTTTGAAGCGTCTCTGTAGGGATACAGCAACAACGCGTGGCCGGCGCTGTGTGTGCGCCATCCTCAGTGGGGCCCGTGCAATCGGTCCCCTTCCCATCCCCACTGGACAGGGGAAGTGAACCTCAGAGAGGTTACGCACCTTGTTCAGGATCACACAGCTGGCAAAGGTGGATGCACCTCCACCCGTTCCCAGCTGGGGGTCTCCTGTGGCTTCTTTTTTTTGTTCCCAGCTGGGGGTCTCCTGTGGCTTCTTTTTTTTTTTTAATGTCGAAATGTAGCCTACCCTTCATTCTTTCCCCTTGGACTGCTGGGGACTGACCAGTCACCTTGTCCTCGAGTCTCTTCCTCATCCGTCACGAGGATTGACTAGCTTTTGCAGTGAGCGTCTTGCTCTCCCGCAGTCTCGCTGTGGCCTGAGGGCCCGAGGGTGCGGGGAGGATCAGAGAGGAGCTTCCTGAGGGCAGGTTTCTGTTAACGTTGACCTGCAGATGGTGGTGGCAGCGAGGCAAGACCTGGCAGGCGAGTCAGGGCTCTGGATCACAGCTGTAGCTTGAGCGTGGGGAGCAGAGAGGGGCAGAGAGGGGCGGGGGAGATGTCAGATGGGAGGGACGCTGTTTTGAGTGGGAGGATCTAAGCTCTTCGCAGTGAGCAGCCAGCTTGGAACCCCTCCTCCGGGAAGCTGCGCACGAGTAGATTAGAATGAATCGCTCGGGCTCTGTGTCCCATTAGCCGCTCAGTGGCTTCAGCCTCCTGCCACCTGCAAGCTGCTGTAGGGTTATACGCGTCCGTGACCTTTTCGCGGCTCCAAGAACATGGGGTGGAAGAAGCAGGACCCTCAGCTGAGCACATCATCCCGGCAGCCACGCCAGGTGGGCCTTCTCCACCACGGGATGTGGGCTCTGATCCTGGGCTCCGGCCCAACCGAGGGGTGACCTGCGGCAGAAGGAACACGCGTGCTCTGCCGGGGCAGCTCGAGCCCGGCCGGTCTGCCTGCGGGGCCCTCGTGCTCTTCCCACGCGGCAGCACCGGGAAGCACCCGCCCCCGCCGGAGGCGAGCTGGCCCGCGGGAGGCCGAGGCACGAGGAAGTGGCGAGGGGAAGGAGGCTGAGTGAGGGCGCCTGTTTGGCTGCAAAGGTGGCAGCAGAAACAGTTGGGTCGTGGAGGGGGCAAGGTCCTGCGAAACCTCGCTGCTGTGCCCTGGAAAGTGGGGTTCCCGGCCGCGGGCCGGGGACTGGCCGCAGCGGGCTTTCCTCCTGTAGGTTTGCGCATTGTTCCTGTCCGCTTAGCCCTGAGCTAGGTTCTCCCCCCAGTTCTGTGAGCTCTCCGATAAATACTTCTTCTATTAAAACACAGTTAGGCCGAAACCGGTGTGGCTCAGTGGATAGAGCGTCGGCCTGCAGACTGAAGGGTCCCGGGTTCGATTCCAGTCAAGGGCATGTACCTGGTTGCAGGCACTTCCCCAGTAGGGAGTGTGCAGGAGGCAGCTGATTGATGTTTCTCTCTCATCGATGTTTCTAACTCTCTATCCCTCTTCCTTCCTCTCTGTAAAAAAAATCAATAAAATATATTAAAAAAAAAAACAAACAAAAACAAAAAAAAAACACAGTTAGCCCTGGCTGGTGGGGCTCAGTCGACGGGAGGCAGGCCCATGCACCAAAAGGTCGCTGGTTTGATGCTGGTCAGGGCATAGGGGGCTTGCAGGAGGCAGCTGACGGATGTTTTGCTCTCACATGGATGTTTCTCTCCCTCTCCCTCTCCCTCTCCCTTCCTCTCTCTCTAAAAATATATGTTTAAAATACAATGTACACAGAGTAAAATGTCCCTATCATAAGTGTGCAGTTCAATGAGTTTTGACAATTGTATACACTTGTGTTATTTTCAGCCAAATAAAGATAGAGGAGATCTCTGTCACCCCAGAAGGTTCCCCGGGCGCCCGTACAGTTGCTGTACACTGAAGGTGTCCCTCAGAAACGCCTGTGTCGACATCCTGATCCCCAAGGCGATGGTGTCCAGGGGGTGGGGCCTCTTGCAGGTTTTTGGGTCCTGAGGCTGGAGGCCCACGCGTGGGATTCATGTCCATGTAAAGAGCCCCAGCGGCTCCCTTGCCCGTCCACCAGGCGAAGTTATACTGAGAAGATGCCGGAGAAAACCAACCCTTTGGAGACTGTTGTGACTCGGGTCGACTACAGCTCTGCCTCCTGCGTGTGTGGGTGCCTGAGGACCCCTGAAAGCCCTGGGGTGCTCACAAAGAGCCACCTTCTTGTTTCTCTCTCATGCAGAGAACTGCAGGGACATTGACAGAACTGGTCCTTAGCTCAGTGGTGAATCCCGGGTGATTAGGTGTTAGTGTCCATGAGGGAGAATAGGGTGACATTCAATGCAAATGGGATGGAACTAGCAAGGAGTTACTGAACCCTAAAATAGCAGTGCCACAGCTGCTGTACCACGGGAAACGGCTGAACTTCACCCCCTCCACCTCTAGGATCTGAGTCTTTTTCATCCTAACTTACAGCTATTAAAAGTTCACGCAATGATAAGGTCAGTCACATTCAACTCCTTAGGCATACAGAGTCCAAGTTTTGTTACCTTTTCCTAAAGGAATAGACTGAAGCTATATGTGCTCTAGAACCACTTGGTCCTTATTCACTATAATACAAATGTGCCATGTAACTTAAGGATAATTGTTAGAATAAATGCTTATGAAATAGATTTTAAGGATATGACTGCTGAGTTTATTCTAATACAACGTTTTTTATTTTATTTATTTTAATATATTTTTATTGATTTCAGGGAGGGAGAGGGGGAGAGAGAAACATCAATGATGAGAATCATTGATCGGCTGCCTCCTGCATGCCCCCTACTGGGGATGGAGCCTGCAACCCAGGCATGTACCTTTGACCGGAATTGAACCTGGGACCCTTCAGTCCGCAGGCCAACGCTCTATCCACTGAGCCAAACCAGTTAGGGCCAAATGTTTTTTTAATAAATGTTAAAAAGCAAATTGTACAAAGAAAGTAAACTTACACAAATCGAATAAAATGGAAAGTGACTGGTGTGTGCCTCCGTTTTCCTTCAGTCACGTATAAATGTCTAGCCCTGCCTTTGCCGCTGCGAATGCCCTCTGCGGGCAGCGTGGCACAGGAGTCTGCCTCGGGCACCTGGCCCCGGGAAGAGCTGTCTGATGGTTTCGAGTCCCTTTTGTGTGTCTCGTAACCAGCTCATGGCGTGTTGTGGCTGCAGAAGTCATGCTTGTCTTTACCAAAAAGTCAGCTCTTGGATATGGAGCTTAGGTTCATCTAAAAACCGAACAAAGCCGAAACCGGTGTGGCTCAGTGGATAGAGCGTCAGCCTGCGGACTGAAGGGTCCCGGGTTCGATTCCGGTCAAGGGCATGTACCTTGGTTGCGGGCACATCCCCGGTGGGGGGTGTGCAGGAGGCAGCTGATTGATGTTTCTCTCTCATCGATGTTTCTGGCTCTCTGTCCCTCTTCCTTCTTCTCTGTAAAAAATCAATAAAATATATTAAAAAAAAAAAAACGAACAAAAATATTTCTGCAAAGACTGTGCTAGCTATGTCCACAGAATAATTCTAATTCTGAGCAGAATATTCTTAAGTGCCTTTACACCTACAAAGGTGAGGCTTTAGCATATGGTACAGGTGGAATAACACCGTGCCAATCCCATCCACAGTTCACGGAGGAGGGCCTGGTCAGTCACACTGGAGGCGTGCTAACGCACAATACAGAAATGTACAAAATGCATTGTAAACACTTGTGTTCAACAAAATGATAGCCCAATAACAAATGACGTTTTATTATTCAAGTGATCTTCTAATGTCAACACCGGCGCTAATAAAAATATAGAGTATGTTGAATCCGTCAATGGCAAAGCCACAGCTGTCCTTCCCTTGAAGGTGCCCACGTTTCACAGCCAGCCTTCCGTGGAGAAGCGCGGAGCCGCTGTTCTGTAGACTTGCCATCTCTTCCTGGTGAAGTCGGGGCGAGGCGCAGGCACCCCGAGCAGAGCACGGAGCGCACAGAGGGAGCCGCTGGGCCGCCAGACCCACCCCGTGCTCTGGGCGCGCTCCGCTCCCGCAGGATGCCCGGCTCTGGGCTCCCGCCTGCTTCCGGACGCAGCAGCCCGGGAACGGAGAAAAGCGCAGTTCACGTGCCGGCAGGTGTGAAGGAGCCACTTTCCACTCCGAGGGGATGTCTCCCTTTTCCTACCGCTCACAGCGTGAAGGAAACGAAACCCACTCTGCCTGTCACCCTGCTTTTTACAGGTTGGGACTGGGCTCTCCACACTGAGTGGTGAGGGATGCTGCTCTCTCTCCCTCTCCCTTTCCCTCTCCCCCCCCTCTCTCTCTCCCCCCCCCCTCTCTCCCTCTCTCTCTCCCTCTCTCTCCCTCTCTCTCTCCCTCTCTCTCTCCCCCTCTCTCTCTCTTTCTCTCTGTAGTCTGTTAGGAAGCTCAATGGGTTAGCACAGGGCAGGAACATGCAACCCTTTGAAAGCAACGACAACAAAAAGGACTTTTTTCAAAGAACATCTGAACCGGTAAGCGTTTGCTCTGTGTGCACACACCGTGGCTGGAGCCAAGGCTCCATCCAGGGCAGAGGCGTCCCATTCCGTAGCCCTGTGTGTGTGCCTGTGTGCAGGGAGGGCATGCTGTTCAGTCTCGTTACGACTCAACCTCTCTGAGACCCTTCCCAGGGGGCACCGTGCTGGCCCAGACCTTCAGTCTTCTTGCTGGGGCGATAACGCAAGTCCACCTGTCCATGCGTGAGAAAGTGACGTGGGGTCTCCGTTAGTAACCTAAGGCGGCATCTGTTCACACGGGTGCTTCTATTCGAGAGCAGTGTAAACGTGCGTCTAGATGTACAAATACGTCGATTATTCGTCTTTGTCTGGGAGGCTGAGCCCAAGTACGCGGGTTAGGAGGAGCCTGAGGCTGGGAAAATCCCAGGGGTCACGTACACGCAGATAGAGGCACACAAGAGAGCCGTGGCCGGTGTGTGAATGACCGTGTGCAGGGGCCCTGGGCTCGGCTCCCTGTCACATACACGTGACCTGCGTCACTCCGTCCTCCTGGTCCAGCAGCCCGTCGTCCAGGTCCCGCAGGAGGCCCAGCCCCGAGAGGGCGGGCGCCTGCATCCAGGGCTCCCTGGAAGGAGGGGGGATGCCCTCGGCCGGGGCGCCGTGCTCTGTGGGCTGGGACGTGGCCGTGTCCAGGCCGATGCTCCTGCTGCCGACTTTGTGCCTGTCTTCACCTTTTACGTGCCGGCTGGCCTTCCTCTGGAACACAGAGACAGGCAGCCGGGAGTTAGAGAGATGGCGCTTCCGGTCCCTCTGCCCTCGCGCCCCCGGCCCTCCGCCCCAATGCCCCTTCCCTGCTTCTCCTCAAGGCCCTGCTCATCTCAGGACCAGCTCAGCCCTTCACGGTCCCCAAGCCCCGGCCCTGCTCTCCGTCTCACACCCCTGGGTAGCTTCCAGGCACACTCTTCTCATCACTGGCACCTCGGTTGTCGACATGTCTGGGCCCCTAACGACACTTCAGAAGAGAGAACCCTGCTGAGATCACACCTCAGGGAGCACAGAAGGGTCGAGGTACATGGAAGGTTCCATTTTTCTTCTTGGTGCTAGTTGGGGTCTAAGAATAGAAAAAGTGTTCTCGTTGCCCAGCCAGGGTGGCTCAGTGGTTGAGCGCTGACCTATGAACCAGGAGGTCTTGGATCAATTCCCAGTCAGGGCACATGCCTGGGGTGTGGACTTGATCCCCAGTAGGGGACATGCAAGAGGCAGTTGATCAATGATTCTCTCTCCTCATTGGTGTTTCTCTCTCGCCCTCTCCTTCCTCTCTGAAATCAATAAAAATATATTAAAAAAAGAAAAAGAAAAGGTGCTCTAGTGGCCACCTCACACCCATTTCACTCAGGAATGGGCTGCACAGGAGAGTCACGGAGAGTTCAGGCCGAGTGGTGCCGTTCAGAATGTTCACTGCGAACCAGCGATGCTCTTGGTGCCCTTCAGAGGATTTCCTGAGGGCTGGGGATGTTCACCAATCAGAATGCTTGCTGTGGGCTGGGGATGTTCACCAATCAGAACGCTTGCTGCGGGCTGGGGCTGGGGGTGTTCACCAATCAGAATGCTTGCTGAGGGCTGGGGGTGTTCTTGGTGCCGTCAGAACAGAGGGGAGAACGTGGTCTCCGCCCAGGAGATGCAAGTCATAAGGGGTCTAAGTAAGAGGAAAGCTCAGAGAGAGCTGGTAGCCCTGCAGTGTGTGGCTCTTCAGATGCCTGATGGGATTTCCACCCAGGGCTTCCTTAGTACCGACACCCTGACATGGACTAGAATATGATCAGGTGCTCTTAGGCACAAAAAAACGAGACATAGGGAAATAAAAAAAAAGATAAAAGTTAAAAAGAAAACGAAGGGCTGGCCAGCATGGCTCAGTGGTTGAGTGTTGTTGACCTATGAACCAGGGGGGTCACAGTTTGATTCCCGGTCAGGCCACATGCCCGGGTTGTGGGCTTGATCCATAGCTGGGGCATGCCAGAGGCAGCTGACCAATGTTCTCTCTCATCATGGATGTTTCTATCTCTCTCTCCCTTCCTCTCTGAAATCACTAAAAATATTTAAAATAAAATAAATAAAAAGAAAACTAAAAGGGATACATTAAAAAACTATTTATTTATTTACTTTTTGAGAGAGAGAGCGGAAGGGAGAGGGCGAGAGGGAGAAACATTGATGTGAGAGAGAAACATCCACCAGTTGCCTCCTGTGTGTGCCCTGACCAGGACTCAATCCAGGACGGGAAAGACGCTCCAACCAACCGAGCCACACATTTAAAAAGCACAGCAATTTCCCAGTTTACAAAGAAGTTATTTGCTGAAAGTTCATCTATACGTTATTTGGGAGCGAGGATTACGTTTTCTTAAATGTAAGAGCTAAAATTATAAAATTCTTAGTAAAAAAAAACCCACACCAAACCCTGCAAGTCAGATGCCTAGGCTAGTCTTGCAAAAGTTGGCTCACCCGTAGGTCTGTTGAACTGTAGTGTGTAAACGACACCAGTATTTTCTACTGGTTTTCAAGGCAAATACATAAAGCAAACAGCTTTATTAAAGCGGACTTTGTGGGCTCCCATGGAATGTAACCGCTGTCTAGGGGACGGTTTGTGAAGACGGTTTGTGCTGGAGCCCTCGGGCAAGTTCAAGGGAATGATCCCACACTGGGCCGCTTCCCCATAGAAAGGCCCGGCTTCCTGGTCCCGAATCAGACGCAGTTGGGAGGTGCTGGCATTTCCCAGTGTCCCCCTCGACATCATCCAGTGCCAACACCAGAGGCCACTCCTCCTTTTCTTCTCACTCACAAATGGACTGAGTTGAATGCAGGGAGTGGAGCTGGCAGACTTACTCTTCCCCGGCACAGGGTTTGAGAATGGCCTGTTCTCCTGGCACGGGGACACCAGCCAGCCAGGAACCAGCCTTTGGGCTGCAGGCAGCGCCCCATGGGCCCTGCCAGACGGGGCTCCTTTCTCAGGCCTGGCTGCCGGCGCCCTTTCCCACGTGCATAAAGCGCCCATTCATCCCCAATGCCCTCCCAGCGCTGCATGAATGGAGACAAACGGGGGGGCCTTTCCTGCCTCCTCAGCACAGAGCCAGAGGTAACTTCTGCAATAATTCCTGATGGTGTCCCGCCAACAGAGGCCGGCTTCACACATCAATGCCAACGTCCTTAGTGGAGACGGGTACTGCCCAGAGCAATGCAATATATACTCCAGGCGATTCACTTTTAGGTAAGTATTAAGGAAACGGCCACCACGTGTGAATGTCAAGTATCTGAAGATGACAAACCCTTCCCATGGGAACTCTAAAAATGATGTCAGAGCACTTCCCTTTTCCCCCGTGACTCTTTTTTTAAAATTTTAAATATTTTTTATTGATTTCAGAGAGGAAGGGAGAGGGAGAGAGAGAGAGAAACATCAATGATGAGATAGAATCATTGACTGGCTGCCTCCTTCACACCCCCAACTGGGTAATGAGCCCACAACCTGGGCATGTGCCCTTGACCGGAATCGAACCTGGGACCCTTCAGTACGCAGGCTGACGCTCTATCCACTGAGCCACACCAGCCAGGGCTCCTGTGACTCTTTTAATAAGTACATCTTCCGCAGAGACAGTGCCTTCCCCCCTACCCCGCCCACTCCATGGGAAGCAATGGCTTTTCCAATCAATCCAACTGCAGGGCCTGAGGACTGAGCGTGCAGGAGTCTGCAGCCCGGCCGGCCTCGGAGAGCACCTCCTCGAACCCCTCACTCGACAAGAGGAAGGACCAAGGCCCGGAAAGAAGGCGGGGTTTGCCCAAGGTCGGGGAAGGGCTGGCCTCGAACTGGAGTCCCAGCGTTTCACCGTGTTCTTCCCACACTCATCTCACCCACACCTGCCAAACATACGAGGCTAGTTAACAGTCTGCGTGTTCCCAAATAAAAACGTCCAGGGATTTTACAAAATGCACGTTCGGTGTGGAAAACCTGGCAAAACCAGAGGAAAAAGCAAAACCCACCCACAACCCCGTCTTGCAGAGAAACCACTGTTAAAACGTGGTGTGTTTGACTGTTTTCTTCTCTAAAGAGCTATGTGTTTGCCTTGGCACACAGGTGTGCAGCTCACCTTTCCGCTGAGCACAATATTTCTTTTTTTATAACTTCTTTTTCTAATATATATATATTTATTTATTGTTGATTTCAGAGAGGACGGGAGAGGGAAAGAGAAGCATCAATGATGAGAGAGAATCATTGATTGGCTGCCTCCTGCACGCCCCCTACTGGGGATTCAGCCCACAACCTGGGCATGTGCCCTTGGCTGGAGTTGAACCCGGGACCCTTCAGACTGCGCTCTATCCACTGAGCATCCCAGCCAGGGCGCATGCGTAGGTCTACTACTGTCTCGGAAACATCTCTAAGACCTGGCGTGGAGGGAGAGGGTTACTGAGGGAGCTTGTTTATGCAGACTCATCAGTGCGGTCCCCAGGGATGGGTCACCTCTGGCGACCGTCTCCTCCTGGTCCTGGTGCAGGAGAGGGAGCCGCCCTCACAGGGACACGCTGCCGCCTGCCTGAGGACATGCACGCCTGCTCCTTGTCAGGAAGGAGGCGGTAGCGGTTCCTCCTCCGTCTGCTGCTGCTTGGTCACCTTCAGCTCAAAGTGATCCGGCTGCCAGTGGCCCGTTCTGAGTGGCCATCCCAGGCCCCTGGGGAACGGGCTCAGGGCGGGCAGCCTGCACTCGCATGCCTCGGGCGAGAAGACTATCTCCATATCAACACCACACTTCCCATTTGGCGTGAAACGAACGCCAGGATTAAACGCTCCAGTGTAACAGCCAGCCTATACAGCGCCACATTACTCACTTCTGGGGTCTGAGCCGCTGAATTCCACATAGCGGGTCTCTGAAGAAACACAACCTGCTTTGTAGCCAAATTCCCTTCGCTGCAACGTAAAACAACAGCATTAGTCTTTGTGGGTTCGTAATTCCTTTTTTTTCTTTTTTAACTGTAAGAGAACATTTACTTGGTTAATCACAGAGGTATAAAAAGTAATCCCTGAACAATAAATCTAACTAAATGAAAAAAAAAAAAAGTAATCCCTGGAAGATGAGTTTAGGAAACAAGTTACAGAGGTAAAGGAAGGGCCCTAGGAGCGTGGGAGTGAGGAAGCTCATGTAACCTGCCTGGGGCAGCGCGGGAGGGGAGCGGGAAGGGAGAGGCAGGGGCAGGTGTGCTCCTGGGAGCTCGGGCACTGGGTCCTCCATCCGAAGGGTTTAAGGCAGAGATATTAGGAGGTCCCAGGAGAGCTCAATAGAACATTCAGGCCCTGACCAGTTTGGCTCAGTGGATAGAGCGTCGGCCTGCAGACTCTTTGGTCCCAGGTTCGATTCCGGTCAAGGGCATGTACCTTGGTTGAGGCCACATAGGGAGGTGTGCAGGGGGCAACTGCTCCTTCTAATTCAGAATCGGGGCGAGCTCAAGAAACCTGTCCAAGAAGGATGTGGGCCCCAACTGGTGTGGCTTGGTGGATAGAGCATCGGCCTGCAGGCTGAAGGGTCCTGGGTTCGAGTCTGGTCAAGGGCACATGCCTGGGTTGTCGGCTCCAACCCCAGGGCAGGAGGCAGACGATTAATCAGTAATTCTCTACATTTCACACTTGGCTGGAATGTTCCTTTGTAAAACAAACAGTCCTTTGTAAAATAACCTCCCAGTCCAAAATAGTTAAGAAATCTATATTTATAAAAGGCTAATATGCAAATTGTCCGCTCGGGAGTTCGTCCAGGAGAGCGGGAGTTCTGTCGCTCATTATGACGTGTGCTGACCACCAGGGGGCGGCGCGGAACATGGTGGGCGACCAGTGGTGGCGGCAGGGAGCTGAGGGAGCCAGGGAAGGAGGAGGCAGGGAGGTGGGGAGGCCAGGCCTAGGGACCCTACTCTGCACAAATTTTGTGCACCAGGCCTCTAGCAGTTTTATGTAAGTTGCAGCTGGAACAGAGAAAAGAAATCCTTAAAACTGAATATGGGTCCAGCTGGTGTGGCTCAGTGGTGGATCGTCAATCCAGGAACCAAGAGGTTGACGGTTCGATTCCTGGTCAGGGCACATGCCTGGGTTGTGGGCTTGATCCCCAGTAGAAGGTATGCAGGAAGCAGCCGACGGATGATGATTCTCTCTCATCATTGATGTTTCTATCTCTCTATACCCCTCCCTCCTCTCTTTCTTTTCAATAGATTTCTTTATTGATTTCAGAGAGGAAGTGGGGAGGAGAGAGAGAGAGAAACATCAATGATGAGAGAGAATCATTGATTAGTTGCCTTCTGCACGCCCCCTACTGGGGATCGATCCCGCAACCCAGGCATGTGCCCTTGGCCGGAATCGAACCTGGGACCCTTCAGTCCTCAGGCCGACGCTCTATCCACTGAGCCAAGCCGGCTAGGGCTCTTCCTCTCTTTCTAAAAATCAATGGGAAAATATCCTGGGGTGAGGATTAAAAAAACAAAATGGAATATGGTCATTACAAAAGAAAATGTGAATGTTGAGAACTTGTAACCTCACATGCTAACATCACTGCTTTCACCTCCATGTCCCCTTCTAGTCCTTATCACATACGTGCTTCTGCGTGTCTGTAACCGTCGCATGTTTGCATTTCTGTGTTCTATGCTCTTCACGTGACACCCTTTCCTTGTTTGTGCACTTGATCAGATTCTTAGCAGCTGCGTAGTGACTCAAAGACTTCAGATACTGGAATGTACTCTCTTTCTTTATTATGGAAAAATTAGGTTGTGTCCAGTTTCCTGCTAATTATAAATAAGGCTGCCGTAGAAATAGGTCTCGTCTTCCTAGTCTTATGACTCAAGGAAATCTTGAAGTGAACTCTCAGAAGCGGGATTATTTGGTCAAGAATGTTTAATTAGAATTTTTGTTTGCATTGTCCAGTCTGCCCTTTAAGAAGAAGAGGCAAACTTGGGCCGCGTGTGAGGAACTTGACGTCGCTTTTCCGAGGGGCTGGAGCCGGAGCTAGTTTTCTCTCCAGATGCTCCTTTGTAGGAGCTACTCAGTATTCCCCTTAGCCACCTGCCCTCCTGGTGCAGTGCCCTTTGCCAGAGACTGCGTGGGGTTTGGGTCTCTCCGAAGTGTTTTCTGAGTCTCCATGGATTTAGGGGAAGGAGTCTGCAGCTGATGTTGCTCAGTTACGACTTTTATTATGCAAAAAACCAAAACCAAAACCAAAACCAAAACCTCACTATTGGCTCTTTTTTTCTAGAAAACAAATGCAACATTGAAGCTCTGGCCCCACACCACTGAGTGGCCCACACTTAGTGATTCTGTTGAATTTTGAGAAACAAGCAAATCTCCCACCGAAGTGGTCTTGGGAGACTTCCTTTTCTTCCTCCTCCTCCTCCTCTTCCTCTTCCCCTTGTCCTCCTCCTCCTCCTCCTCCTCCTTTAAAATCCTCACTCGAGGAGTGAGGTTATTTTTCACACACACACACACACACACACACACACACACACACACATCCAGTCTTGAATTTTTTGCATTTTCAGTTAGGAGAGGTCTTCAAGAATTCATTTACTTGTACTTCCTTTTTAATTATTTTTGCTTTGAGAGAGAGAGAGGAAGGTGGGTGCAGGGAGAGATGGACTTGTTCCGCTCATTTATGCATTCGTGGGTCTTCTCTTGCATGTGCCCTGACGGGGATCAAACCCACACCTTGCGTCGGCATCTGGGACGATGCTCTACCCACTGAGACACCCGGCCAGGGCTGTGCTCACTGGTCCTTGACTCACCCTCCTGGCTGCGTGTTGCTTCAGGTTGTCAGAGGGAGGAAGTGTCCCTGGCGTTCGTACTGCCACGTCCCACCTCTGCGTGCCTCGCGGGCATCACTAAGTGACACCGCCTTCCGGTCTCAGAGCCTTCGCTGCGGCCTCCGGGCGGCCACCGTGGGACCAGCGCAGCCGTGCGACGGAGGCCACTGCCCGCCCGCCCGCCCGCCGCCAGAACCTTCTCTCTGAACCTGCCTGGGAAGCTCTGCTCTCATAATGCGACACCACAGCCTTCGCAGAGCCACTCCCCTCCTCACCCACGGCCTTCACCACGTTCCCTGCCTTACTCTCAGCTCTGCTTCCTCTGGGAGCCTTTTCAGATCTTTTCCTTCCCTCCCCTCCCCTCCCCCATTAAACGTTCACACCTGAGATATGCTGTGTATCTGCTGTGCACCTGTGACCTTTGGAAGGCCCACAAGCCGCTAGCATGTCCAAGATTTTCCCACTCCAGCACAGCTGATGCTCACCCCTCGGGGCCCGGGCCCCTGTTATGTAGACCCCACTGCAGGACTCATGGTCTGTCTGTTCTGCATTCGTTATTGGTGGCTGTGTTTTCTCTCCAAGCAGGTGAGTTCCCGGAAGCCGGAGCCCGTCCCTGGAGCGGGTAAAACATTGCCTGTACACACCAGGCTCTCCGTAAACATTTGAGTGGAAGCGGAAAAGCGTGCTGTTTGCTAGTAACGAAGATGCAAGAGGGAGAATCAGGTTGAACGTAAGTGAGCTGGTTTCAGACGAAGGGCCCGTGGGCAGCTGCTTAGCCACGTGGGACATGGAACTGCTCTCCGGGAAGCTGTCCGCGAGGCTTCAGCATCCATTCGGCCAGAGGGAGCGGTGGACTGAATTTCTGATTAGGTCTGTGTCACCGTGTACATTCACGAATTGCCGCGGTTTAATGATTGCCACTTGGAAATGAGGTATGAAGCCAACATTAACTTGTTAAAAGCAAAAATCGTAAAGTTAAACTTTAGCTTGCCCCTTTGTGGCTGGCGGTGTGTGTGGTCATGAAAGGCTGTGCCCTGTGACCCTGCCCTGGTTCTCAGGCGTGTGTGGGGGAAAGCCACAAAGGGCGCCGCCACGCTCGGCTCCTCCAGCCCTCCCCCCCTGGGACAACGTCCCAACTTAAGCTCCGATGCGGAAGAGTGATTGCTGGCAGACAAAGGGGCTATTTTTAAAAAAGCGCGGCCTTATCAGAATGCTGCTGGCGGCCAGGTGACGCTGGGTGTCGGTCACAGGGATTACACAACGCTGCACAGAACTTCAATCAGGGAGGGAGGAGAGGGGCGTGAGAGGGCCAGCACGAACCCCAGCCTCCCCTCCCCGTGCACACGGCTGGCACTCAGGGTTAGGAGAGGGTCTCGGACACGCCAGGGCCTTCGCTGCTTCTGGGCCCAGGGGTCATGAGGCCCTGAGCCTTTCTTATAGGGCAGTGGGGTCTGACCTCACTTTCTCTCTTGTTGTTTATACCTTGTTCCTAAGGAGCAGAATTTTATATTCTCAGTGAAGTGTCACTGGATTCTAGCATTCTTTGTTTAAAAAAAAATTTTTTTTATTGATTTCAGAGAGGAAGAGAGAGAGAGAGAAACGTCAATGATGAGAGAGAATCATTGATCCACCACCTCCTGCACGCCCCACATTGGGGACCGAGTCCACCACCCGGGCATGTGCTCTGACCGGGAATCGAACTGTGACCTCCTGGTTTATAGGTCGCCCTCAACCACTAAGCCCCGCTGGCCGGGCCCTTTCTCTCTACTGTGAGGTTATAACTCAGTGCTTATGAAAGTGCACTGTAATCACCGTGGATTCTTGTTTAATTGCACGACCCTGCCCCCTCCCCACTGGTATTTGGGGAGAGGGGAGTGACTGTCGTTTTGAGGTAGCCACAGAGCGGGTACTCTGCCTCAACTTCCATTGTACTCCCGGGGTTACGTTCAGATCAGCAATATTAGCTCCTAGTTCGGCTAACTTGATCCTCTACCAGATTTGCCCTAAAGGGATTGTCAATTTTCATCTTGTTTTTTTTTTTGAAAAGAAAAGAATCATGCCCAGTTGTATAATTGCACAGCGATAACGATTAAGAAGGGATTCTGGTAAGTTCTCCGGGCGGACAACAATCATCTTGGAACAATGTAGTGATATCAGATGACCACACTGAGGTTTCCCTGGTAATCAGCTTTGACGGCCGGTGGTGTGATATTGCCGAGGATAGTGAAGTAACCCCTCACCTGGAAACCCGCTGAGACAATGCCTTCATGCAAGCTGGTAACGGGATCTACGTGAGTAATTAAAGAAAGAAGGAGCAAACACCTTATGAATAGACCATTCAGGTAGGGCTTACGTAAGAGAAGAGAAGGGGAAGGTGAAATTGTTTAAGACAACGATGGCACATGAGACAAAGGTACTTGAGGAAGAGCCTTTCACTGGTGTTTGCACAGACAGGTGGGCTCCCAGGAAAGATGATGACAGGGATCGGTCTTTCTGAGCATGCGTGTAAGTGTACATCTTCAGAGTGCCGTTAATCACCCCTGTTTCTTCTGCTGGCTGGTGAGCCTCAGTGCTGATTTCGTATAGCCTGAGCTACGCTACTGACGTTCGCTGAAATATCATGATGTAGGACAAGCTGGGTTATCATCCTTGCCCAGGGTTGCAACTTCATAGGGACTTTGGTTCTGCTAAAGAATTAGGTCCCGCCCTAGCCGGTTTGGCTCAGTGGGTAGAACGTCAGCCTGTGGACTGAAGGTCCTGGGTTTGATTCTGGTCAAGGGCACATGCCCGGGCTGTGGGCTCAATCCCCAGTAGGGGGCATGCAGAAGGCAGCTGATCAATGATTCTTCCTCATCATTAATGTTTCTATCTCTCCCTCTCCCTTCCTCCCTGAGATCAATAAAAATAAATAAATAAATAAAATAAAAAGAATTAGTGTCACAGAGCTTGTTCCTGGTGATACTGTGATTACAATGAGATGTGTTTAGTTCTGGCCCGAGAGATCAGTTGGATAGAGAGTCATCCCCTTACACCAAGGTTGTGGGTTTGATCCCCGGTCAGGGCACCAAAAAAAGAGAGATTCGTTAAGCTCAAAGCCTGGACCATTCTTCTAGTTTCAGAGACTAAACTCTTTCAGGCTCTATCATCCCACCCCGACCAGGTTGAACTGTATGTAGTATTTTTCTTTATGTAAAGTTGACATGGCCAACAGTCAGTACTGTCCGTGTGCCCCGAGGCAGCGAAGACCAGCACGTGACAGTCACGGGCCAGCGCGTGGGAACAAGAATCAAAAGGCAGAGGATAAACAGGTTTCCGCAATGATCTCCTCCATCAGATCCCAGCGAACCTTTACCTTCATCCTGTATTGTCTACCTTGCAGCCACTTACACAACACCAAGGAACAAAGTAGGGTTGTGTTGCAAAATGTTCCTGGCACACGAAGGAACAGTTGACCCTGGGGGTTCCAGTGTACCTTGTTGCACAAGGGCGATTATGGTTAAATACATTTCTCTCCTACCTTCTCTCCGGGTCAACGGCAGATTCCTGACTGGGGCTCTGCCAACTGGGGACACCGCCTTTGTACCTCTGTGCTACTTAAGGGTTCCATCTCACTTTGGCAGTCTATACGCTCTCTTACTTGTTTATTGTTTATAAGCTAATTTTGTTTTTTTACTGAATTTATTGGGGTGACTTTGGTTAGTAAAACCATACCGATTCAAGTGTACGATTCAATAAAACATCATCTGCACGCTGCATCGTGCACGCGGCACCCCAAATCAAGTCTCTTTCCTTCCCATTGATCCCCCCCTTGACTACTTCCGCCTCCCCCACCCCAGGTACCTCTGTGGCCACACTGTTACCCGTCACTGTGTTTTTGTTGTTGTTGAATCCCTTTACCTTTTTTCACCTTGCTCTGCCACCCCCTCCCCTCTCCGCTCTCTTATTTTAATACGACTATGGAACTCATGGACGAAAGTACTCCACAGCCCTTGACGAGGGACTGTATAATTCTACAGGATACATAGAGCTGACCTGGCCCAGCCGGAATGCAAGCCTCTGGTGAATGTACGGAATGTTCGCTGCCCCAGCTACGAGCTCCTTCAGGGCAGACTCTATAGGTAGCTTTCACATCTTTCCATTCACTGACTGACGCTTTGCTTTTGATTTTTGTGGAATCTATTGGGGTGACATTGGTTAATGAGATGATATAGATTTCAGGTCCACAATTCTACACCTCGTCATCTGGACACTGTATTGTGTGTTCACCACCCCAAGTCAAGTCCCCTTCCGTCACCATTCTCCCCGCTTGACAGCCCCTTCTACCTGCCACCACCCCCTGCCTCTGGCCTTCACCATGCTGTTGTCTGTGTCCATGAGTCTCTTTTTCCTCGGCTTAATCCCTTCCCTCATCTCACCCAGCCCCCAACCCCCGCCCCTCTGACAGCTGGCCGCGTGTTCCCTGTATCCCCCGAGTCTGTCTCCGCGTTGTCAGTTTACTTTGATCGCTAGATGCCACACCGAAGTGCACCTCTGGCCCTGGTCCCTCTCTGACTAGTCTAAGCCACCCAGGATCTGGTCATGTGAGGGATGTAAGCGTAACCAGCTCCTGTCTGTCCGCTGGGCGTGCTCCCAGGGACTCGGGTTGCTCGGTTTGAAGACAGAATCCTGAGAATTACCGCTCTACTGTGATTTGACAGGTACGTCACAGTGTCTGAAAAGATGGGAAATAACGCTCCGGGGGAGCTGTCACTCACACTTTGAGACGTTACCAACAGGTCTCTGAGAAGAAAAGCAGGTGAGTTGCTCTGATTCCTTCTAATCCCCCTTTCAAAGCTTGAGCTGCTTCACTCTGTATCCGCCCCTTTCCGTCTCCTCACCTGAGCAAGGGGTGGCTGTGTTATAAAGCCACGTCAATCAAATGCCTTTCAAGTGCGGGGGCCCTGGGGCACGGGTAAGCCGGGTAAGCCGCTAAGCTGGGAACACCAGAGACGCAGGAGGCTGGCTGAGACGGGAGGGAGTTGCCTCCCTCAGCTACAGGAGCTGATTGCAGGGCAGGACAGCCTAGCCAGGGGCAGTGCTGCCCCCGCAGGGAGCCACTGGCCAAGCAGGACAGCCCGCTGTCAGTCAGTCACGTTCTGGATGCCAAATAGGGCAGAGGGCACGCCTCCGAGTCCAGGACAGGAAAGCACTTTACACAGAGCACTTAACAGGTCTCTCTCTCGCTCTAAAAAAAAAAAAAGACTACAATTCATTTTTTCCTTCCCAGGAAAGGAAATAGGGAAAAGTGGCAAAAGGAGAAAAGGACAAGTTGGCATCAGTGAAGGGACGGCCTTTTGGTTCTAACATTCTACCGCAGGCACTTGTTTCAGTGGGAACAGCTAACAAGCCCATGCTCCAGGGGAAAACGAACCCATCACAGGGCAGGATGAATGGAGGCAGAACGCCGCCTCCTCCACGCCGGCCTCCGGGGTTCTGCAGTCCTAGCCCCAGCGGTGTGCTGGGGTGAGGGCAGCTTTGCACGGGCAGAGCAGGGGCCCCACAGCGTGGGCTGCGCTTCTCTGTCTGCAGATTTACGTCGACTCAGGGTTCACTCTGGGGAAGAACCCACCAGCACCCTGGGTAGGAAAAGGGGAGTGCGGCCTTCCTGTGGGGTGCCCAGGCCGCGCGGGGCTGGGAGGCAGGCTCCGGGTCCCCGCCCAGGTGAGCCGGCCTGAACTCGCCTGCCCTGGGGAAGGAGGCGGAGCCGCGGGCACACACCTGACAGGGGGTTAGATCTGCCCCTCTCCAAGGCCCTGAGATGGGATGAGAAGTCCAGGGGAGTGCCTTTGGCGGCATCACCTAGATTTCTTCAGTGGAGTTAGCCGCCCGGTGAACTCTAACTTAGAGCGAGAAGAGAGAGCGGGAGGAGACGGGGGCGTTACCTGTCATGTCTCAGGATAGGTGTGGGCAGCACGCTGGTCAGGAGCCACCCGAACTCGGCCAGCGTGTGCAGCAGGGGCGCGTAGTCCGTCTTGATCTCGCAGCCCTGCGCGACAACAAGAGCACAGGTCCGCGGCCGGACAGCCACCCAGAGGGTCAGGCGAGGGCGTGGGGGTTCTGATGGGTGCCCCCTCCAGCAAGTTCACTTTCGCTGGCGCCGGCTTCCTGGCTGCATGCTCTGCTTCCTGCTGCCTCGAACCCTGGCCCAGCGGAGACACTGGGGCGGGGGTGAGGGGTGTCAGGGCCTCCGGTTGCTCCCCAGAATCTGGGCTTTCCTGGGTCCATTCCCCGGGCCTGGTCTGGCCTCAAACACTAATGGGGGGTGGGAGTGGGAACCGGCGTTTGCAATAAGCTCCCAGGTGATTCGGATCCCAGTAATTTGCAGACCTGGCCTTCGGAAACAGGGCCCGGGGCCGAGGACCAGAGCGGAGAGCGTGAGCCCGGAGTGAAAGGTGAGAGGGGCTTGCAATTGGTTTTGATTTCTTTTGAGCTGAAAACCGGAATGGATTTTACTTGGCGCTTTACCTCGTCCCCCCGTCCTGTCCCCTTCTCTCACTGGGATTTCTGGCTTCCTTGAAACAGGGGCTATGTCTCCGCCCTTGGTGAGGCCAGCAAGACAAATGCCTCTACAAAAGAGCCTGCCAGAGAGGGCCGAGGGCGGAGGGCCAAGGGCTGCACACAGTGTACCTGAATCCGGCCTGTCCCCTCGGGCGGGCGGCCTGTCCCCTCGGGCGGCCTGTCCCCTCGGGCGGGCGGCCTGTCCCCTCGGTCGGGCGGCCTCTGATTCAAGGGCACCCGGCAGCCACGCCTCTCCGGGTTCGGAGGTTTGGCTGCTGAGAGGGAACACCCTTCGGACACCTTTGCCTTTGAGAGTTCACCAGGACAGACACCAAGGTCCATTGGTTGCTGGAGACAAACGCCAGCTATCGTGGGAATGAATTTGTTCCCATTCAACCAGGTGCGTGCATTGCGTAGGAGCCTCACGGCCAGGGGACTCTGTTTGGGTTCAGGGCCAGCCTTTGGGGATACACTGCCGTTCATGCACAGATCATTGTTTTGCTATCAGACAGCAGCTATCTTATCACGAGTTGGGCGGAGGGCCAAGCACTGCGCCCCCAGCGGAGAGAGGCGGGGAGGTTTGCTCCTGCGTTGAAGGCTGCACAGACAGCGGGAGGGGCTCACCGTTCCAGAGGTGAAGGTCGTTAACATAATATAAAGCTAGGCCTGCGGCGTGGCTCCGTGGTGGAGTGTCAAGCTGTGAACCAGGAGGTCACGGTTCGATTCCCGGGCAGGGCACGTGCCCAGGGTTGCGGGCTCGATCCCCAGTGTGGGCTGTGCAGGAGGCGGCCGATCCATGATTCTCTCTCATCGTGGATGTTTCTATCTCTCTCTCCCTCTCTCTCTGAGATCAGTAAGAATATAGTTAAAAGATAACAGGAAACTAAATATCAAAGCCAAGCCGGATTGTCAGCCAACGGCCGTTTACCTCGATAACAGTCCACTGCTCCACCACGATGGCGTCGTTTCCTGAGCGGCTGGACCCCGGCACCCCGGAGCCTTCTTCTTCGTAGATGAAGAACCCGTCCAGCGTTTTAGGCACGTGGTCCCCTGAGAGGAAGGGGATGCAGTTGAAAAGAGTTGCAAATATGAAGTGTTTCTTTTTAATACATTTTATTGATTTTTTACAGAGAGGAAGGGAGAGGGATAGAGAGTTAGAAACATCGATGAGAGAGAAACATCGATCAGCTGCGTCCTGCACACTCCCTACTGGGGATGTGCCCGCAACCAAGGTACATGCCCTTGACCGGAATTGAACCTGGGACCCTTCAGTCCGCAGGCCGACGCTCTATCCACTGAGCCACACCGGTTAGGGCCGAAGTGTTTCTTAAGAGCGTCCCAATCCTTAAATAACCCTCGCAGGAAGCAGAAAGGCCAACAGGTCCCTTAATAAACACTCTTTATGACTCCATCAGCAACACCCCCCTCCTCTCTGAAGGTTACATTTTTGTTGCCAAGGTCAAGACAGTGTTATACGTCAGCGAGTTAAAATCAAACTGTAAACACGAAAACGACAATAACCGAAACAAGATAAAAGAATACCCTCCATGGAGAGGCCAGTCGATTTCCTAAGCCCGAGGAGCCGCTGGAAAGAAACCGCACCTCGCGTTGCGGTCTCGGATCTGTACGCTGTCTGCCTGTTAGTTCTACTCTTGAGAGAAACATCATCAACACTATTAATCCTTGCCATAACCGGTTTGGCTCAGTGGATAGAGCATCAGCCTGCGGACTGAAAGGTCCCAGGTTCGATTCCGGTCAAGGGCATGTACCTTGGTTGCGGGCACATCCCCAGTAGCGGGTGTGCAGGACGCAGCTGATCGATGTTTCTCTCTCATTGATGTTTCTAACTCTCTATCCCTCTCCCTTCCTCTCTGTAAAAAATCAATAAAATATATTAAAAACAACAACAAACAAAACACTATTTATCCTTGACATGTACAGGTGGGATGGGAACACGAATGTGAGGCAAGATTACTTCAAAAATACAAACGTGGAACAATGCTTTATTTACTTCAATGATGCTTAAAAAAAAGAATGGTGACAGGAAGATCCTGAACAGAAATCATTGTCGAAGGGACGCCTGCTGGGCAGGAAGTTTCCAGGGAGAGCCCCACGGACCTTTTCTTGAATGGCTCACAGTGACCATCTGGCCAAAGCCGAACTGGCTTATGGGTGTTCTTTTGTCTCCAGCTTTGCAATCGGACACAGTTTTCCCACGGTCACGTGTGGGTTGAACCTTCTGGTTTTCATGTGGCCAATGTCACGTCCACGCTGGCCTGGCTGGCCGTTGTCCCAGGAGCACAGGCCTGCGAAGGTTTCAGTGCTCGGCTAAGCTTCAGTGCAAGCGAGGCAAGGGCACTTCCCATGCAATTTGGAGTTTCAGTTTCCCTGAACAGGCTTAGCCACCTCAAGAGGAAATCATTATGCCGTCATCTGCACATCACTGACAGTTCAGACCATCGCGAAGAGTTTAAGCTGTACTAGTTGGAAATGGTTTTCTGAGGACGGTAGATCCCCTATTTCCTTTTAAATGTACCTGACCATTGTCATGCCAAAGTGACCAGAAGAATCAAGTCTCTTTCTTTAAAAAAAAAAAAAAATTTTTTTATTGATTTCTGAGAGGAAGGGAGGAAAGAGAGAGAGAAACATCAATGATGAGAGAGAATCACTGATTGGCTGCCTCCTGCACACCCCCTACTGGAGATCAAGCCCACAACCCAGGCCTGTGCCCTTGACCAGAATCGAACCCAGGATCCTTCAGTCCCCAGGCCAACGCTCTATCCACTGAGCCATGCCGGCTAAGTCTCTTTCTGATTGTAAGGTCAGGGCATCACTAACCACCATAAACAATGGCTGAGTCCTAAGTCCTTTAGTTAGAATGGGCGTAGGCACTGAAAAAATGACGATGTATTTCGATACCAATGTAGGTATTTATGACCCGTCTCCGTGGGGGTTCTGTGACGTGAGAACCGCAGGTTTTTGTGGCTCTGCCTCTGTTTTCTTGTTCTGAGGACCGGGGTTCCCCGGAACTCGTACATTTCTTTTAGTTGGAGAGAGAGAACGGCGTCCAGGTGTGCCAAGACCCAGGGCGGCGCCCCCGGCCGAGCAGCTGTCTCCACTTGGGCCGTGCGCCCTGCGGTGTTACCATTTCCTCTGTGTGCCTGGTATGAGAAAGGTGCAAAGCATGGACCCACCGCTTCTCAGGAAAGCCCACAACGAACCTTTTCAAAGCCAAATGCCACCCGTGGCAAAGGCAAGTGTACCGATGAAGGCTGGTCTCCAGGCGCAGTCCTCCGTGAGTGCACACCTCACTTCCCAGTGTGTCCACGTGATGTAAGGAGACGGGTCCCCCTCTGCCCTCCTGAGGCGAGCGGCACCCTCGGGGGAGGGTCATCCGTGACCTCTGTTCGCCCCGCCACAGGCCACACCCCGCGGGGCCCCGGGCCCTGGATGGAGAAGCACACGCTTGAAGGGTTCCCAGGGAAGAGTTTACGTGTCTGGGCACGTTCTCTTCTGACACGTTCACTTCGGCTAGAGGTCGATGTCACCTCTAGGAGGTGCCTCAGTTTCCTCATCGGTAAAAGGGGAGCAAGCAGACCTAGCTCATAGCGCTGCTGTGGGAATGACCCGAGTTAGTAAGTGGGAACCGCTGAGAACAGTGCGGGCACATAGTAGGTACGCGCGTCAGCCCCCGTGGCATTGGCTGTGTAAGACTCTGCGCGGAGGGGCCGTGCTCACCGCTCCCACCCCACGGGCGCCATTCTCCCCAGCGACAGGCCTCCCCCAGCTCCTCTCCCCCGCCCCAGGTTCGTCCACGTTGGGCTCCCGAGCCCCCTCCCAGCCTTCCGGCTCCGTGGGTGGTTACAGCCTCCTGACACCTTCCACGCCGCTCTGCCTGTCACGCTCATCACCACACCCTGCGGGTCACATTACCGCACTTTGCTCCATTAGGAAAGTAAGTCTGTTTGTTTTGACACCGGTCCCTGCCGCATGCCCCGTGGCCGGCTCCGCGTGTCCTCGACATCGTGAGTCCAGGGCCTGGCACACACATGTATGTGAAGTGAGTAAATGCACGTGTCAGTGTCTTTACCCCACTCCTCGTTCGGACACACCCCCCCAGTTCCATGCGGGCATTTCCGCAGGTGAGATGGCACTGGCTACCAAGTGAGGGCCAGCAGACTTCACCCAGACGGAGCCGTAGCCTGCGGGTGCGGGTGGTGCTGAAGCTGGAGAGGCTGTGCTCTGAGGATCGTGGGGCTGGTGAAGTGAGTGTGTGTGAGGGTGTGTGTGAGCATGTGTGAATGTGTGAGTGTGTGTGAATGTGCATGAGTGTGTGTGTGTGAGAGTGTGTGAATGTGTGTGTGTGAATGTGTGTGTATGTGAATGTGTGTGATTGTGTGTGTGAATGTGTGTGAGTGTGTGTATGTGTGTGTGTGAATGTGTGTGTGTGAATGTGTGTGTATGTGAATGTGTGTGATTGTGTGTGTGAATGTGTATGTGAGTGTGAGTGTATGTGTGTGTGAATGTGCATGAGTGTGTGTGTGTGAATGTGTGTGATTGTGTGTGTGAATGTGTATGTGAGTGTGAGTGTATGTGTGTGTGAATGTGCATGAGTGTGTGTGTGTGAGAGCATGTGTGAATGTGTGTGTGAATGTGTGTGTGTGAATGTGTGTGTGTGAATGTGTGTGTATGTGAATGTGTGTGAATGTGTGTGTGAATGTGTGTGTGTGTGAATGTGTGTGTGTGAATGTGTGTGTGAATGTGTGTGAGTGTGTGTATGTGTGTGTGAATGTGTGTGTGTGAATGTGTGTGTATGTGAATGTGTGTGATTGTGTGTGTGAATGTGTATGTGAGTGTATGTGTGTGTGAATGTGCATGAGTGTGTGTATGTGTGTGTGTGAATGTGTGTGTATGTGAGTGTGATTGTGTGTGTGAATGTGTGTGAGTGTGCATGTGTGTGGATGTGTATGTATGTGAATGTGTGTGTGACTGTGTGTGACTGTGTGTGTGTGAGAATGTGAGTGAATGTGTGTATGTGTGTGTGAGCATGTGAGTGTGAATGTGTGAGCGTGTGAATGTGAGTGTGAGCATGTGTGTGAATGTGTGTGTGAGCGTGTGTGTGTGAATGTGTGTGTGAATGTATGTGTGTGTGTGAATGTGTGTGTGTGAGTGAATGTGTGTGTGTGAGTGTGTGTGAATGTGTGTATGAATGTGTGTGTGTGTGAATGTGTTAAGTGTGTGTGTGAATGTGTGTGTGTGTGTATGTGTGTGTGTGTGTGTGAGTGTGTGTGAATGTGTGTAAGTGTGTGTTTGAGTGTGAGTGTGAGTGTGTGTGTGGGACTAGCGGGCAAAGCTGCCCAAAGCTGCCGTCTCATCCCACGGCGTCTGGCCGCGGAGCCTCTATGCTCCAGAGGACCAAGAGTCTGTCTGTTGGTGCAGTGGTTGGCACTCCTGGGTCCATTTGGGGATGGTACCCCACTGGGGCGCCCCACGTGAGTGTGCGGTGGCCCAGCTGAGGATGCTGGCAGAGGTGCAGGGCCCGGGCAGTGGGAACCCTCGGCCGCAGGGATGGCAGAGGAGGGAGGGGGCTCTCCCGAGAAGAGGCTTGGAGGTCGGGGCGGGCTCGGAAGAGGACTGGCACACACCCATCAGCCTCCTACCGCCCTGCCCCTGGGGGAACCGTGTGAAGTTCCTGGTCCTCGCTGACTGGAGGAAGGGGCTTATGAAATGCCAGCTGTGGGGTGACATTTCCACTCCTGAGCAGGGTCTGCGTTGCACCTCACTCCTGTGGAGGGCTGGCTCCGGTGTCTTGGAAAAGGGTGGAAGGGACGATGGAAAGGTGCCTTGTCCCGGGGTTTCCCTGTCGCCCCAACAGAGCCACCAGGCCAGCCCTCCCTCCTGCCAGAGCCACACAGGCCCTGGTCCTTGGCCACCACCCCCTGCTGCCCCGGCAAGTCAGGGTGACACACCCAGGGCCTGGCGGGGGGAGGAGGGGCTGTGGTGGAAAATGTCCTGAGACGTTCCAGCTGCCAAGGAGAGAGCCCCCCACCCCCTTCCCACCCCCCGGACCCAGGATCTCTAAATAGCCTCGGAGCTCTCAGATCTAAAGCCCGCCCCAGCCTCTAACTGGCAACGGCTGTGGCTCATTTTATCTTCATGGGCAAGTGGCTGAAGGAGACGTGAAAGGAGTCTTTTTCGTTCCTCCTGCAGCCGGTAGTCACAACCCCGAATTTGAAACGGCTCCAACTTAGACTCTTTGGAGGGAAAGAGAAGGGAGAGGCAGGGGGAGAGGGGGAGGGAGGGAGGGAGAGAAATGTGAAGCATGACCGCCCCCAAATAGGAGGTCCGCGCTAAGAGCACTGTGACGGCACAGAACCAGCGCGGGAAAGGAAATTAGCCTCAGACCGTGAACTCCGAGGGCGGCCGGGGTCGGGGTGGGGGTCCCTGCGCACGTACTGTAGCTTATGGAATTCTCACACCATCAAGTGGGAGCATTTGTTAAGTTTCAATGGAATTGATTCAAGTACAGTTGATATACAATCTTATACACGTTATATTGGCTTCGGGTGTGCAACATAGCGATTGGACATGTTTATGTCTCACGGTGTGATCGGCCCCCAATTCCAGTGACCATCTGTCCCCCTGCCTTCTGGCAGCCTTCCCGCTGGTCTCTGTTTCTCGGAGTTAAAGGAGGACTATTTTTATCCCCCTTTGAGGAAACGGCGCTCTGTGAGCTCAACTAACTAGTTCAGATGCCACAGCTAATAAATAAGGAGTGAGCATGGCACAGCTGCTAAGGAGAGAAGATGGGATTTACACCTGGCCTGTCCGATCTGAAAGCCCATGCTCTTCCTATTAGGTCAACTTGGAAGCCGCTTCCAAGAACCAAAAACCACCAAAACATCTTCCCTGCACGGCCGCATTTCTGGGCGCCGCCGTGGGCTCGGGCCTTCGTCTCGGCTGCTGGTTAGAGGGCTCCTCTGGAACATACGACTCTTGCTAATCCAAAATATTCATCCCAAATCTCTAGTTGTATTAGTGAAGTTATCACTACACTGACTTAATGATAATAAGGTATACGGAGATCTCATCTTACTTCCTTCTTCCTTCTTTTCTCTAACCTCATGGAGTTAGGGTCCCCAATTATTCTGTTTTTTGTTTTAAAAAAATGTTTTTATTGATTTGAGAGAGAGAGGAAGGAAGAGAGAGAGAGAGAGAGAGAGAGAGAGAGAGAGAGAGAGAGAGAGAGAGAGAGAGAGAAAAACATTGGTGAGAGAGAAACGTCAGCATTGATCGGCTGCCTCCTGCACACCTCCCTGCTGGGGATCGAGTTCACTACCCGGGCATGTGTCCTGACCAGGAATCGAACCGTGACCTCCTGGTGCAGGGTCGACACTCAACCACTGAGCCACATGGGTCGGGCCCTCTTCTGGTTTTCCTGGCCTCCATCCTTCCATGTTTCCGGCTTCCTTCATATCTATTTTTCTTTTCTTTTAGCTCTCATCTCTTTAAAAACACTTTCCCTAGAAAGTCATTTTGGGACTTTTGTTTGTTTCGTTGTTGTTTCTGTGATGTAGATGGATGATTACAGGTTCCTTTGTAACTAAAAGAGGAAGGCTAGAGACAGGTGAAAGATGGGGGAAGGCAGAAATGAACATAAGATCAATATCATTTTCTGAAGCCAAAGTTACTTTTCAAGACAAAGTGTGGAAAGAATCAGGTAGGTAGTGTCCAAAATTGGGATAGTGTCATCATTTGGATAGTAATTCTCAAATGCCATCGTAAGCCCCGATTGGGTTGTTGGAGTACATTGCACTTGGAAGGTCCTGCTAGTCCATCACGCAATGGTCTGTCTAGTCCGGACAGTTACAGTCCAACAGAAAAGGTCGCGTTAAATTCTACCACCAGGATGGCTAAGCTTTCTCATGGAAGCTACAGAGCTGAGTGAGGACTGGAATCTATTTCCTCAGGAACAGAGTCTGTCCTTTCAGCCACAGAACTTGAGAGGCAAGCACGTTTCCACCCACTCGAACGTCAGGTCAATTTTTAAAGATACGAACATATCATAATTGAAAACGTACCTTTAGGTGTTTCCCAGCATACAAAGGCGTCAATTAAAGACAAGCCTTGCTTATAATAGAATGTCGTTAACTCCAGCCAATCGGCATCAAGTGTGCTAATGACGGGTCCTTTCCTCGTGACTTTCATGGACAGGACGCCCTCCTGGTAGGTCCAGCCGGTGGATTCATCATCAAACACGTTGAAGACTATATACAACTTGTTATCTGAGGATAGGCCTTTAGAAGGAAGAAAGAGGGAAGAGCTATAGTTTCATTGAAAAGATTCTGAAAATGTTTTTTTTTTTTATTAATCACGAGCTATTTCAAGCACAGAACAAGCATAGAGAATAACAAAACTACCTACCAGTCACCTTTTTCAAATCCTAACCATGTTTCAAATGAAGCCATGCTTGCTTCAGACTTTTTTTAAGGAGTTGAGAAACGGATATAGTTGAGGCTCACTACATAATCTTCTCTTATCCTATTCTCCAGAAATAGCTACTATAATGAACTTGGTGTTTATCACTCTTATGCAAGCTTTTATTCTTTTAATATAGATTTATATATCCACAGATGAAATGTTTTACAGTTAAAAAACTTCTAAAAAATGGCATCATACTATACATGCCAATCTTTAAATTGATTTTCTTGTTCAATATTATGCTTTTGAAGTATAGTTAACACTCTATAGATCTTAGTCATTTAGTTTACATAGTATTCCAGTCTACTATTCTCTATTGATGGATATATACATTGCTTCCAAATTTTTGTTACTACAATGATTACTCATGTCTCCTTGGACATGTGTGAGTGCCACCCTAGAACACATACTTAGACATGGAATTGCTGGGTCATGTCTTATTCTTTACCGTAAGTTGGCAAATTCTTAATTTGGGGGGCTGAGGGACCCACATCCGTGATTGTGTTTTAGAAAGTCTAACGCCACTTGCGGTACAGACACAAGTACTTCGTATGCATGTTGCGTGCATTTTTCTGGGTTGAGTCTCCTGACTTTCACCAGATTCTCTAAGAGGTCTTTTGTAGGTCCCTGCTCCCCCCAACCCCTCTCAGTGGTTCTAAGAACCCCTGCCTCAGAAAGTTATTAGGAACGATATGATTGAAAAACAAGCTATTCAGAAAGTGGAATCTAATGCGGACACACATTAAGTAGGTAGCCTATTGGGTTTAGAACTTAAAGAACTGGAACCAGACTCTAATCAAGGTGATTGGGCACCAGCAGCGGAAGGCAGCAGTGCGGGGAGCAAGCAGCATTCTGACCACAGCCCCACCGCGCGGTCCCTCTTACACACCTAAGTGTTTTACACGGCAGGAAGGGAGGAAGCCAGCATGGGTGGTGGTGAGCTAGGGACCCGGCGGGAAAGGGCAGGGTGGTGGTGGGGGATGGGTGAGAGGGTGAGTTGGGAAATGCTCCTGGTTTTTTAAAGGAGATTGTGCTGACCGGGGTCCAATGGGCCTTCGTCAGGTACAGGATTTCAGCCCGTCTCAGACGCCCCCCAGGGCGCTCCCGTCACCCCTCTAGCAGCCGCAGCACCAGCACTGCTGAAGGGTCACGTCACAGCAGCCACCTCAGTGCAGAGCTTGGACAGCCAGGCCCTGGGCTCAGTGCCGGCAGACGTCTCTTGGTTACTTCTCACAGCCCCCTTTCCATAGGGGGGCAGTCCTCTTCTTATTCCAGCAGTTAAGCATATCCCTAAGTCTAAGGTTATTCACAGTCTTTGGTTTCCTTTCACAGTGCTTTTTTTTTGTTTTGTTAAATATTTTTCCATTGATCTTTTAGAGAGAGTGGAAGAGAGAGGGAAAGACAGAGAGAAAAATCGACGTGAGAGAAACACATCGATTGGTCGCCTCCTGCACGCGCCGACCAGGGCCCGGGCCGGGCAGGAGCCTGCAACCGAGGTACGTGCCCTTGACCGGAATCGAACCTGGGACCCTTCGGTCCGCAGGCCGACGCTCTATCCGCTGAGCCACACCGGCCAGGGCTCTAAGAGTGCTTTTTAAAACCATGCCTGGCACGGTCTCAGACAACGCCAAACAGCCCAAAAGCATGAGTAAAAATACTCTCAGTTTCTCCAAAAGACTTGCCAGTTGGCTGAGAACAATAAAAGGACCGTTTAAAGATATTTTAGGGTGCGGGCACTGTTGTCACCTTGTTTCACCATGACGTGCCAATTTCATATTCTCCGTGATGATCAGAGGAGGGAATGAACTTCACGGGCGAACACCATCCCCTCCATGGGACAGGCAACCGATCGAGGTGTCTCTCACATCAATGTTTCTCTCTCAAAAAAATCAATGGGAAAAATATCCGTAGGTGAGAAGTAACAACAAAAACCAACAACTTGTTTTGCTGGGTTTAGCCTCACAGCGGTTGTCCCTACTCATCTTGTCCATTACCTTCTCCCTTGGCTGTGGTGGAGGCCCTGGGGCTGCCGTGTGGCTCCCGTGGGCATGGCCCGCTGTCCGGGTGGAGCTCTCCCTCCGCCCCACTCTCCCAGGGCTGCCCGCCGCCGCAGGGGCCTTCGCTCCAGCTTCTCCCGTTCTCCTCCGAGGAGTGGCGCCCCGGCGGGGGGGGCTCTCCGTCTCCGTGGAGGTCGGTCCCGTTGCAGAACGGCGCAGAATGCTGGGCGAGGAGTCCCACAAACCTCCTTCCTCGCTTAGAAGCTTCATTGACCTGAGGTTTCCAAAGAGACGGTGGAACAACATAGGAATTTTCATGTCAAATGATTGCCAACTAACCTTTAAGCGCGTTAAGGAAATCCATTAGAACAAGGAACCTGCTGGTGACTAAAGACTGACTCATTAACAAACCAGCAACCTGTGACAGAGCACTGCTGACCATGCCACACTATTAACGCGACTTCCTCCAACAGTTCGGACAATTTTGGAAGAACGAAAGCAGGAGTCCTGTTTTTCTTCAAAAGGTTTCTATTTGGGAAGAACTAGTAATTCTACAGCATGATTTCTGCAGACCTGTTAACCAATGGTCTCTCTAGTTGAGGCAAAATTAAAAACTGTTCCAAGAAATCCTCAGAAAATAACATTACCAAACACATCCTAATGAATACAAAAGACATTAATTAAAAAGCAAAAAGATATGCAGTCGTTCAAAAATAACATTTGACAATTCATGGTTTGATGTGGGTAAAGAAAAATGCTAACAGGCAGATCCTTGACAGATGTGTGTGCATAATGCATGGACCCAACCCACGCGCCCCGTCCGAGGAAGCCTTCTGACTGCTCGTGCCCTGATGCCACGGTCGCCTGCCTGGGCCAGGTAACGCGATTGGCTTCCTCTGTCGGGGAAAGAATGGGCCAGACGCCCACGGCATGACCCCAGTGGCACATTCCAGACACCGAGTGGCCTTTTCAGAGCACTTCTCCTTCCTCTGCCTGCACTTCATTTCTCTGTTCCTTCTGTGCCCACGTCTCCCCCGAACCCCCAGGGTGTGCAACGGGCAATTACGTTGAGGGCAGGATGAGTCTTATCATCTTCGTATTGGAATGTTTTGTACCTATAGGTGCCCTATAAGTACTTGTTAGAGAAGTTAAAGAAAGAGCAACGTCTTTTATGTGGTCACTGGTTTAAACATTTACATGAACGGTTTTACTTTTTTATGTATAGACGAGTAGCCCTGCGCACAAATCCATGCGCCAGTAGCTCTCTGCGGGGCCCGGCTGCTTGGCGCCCACTGCCCAGAGGCTCTCCGCGGCCCAGAGGCCCATCTGCGGGCGGGCGCGGAACGCTTGCCTCGTCGCCGCAGCGATGAAGCAAGCATCCCGCCAGGCCGCTCATGCTGCCCGCTCTCAGCAGCCACCCCCCAGGGACTGGGAGACTCCGGCGGGGCTGAGAGGACTGGGCGCCGACATCTTGTGGCTATGGGCACCACCATCTTTGTGATGGAGTGATGGTTAATTTGCATATTACCCTTTTATTAGATAGGATTTATTGATTTCAGAGAGGAAGGCAGAGGGAGACAGAGACAGAAACATCAATGATGAGAGGGAATCATTGATTGGCTGCCTCCTGCGCGCCCCCTACTGAGGCTTGCGGGCACGTGCCCTTGACTGGAATCCAACTGGGGACCTTCAGTCCGCAGGCCGACGCTCAATCCACTGAGCCTAACCAGCGAGGGCTACATGCATGGTTTTACATGTTACCTGGGAGGGGAATGGTAAGTCATGATGTCATGACGGAGGTTGCAACAGTGAATGTCTAGAGTCAGAAACGAAATGGCAGGAAGAAGGGGGCTGACTCAGAGGGCAGTGTCCATTAGAGGGGGCGCCTGTCCTGTCGCTCCGCTGAAGAGGAGAAGACGGCGGAGCAGGACGTGTGGGTGTGCGAGCTGGGACAAAGGACTATGCGGACACAACGCCATTGACTTAGTCCTCTAAGTTAGCACCGACGGGTAACAGTGCTCGAAGCCTAAACATCATCACAAGCTGTCTTTACAGCAGGTGCCCGGAGCGGAGAGCGAGGCTCCTGAGGGGAAACGATCCTTCACCGCCAGTGCGTTCTCTAGTCTTACACGTTGATTTGGGTGAAAAAGTGAAGAAACCTTTTTTTTTAAAAAAGAAAATATTTTATTGATTTTTTACAGAGAGAAAAGGAGAGGGATAGAGAGTTAGAAACATCGATGAGAGAGAAATATTGATCACCTGCCTCCTGCACACCCCCTACTGGGGAAGTGCCCACAAACCAACGTACATGCCCTTGGCCGGAATCGAACCTGGGACACGTCCACAGACTGACGCTCTATCCACTGAGCCAAACCGGTTAGGGCAAGAAACCTTTTTTTTATTATTAGAAAGTTTCATCTGGAAAAGTCTGGTAATAGATAGACTCTGTTAATTGTTGTGTTTTTTTTTCCATTTTTTAAGTTGGAAGATTGATATTTTCCAATGTTATTTTTATTTAAAAATCCTGGGCAAAAACACTTGGGAACCTACTTTTAAAAACAGAGCAAACATTGATATAATGTTAAAATGACTTAAAATCTAGCTGTTCAACAACCAACTCTTTATACAACTCTTTATAGGCCTGGCGTTCATCCATTGCTCCCGCGCGTACATGGGCGATGCTCAATGTCCCATGCGTGTTTCCTGAAGCGTCTCTCTTTCTGAAATGACCCGTGACTCTAATTGCTGGAATAACAGTACTTTCCTGTTTAAGTGGGTCTTGAACTGTCTCCAGGAAGTCAGATGCAAAACAAGAGCTCTGACGGTGATCCATTAAGACTAAATTAGTCGTTACACTTTTGTTTTCAAAAGAAATGTTCTGGAGTGGATTTATCCCCAGACAAGAAAAGTTCCCGGAATAGTAGTAGTAAACAGTATGTGTACGTTGTTTAGAAAAGCCTAGTCTCCAAGCCTGTTCCTGGAAAGCCTTACTGATTGCCGGTGACTTTACCCAGAAGTGGGGACAGCAGCGGTGGCTGTAACACAGCCACAGCTGCTCATGCACACACAGTCACTGGCCGCCTAGGAACAGGCATAGGGACTGTGAGCAAGTCCCGCCGTTTCTTCCTTGAAAGGACATGTCTTAGTTTCTTGATTCTATTCATTTAAATAAACGCTAAAATCGTCCAAGTATGCCAAGGCAACACCAAAGAAAACTCCAGAGTAACACCCCATCCGTTTAGAATACTTGTAAGTTTTTTTTCTTGATTTTAATCAGCTTACATGGTGTTTCATTTTTAAGGTTTCAATTAGGCTACACTGTGTGACAGTCAATAGAGTTGCATGCTCAGTAACTATAAATATTCCATTGTATTGATGGGCCACTGCCTCCTTCTCAGTTTGCCAGTTATTGAGAATGGGGCCTCTTTTTCGCTCTTTGTTAAAATATGTTTGTATGGAAAGGACTGTTCCCCTTCTCCATGAATCTCTTGGAATAGATTCCTACGGAGGAAATTATTGAGTCACAAACTAAAACAGGATTTATAATTTTTATTACCAAACGAATATTCAGGAACACCGTACTAAGTTATTACAATGCCAGTTGCAATATATGGGTTTTTCTTAAAGCTCACCCAACACTGGAGTTCATACTGTCAGTGTAACTCCTCAGCGAGTCCTGGTGCGGCCGTTATTCTCAGCTTTTACATTTATACTAAAAATGATGGGTCAGGCTCAGTGGATGGAGCGTCGGCCTGCGGACTGAAGGGTCCCAGTCAACTCCGGTCAAGAGCATGTACCTTGGTTGCGGGCACATCCCCAGTAGGGGGTGTGCAGGAGGCAGCTGATCGATGTTTCTCTCTCACTGATGTTTTTAACTCTCTCTCCCTTCCTCTCTGTAAAAAATCAATAACATATATTTAAAAAAAAGATCGGTCAGGCTGACCCCTTGGCCAAATGCCTCTTCGTGACTGTTTGCTTCTGTAGCCACTGTTGATGGATTCTGTGTGTCCATTCAGGACTGGACACCGCCCGGATGCATTTTATTCCCTTCATACTGATCTGCAACAGGTTCCCAGAGGACACTTGTTGCAGAGTTCATCTGGATTCTTTAGTTTTAAGCTTAGTTTTCCTGGCATTCACTATATCCATATAGAAACTCCAAGTCCTCAGTCTATTTCTAATTGGCTACGTCTACTCTTTCATGTCCTTTCAGATTGTTCATACTTAAAAATGACCTCTTTATCTCATTGGAAACGTGCGGCATGTCTTGCCTACAGAAGAGTTACCCACGGTCCCTGTGGCACTTACTAAGTAATGGTTGCTCCCCTTTTATTTCTTCAGGTTTGTTATGAAACTTCTATGTGTATAAGTTTATTTCTGGCATTTCCCTTCTGTTTCATTGGCCTCTATGTCTGTTTTTATACAGAAAAAAGTATAATACGTTTTTTAACTCTGCACAATTTGGTATATGTGCTTCAATATGTTTTACATTCTGGTAGAATAAGTCACCTATTATTCCCCGGTTCTTTTTCAGACAAGAAAGGAAATTGATGGAGAAGAAATGCCAATGATTTCTCAATATCCCATGAAAACAATGTATACATTTAGTACCTTTTCTATCAGTTCTTTTGCTACGTCGTTTGCTTGCGTCTCATACGTTAGAGGACATTCCTCAATCACCAGCCGTGGGCGTCTCTGTCCGCTGGGTGCTGCTGAGAGCTTCGGGCTGCAACAGAGAATAGTTCAGGGTCGGACGCTGGAAGCCGACTGCTGAGTTTAAGCTGATTTGCTCACGTGAAAATGCATGAGCAACAAGTAAGGTCAAAGCAATCATTTCTTTGTTTTGTCATTTCAAGCCTAACAGTTGTCCTCTTGGGCAAAAATACCAGAAAAACACCGTCACTTTTATTCATTCAAATTTCAATTTAAATCTCTTAAATTAACTTCCCCAAACACAGTCACTTTATTCATTTAAATTTCCTTAATTTAAATCTCTGTTATAGTAATTTCCAATTTAATATAGCAGAACAATTTCATGTCTGTTGTTTTAACAAACGTTCTGAGAAGTGATTTTGGGTGACTAGTATACTTCGTTATGGTACAAAAGCAAAGTGAAAACCTTATTCAAATGCAGATCAATATTGTCCCTTTTTTTTTTCTTCTTCTTCTCTGAGTTTTAACCTTTACTTAGCCCTCGCCTTGTCAGGGCAATACTGAGTCTATTTTAAGCGATGCTAAACGAGAAAAAATACTGTATACGTGGTTAGTAAGGTTTGTAAGTAGGAAATGTGCTCCTACTGTGTGACAAGTGGCGTGTTTATTTGGGAATGCCCGACGAGGCTGCTGCCTATATGCACCCCCTCGGACACGGAGCAGTGGGCAGTTACTCAGGCAGGACAGTGTCCCTTCAAAGCACACCTAGCCCTGACCGGTTTGGCTCAGTGGACAGAGTGTCAGCCTGCGGACTCAAGGGTCCCAGGTTCGATTCCGGTCAAGGCCATGTACCTGGGCACATCCCTGGTAGGAGGTGTGCAGGAGGCAGCTGATCGATGTTTCTCTCATCGATGTTTCTAACTCCCTATCTCTCTCCCTTCCTCTCTGTAAAAACTCAATAAAATATATTTTTTTTAAAAAAAGCACACCTAGAACATTTTTAAAATGTTCACTTTCTTCCATTTTCCTGTTTTCCCTCTTTTCTTCTTGTTTCATTTTTTCTTCTCTGCTTAGCCCTTCCATAGTAAAGGAGGTGGATCATTAGCCTGTTACCAGGAAGAGAAAACACAGGGTTTACCTTGGTCTCTGAGACGGGTTTGACATAGTTGGAGAGCGGCTTACAAAAATGAAATGGGAATCAAAGAAAACGGGTCTGCTTGTTGTCACCACCGGAAGGAGCAACAGTCTTTGAAAACTTTCAGACTTACAAGCTAGTCTGGCAAACAATGGTTGTAGTATTGTTTGGGAAAGTAACTATTTCAAAAGTTCAAAAAATAAACTAAAATAAATGGCTTTTACCTCCTATTTTTAATTTTTTTTTAAAAAAAGCTGACAAGCCCAGCTGGTGTGGCTCAGTGGTTGAGTGCTGACCTATGAACCAGAATTCCTGTTCAGGGCACATGCCTGGGTCTCGGGCTCGATCCCCAGTGTGGGGCGTGTAGGAGGCAGCTGATCAATGATTCTCTCGCATCACTGATGTTTTCTCTCTCCCCTCCCTTCCTCTCTGAAATCAATACTACATATATATCTATATATCTATATATATCTACATATCTATATCTCTATATCTCTATATATCTCTATATCTATATATATCTCTATATCTATATATCTCTCTATATCTATATATATCTTTATATCTATATATATCTCTATATCTCTATATATCTCTATATCTCTATATATCTCTATATCTCTCTATACCTATATATCTCTATATCTATATATATCTATATATCTATATATACCTCTATATATCTCTATATCTCTATATCTATATATCTCTATATATCTATATATATCTCTATATCTCTATATATCTATATGTCTCTATATCTATATATATCTCTATATCTATATATATCTCTATATCTATATATATCTCTATATCTCTATATCTCTATATATCTCTATATCTCTATATATCTCTTTATATCCATATATATATCTGATAAGAGCTCTATCCCGTTTGTAAGAACGTGGCATGTAGGCCTTTGGGAAGTAACGGTGTGAAAAGGTGGAGACGGTGTCTGTGCCCCTGTGATAGAACACCCCAGGGCACTTAAAAACGCCCCGAGAGGGCGGACCCCGGTCCAGGCAGCGCGCTCAGCCCCGGGGGGCTGGGAGCTGCGCTACGCGGTGAGCTTCCCCGTGCGTCTCCAGGCTGCTTCCCTTCCCTTTGTCTGGGCTTCCTCACCTGGGACCGGTTTGTCTGCAGGCTCTAGACCCGGGGAGGCCTTGTAAGGGAGGAAATGTAAGCTTCCTTCCCCACCCGGGTTAACCACCGGAAATGTGCCTGAAACCCAAGCCCCATGCTGATCCTTCATTTCCATCACGTTGCTCAGACTTTCTGCTCTTTTAGCCAAAGAAAACTGCCCGTTAGCAGCTGCTTAGGGCGACCGCTTCCATGGGCAGCAGGCTCACCTTAACTTCAGGCGCCACAGCACCACCCTGTACAGATGGCTGGCGGGCAGGTGTCCCCGCTGGCGCACAGGCTGTAGGACAGGGTGAATCGCCCCAACAACGTAGCCTTTAAGATAGTACTCTTCCACTTTTGTTACTATATCTGGGATGGAATTGATCTTGATGACTTCCGGGTTTGGTGACGCTGAAATATCAAACGCAAAGAGAAGTTTGCACACACATAAAAGAGAATCATATATTATTTCTATCTATGTGTGATGATACTAATAATGAGTAGGAAACATATATTTTCTAAATTTATTTCAGAAAAAAGCAACAGTAACTTTACGAGCTGGTAGACATAGAATTATTACTACTATGTCTTTTTTTGTTGTTAATCCTCACCGGAGGCTATTTTTCCCATTGATTTTTAGGGATTGGAGTTGGGGGGGAGAGAGAGAGAGAGAGAGAGAAACACCAATGTGAGAGAGACATCTTGATTGGTTGCCTCCCACATGCAACCAAGGATGAAGCCTGCAACCAAGGTACATGCCCTTGACTAGGGATCGAACCTGAGACCCTTCGGTCCGCAGGCCGATGCTCTATCCGCTGAGAAACAGGGCATCAGTATGTCTTCAAGTAAAGATCTAATGCCTTAGCTGCTGTTGTTTTTTTTCCAATTAAGCAACTTTATTTCTTAGGATTTCATTGGGCGATATTTCCCTGAATAGATATTAAAGACATATACACAAGAAAAACAATACTAAGTTGAAGAGCCAACTGTTTGTATGATTCTGAACAAGATGAGACGCGTAATTCTTAAGAATAAAATTCATACAAATCTAAAATTAAGAATGGGAGAAAGAGTATTTGTTAAGCAAGAGTTGTCATTTCCAATTACACTTCTAAAGCACCGTGCTCACTTTGTTTTTTCATCTTCACCTGAGGGATATGTTTTTATTGATTTTACAGAGAGGAGCCAGAGAAAGAGAGAGAAAGAGAGAGAGAGAGAGCGAGAGCGAGCATTTGCCTCCCATACGTGCCCTGACTGGGGAAGGAGCCCAAAATCTGGGCACGCGCCCTGACCAGGAATCGAACCCGCAACCTTCCAGTGTATGATGCGCCAACCGACTGGGCCCCCTGGCCAGGGCTAAACCACCGTGTTTTGTTTTTTCCGGGAAGCTAAAAATACGGTTTCTTCCGGCACCGATATCAATGGTTGAGTATAGGAATGGAAAAAGTAAAGGAATCCAGAAGTTCTTTTCAACAAGTGAGAATTGTAAATGCACGGGAAATTCACAAGTGAAACTGAAGTGCCCCCGCAGCCCCCTCGGAGGCGGGAAAGACCTGTAGGAGCTGCACCACAGTGCCGTCTGCACGTAGTCAGTCCCAGGAAAGGCTGTGTCTCCGGGACCACGTTCTCGCCTTGCAGCAGTATTAACCCACAGAACAGCTCTCTGTGACGATAGTTCCCATTATCTGGAGAGCAACCGGGAACTAGTATCCAGAAGCAGACGTGCGGTTTGAATGTCTCTCGAGTAGGAGAACGTCTGAAGTTAACTCCAGGTGGGGCATGGGCAGGGCCGGCGGCTGGCCTCCCTCAGCGTGGTGGGCGGCATCCAGCCAAAACTGCTGCCGAGGGCCTGAGGACAGGAAGGAGGCCGAGGAGCAGACAAGGAGGAAGGCCGAGCGGAAAGCCCCTCCTCGCACATTAACATCCAGGCCATGGGACAGCAATCCACCCTCGGTGGGTGTCCGTGCCAACTTCTCACACGAGAGGACCGCGCTCAGCAGAGCAGCCCTGTGAACCAGGATGGACCCATTTCCTCAAACGTCCATCCTCTCTCGGATGGGAACGGATCTATGCATAATGTTTTTCTCCTCATTGTGACTAGGAGGACGGCCCGCCCGGGGCTTGGAAGAAACAGCTGGGTTTCATTGTGACATGACCCAGTTCTGCCCGCCGTGTGGCCATCGCGCTGTGAGTCACTGCGTTTACCAGTTCCCACTGTTTTTTTTTATTCCCACCCCCGATTTCCAAACAAAGGAACTGAGAAACGATGCAACAGAACAAACTGTTCAGACTAGGAAACAAACATGAGCCTGAACTTCTTTTTAGAACTGTGTACAAAGTTTTAAAGAAAAGTTCGGTTTTTAGGGAATCTCATGGCTTATTGTAGAAAGTGGAAATGCGTTCGCATGACACAGAAGGGCTCCCCATCGTCTGGCCTCCGCCTGTGCTCAGCTCCACGCCTGCCCCCCTTCCTGCATGTCTGGCCTCGCAGGCCCGGCGCTGGCCGGCACTTGCTCCCCTGCGCCTGAGCCCCAGCGCCGCTCCTCTGCGCTGTGCCTCCGGCTTCCCTTCGGGCTGCGCTGCTTGTGTGTGTGTCTGTCACGCTGGTAGCCTGAGCACAGCCTGAGCACTCCTGAAGGGCGAGGAACCTCCCTTCTCTCTCTCCCTGTGGCCCCCCGTTTTCCTAGGTCACAGCGCAGGTGGGCAATACTATTCTTAAGGGGGACGAAGAGGTGAAATTGCAGGACGGCGGGAAAGCCAACAAGGTTAGCTAGTGGGAATAAGAAAAGCTACGTTAGCACATTCAGGGACAATTGCACAGGTTATCTAGGCCTTCAAGGAGAGACACAACAGGGGAAGAACACACAGGCGGGGCTGCGGAGCTGTTACTCTTCTGATCATAAAAGTGAAAAGGAGGGGGTGGGGGGATAAATGGTGATGGAAGGAGATGACTTCGGGTGGAGGACACACAATACAATATACAGGTGATGTGTCATAGAATTGTGCACCTGAAACCTGTCTGGTGGATTTCTGTATAATTTCATTTACCCATGTCACCCCGATAAATTCAGTTAAAAATAATTTTTTTGTTGTTGTTGAATGCCAACTGTAATTTAAAAAATAATTTTAAAAAAGTGAAGTGGTCAAGAACCTAATGAGAGTGCAGCTAGGGAGAGTTCAAGGTCATGCTCACTTCGGAAGGCTCTAGCTTCAGGCCACACTTGACATATCCCAGTTAATGGTACTACAAGGAAAATCCCCATTTGCAAATGAGGTGAAAAGGAATGAGGGGGAGCTCCATTGGGTGGAATCAGCTCCATCTTGGAGTGAAATCTGGATGGATTTGGGAGAGGCGGAAGCACAGACAGAGAACGGCCTGGGGGCTGGGGGTGGGGGGTGGGGGGCGGGACCCTGCTCGCCTGGCTTCTCGGTTGGAGTCGCTGTTGGGTCCTGTACCGTCTCAGCCAGTCTCCTCTGGTGGCATTGCTTAGAAGGAAACCCCAGAAATCGAGAACTCAGGGCTGGGGGACGTGCCCTCTCCGGAGCCCCAGGTTAGATAGAGTCAGAGCACTTGGCAGCCCAGAGCTCTGCCTGGTCTCTGGACCTGGTCACTGTCCCAGAGGAGGGGGCAGTGCAGCAGCCAACATCACAGGCATTTAATGAGTTCAGCAGGCACTCGAGACATCTCTTAACAAACATCTGTGAAGAGCACGTTTGCTTGGGGCCTGTGTCATTTGATAAATAGCACTCAGCATAGATATGACAACTATGGTAAGTGCTTAGGAAATCTATAATAAAAAAAGCATAACATGCTAATTAGACTGGACAGCTGAATGACCTTCTGGAAGTCCTTCCAGACATCCTTCCAGATGACCTTCCGGATGAAGCCACGGTGGCGGGGGCCGAGGCAGAGGCAGTTAGGGGTGATCAGGCAGGCAGGCCGGCCAGCAGTTAGGGGCAATCAGGCAGGCAGGCAGAAGCAGTTAGGGGCAATGAGGCAGGCAGGTGAGTGGTTAGGGGCAATCAGCAGGCAGGCGAGCGGTTAGGAGCCAGCGGTCCCGGATTGTGAGAGGGATGTCCAACTGCTGGTTTAGGCCCTATCCCTGTGGCAGTCGGACATCCCCCGAGGGGTCCCAGATTGCGAGAGGGTGCAGGCCGGGCTGAGGGACCCCCCACCCATGCACGAATTTTGTGCACCAGGCCTCTAGTACTTAATAAAAGACTAACTGAATAAAAAATTGGACATGACACTTACATAGTCCATGAACAGAGCTCCAGGGTTGCTAAGAGGGTTGAATAAGTGAATGTTTGTTCCCAGAAGATACCTGGCAGGTAGGGAGTGCTTGGTCAGATGAGGCCCTCCCCTGCGTAGAGAGGGAACCGTTATTCTCACTAACAGCATTAGGCTCCAGGAGCAAATCGCCTGGGTTCCAACCCTGCTGTGCCATTTCCCAGGCAGTGACCGGAAACAAGGTCTGTCCCTCTGAGACACGGAGAAGTAACTGTGTTCACTTCACAGAGTTGCTTTGACAGTAACTGTAAAACATGGGCCCAGTGCCTGGCACACAGCACACACTCAAACATCAGAGATGTCCCTGTCTGGTGGTGGCCCAGCTCTGAAAATGATCATTTCAAACGAAGCTGCCCTCAGAGTTAAGTCACTGCTGGTTTAAAAAATCTCCAGGAAGAAGTTCTTTGCAGGGATTTGGATTTGTTCCAAAAACATGGCCTGGCTCCCAACCTGTAGAACTCTAATCAAGGCCCCTAACTCACACTCCAGGTCAGAGGTCAGGTCCCTAGCTCACACTCCAGGTCAGAGGTTAGGTCCCTAGCTCACACTCCAGGTCAGAGGTTAGCTCCCTAGCTCACACTCCAGGTCAGAGGTTAGCTCCCTAGCTCACACTCCAGGTCAGAGGTCAGGTCCCTAGCTCACACTCCAGGTCAGAGGTCAGGTTCCTAGCTCACACTCCAGGTTAGAGGTTAGGTCCCTAGCTCACACTCCAGGTCAGAGGTCAGGTCCCTAACACACACTCCAGGTCAGAGGTCAGGTCCCTAACTCACACTCCAGGTCAGAGGTCAGGTCCCTAGCTCACACTCCAGGTCAGAGGTCAGGTCCCTAACACAGGTCCTGAACCTCAGGTCCTAACGCACACTGTAGATCACAGGTCAGGCCCCTAACTCACACTAATGTACCATGTTGAGTGTCATGGATGCAAAGGCCCAAAGGTACCAACCAGGCCAATAAAACGAAGAAAGGAGCTGTGCTGGATGAGGCTGTGGGACCCGAGTACTCCAAACCTCATTCAGAGAGTGCAGCAGCCCAGCCACGTGCTGCTGTGTGGGCATGTGGACCCGGTGTCATTAGATCTTACCCAAATCCCCATTCTTTTGTAATATCTTTCCATTTTTAAAAGTGACAGTTAATTCAAATATTTTAACACTACACACCAGTGAGACCTGTCTGATGGCTAAAATATAGCCCAGGCCTCGCTGGTTTGTGACTTCTGCCCTGGATCACCTCCGAGCCTTCCAGGCCTCGGCCCGGCCTCCTAGGACAGTGGTCGGCAAACTCATTAGTCAACAGAGCCAAATACCAACAGTACAACGATGGAAATTTCTTTTGAGTGCCAAATTTTTTAAACTTACACTTCTGCTAACGCCACTTCTTCAAAATAGACTCACCCAGGCCGAGGTATTTTGTGGAAGAGCCACACTCAAGGGGCCAAAGAGCCGCAGTTTGCCGACCACGGTCCTAGACCATCTTAGCTCAGCATCCTAGACATAGGGAAAGGGGTCCAGGGCCTCCTCGTTGGTGGGTGGGAGGGAGATGGTCACAGGAGGGCTGTGGGTCACTCCATTCCTTATCCTACATCGGGACTTGCTTTAGACATGCCAGCATCGGTCAGGAAATCTAACCCAGGAGCAAGAAGAGGGGACAAACACTGGGAGTTGTGTGTAGAGCTGTCCTCCAGGTAATTCCCTCGATTCTTACCACTGTTTTACACTAGATGAGACAGGAGCTGCGAGGCGGGAGGAGCTGGGTGCAGACAGGAGCCCTCCGCGCCCGCCCGAGGGAATAACCCCGGCTCCACGTGAGGCTCAAAGTGGGGCCAGGCCTTCGATCTGATGTCTGAGCCGTGGGCAGTGATATCAGAGGCTCTGCTACGTTTTGAACACAGGACACTAGCGGGGAGGTGGCAGTTGTTTAGGCTAGAATTTGAGCGGCACCGGCGGGTCCGGCAGCTGCAAGCCCTCAGCTCCCCACCATCGTCCTCGTTCTTTGGGAGAAGGCACAAGCGGCGCCCTTTCGGCGTGGGCGGGTGGGGCTGGGGACTGTGAAGTGCGTGCTGTGTGATTTGTAGAAGCCTGATGGCACCTTACCCGGCTCTTGTGAAGAGCCGATGGAGAGAAAGCATTTTGCAATTTGCGTTGAAAACGATACAGAGTGGAGTTTTAAGATTAAAATCAAAACATGCTGAAGGTTAAGCAATAACGTATATTTATCCTTATAGTTTCTAAAATAAAATAAACAATAGACGTTTACATGCTCCTTTGCTTAACGTCTTCATAGACGAAGGCCACCTTTTAAAAACAGAGAAGTCACCGTCCAGTGTAAAGCTCGCAGCGTGCTCGGATGATGTGACGCCATGAAGACAGCCCGTGACATACACTTGCTTTCCCCTCCAACTTACTTCTGAACATGAGCATGCAGTTTTGAAATATTTGTGAAACACCGTTTCCTCAGATAAAATTCAATGTGCAAACACTGGCAAGTAATCTATCTATATAAAAGGCTAAGTGACTGACCATCCATCCGCCCGACCATCCAACTGACCGGCCGGTACACATGATGCACACTGGCAATTTAAAAATAAATGTTGACTCGCGCATGCACGATATTTGTCCCCATCTGACACTGGCCTCCCATTTAAATTAATTCGAAGACAGTTTGCTTTAGACATGCCAGCATCGGTCAGGAAATCTAACCCAGGAGCAAGAAGAGGCATTTGCAATGACTATTAATAAATCACAAGGACAAACTCTAGACAGAGTAGGAATATTCCTACCTGAACCCGTTTTTGGACATGGTCAGTTATATGTTGCTTTCTCTTGAGTTCAAAGAGCATGTGATGTTAAAGTTGTAAATACTTCATCATAAGGGAAATTAGTCAAGCACTCTGAAAGTGTTTTTACTCTTAATGTGGTATACAGGGAGATATTAGAATAAGTTTAATCAATTTATCAGTCATTGTTTTTATCTCATGTTTTTGTTTTTTATATCATTTCTTTGTTATATCAGGTTGTTATTGTTTATTAATCAATTTATATATTATTTTCATACAGATTTTTCTAATTTTCTTTCATCTCTGACACTTCTATTACAGAGAAAGGGTGAATAGCACTATTAAAATATTTCTTCTAATTATTTCCTTTCAATGTGCATGAATCCGTGCACTGGGCCACTAGTTTCACCATATTTTCAAAAAGGAACAGAATGTCAATGTCCTATATTCTGTCTAGGAATCATAGTAAAAAATACTAAGTAACATAGACCAAGTGCATAGTTTGTGCAGGCAATATGCAAAATGCTCTACATGCCTGATCTTTGTTTTTGTTGTTGTTGGTTTTTTTTTTTTTTTTGCAATTTTCAAAGGTTTACTGCTGACAGTGCAATATGATAAATATGGCTTTACATGTCTAATCTTTTTAAAAAAATATATATTTTATTGATTTTCTTCACAGAGAGGAAGGGAGAGGGATAGAGAGAAACATCGAAGAGAGAGAAACATCGATCAGCTGCCTCCTACTGGGGATGTGCCCGCAACCAAGGCATATGCCCTTGACCAGGACTCAAACCCGGGACCCTTCAGTCTGCAGGCCGATGCTCTATCCACTGAGCCACATCGGTCAGGGCTACATGTCTAATCTTAACCAATCCTTACAACACTCCATAAGGTAGATATCATTATTCTCAGATGAGGAAACGCAGGAAGAGAGAGATTTGATAAATTACCCAAATTGCTACTACATGGTCAGACTGTTATTGAACTGACAGAATACAGGACACAGGGACTTACAGGAGAGTAGAGCGTCATTGATTCGGATTGTGCTAACTCAGAATTTGTGAAAATTCAGACATGAGCGGGCTAAAGCTTTTGGACCACAATAAATTGTTAAACAATTGGTGTGTGGGTATTAAAAGGAGCATCTGGTTAACTTATCAAAGTGATTTACGTGATTTAGAAATATGAACTGCTGTATAAACAACATCCAAATGTGTAATCCTTTACGGTTTCTTAAATATATTTTTATTGATCTCAGAGAGGAAGGGAAAGGGAGAGAGAGAAACATCCATGTTGAGAGAGAATCATTGATCGGCTGCCTCCTGCACGCCTCACACTGAGGATCGAGCCCACAACCCTGGCATGTGCCCTGACCGGGAATCTAAGGTGACTTCCTGGTTCATAGGTCGATGCTCAACCACTGAGCCATGCCCGCCTTTTATGTTTTCAATGCAAGCTGCTATTTTTGTAGTCGCTCATTAATCTATTTAATTGAAGCAATATAACTGCAGTTCTGAAATACACTAAAACTCTATTGAGCTCTGTGGTTCATTATTACAGGCAATTGAACTGTCAGAAAGACTGCAGGACAATGACAGATACAAGATCAAATTCTGACCTTTTGTACCTCCTGCTGCCTCCGCTGTGTGCTGCACCCATCCGACACCTGCTTCATCAGGACTTCCCAGACAGAACCTAACATTTTCTCTGATTGCTGAGTCTGTACATCGTGTCTTTCAGCCTTGCTTGCCTTAACCGCACTTCCTACTTAGTCTTTTTAAAAAAATACGTTTTTATTGATTTTTTTTTTTTTTAGAGGGAGGTGAGGGAAAGAAAGAAACTTCGATATAACAGCAAAGCATCAATCAGCTGCCTTCTGCACGCCCCCTACCAGGGATCAAGCCTCCAGCTCCGGCATGTGCCCTGATTAGGAATTGAACCAGCAACCTTTCGGTGCACTGGTTCACACCCAACCAACTGAGCCACACCAGCCAGCGCTACTCAGTCTGGGCCATTCAAAAACCAGAAAACGGGGACACTCCAGACGCTCCCCATTGCACCCTTCCCAACAACAACCCCCTCCCTGCCTGCGCTCCCTGAACGTGGGCGCTCATCCTTCCTTGCTCTTCTTTCTAGGTGACTATCCAAAGGATGCAGCCTGGAACACGACAGCTCAGTTCTGCTAATTTTCTGAGCTTTATAGACATGGAATCGTACGGCGTGCGCTTCTGTGCCTGTCTTCTTCCACTCAGCGTGATGTTTCTGAGATGCACCCGGTGTTCAGTAGCCTGTGTACCGGTGGTTCGCTCCTGGCCATGGCGGCACAGCGGGGGTCGGCGGAGGACTGCATGGCCTGCTTGGTTCCATGTGCTACAGTTGCACAGCAAGGCCCGAGATGAGTGGCGAGACAGAGCCCACATGGTTTGCAAAGCCCACAAGACTTACTGCCTGGCCCTTTGCAGGCACAGTTCGACGGCTTCTGCAGGATGGTGTTCCCTTGTGTGAGTCTCCTACGGGGTGTGTTTCCTGTCTCTTGCTCTTGGGTTTCTGAGTTGCTCACACGTGGGTTGTTACAAACGGCGCCTCCATGGACATTCTTGGAAGTGCCTCAGGGTGCGCACGTGCCCGTGTTTCTGTTGGGTATAGGCTCAGCTAACTAGAAAATGCCAAAGCATTTCCCAACGTGGCCACACTCGTTTACCGACACCCGCAGTTAGCAGCCTTTACCGTTTCGTCATTTTGAATGATGTGCAGTGCTGGCTCACTGGGGTTTTCACATGCCTTTTTCTGATTATTAACAAGGCCGAGCACGGTTTCGTGTAGCCGTTGACCATTCGGACTTTCTGTTTTATGAACCACCTGCCCACATTCCTTGGCCATTTTCTCTGGGTTGTTTATGTTTCCTTACTGGTAATGTTTGTAGTTCTATTTATATATTCTGGACACAAACTCTTGCCTAAACCCCACTCATCCTTTAAATCTCTGATGAGGTGGCACTTCTTTAAAGGGTCCTCCAATCAGGGGGTGCTCTCCTTTCTGCTTCTGGGGCCCTCACGCCTCTAGCATGTTCCTCGGCCACCCCCATGCAACATGCCTGTAATGGAAGGGCCCTTTCAGCGCCCGCGACTCCTTGGGACGCCCCTCCTACTGTTAAGAGGCACCGTTATTCCCACAGTTACTCAGGCCCAGAACCGGGAAGTCATCCTGGATTCCTCATTCTCTCTGTCCCTTCATATCCGCCAGCCACAGGCTGAGTTCCTCCTCCCCAATGTCAGTGACATTTGCCCCTTGCATCCCACCCCATTGCCGCCCCTCACATGCGGGTCCGTGTTGATTAGCCTTGACCACGGCAAGCAGTCTCCTAACTGTTCTCCCTCCCTCCCACCTCTCCCCCTCGCAATCCCATACGGATCTTCTAAAAACACTCCTCTGTATCTATCAATTACTTGTTCAAAGCGTAACCGCCATTGCTTCCCCATAGCACCAGGAATCGCACCTTAGGCAAGTCAGGGCGTCTTCACAGAAGGCATACATCGTATGCATTTACCGCTGTCAGTAGGGTTGATAAGGCCAGGACAGGTTCTTGTTCTAATAAAAAGGAAGCAAGCTAGAGGCCAGCAACGTTTTACTTAATATGTTTTCCACAAGCCTGCTGATTTACATCTCACATAATTCAGACGAGGAACCTGCCACCGGTCCTGGGGGCTTTTGGTATTGCAGAAACTCTTTTTAGCCATAAAACTACACATGCTCTAAACATCCTTCAGCCTTCGTTGCTTAGATGGTTTTCTAGGATTGGACAGGGAGGGAAACTAACCTTTTGGATAATTTGCAGAGTTAATTTAACTTTTCCTTAATGAGGCATATTTAACACACTCATATATACATCCTCACACACGCTGATACACAATCACATGGAGATTAGACTGTAAACCAGAAAATTTGTCGCCAAAGTGCACTGACACCTCCCCAGTGCAGTGGGCGGGCCTGGCATAACAGGAGGTATACCAGTTAGACTAGTTACCTCTGCAGTGCCAGGTGCCTGCTCCAGTAGATGATCTCCTTTAACCCTGAGCATATCTCCGTCACATCAGCGCCATTAGAGTCCCCGTTTTACAGACGAGGAGACTGAGCCGGAGCGACGTTTATAGACTTGCCACAGAGAGTGAGTGACAGCGCCTGCATTCAGAACCTGGGAGCTGGGACTTCAGAGCCTCACATGCTTAACGGCGATGACCTTATTTCTCCCACAGAGATGTAAATAATGGTTCAAACAACAACAACAAAAATAAAGACCACGTGTGTCTCAATTATAATTACATAAAGTCAAAACAAAACTCCTTATTTTGCTAGAAACCTACAAACTCAAATATATGTTGAAAATACATCAGAGTAATGGCCTATGCAGCTCTGAAATAGGAAGTAAGAAATGTGACTAAAAGGGAATAAACAAATAAATGAAATAAGAGCTTCTCAGGAGCAGATAGCTGGCTACAGACTGAAAAGTACAATGAACTCACTCAGCTATATTAAAACAGGAAGAGGTTGAAATGAAAATGACTTTAGGATAAAGGACTGTCACACTTATTTAGCTGTTAAGTCCCACAGGAAAAGGGAATGAAATTTAGGTTATGAATTATCATATTAGTGGGCATGTCCATTTCCCCCATCTTCTCCTCCCCCACCCCGCCCCCATGCTGCATTATCTTTAATTAAGGACAAAGACTTCTAATGTCACGTCAGCTCATTTCACCAACTGTTTGGCCGCCGGTCTCTTGTCTCTCTCTTCAGCAATGGTGAGGCGAATACCCTTTCCACGGGGAAGGGAAATCCCTGGTTTGCCGATAACAAAAACATTGGAGAATGTCCTTGAATGGAAAAGAAATAGGTTGTTCGAGAAATCACAGCCCCGTAACAGGGCCCTGGACAGTTCTCTCGCCCACTGGGACTTCTCTCTCTGTCTGGGGCCTGTGTTTGGAAACACAGAGGAAGACAAGGCAGGAGGCAGGCTGATCAGGAGCGCACAGCGGTCAGCAGACCATTGTGCTTCCTGAAAGACGCTCCCTGCGCAGGGGCCCCGGAGCGGCCCTCCTGACGGGCACCCCAGCGCAGGTGCCGGTGGCAGACAGATGCAGGGCGAAGGCGCCCACCTCCCTGGCGCACGTCTCTGAACGCTGCGGTGGCAGGTGGAGGTCGGAGAAGAGAGGGGAAGGCGGTCTGTGGAGCTGGGCGGATGTCGTTTTGGCTTCTGAGTTGAAAACAAAGCCTGTGGGATACTTGGAGAGAGCAGGGACACCAGGCCCAAGCAGGAGCCGGCGCAGCCGGCAGACGCGTGCCTGAGTTGTGTGTGGACGTTGGCGAACTCTGCCCATGCCCACCCTCTGTGTGCGGCTCACAACGGTTCCTCCTGCAACCCCCAGTGTGGAAGTGGTGCGAATCACATTCCTTTGCCGGAGGGGACTTCCTGATCTAACAAAACCAAGTGGCTTCTACCGAGCGGGCGCTGCGGAGCTCTCTGACTTAAGGGTGACGGCATGCACACGGACCCGCCTGAGATGTGTAACCTCGCGGGGAGGAAATCAGGAAAGAACTCCAAGTTACCGTAAGCCCTGCGACCCCACGGGGATCCATCCTACAGCCAACCTTCCAGCACGGCCCCAAACGGCTCCGGCCTGACGTCTATGAACACACAAGGGTTGAAGTGTAAGGGGCGAGAGTACATGTTTGTGTCCTACGGAGTTACAGAAACGAGGCCTAAAAAGCCATCCACAGGCACGACCTCGGGAGAAACCTGCACCGCAGTGCGGACATTTTCTCCAGCGAGGTCTTGGGGAAAGTACAGGCAAAGTTCATCTGATCGGTTACTTCTCTGATCACCATGAGCTCAGTGGACTGTTAACTTTCCCAGTCAAAAAGGAAATGAAGACTGCGGACATTCCTCCTTCGGCGGCCTCGGCCTCGGCCTCGGCTGGGAATGGACAGGGCCCGTGGAAAAGCAGCCGGGGATGCTGCGTGCGCCCCTGGCCGGCGCTCGCTGGCTGCCGGCTCCGTTTTTGACAAAGAAAAATGGGCTGCCCCTGCGTCCTGCACAAAGATGCACTGTTCCGGGCACGCCAAGGAGCGCAGAGCCCGCGCTTATGTTGAAAAGACACGAAGGCAATACCCAACGGGACCGTCTGCCGAGCACAAACCTCCCACCCGCTGTACAATGCGTGGCTTTTTAAAATCAAAAGTCTAGCTTTGTAACAGGAGCTTAAAACACGGGCCTCTGGAAATCCCAGCAGCAGGCAGGACGTGCGGACGGAGGTCCACGGCTGGTGTCCCGTCGTTAGGGAGACGGTGCCGTCAGAAGCCTCGGGTTTGCCGAGGCAGAGGCACAGACGCCTGTGTGCCAGAGGGGAGCGAGGCCAAGTGTCTGTGGGGTCCGGCCGCCTGGCTCCTCCCTCGGGGCTGCCATCTGGGCTTGTTTATGTGTGTTCCCAACTTTCTGGAACAGGGAGTTGCTCTGTTTGGGACGGGCACCGAGCCGTACAGAAAAGGCTGTCTTTCCTCCCTTTTGACTGTGTGCTCAAGCTCCAACTTTAGTTTGGTCCAAAGACCCAATAACTAGCACCAGCACAACATGGAACTCAGCTGGGACCCTGCGAGCTGGCCCAGCAACACTCGCCCGCAAGATGCCAGTAACATTCCCGCAGCTGCCTTCTCGTGCCTTTCGGATCCCTTTCAAAACACACTGTCATTAAGGCCCGTTATTTGGCCTGGACATCCAACCTGTTTCATGGATCCTTCTACATGTAAGCGGTGGATTTAAAAATGAAAAAAAAAATAGCTCTAAGCAGTTTTCCTAATTTTATAAAGCACCTATGAGCCATGTTACAAAAAAAACAACACAGAGCCAACAACAAAAAAAAGCTTCCCATATGTAATTAAGAGACAAAGCATTCCTGTCAGAGTGATTATACTGACGACGAACGCTTCACACATTACAAACCGACACTTAAAAACCCCCAGTAGTCCCTTATCTTTGAAACATTTCATGTAACCAATACAATGGAAGGAAGAAGTACCTTGCAAAGTAAAATCCAGCAGCACATATTCGTAAGCAACTTCTGTCTTTGTTTCCACTTGCGGTCTCTTCAGCGTGGAGAATATTTTCCCGGGGCTGCTGTCCTCGGGGTCGTCCAGCTTCCTGAGCCCGCACCCCATGGCAAAATCTGCGGGGGATTAAAGTGCGGGGCCGGGCGGGCAGCGCAGCAAGTTCTGTCCCTCAAGCTGCAGAAAGGCGGCTACAGCCTTGGCTGCGGTGCCTTTCCCAGCCGAACCCGAGATGCTCCAGAAGAAAACATCGGAGCCCAAGACTTTTCCTAGCCATGTCTCTGTGCAGGCGCTGAGCCCGTCATGCTGAGCCGCGGCTCCGAGGCTGGGCTGGGTCTTGGGGAGCACGCGGCTGCCCAGCCTAGCGGAGACTTTCCATGCCACGTCAATTACAGCCGCCCCCTGCCCGCCGGCGCGGCACCCGCGGGCTTTGTCTCCTCCAGTTGGCTGGGTGAGGAAAGAGGTGTCCCGGGCGGAAACAGGGGCGAGGGTGCAAATCAGATGGAAACACTTACAAGCAGAGGGTACACGCAGCCACAGGGGCGTGCGGGTCTTTCTCTTTTTCTCTTTTCCCCTCTTTCCTGTGCCCACCCCCTTCTTCCTCCCTGCTCCTACCAAGAAGGCAAAGGGGGGTGGGGGGGGGGAGAGAGAGAGAGAGAGAGAGAGAGAGAAAAGGGAGGAAAGAAACGGATTCTCAACATGTTTGGAAACAAAAATCTTTTCCAGAACGGAAGTCAGCTTTATGAGGAAACTTTCTGGAGTCTAAAAGCAGAACAGTACAGTGTTGTTTTATTTTTAAACACACACAAACACTTGAGCACTTTTGAGGATTTCTTTCGATATGAAGGTGCTTTTTATGCTGGAAAAATTATAATTAAAACTGCCAAATAGAAAATAGAACAATATTGAAATATTTTCATAACACGACTATTTAATTGCAAAGGGAGACAGATATGTGGATAATTAGTTTTCCCAACATCCTTAAAGTTTAAAATACTCTACTATGAGACGGCCTATGTAACAAGCCTGACAACTTACTCCTTCAGTCTTACAAACTACCATTTACCTCAAGGCAAGCACAACCTGTGACAGACCAATTGTAATGAGTGTTTATTGCATTTTCCCATTGACAGGTCAGGGGCATGAAGCATCTAAGACCAAGAGCCCTGGACTCGGACGGCTTGGGTTCAGTCCCGCTTCTGGGGCCTCCTGGAGACACGATCTTGGGCAAGTTACTTGACCTCTTCGTTTCAACTTCCGTCCTATAAAAATGCAGTTATTAATAGTACTTACTTCATAGGCTTGTTATGAACGTTGACTGAGATAATCTTATCTCACATCCTAGCACTATGCCTGCCTAACAGCACAGAATAAATTTGTTAATGTGCTTACATTATGAAATGGGGTTGAGAGTAGTAATAGGAAGGAAGGGATTCTGTCACCACTGCCACTATTTACAAAATAAACCCCCGTCCCATTTCAGATGCCAGAGAACACAAGCCTGAGAAGACTGTCTCGATCACATGGGAGAGTGCAGTGAAAACTCTCACTTTGGGGGGTGGGGCGTGGGGGATGGGGGGTGGGGGGATGGCTGATGTAGTTTGTAGATCGATATGGCCTCTTGCCTTTAAATAGTTTACTTCTCAGAAGTGCTTTTACCAGAGGAAAATTCCACAATCCTTCATTCTCAAAGATGAGCATAGTCCATGGTAAGCAATTTGTGGGTAACTCTGGCTAGAAAGACAGCAGACTCTGATCCAGTATGACTTGTTTGACTATTCACAGTGCTTTCATGCCTGTCATTTTTCATGCTTTCTTTTGACGCTGGGCTGTGAGCTCCTGGATGGTGAAAAAGGAAATATTAGAAGTTCACTAGTTTTTATTGCAGTGTCTAAAGATGATTTATTACGTACTCACTGTATTAAGTGCCTGCTACCTTCCAGGCACTGAACTGGATGCGGGCTGGGTATACAAGATGGCTAACCATGCCCTAGAGGAACTTATGGTTTAATGGGGCTGGTAGATTTACAATTTCACTTTGATTTGGTTGCTGCTGAGATAAAGCATGGGTGGGACACTGCAGAACCCAAGAAGAGGCCTCCAGCTGAGCTTGGAGGATGATGTATGATCTGTCCTGCAGGATGAATATGCACAAGATAGATAGGGGGAGGTGGGAAGCTCCCTGGGCAGGTAGCTCAATTGGTTAGAGCATCATCCCGATTTGTCAAGATTGCAGGTTCGATCTCCAGTCAGGGCACATACAAGAAGCAAACGATGGATGCGTAAATGAGTGGAACAACAAATCGATGTTTCTTTCTCAAATTAAAAAAAAAAAGGTGGGAAGCATGTGTCAGGAAAAGAGAAAAGCATGAGCAATATGGCAGAGTCATGGAACAGTATGGCATACACTTGAAAACCATGGAGCAGTTAAAAATGATGAAAATGTAAATTTTGACAGAAGACTAAGCTGTAAGGGAGGCCAGAGCTAAGCTCTAATGAATCAGAAGCCACACAAAGGGAACTTGGACTTTATTTTGTAGGCAGCAAAGGAGAATCAAATAATCAAATGAAAAAAAAAAAATCAAAGGAGGAGTTTGAGGTAGTCAAATCACGTCAGTCTGCATTTTCCATGAGTCACGTGGGCTGTTTTGAAGAAGGTGGTCATCATGGGAGCAGGAATGGAGGGAGGCCAGTCAGTCAGGAGAGTATTGCAGAAGTCTGCTTGATAGTTGATGATTCATTAAGCCTCTTCAATGTGAAGAGACTAGACATTAGTCTGGTACAGTGGTCGGCAAACCGCGGCATGCGGCTCTTTGGCCCCTTGAGGGTGGCTCTTCCACAAAATACCATGGCTTGGGCGAGTCTATTTTGAAGAAGTGGCGTTAGAAGAAGTTTAAAAAAATTGGCTCTCAAAAGAAATTTCAATCGTTGTACTGTTGATATTTGGCTCTGTTGACGAATGAGTTTGCCGACCACTGGTCTAGTAGATGACATTTGTGAACTATCAACCAGTAAAGGAATAGTGCCAAGCATACATAAAGGCCTCCTGCAAATAAAGAAAAAGACAAGCCAACAGAAAAGTATACATGTATAGGCACTTCAAAGAAATATATATAGTTAATAGATATATGAAGAGATAGCTCAATTTCACTTCTACTTAAGGAACTGCAAATCAAGACCAGAGTGAGATAACATTTTATTGTTATAGAATATACATAAAATTTACCATTTTAACCACTTTAAAGTGTACAATTCCGGCATTCAGTACATTCACTATATTATACAATGGTCATCACTATCTAGCTCCAGAACTTTCTCATCACCTTAAGAGGAAAACCCGTATCTTCAAGCATTCAGTCTCCATCCCAACGCTCTCCCATGTCATGGCGACAACTAGTCTCTTCTGTCTCTATGCGTTTTGTCTGTTCTGGATATTTCATACAAATGGAATCTACACTATGTGGTCTTGTGTCTGGTTTCCTTCATTTAGCATAATGTTTTAAAGGTTTAGCGATGTGGTGGTATGTACCAGCATCAATTCCTTTTTTATGGCTGAATGATACTCCATTGTATGGCTATACTACATTTGGTGACCTATTCATCAGGTGGAAGACATTTGGGTTGTTTCCACCTTTTGGCTATTGTGAATAATGCTTCTATGAACATTAGCAAGGTAGTATTTTATACTTGTTTGGCAAGAAATTAAGTAGTTAATATCTAAGTATTAGAGAGGCCTCCTTAGGGGTATGTTGCTGACGGGGATGTAGATTTGTTCCAACTATGTTGGAAAACAACTTGGCAATATCCTTCAGAATTGAACACTTATATCTCTATGATCCAGCGATACCACCCCTAAGTATATATCCAAGATCAATGTTAGCATATAAGTACCAGGAAATATATGTGAGAAAGTTGCACTGGTGTCCCTAAGAGGAAAAACTTGAACCACTCAAATGGGCACCAGCAGCCATGTGCTTCGCGGAGTTCTGCTATAAAGGGAAGGAAAGAAATGGAGCAGCAGCGGGGGTTGAGGATTTTTTCGTGATAGGGAAAATCAGCATGTTTGTATGCCGAAGACAGAGTCCATGGAAAACCCCCCTGGTATAGTGGTCCGCGGTTTGCCGACCACTATACCAGGGGGGTGGGGGAAGAACTGTTGGAGAACCTGATTTGTTTCCTAGTTCTGGAGGGTATACGTACCCTCCAGTTCTACATTTTACCTGTCCTTCACTTGCCCTTTTTAAATGGCTGGATCAAATAGAGCACTTTAGCTAAATACCCCAAGGATGTTTGTTGTGCTTATCGTAGCTCCTATGGAGAATTTGATTGGCCCACTATACATATCACCACAGAAATCAGATCCAACGTACCATATGCCCCCATTCATAAATTATTATAAGGCAGTCAAAATGAATTGAGTTACAAGCAAAAGCATGGATGAATCTTAGTAACAAAAGGTTGAGTGAAAAAGGCAAGTTGAAGACTACATGCAGTATGATAGCCTTTTACAAATGTTTAAATACAAGCAAAATGAAACAGTCTGTTGCTTAGACATACTATATGATGACATGAATGCAAAAGTATAAAATTCGACAGTGATGATTACCTCTGGGAGAACAGGAAAACAAGGAGAAAAGGAGCACACTAAATCACTGGTAATCTAGTTCAGTGGTTCTCAAATGTTGGTGTGCATCAGGATCATGGAGAGCTCATTAAAACCTAGATTGCAGCCTGGCTGGTGTGGCTCAGTGGTTGAATGTCAATCTTCGATTCCCAGGGCGGGCATGCAGGAGGCAGCTGGTCAATGATTATCTCTCATCATTGATGTTTCTCTCTCTCTCTCTTCCTTTCTGAAATCAATAAAAATGTACTAAAACCAACACCACCTATATTGCTGGGCCCCATCTAGAGTTTGATTCAGTAGTTGCGGTGGGGGAGCCCAGGAATATGCATTTCTAACAAGGTCCCAGGTGTTGCTAATGCTGCTTTTCTGGGACATTTAAGAGACCCACTTCTTTTTAAAAAAATTTTTATTGTTGAAAGTATTACATACGTTCTCCCAATGACCTCTTCTAGCCCACCCTGCCCCCACCCCAGACCCTCAACACCCTATTGTCTGTGTCCATGGGTTATGCATATATGCACACAAGCTCTTTGGCTGATCTCTTCCCACCCACCCACCCTCCCTGGCCTTCCCTCATAAGCTGAACAGTCTGGTCGATGCTTCTATGACTCTGGATCTATTTTTGTTCATCAGTTTATGTTGTTCATTATAATCCACAAATGAGTGAGATCATGTGATATTTATCTTTCTCTGACTGGCTTATTTTGCTTAGCATAATGCTCTCCAATTCCATCCATGCTGTTGCAAATGGTAAGAATTCCTTCTTTTTTACCGCAGCATAGTATTCCATTGTGTAGAGGTACCACAGCTTTTTAATCCACTCATCTGCTGATGGGCACTTAGGCTGTTTCCAGATCTTAGCTATGGTGAATGGTGCTGCTATGAACATAGGGGTGCATATATCCTTTTTGACTGGTGTTTCTAATTTCTTAGGATATATTCCTGGAGTGGGATCACTGGGTCAAATGGGAGTTCCATTTTTAGTTTTTTGAGGAAACTCCATACTGTTCTCCACAGTGGCTGCACCAGTCTGCATTCCCACCAGCAGTGCACGAGGGTTCCTTTTTCTCCGCATCTTCGCCAGCACGTGTCCGGTTTGTTGATTGGTTAATGATAGCCATTCTGACAGGTGTGAGGTGGTACCTCACTGCCGTTTTGATTTGCATCACTCGGATGATCAGTGACTTTGAGTAAGAGAGCCACTTCTAGTTCTTAGGTTGAGTTGCAGGTTCACAGGTGTCCCATTCCATTTCATTACTAAATGACTATAGTATTTAAATGAGAGAGAGAAAAAGATGGCTAGTCATAGACTCAAGATGAGAGCATGCCTGAAGCAAGGATTTATATTAATCCAATTCTGGGCTCCAAAGCATCCCTCCAATAGAGCTGGAGTTCGTTAATAAAAGCAAAATGGAAAAAACTGCTCTAGGAAGCCCAGGGCCATTTAAGAAAATTACTATAACTACTTTGTGAAATAAACTGGAAGATTGATTCTTCCTTATGTGCACAGTGACCACACAGGACATTCCACCTCCCTGGACCTCTATCATCTTTGGCAAAGATTTGCACATTTCAAATCTACCTTTGTTGTTGATTCAACAAATACTGAGCGTGTTTAAAGATTTCCTTCACCGTTCAGTTCCTGTCCTTCCCTCAGGCGCTCTCGGTAACTATTTCCTTCCTTCCTTTCTCCCTCCCCTTTCCAGACGTGTCCACTATGTTGGGAGGTGAAGTTAGACATTTCAGGCCCTGCGATGACCGGGGCCGACGTGAGGGCAGGCTCTGTGTCCTGCAATGTGCCAGCCCCTGGCTGGGTTTTGAGAAATGCCCAAATAACAAGTTCTTGCCCACATGAGCTCAGCGTAGAGAGGAAAACAGATCCGTAAATATGAAATGACAACCCCAAACAGGCAGACAGGAAGTTATGGAAAGACAAAGATTTACCACTTTCATAACCTCCCCTCAGCCCAGCTCCCTTAAGCTAGACCCCTTCCGCGCTGCGGCCACTCACAGCGGCCGGGCTCGAGGTTCGAGAGCTGGCGGGACGGTCCGGTGCGGCGCGGGGGTGGGCGTGGCCTGGGCGACGGGAGGGCGTGGCCTGGGCGACGGGAGGGCGGGCCCGGAAGCGGCGGCGGCCCGGCTGCGCATGCGCGCCTCCCACGTGCAGCAGCGCGCCTCTGCGCCGGCTGGGCCGTTGGGCACTATGATCCTGCTGCGGGTTTGTGCTGCGCGGCGGCTCGGACGCGCCGTGGCCCGCGGGCTCCCGCTCCCGGAGCCTTCCCGCCCCCGCCTCTGCAGCTCTGGCCCTCGCGGCGCCCGCGACGAAGCCCCCGAGGCGCGCGCCTACTTCACGACACCCATTTTCTATGTGAACGCGGCGCCGCACATCGGGCACCTGTACTCGGCGCTGCTGGCGGACGCGTTGTGCCGCCACCGTCGCCTGCGGGTTCCCGGCGCCGCCGCCACGCGCTTCTCCACCGGGACTGACGAGCACGGCCTGAAGATCCAGCAGGCAGCCGCCGCGGCGGGCCTGTCCCCGACCGAGCTGTGCGACCGCGTCTCGGCCCAGTTCCAGCGGCTTTTCCGGGATGCCGGCGTCTCCTCCACCGACTTCATCCGCACCACCGAGGCGCGGCACCGCAGGGCCGTGCAGCACTTCTGGGCGGCGCTGCAGGCTCGGGGGCTGCTCTACAAGGGGCTCTACGAAGGTTGGTACTGCGCCTCCGACGAGTGCTTCCTGCCCGAGGCCAAGGTCAGCCGGCAGCCCGGTCCGTCGGGGGATCCGTGTCCGGTGTCTGTCGAGAGCGGGCATCCCGTCTCCTGGACCAAGGAAGAAAACTACATCTTCAGGCTTTCCCAGTTCCGGGAGCCGCTCCAGCGCTGGCTGCGGGACAACCCTCAGGTGATCACCCCCGAGCCCTTTCATCACACGGTCCTTCAGTGGCTGGAGGAGGACCTGCCGGACCTGTCGGTCTCTCGCAAGAGTAGCCACTTGCGCTGGGGCATTCCGGTGCCCGGGGACGATTCCCAGACCATCTACGTGTGGCTGGATGCCTTGGTCAACTACCTTACTGTAGTCGGCTACCCCAGTGCTGAGTTCGAGTCATGGTGGCCGACCACCTCCCATGTCATAGGCAAGGACATCCTCAAGTTCCATGCCATCTATTGGCCTGCCTTTCTCTTAGGGGCCGGCATGAGCCCACCACACCGCATCTATGTCCACTCCCACTGGACAGTCTGTGGCCAAAAGATGTCTAAGAGCTTGGGCAACGTAGTGGATCCCAGAACTTGCCTGGACCGCTATACTGTGGATGGCTTCCGCTACTTTCTCCTCCGTCAGGGCGTCCCCAACTGGGACTGTGATTACTATGAGGAAAAGGTGGTGAAGCTGCTAGACTCTGAGCTGGCAGATGCGTTGGGAGGCCTCTTGAACCGATGCACTGCCCAGAGAATAAATCCTTCTGGGACCTACCCGGCCTTCTGCGCCACCTGCTTTCCCAGGGAGCCAGGGCTGGCGGGGCCCTCAGCTCGCGCCGGGGCAGAGGACTATGCGCTGGTGAGCGCAGTGGCCGCTTTGCCCAGGCAGGTAGCAGACCACTACGCTAACTTTCAGATCTATAAGGCCCTGGAGGCAGTGTCCAGCTGTGTCCGGCAGACCAATGGCTTTGTCCAAAGGCACGCGCCATGGAAATTGAGTTGGGAGAGGCCAGTGGATGCTCCCTGGCTAGGTACTGTGCTTCATGTGGCCTTGGAATGTTTGCGAATCTTTGGAACTTTGCTCCAGCCTGTTACCCCAAGCCTGGCTGACAAGCTGCTGTCCAGGTTGGGGGTCTCCGCCACAGAGAGGGGCCTTGGAGAGCTGGCTTTCTTGCCTCGATTCTACGGACACCCCTGCCCTTTTGAAGGGAGGAGGCTGGGACCTGAAACTGGGCTCCTGTTTCCACGACTGGACCAGTCCAAGGCCTGGCTGGTGAAAGCACAGAGGACCTAGAAACCCAGTTCTTACAGTTTACGGCTGTGGTAAAAGAGCAGATGTGTTATTTTGCATTTCAGGAAAGTCATGTTAATGTTTTCTTAAGTGTTGCATCGAATGAGCACATAAGCGACGATGTCTCTGTGAAAAGAGGTTTAAACCCTTTCAGCCCTGACTCTTGTTTTCTCTGCCCCTTCATTAACCACTGCCCTTTGTACGCCAGTATCTCTAAGATGTCTCAGGGGAAAGATGGGGAAGAGACAGCTTTGCTGAGACCATTCTTTCTTGTGGTGCCTCCTTCCAAACCACAGCTAGGTCATTTGCCCAGACTACCTCTCGTGGCTTGTTTTCCATTGGCCGGGCCTCTGCCAGGGGAATCAGAGTTGGGGTTGGAGGCCCCCTACCTCAACTTGAAGCCCTACTTTGTTATATATGTTGGGTCTCCTGTTAAAAACGGATTTTTTTGTTAACCTTTAAAAAGTCAGTGTCCTAGACCAGATGATTTTTATCCATGTTTACATTTTCAGTTCTTAAAATCACGATTCCCTTAGCAGTCCAATAGTTGTGCTTTGTAACACTACACTCCAACCAGTAGATGGCTCTAGTCTCACATGTGGAAATAAGACAGTCTTTAGAAGAAATTTGTTTTCTGCTTTCTAATTTTGCAGAATTTAAGAAAATTTTTATTGCTTTTCTTAAAATGAGGGATAACTGCAACCACTGCTGTTTTACAGAAAGCCATAAAAAAGATCAGAATCCTCACTTCAGACTACTGAAAAAGGACATTTAGTCTAATTAAATATTTAATATGCTAATAAGTATATCAAATTTGTTTGGACTATCTGATAAATTGTAAAGCTCTCTTGAGGTACTCGGTATGTTAAAAATTTTAAACTTTAATAACAGTAAATTTAGAGGTATGATTTAAAAAATCTTAAGTTCAAAAGGACAGTATTTTCTTTATATATTTTTAGTCATTATTTTGTTATTCACATACATAAGTTACCTTATATGATTTCTTTTGGTCAATCAACATCGATAATACAGTACAGAAATTGTAGAATAGTTACTATAAATGTTAATAACATTTACTTTTAAGTCGTTTTTACTGATTATTTCTTAATGCTCTTTTACCTTGTTACTGAAGTTTAGAAGTTTGTAAGTACCTTACTCAGATACGTACTGTTGCATTTGTTGAAGGTGGTGGTGAAGGGAGGAATGATCAATGCGCCAAGAATCTCAAGCTGGATGCAGGGATCTCTCCAAGGCTCCATAAAAACAGAAAAGATGTTAAGGTATCAATTGTACAAGGACTGCCCACAGTGAACCAGCAGTATATCCAGTAGGTGATTGATTGGACAGCCAGGCCAAAGTTGAAAGTGAGAACTTGCCTGGAAATATCCATTCTAAGCATGGTAGCAAGCAGAGAGGGCTCATTATGAAGTAAATTAATTAGGTTGCTAGTTCCCAGATTTATTCTGTGTGCTACTATGTAGCTCCAGTTTCCATTGAGAGATTTGTTTGCTTGGAAACATTAGTTAAAAAAAATGCTTGAAGGTATCCTAAAGTGGAAGGACAAATGTTCCTTCAGACCTGGACTTTCCAAATGGCACATTCCAGTTACCTGCTGGGATTCGTAGGGCAGGTTACTGGGGCTTAGGATCGAGTATATCTCCCAGGGCTGGGTGGAGCAGAGTAGTGGAAGATATGGGATGTGTTCACATGAAGGAAAACAGACCTACAACCAGTGGAATGACAACCTCTGCCTTTGCAGTGCCCGTGAACGGTCTTACAGTTCCTATCATGAGTGGAGAGATAGTGTCTTCCACTTGACTGAGCTTTCCTGGGGCCTAGTGCTGGCCCATGCACTGGACCTTTGCTTGCTGGGTGTTAATGGGGTTCCTTTTGCACAATCAGTCACTTGTGCAGGCATTTTAACTGGCTACCAGAATATCGGTGGTACTGCAGGGCACAATAAATAGGGGATTCAAAGAGGAGAAGGTATTACAAAAGACAAGATACTGTGAATGAAAGGTGTGATATGGAAGATGAACCAGTTTGATTTTCCGTAGGAGGTATAGCAGATAGCCTTTGGGCACTGGATGCATTCAGTTTGATCCAGCACCTTACTGGGAAGAATGGCAGGTGGAGGATCGGTGAGACTTAAAACTGGAGGCCATCGTACTTCCAAGAGGGCATCCTAACCACTTGGGAGAAGAGGTTAAACTTGGAGACATCTAAGAACCCCTTCTCCAGAACTGTTAATGGCTCGTCTGGCATCTTTGGATCCCTTGACCAGAGAACTTCATAACCCTCAAGCAGTCCTCTTGAGGCTCTCCGATTTTCATTGCAGGTTATTCCTGGAGACAGTGTTGCAGGAGGTTATGACAGAGCACTGATCAGGTGTTCACAGGGTGTCTTTTTAGTGACAAACTATCAACTTGGTAGACTACATTCCTGTCTAGGAAGTCATGCAGGAAGTTGTGGGCAATGGACAGTATATGTTAAGTGGCACCATTCGATATTAGAGGGCTATTCCACCAGTGAACCCAGATGAGGCACCTCTGAAGCCAGGAGACCTGTGGCCATATGGAGGTCAGGAATAGACAGGAATGCTCAGCTGGCGTGGCTCAGTGGTTGAGCATCGACCTATGAACCAGGAGGTTATAGGTTGATTCCCAGTCAGGGCACAAGTGCAGGGCTTGATCCCCAGTGTGGGGTGTACAGGAGGCAGCCAATCAGTGATCCTCTCTTCTATCTCTTCCTCTCCCTTCCTCTCTGAAATCAATAAATATACATTTATAAAAAAGAAGAGGCAGGAACAAGAATAGATACAATCTCTGATTTCACTGAAATCTCAAGTTATTCTGGAACTAGGCCTCATTTTTCTTAAGGACCTCGGTGACTATAGGGGCTGAGAAGTTTGATAAAGTACTGAGGAAGGCCTCTGCTGAAATAGGGGCCCTGAAGCACAGGGCAGTTTCCTTTCTTTTGCAGTTGTACCTGTGAATGGAACACAGCTCTTTAGATCTGGGAAGTTCTAAGAACAAAGGAAAGCCAGTAGTTGGTAAGGTTGTGGGGCTCCGAGGAGGATGACTTACAATCATAAAGTAACAGGCAGCATTTGGAAGCATTCAACAGCTTCCTCGGGCATTATGGAGGGGTGGTTTCCTGGATCTCTCACTGCCCAACCCTATTGAGCAGAGTTGCAGTGTTGGCCTGCATTAGTGGGACCTTGAGTGATCCTCCCGACTAAGGTTTGGTCCATAAAGCTGCTGTATAATCTATAATTGCCTCCTGGAGGCAATGCCCCCAGAGGTCTGGATATAGAACAACCGTCCTTTATGTTTTTATTGACTTTTTAGAGAGGAAGGGAGAAAAACATTGATGAGAGAGGAACGTGGATCAGCTGCCTTTGCACACCCCACACTGGGGAATGAGCCCCTGACATGTGCCCTGACTGGGAATAGAGCCAGTGACCTGGTGCATGGTTCGGCGCTCAACCACTGATCCGCACTGGCCCAGCTGGAATGACTGTTCCTGTTGGTGAGGTCTAGGGGGCTGTACACCTTGGTGGCCCTTGGCCTCTTTTGCCAGAGTAAACATATCAGTGGATCTGAAAGGGTGTGGGCATGCTGAGAGCCCTGTGTATTTTTGCAGCAAGGTTTACTAATTCAGAGAGCTTGCGGGGAGCGAGGACACAGATTAGGGTAACCAAGAGCACAGGTTAGGGGGATCAGTTCTAGAAAAAAGCCTCTTGCAAAACTAAGTATCAAATATGTCATTTCAGCACAACACTATTAGTCCTGCCCCTTCCTCTAACAGGGAGTTGGGATAGGATTGGTTAACTTTTATCAATAGTAACACACCAAATTTGAGGTTAATATTGCTGGAAGGGCCAGAACCAAGTTAATTCAGGTTAATTAGTGGGGATTTTAACTTTTTAAGAAGAGTGTCTTCTGAAACAAAGGAATAAGGGAGCCCAGCCTAAGCTGCTTCCCTCTATGGCACTCACCCACCTGGAGATGAAATAGGCTCTTCCTTTGAGTTTAGGTAGTCCTGGCTAACCCAGTAGAGCTCCTCTCAATTAAAGAAGCCATCTCATAGGAATCATTGACTGCATTTAAAATACCTGCTTAAAATCATATGAAGGCAATCGGTTTTACTTACATTTTCACGATAAGGAAAGGGAACTGGGAAGAGCTATCTGCCAAGAAGATCTTTCAGTGCTTTGCCAACTAGAAAGGATACACTCTGTACTGTGCCTCTTCCCATGAATACTTCCTGGGAGGTTCAGCCACATTTGAATCTTTACAAAGTAAGGTGAGGCTATGGTATAGAGTTCCGTCCTTGTCTGTGAACTGAATTTAACCTCCACTTGGTGCACAACACAGTTTAACTCACCATGGATTTTCAAGTCCACAACGCTTCCTCACTTAAGAACAAGATGATATATGATGTCAGGATGTTTCAGGAAACCAAGTGTGCCATCTGCAAGAAGAAAATTCTAGCTCCGAGGAGAGGTGAGCCCTGCCTTCAAGTCATTAAGGATTTGATGGAAGACTCACTGGGTAAACTGGAGGGACAGCTTTAGGAATACCTGTGGAAATGGACGATGCCACTTTTCTTAGTGAAATGGTGCTGACCTCCTTATGCTAGTCCACTCCGAAGGCTACACCTTGTACATGTGCCCCCCGCCCCGCCCCTTGTTAACTGACAATCACTGGTCTGAATTTAACATGAAGATAAACCTTCAGAAGCTAATTTATGATTGTTATAGATTGGATCATAGTTCTATTCTTTTAATAAATACATTCAATAAAAATATGACCAATTACACATTTTTTCCCCTGTTTAAAATAAAATACTTTTTAAAGGGTAGTATCTTTTACTTTGGAACACATTAAGATAGTTTCAGTACTTCGGCTTCCTTTGAACTAATCTAGAAGTGTCTATTGATTAAAAAGCTACACATTAAAAAAATATAAAGTTCACAAGTGTGTTACACATTTTAGGTTATCATTAAAATACAAATACAATGTATTTCTTTCAAGCCATATATAATGTTAGAACTCAATCCAATAGAAGACAGGAGAAAAAAAAAGCAAAGAAAAATGAAAAATCTGGTAAAAGAAATCCCAGAAGATGGGTAGAAATAAATATAAATATATTTGTAATTGTGATAAAATAAAACATCATAGGATGAACCTCTCTCAAAAGACAGCAGTGTTCAAGCTTAAATGTAAAAAGTTATATGTAGTTAAAAAGTATATACTTAGACATAACAGCACTAGGCATATGTTAACCAAAGGAAAGCTGGTATAATATTCATAGTAGACTATATTGAAGGGAAAATTGTTACTAAAGATAAAGTGAGAATATAAAAGGGATAATACCAAGTTATAAGAATTATGAACTTGTATGACCTAATAACATAGCCTCAAACTGTAAAGACCCAAAGCTAAAATTGAAAATGATAAATGTTCGTCTGCAAAAAACCATAAAACAAAAAACCAACAAAAAACTGCCTTTCATGAACTCAGAGAAACCATGCAATGAGAAAGTAAAGATAACTCACACTAGAGCAGCGGTTCTCAACCTTTCTAATGCCGCGACCCCTTAATACAGTTCCTCATGTTGTGGTGCCCCCCAACCATAAAATTATTTTCGTTGCTACTTCATCACTGTAATTTTGCTATTGTTAATGAATCATAATTAAATATCTGTGTTTTCCAATGGTTTTAGGCGACCCTCAACCTGTTACGACCCACAGGTTGAGAACCGCTGCTGTAGAGCCTAAAACCATTGGAAAACACAGATATTTACATTACGATTCATAACAGTAGCAAAATTAGTTATGAAGTAGCAACGAAAATAATGTTATGGTTGGGGGTCACCACAACATGAGGAACTGTATTAAAGGGTGGCGGCATTAGAAAGGTGGAGAACCACTGCTCTAGATGTTAACACTTCAGTCTAATACTCACTACCAAGTGGATCACTGCTAAGTGTGAACAATGAAAGTTTTATAGCAGACAAGGTTTTGTGACCAAGACTTTGACCTTTTCCATGCATGTCTCTGTGAAAAGTTTTGAATAGAAATGTCAGCAAATATACTATCTCTTCAGTAAATCCTCCATATGGATTAAAAAGGGAGATACTCCTGGCCATAATTTTGCCATTTAACAAAATTGTTGGTTCAGGAATAAGCGAAGGTGAAGGGAGAGAACAAAAAGTTTTATCTTCCTTTATTTGTGTTCTCTCATTTACTTTGCCCATTAATTTTGTGAAGTGGTCTTTCTGTTTAACTTTTTTGAAAAGCTGAGGCACAGAGAGGTTAAGTGACCTGGCTAAGGTTATGCAGCTTGTGAAGCAGGAGAACATAGACTCAAACTTGTCTCCATGCCAGAGCATCAGCACCGTCCGCAGCATCAAAACCACAACCAATCAGTGAGTACATACTGAAGGCATTGTACTGTGGGAGGAGGAAGCAGCATAATCAGGTCCAAGACCTAAAGATGGAAAGTCTACGTAAGAATCCTTAATTGAAATATATCAATGATTGTTTCAAAATGAATTAGTTCTTGATAGCTAGATTCTGAAACAGATGACTGCCAAAATAGAAACTTAGAAAAAAATTCTTACTTTTAGCATAATAGATGATATATTCCTCTTTTGCTTTCAATAGTTTACTTTATTATTCTAAGCCTGCTTATATGTGCTGGTGTAAAATTTTAAAAATGTTAATAACTATAGTTTCTAGTTTTATTTTTCCTTAAGATTATCTTCTTATTTTCAGAACAGTGTCCCAAATTCTTGGCTCCAACAGTTCTCTAAGTGAAAGTATATTATCATATCCATGAAGCTAAGTATTTTGAAATAACATTTTACTATTTGATGCTTAAAATACACATTTATCTCTATACATGAAAACATCAATGTTCAAAAGTTTTATTTGAATTAACTATTATAGTAACAAGGCCAGAGAATTTTATTAGAGGTTACAAACACTGAAACTTTCATTTCATACATACAGTTTTAATACAAATGAACTTACTAAAAAACTCATCTATTTATTAACAATTTAAGTTCTATGAATTTACTGAACATTTATTACTATATTCTTGTGACATCTTCCTAACAAGCCTGCAGAAACCAGATTAAACACCTTCTGACTCCAGTTATTACCAAAGCATAAAGCACTCCATTAGCTGAAATGACACATACTGGAAAATTCCTGGTAAAATATAATCTTATATATATGACAATCAAAACATACTCTAACTTCCCCAAATTAAGAGACTTTATTGTGAATCGCATGGAGAATACTCTGTCATATTTTACATGTTTTATGAAAGGTAGCTATTATGTTGGCCATGGGCTACACCTTAATGAAGTATGATAAAATCTATGTTTATATAAAACTTAGCTATCATCTATATTGTAATTTAGAAAATGTATCAAAAGTTCTTGCTAACTTAGAAGGCCAAGAACACCTATATCTTTATTCTATGTTTTAAATGATTTAATCAGAACTCTAAATTCAAGCTACACAGTCCCAGAGTTAGCAAGTCGCAATGGGCACTTTTTCAGTATTTGTCTGCATGGCAGTCTATTCTTGTTAATAAATCACACTGATATATGTCTTATAAATAATATATGGCTTTTTTACTATCTTCAAAAATCACTAGGAAAATGAATTTATGAAGGCTTTCATGAAGCAAAGAATCTTCAATCCCGGTAAACTGAAATTACTGCACTAAATTTATATTTAAATTTCTATACAACTTATTTTATGGACACTCCCTACATTTTTAGAAAGCAAAACATTTTAGTCCTAAGTTTAGTTTCATTTATAACTCATTACTGGAGTGCATTTAAGTAAATCAATTTACAATGTGTAAGAAGCCCATTTTGATATTATAGAAGAAAATTGTAAGTATTAAAATAAGATGTAGTATTGGAAATATGTATGGTTAATTGTATGAAAGCTGATAGTTGGATTTTTACTCCATTTTAGGATTTGGAAGGAGTATTTTTTGTTAAATATAACAAAAATATTTTTAACATTATAATATTGTCTGACCTACTATAAAAAATTGTTAGTTAATGATCTTCAAAGTAGAAAATTTTTTCTTATTAAAATGTCCACATTAAGTCAACCTCTAGAAAGTAGTTAATTCATAACAAATTTTAAATAAAACATTTTTGATGTAACTGATGCCATTAAATTAGTTTTCTAGCCTAAGGAGAGTATGTAGACAGCACTTCTTCCTTTTTCCATAATTCATGGAGACCATCTAAAAGTGGAGCTATCAGTTCTGGGGCACAAAAACCAGTATAAATGTATAACTGTGTGTACCTAAGCATAACAATTTGAAACTCAACCTGATCTCAGACAGAAAAACAAAGGAAATGGTGAAAACTTAATGTTTAACATCAAGGTTAGTGAGAAGGGCACTAGACAAGCTCAACCAAGTTGTCAAATCTCATCATTGATACATTTGCAGAGGTAGATGTTTTTGCAATATTCAACATGTGAAGGTAGGTAAGCCTGAACTCAGCAGTTTTAAACAAGTCATTCTCTAAAGGCAAAACACAGCTAGAGCACAGGCATAAAATCTACTGGTAAACAGGATTGTTGCTGCCTTTATTTTCATCTTTCCTTTGGCAGAGACATTAGGATAGTAAGTGTATTATTTAAATTGAAAACTTCCCACAAAGAGTTGGAATTAGCCTGAATAAAAGAATCTCACAAACTAAGACCTGAATGGAAGCTAGAAAGGGTTACTGACAGTGTCACTGTGTTGAATCTGACATGACATATGCAGTGAATGCTTCTACTTGCTACGATGCTATAAGAACTCTTCTTGTGTGAAGGACCAAAGAGGGCCAAAAATAGACATGGAGATACCTTTAAGTATAGTTAAGAATACTGTCATCTTTGTCCACAGTAACTGGTATAAGATAAATGGTCATAATATGACTGGTTTCCACATGTTATATATACAAGTTATTTTTAAATGTATTAATGTCTAGCAAAGTTTCTAATGTAATCCTGGAGTTTATAAAAAACATTTAATATAGGCAAAACATACATTAACCTAAATACAGTGAAACCAAAATAATGTAGAAGCTAGAATCTTTTACATATTATTTGAATTTTCCATATTACAACAAATGGCCTGTTAAATTCTCCATATTACAAGAAATGGCCTGTAGCTATGTATATTCTGTATATGCCATGACTGTGTTTACCTATATGAAACATCTGGCATAAAACTAAAAAACCCAAACACCAAAGATGTTTTTAAGTAGTTGTTTTGGACATTTTCATGTTGAGAAAATAGCCAGATGATGACTGAATTTTTCAAACTTTATCAATATATGTTTTATATATATCCTTGGTTCTTGTTACAGATTACAAGTCTATGTTACTTAAGTGTGTGTGAAATAATAAAGGAAACCACGATTTTATCCTGCACTTCCAATGTTCTGCCTACTAAGATTTCTTTAATTTCCTTCAAAAAAAAAAAAAAAAGCAAAAATTTGTAACCGTAAGCACATCCAAAACCCTCATATTGTTACCAGACCACATATGGGGCTGGTTGTTTTCTGTTATTGGATAAAATAGTTATCCAAGACTCTACTTACAGAGTCAATAGAGGAAGGTGGAGTAAGAATTAAATCCTTTGCTCTGAAATCTTTTCTAGGAAGAAAGTGTGGGCTTCGAGACTATCGAGGTTTCAAACCTACAGATGAAGGTTGAGAAAAGCTGCTTCTCACAGAATGTCACCTTGGTTCCGATGAAGAGATTTAAAGGAAATTAGGGTTTAATGCATTTTAAATGGGTCTTATTTTGTAATTACTTCAGGGGAAGATTTTAAGAAGAATATGTGAACTGGGCCTGGATTTTGAGAGACTAGATGTGCTTTAGGCAATGACCTGCTGCTGGATGGGGAGGTGTTCTAAGGCGATAAAAAGACACACTAACAGGGATCTGAGAAGAGTCATATCTAATAGTGTTTCTCAATTATTAGGCTATACTGCTTTTGTGCTATCCCTGAACTTGAATAAAGATTTGTTAAAAAGAAGATTTATGTAGTTAGTGTTATACAAAATTACAGTCCTAGGATTGAGAAAGCAACTATGCAGAGAAAATTAGGGAATTATTAATGAACTTTCATATTAACAGAGTAATCATTTATCCTATTGTTAAGTAAAGCATCCAATGAATACACTATTCCAAGAAGTGATTTTTATTTGTTCCATGGCTGAGCATTAGGATTACTAGAGATACGACTTTGCTGAAGACACTTGAGTAGGAAAATTATACATTTTGACTAATGCCTACTTCAGAGCATCAGTATTTAGCCAAATTCTTTTGCCTGAATATCTCATCATTTCTCTGCCTGCTTTAAATGATTTGAGTTTGAATGTTGTTATTCAAGAAAAATGCGAGCATCATGGAGAGCCTGAGATTATTTCATAAAGTTGAATAGAACTTTGGAAGAAGCATGTAGGCCAAACCAATTGCCTAGCATGAATCTGACAACAGAAATTTAATATCAAATGTTCTGGTAGTTCTAAAAACTAGCAACCTCTATATAATTAATGGAAATGAACTAAACCGTCCAAAATAAAAAACAAACTTTCTCTAAAAAGGGATGTTTAATAATACACCATTGTACTTTCCATGATTTGGGCACATTTGACATTCTGTTGATCTACCAAGACTCTGAGCACGCCTACTAACAATCAATGAAGCAACTTGCCAATGCTAGGGTAGGTGAAGTCAGGAGTAATTCCTAAACACAACGGGTGAATTGTAAAGATCAGACTTTGGTGCTTCTAGGGTTAAAAATGTTTTAAATAGTAAGTACAATTACACAGTTATTCACATTACTTCAGGATACTTTGTGAAGTTCCAAAACAGTCTTCTACCCAGAAAAGAAACACTTATGAGTGACTGTAAAATAAAGATAATTATCAAAATGAGTGTTGTGAGAAAATTCACTCCAGAGGCTATCTTTAACTTTAGACACTGTTGCAATGTTTGAGCTAAGGAGACTGCAGGAGGCAATTCTGTTAATGAGCCACTCATCTTAAAACCACACACATTTTGTCAGTATAAAAGGAGGAATGAATTTGGTACTTGTCATTAGGATGTTAAAAAAACTCCTAAATTATAATAATCCTTCCCCCGAATAGCAAACCAATGTGGACGGTTTATACAAAAACTGATAAATACCTATATTGCAGTTATCAGCAAGAAAAATGGAAAGAAAGAAAAGCAACTAAATGTTCATTTGTTTTTCTTGGTGGACTTTATGCTTTCAAAAATGTGGAAATGTGCCATGTTCTCAAAATATAAAGGGTAGATGGCACCACCTGTAGCTATCTTTTGCGATGAGAGGGATTAATGTTTTTCTGGCTAATTTAGAAGGTCTTTCTTAACTTGTCTTTCTTCTTATATTTCCCAGAATACTGAGTTGTATAACACCTTCAAAGAAAATTTTTGATTAATAATCTAAACTAAATTCTAGAATAATTCTATTTCTACTATTTTGGTTAGGAAACTGTTCATACTTAGGTTATTTGATAAAAGCATGATTAAACAGATTCATGTTTATCACAATTTGCTTATTTTAGAATGATCACACTTTATTTTACCACTGAAATAATTTCTGATTCAATCTTCCAGATGCTTAAGGGATTAGAATATACATTTTATTTGTGTCTAAGATTTAATTTGTATTAGACTTAATTTTAGTGATCCAACAAAAGATAACTCTTGGATGAGACAAAAATTATTTCTGAAAAGCGTTGTGTTTAAGATCTTTCCCTCTCACCCTCCCCACTCCCTTGGTTCCTTATAGGTGACAATTAGTAATTAGAAGTTTGGGGTCCTACCACTTAATAGCTATGTCATCTTAAGCAACTCTCTTAACTTTTCTGTCTTACTTCTCTCATAAAAATTTGCCTGATTATCTCACAAAAATATTAAATGGATAAAATGAGATAATGTATATGAAGTGCTCATAAATTGTAAGGTTGCTATATAATCATAAGGTATTATTTTTGCCTTGGAATAATATGGTAAGCAAAAATGTGATATTCTAAGTATGCTTTTATAACAGATTATCATCATCAACAAAGTTAATACAAATTTTATTAGGAATATTATCATGGACTCTAAACAATCTTCAATAACTTAACCAGAACTTTTCTTTAGAACTACCTAGTAATTATATAGCAAATTTAGTTACAGGGTTATCAATATTTTAAGACTAATATCTTAATACTATTTCCCAGTTGTAGACTCTGTAGTTCTTAAGTATATGATTCTATGATTTTATGTTTATAACATAAGGAAACAGGCTTATACCTAAGTATAATTCTATTTATATAGCTGTATCAGTGGCTAAACCAGAAACCATAATGTTTCAAGGATTAAAGTAACAGAGTTCAGGCCTATCTCTTATGGCTTAATCCCTTCTAGACTATATATATATTTTTTATTTCAGTATAATGTTACATTCATTTTGTAATATATTAATAGGGTAACCTATTAATTTTCTTGGGATAGTGTAGGTTTCTGCTTATAGTATTATTACAGTTTCATTTTTGAAAAATAGTCTTTGAATAGGTTGATTTTATAGATTTGTTAATATGATAACCTTCTTTGTTGGTCAATAGTATATATTTCAAGAATTATTTTAATTATTTTTGGTGCCCCCTTTCAGTTTCAAGTGTCCTGATTTGAATGGTATATATGTAATTTCTGTAAGAAGAACTTGGAGCAGAGATCAGCAAAGTAAAGAACTTTCTGACTACTATAAGGAGCAGCAGTCAAAGCAGAACTTGCTATGATTGATAAACACCAAAGGAATCTGTCTATCGGTCAGTAGCCTTGATTTCTATAAAGAAAATCATATCTAGTCTGTCTGCTGTTCATCAGTGAAGGTGGGAGTGAGATTCAAGAAATATGTGCTGGAGAACAAGCACTCCTAACTCTGAATCCAAATAATCGTATTTCAGGTACTAATATTCATATTGGAACTTGGCAAGTCTCTGAGAATGCAATTATCTGCGAGAGAAGATGTAGTTACATTCTTACACACAACCCTATTCAGACATACACTGATACAAGCTTGTCTTACTGTAATATAACAAACTGTACTTTACTAACAATAGATACAAGATTCTTTTGGAACTGCATGATCTGAGATTAAATCATGCCAGTGAAAACTATACCCTTAACCTAGTGTATGAAGATATTTAGTTTGAAGGATGTTTAATAAAAAAAGTAGATGAACTAGATGATTTTTATGAAGAAATGATCATTAAAATAAATTTTGGATATTTCCTCAAACAATTCAACATTTAGAAAAAATAAGGAAAGCTGAATTCTCTGTAATGGGTATGCAAAATGTAAGCAAAGGTGACGGGTTAGAAAGTTATTTTCAAGAAGCAAGTTAAGTGGATTAAGTGCTCTCAGGATAGTGCTATTAAAAGAAGATCTAACATCAGTGCTAACAATTTTTACTTACAAAACAAAAACTTTAGAAATTTCATTGTGGAACTTAGTCTATTTATATTTCTAAAAACTGAGAATAATTAATGTATATAGAATCTTTATATGCTAGTATATGTTCATATGGCCTATTGGTCTCATGAAGCAATTTGGCAAACATGTTCATTATGATTTTAAAAGAAACATCCTATTTGGCTCACCAAGAACAACTTGGGGGTCTATGTCCTATTATTTCTGCTGCTGCTGCTGAGCATGGAAGACATTTGGGGATGGAAGAGAGAGATTTATTAGGGTAATACCGATATTTATGGATTTACCTTTTCTGTTCTAAATTAGGAAGTCAGTGAAAGAACTGCAAATGTATGTAAGGATTTTTTTATACTAGTACAGAAATTTCAGTGCTAACACTGTGATTTGCTCTGTAATTTTTGAACAATGGCTTTCCTCCTTACCTATTTCCCAATTTTATAAGACTTGGTTTTAGAATCAGAATTTAAAGTTTTCCTTTGATGTAAGAATAGTTTTGCTCTTTACAAAAACAACTGTCCTTTAAGAATAACATTAAAAAAATAACATATATAATTGAATATATTGGTAACATATAAGAAGAAAAGGTGAAAGTATTAAGGCATTCAAAGAGCAATAAAATACAGTGGAATATTAGCCAATGTTATGTCAGAGGTGAGTCCTTCTTTTATCAAAACAATTCCATTAGGCGATCCATATTATGTAAAATTTGAGACCAAATGGCTTCTGTTATAGGAAGGCTGCAGCATTATCTCAAATGTTAGAGGAGAATTTTAATATAGTGATAATAATCACATGAAGAGGCAAGAATACTGATCATGTTGATGGTATTTCTAATATTTGGAAAATGTTATCAAAAAGTATAAATACTATGCAAATTTTGAAAACCATGGCAGAAAAAAATTATAGAGTAGCAGTAACAAAAAATAAAAAATATTAGACAAAAGCTTATTAAATGACAAAATAGCAAAGCAGTAGAACTAAGTCATTAAGATTAAATATATGCTAAAAAGCATTGAAGTATTAAAATTCTATTACAATTAGATATGACTCTTATCCCAAATATTAAAATAGATATTAATATGCAACGTAACTTGTAAAAGGTTGAGAATAACACAAAGCAGAGAAAATGAAAGACATCTCACTATTCTCATTGTGGTTATTATTTATGGAATGGATAAAATATGTAGAAAATGTCACAACATCAGATTAACACATTAAAAAAACCAACATGCCACATCTACCTAAATAATTTTGTAGAACAGCTGAAAAAGCAAATTTCATAAAATTTAGACAGTTTATAGTGGAATAAATAAGTATGGCGAGGATTAACGAACCCTAAGTTTCACAATGGGCAGCTTCTAGCCCGTTGGTTGAAGCTGGGTCTTGGCCACTCAAGGATCATTGGACAAGAAATCAGTTGAGCTGAACTAGAGCTGCCCATTTGTCTTAATAATGAATGCTCCACACTGTCTGTTAAGAGAAAGAAAATATAGATCAGAAAGAATGCATGGGAAGCAATAAGTATAAGTTAGAGTAGGCAAGTGCAGGAGGACATCAATGAACATTTAGTGAATACTTGCAGAACATGTGACATTAATTCTATTAGTGTGACATGAAGTGAGAGTCTAGATATTAGGAGGGGCCAGAACTCAGGGGAGGCTTGCTCACTGCTGAGAGCTTGAAATCTCTATCATCCATCCATCCATCCATCCATCCATCCATCCATCCATCCATCTATCCATCCATCCATTAAAACTGGGGACTGAAACAAGGACTTAGGATGGAAGCAGCAACAGGAGAGAGCCCAGGTGGGACTGCTCTGGCTAAGTCAGAGCAAAGGGGTCCTTGGAGACAGGTTCAGGGACTTAAGTCTGGAACAAGCTGCCGCTGTCCATCGCTCGCTTGATTGTGAACTTTGTGGGGTCCCTTAGAATTTAGGAGATACATGCCTGTTGGGGAAAGAGTGGAAGGGAAAGGTGCAGGTGTGTTCCCTCCAGGGAGAGCACACCCTGGGACCTTCGTTTGAGAATTGTTTTTTAAAAATATATTTTTATTGATTTTAGAGAGAGGGAGAGAGAGAAACATCAATGATGAGAAGTATCAATTGGCTGCCTCCTGCATGCCCCCTACTGGGGATTGAGCCCCCAAGCCAGGCACATGCTGTTGACTGGAATAGAATCTGGGACCATTCAGTCCACAGGCTGATGCTCTATCCACTGAGCTAAACTCGCCAGGGCTGTTTTTATTTTAAATGTGAGCACCTTCTTTTTTATTTTGTTTGAAACTCATATTGTAACCAGTAGGATAGCCACTCATGTACCAAGAGATTAACAATTTCCAAAGCATCAGGATCATCAAGAGAATCTGGACCTATGGGAGGTGGAGCATTTTGAGAGTTTTTAAAGGCTGAGAGTTTAGGGGAGAATCTCAATAGAATATTCATCAGTTTTATGCAGATGTGCCAAAATGAGATTTATTCCCTTAATTTCACATCTATCTGTGGGTGTGGTTAGCACATGGCACTAATTTGATTTCTGCTATCTGTCTTCCTATGTGGGGTGATTTAAGCTATTTACCCTCTGGTTGGGGAGGAGTCTAAACCATTCACTCTTAAGTGTCCTTGGTTAGGGAAGATAGGATTTTGTGATTCACTAGATGCCTGTAAACAGCTTGGCCATTTAACAAACTGTTTCCCAATTTTACTTGTCACGTCTTACTAGCCTGTCTCATTTCCCACTCAGACTTCCATCTCTAAAATCTTTTAGGGGTGATGATAAATTATGATCTGTCTTCAGTAACTGCTTCCTGCTGACAAGAGCTGTGGTCCTGGCCTACATAGGGTATGGAGATCTCTCTGATCTAAGATAAACAAGGGAATGGGATTTGAGACTGGATCAGAGAGGCTGTTAGCTGATTCTTCCAAAATAGGGGGTAGGCCAGAATCCCTGAAGCATCATTCATCATCTTATTAAGGAATTGTATCATTCCAGAAGTGAAGTTGGCAGATTGCTTCATATTTCATTGACTCAATTAATGCTGTCCTAAAAATAAGTCAGTTCAGTTAAATTGTTAAATCTCATTTCAGGAGGCCAAAATACAGATGGGCTCCCGAAGTGAGACCTACATTGTGTAAACAAGCAGTCAGGTATTGAACAAGAGGTATGCCTATGAAACAAAAAGAAAACAAAGGTTAATGATCACAGCAAATTATAAAAGGGTTTGATTCTGTAAGACTTGTCAGTCCAGAAGATTTTAGATGTAAGGCTAGTTTCTTTTGCTGAAATGAAAGCAAGCAGTGACAATCTGGTCTTTCTTATCTGCAGTTTGGATATCTGGTGATGTAAATTCTGCATGGTTTACATAACATCAGTCTTTAAGACTGTTTAACTTTGAGCTGTCTCAGGTCCTTTGGCTATAATTTGCAAGTGCAAAGCTCAGAAAAAAAATTTTAGTTCTCAATAATTCCAAGTCAAAGGATGGGGGAAAATGAAACATCAGTTTGGAAGAATACTAGAAAAAAAATCAGGATCCAATTCAGTTTGTAAGTGAAAAATAAAACTTTAACTAGAGGCTAATATCCACAACTGCATATTATAGATTCTATTTTTATTTATTCACAGTCAGGGCTAGATTCCATTGAAACATAATTCCCCCCCCTAAAATCACCCTAATTTTTATCAAAGATAGCCAAATCAAGACTATTTACTTCATTAAGTCCAGTTTCCATTTGGACTTATTTGGTTAAAACAAGAATAGTAATGGATCATAAAGGCTCTCTCAAATCTGCTTCGCTGGAATCAAATAAGAAATCTCCAGATTGAACCTTAATTAGCCCTTCAGGGCAAAGAAGCCAAAACACATAGTTATCATCAACATTTGCCTGAAATACTATAGATTTGGGTGAATTTCTCAAGTCCTAGGGGTTCCCAAAATGTCTTGAGGTTCTTTCTTTGCCATCTCCTAGGAAAAGACTGCCACAAATCATGTGAATAAGCAAGGTGCCAGGCCATCTCCAAGGGGTTTTTATTGGCTTCCAAAGTCAATCTTAATTTATAACTTAAGTCTTTCTTGTGACATCCAGAGTCTAGGCATGTCTCTCTACTTACAATCTATTTTAGACTATCTCTTTTCTAGTGTTACAGTATAAATGTTTAGTATCCTATATAATAAAAGCCTAATATGCAAGTCGACCAAATGGAGGAACAACTGGTCGCTATGATGCGCACTGACCACCAGGGGGCAGACGCTCAACACAGGAGCTGCCCCCAGCCCACAGGCCCCAAGCCGGCAAAGGCGGGTGCGGGGGGGGGGGGGGCGGCCATTGCCCTATCAGTTGCCCCACAGATCGGCCCTGATCACTGGCCAGGCCTAGGGACCCTACCCATGCACAAATTTCATGCATCGGGCCCCTAGTATAAAATAAGGAATAGGTCAACATAGAAACAAGCTGAGTTATAACATTCCTTCTATTTTTAAAGATATTAAGTAGTTTTAAAAAACATGATTTTAAGAAGGGAAGAGAGTTTGGCAGAAGGCCATTTATGAAGTTGTCCCAAACCCAAAATGTACCCTTTAAAAGTTGGCACTGGTAGGACAGGCATATAGATATCCATGCTCTTTTATAAAGAGTAATCCCATATATCTGTATCATCCTGAGATATTTGTGTGTGTGTTAAGATTAGTTTGAGTCAAAGAAACAACCTCGTTGATACTAGTTTTTTGGTATTTTGGGCATAGGCCAGCTCCTAATTTAGGGAATCAAGCTGCTTGTTGGATGGTGTGCCAACAAGGTGGAGCAAGCTGCTACCTACATATTTTAGATTCTGAATAGGTTCAAAATTTTCCATATTTATTTCAGGATCTCTAGAGTAGTACTGTCTGATATAACTTCCCAAATTGATGGAAAGGTTCTAGATCTATACTATCAAATATGGTAGCTACTAGCCTTATGGAACTATTTAGCACTTGAAATGTGGCTAGTTGTATTTGGGGAACTGAATTTTAAATTTCACTTGATTTTAATTACTCTAAAATTAAAATTAGCTAGCCTCATGTGGTTTGTGGTTACCATATTGGGGACAGCATGGTACTATCATCTAGGCCAGTGGTTGCCAACCGGTGGTCCGCAGACCATGGTGGTGTGGTCCGTGAGGTCTGAAAGGTTGGTGATCGCTGATCTAGGCTCTATCAACCCACTTACTGCCACTTCACCAGGCAACCTTGACTGTCAGGGAGTTAGTCTTTCAATACTTCTGCCTTGCACAATGTTCTTTTTGTAACACTCATTCTAGTCAGAGAAAACAGTATAATTTACTGAATTTATAGAGATTTGTGACTAAAATATGATAAACTTTTGGAAATGTTCTATGGATGCTAGAAAAGAAATAGTTTTCTCTTTGCAAGGTACAAAATTCAATATGTATTATTCATATATTTTTTTTAGGTCTTATTTATTCAAATCATAGAGTCATAATATTAAAGTCTCCCAGTTGTTTTTTTCTCCTGGTATTTCTAACAGTTTATACTTTTTGATGTTACATTAGACTTGTTTATTCATTTTATTGCAATAAGCAGGCCTTCTGTATCTTCTTTAATGTTTTTTACTTGGAAATTGACTTTCTTATATTGTCATTCCTCCCCCTCCCCCCAATGTTGTTCCCATTTTTTTGATACATATTGATTGGCAATGACTCAACCTAGTGTTCCTTGCACTTTTGAAGCTAATTTTTATTTTTATTAAAGTACTATATAGTTTTAAAAGTCCAATAGTGGTTAATGGATAAATAAAAAAGGGCTCCAACATTACCCTCTCCCTGACCCCCACTCTTATCCCACTGCTTTTCTTCACAAGTGGCCACATTCACTTGAGTTGCTTCTTCTAGTATTTACTTCCACATTTCTATCTATATTAATTGAATCATTCCATTACCTGAATGGGCCCAGATTTTCATTCTGGGCTGCCTATCCAATTACAACTCTGAAGATGACGGGGAGGCTCAGAGCATCCGAGAGTGGTAATTCCTGACCATGTCGTGCCAGCTCAGCAGTGCTTTCAGCGGTAGAAGTCCTAATGAGATGTGTAGGGTTGTTACCATGGACTCTCACTACTACAATACGCTGCTGAAGAAGTGGGCCCTCCACTTGCCACTCTGCTGTCTGGGGAGCCAGAGGTGCAGTACTTGCCCTGAGGACCACCGACCTAATTGCCCAGAAAAGACCTGAAATCTTGAAGCAGGGAATTGGTCTTTGTGAAATATGATGGTCCCATCTATTTTCAACTAGAGAAATTGGACATCACAGTTCATTTGGCATCCCAAGCCAATACTGCTCAGATTCTGGCAGAACTGGAGGAATATATCACAGAGGTGGATGCTGACTTTGTTCTTTTTTTTTGGGTTGGCTGTTGTCAGTTTTAAAAATTTCTTTGTTGATTAAGGTATTACATATGTGTCCTTATTCCCCCATTACCCCCACCTCCCATTCATGCCCCCACCCCCCTGTTGTCTGTGTCCATTGATTAGGCTCATATGCATGCATATAAGTCCTTTGGTTGATCTCTCCCCCTTACCCCCACTCTCCCCTACCTTCCCTGAGGTTTGACGTTCTGTTTGATGTTTCTCTGTCTCTGGATCTATTTTTGTTCATCAGTTTATGTTGTTCATTATATTCCACAAATGAGTGAGATCATGTGATATTTATCTTTCTCTGCCTTGCTTATTTCACTTAGCATAATGCTCTCCATCTCCATCCATGTTGTTGCAAATGGTAAGAACTCCTTCTTTTTTACCGCAGAGTAATATTCCATTCTGTAGATGTACCACAGCTTTTTAATCCACTCATCTGCTGATGGGCACTTAGACTGTTTCCAAATCTTAGCTATGGTGAATTGTGCTGCTATGAACATAGGGGTGCATATATCCTTTCTGATTCGTGTTTCTAGTTTCTTGGGGTATATTCCTAGAAGTGGGATCACTGGGCCAAATGGGAGTTCCATTTTTAGTTTTTTGAGGAAACTCCATACTGTTCTCCACAGTGGCTGCACCAGTCTGCAATCCCACCAGCAGTGCACGAGGGTTCCTTTTTCTCCGCATCCTCGCCAGCACTTGTCATTTGTTAACTTGTTGATAATAGCCATTCTGACAGGTGTGAGATGGTACCGCATTGTTGTTTTGATTTGCATCTCTCTGATGATTAGTGACTTTGAGCAGGTTTTCATATGTCTCTTGGCCTTCCTTCTGTCTTCTTTTGAAAAGTGTCTATTTAGATGAGTTGCCCATATTTTGATTGGGTTGTTTATCTTCTTTTTTGTTAAGCTGCATGAGTTGCCTGTAAATGTTGGAGATTAAGCCCTTATCGTTGAATCATTGGCAAATATGTTCTCCCATGCAGTGGTGACTTTGTTCTTTGTGCAAAGTCGTGCGGGCCATTGGATGGTGTGCCAACAAGGTGGAGCAATCTGCAGAACTTTGTGTAAACACATTGCTTGATCTCATCCAGACCAAAGCAAATTATGTGGTCCAAGAGGCGATTATTGTTATCAGGGACATCTTCCACAAATATCCTAACAAGTATGAAACTATCATGGCCACTGTGTGGGCATTTATACTCATTGGATGAGCCAGATGCTCAAGTTGCTAAGATCTGGATTTTGAGAGGCTATGCTGAAAGCACTGACAATACACATGAGAGCTTCCTGAATGGTATTCACTCTGCTTACTGACAGACTTAAGCTGTTTCTCAAGAAACCATCAGAAACACAGGAGCTGGTACTGCAGGTCTTGAGTTTGGCAACACAGAGTTCTGATAATCATGACCTCTGAAATAGGACTATATTTATTGGAGGCTTCTCTCTATGGACCCTGCCACAGCCAAAGAAGCAGTCTTATCTGAGAAGGCACTGACCTCTGAGAAATCAGATCTCATTGAGCCAACTTTGCGGAATGAGCTAATCTGCCACATTGGTTCTTTGGCCTCTGTGTACTACAAGCCTCCCAGTGCTCTTGTGGAAGGAAGTCATGGACTCCATTGCAAACACTTGCCAGTACATCACAGAAACATTGATGCAGGTAGCAGCCCTGTTGGCACCACCACCGCCACCATGCAGAACAGCCTCGGGTTATCCCTTTCTCAAGGTGACCTGAGGGGCCTTTTAAACCTTGACCTTGGTCCCCCAGTCAATGTGTCACAGGTGTCCTCCATGCAAATGGGAGCAGTGGATCTCTTGGCAGTGACCTTGGTGGGAGGCAAGGGAGGAAGTCCAGCAGTGGGACAGTCCTTCATCCTATCATCCATGTGTGCAACCTCTGCTCCTTCACCTACTACTGGTGTGGTCAGCAGTTGTCTGAATGATCGATTTGAACTCTCTACAGGGATAGGTATGGCACATGATGGGTATGTGGCTCCTAAGGCTGTCTGGCTGCCTGCAGTCAAGGTTAAAGGCTTGGAGATTTCCAGAATGTTTACTCATCAGCCAGGACACCTCTCTATGGAAATAAACGTCACCAACAATACTCTGCTGCACATGATAGACTTTGCAATCCAGTTTAACAGGCATAACTTCTCCCTCTCAACACCTTGGGCCCAGTCATGAAAATAGAACCTCTAAGTAACCTGCAGGTGGCTGTGAAAAACAACATCGATGTCTCCTACTTTAGCTGCCCTATCCCATTCAATGTGCTTACTATAGAAGATGGCAAAATGGAGTAATTATTGCCAATAAAAATGAACTTTAGTTTCAGATTAAGGAATGGCATTTCAATGCTGTTTCCAGCAAGCTGCAAAACAACATTTATATCATGCCAAGCAGAATGTGGAAGGTTAGGATCATAATGTACCAATCTCTGAAGCTCATTAATGGCATTTGGATCTTGGCTGAGCTACATATCCAGCCAGGAAACCCCAATTATATACTTGCTGAAGTGTAGGGCCCCAAAAGCCTCTCAGTACCTCTATCTGGTCTACGATAGCATTTTGAAAAACTAATAGACTGGTCACCAAGATTGGTGCAGGCCAAGAACTCTTAACTGGAAGAAATTGTATTGCCATGTAGAATCTGAACACAAATACACTGAGGCCACCGACCAAGGTAGTAACTAGTCTAACTGTGCTAACTTTAGGGCACATCCTGCTGGATAGTTTTAGCTTCCCGTGATTATCTGTAACCACGGCTTCAGTCACTTCCCACCTCTTGCTCCCTGCCGCTGCTATTTGTCCTTACTTGTGGGCTTCTCCATATTGTGCCAATGCTGGATTTTTAAAGAGCAGTTGGATACTTTGTAATTGAGAGCTCATTTCAAAAGCAGAAATAGACAAAAAATATTAAAGCAAAAAGAGTGTCACTCTAAAAACATGTTTACATTCTTTGGAAGTTGCTCTTATCCTATAGGTTACCAGTTCATCCTCTATTGGAATTATTCAAGCAGTAAAACTTCAATCATTTACATATATGTATATATTTAAAATATGTAACTGAAAATAAATAGCACGTATCTAATATAAAATGGCTAATTCAAGAGAAGTGTATTTATAGAAAATATTAATATCAAAGAAAGTCTGTTTTACATTTTGGTACAACTTTAGTAACACTGTAGACTTTGAGACTGTCAAAATTAGGGTTTTATTTCATGTTTGCAGTACAGTGATAACAGCAGTGAAGGAATGCAGTGAGTGACAACGGTGAGGGGATAACAGGGTGAGGAGGCTCCTTAAAGCTGACTGTTTTAGTATGGAGTTCCAACACCTGGGATGGGTCAGAAGCATAAATATGAGTGTGAAGTGGCTAATCTCTTTCATTTCACTGTAAAGAGTGTGCCCACTTTCCTTACCAAAGTACCCTGCAAACAGGATTCAAATGACCATACTGTTAATCAGTAACGATGCAAGAGTTTTACTAAGAAACTAGGTCATACGGGAATAAGCAGAATTCCCTGCTATACAGTAGAGAGTTGAAATCTATTGAATATATACACACATCTCACTAGATGATCACTCTTTGGCTCGGATCTGACTTAGAGCACAATTCCCAAACTGGAAGAGATTAAATATTTTCATCTCCCCATAAATTTTATTCGTTTATTTTAAAATTCTCACCCAAGAATGTTTTATTTTTTTTAAGAGGGAGGGAGGAGGGGAGGAAGAGAGGACATCGATGTGAGAGACATCCATCAGTTGCCTCCCGTACGTGCCCAGTCAGGGATGGAACCCGCAACCTAGGTACGTGCCCTGATCGGGAATCACACCTGCAACTTTTTTTTGTGTGTGCAGGATGCTCTAACCAACAGCCACCTGGCTAGGACTTATTTTTATTTTCAAATTTTATTGAATTTATTGGGGTGACACCGACTAATAACATTATAGAGGCTTCATGCGCACAATTCTTTAATATATCATCTATATATTGTATTGTTTGTTTACCACCCAAAATCAAGTCTCCTGTCACCATTTATCTCCCCTTTACCCTCTTTTACTTTTCCCTCTGGTAATCACCATACTACTGTTTGTGTCAATGAGCTTTTTAAAAAATTCCTTCACCTTTTTCACCCAGTCCCCTCCTCCTCTAACATCTGTCAGTCTGTTATCTGAGTCGGTTTCTGTTTTGCTTGTTAGTTTATTTTGCTCATTAGATTCCACATAAGAGCAAAATTATATGGTATTTGTCTTTCTCTGTCAGGTTTATTTCACTTAGCATAATACTTTCCAGGTTCATCTGTGCCAGTGGTCGGCAAACTCATTCGTCAACAGAGCCAAATATCAACAGTACAACGATTGAAATTTCTTTCGAGAGCCACATTTTTTAAACTTAAACTTCTTCTAACGCCACTTCTTCAAAATAGACTCGCTCAGGCCGTGGTATTTTGTGGAAGAGCCACACTCAAGGGGCCAAAGAGCCGCATGTAGCTCGTGAGCCGCAGTTTGCGGCCACGGATCTATGCTGTCACAAAAAGTAAGGTTTCCTTCTTTTTTCACAGCTGAGTAGTATTCCATTGTGTAAATGTACCACAGCCTTTTTATCCATTCATCTACTGATGGACAGCTGGGATGTTTTCAAATCTTGGCTATTATAAATAATGCTATAATGAACATATGGATGCATATATTCTTTCAAATCAGTGTTTCTGGTTTCTTGGGATATATTCCCAGAAGTGGAATCGCTGGGTCTTAAGGCAGTTTCATTTTTAATTTTTTAAGGAAACTCCATACTGTTTTCCAGTATGCATTCCTACCAACAGTGCACAAGGGTTCCCACATGTTCACCAACACTTTTTTGTTGATTTATTGATAGCCATATTGACAGATGTGAGATGACAGCGCATTGTGTTTTTTTAATTTGCATTTCTCTGATGATTAGTGACACTGAGCCATCTGTATGTCATCTTTGGAGAGGTATCTATTCAGATCCGTTGCCCATTTTTTCATGGAATTGGTTGCTTCTTTTAGCTGTTGAGTTGTGTAAGTTCTTTATAAGTTTTGGATATTAACCCCTTATTAGATCATTGGTATGTTCTCCCATTCAGTGGTTATCTTTCCACTTTGTTCATTTTAGATTTCCTTTGCAAAAACATTTCAGTTTGATGTAGTCCCATTTGCTTATTTTTTCTTTTCCCTTCCTCAAAGTGATATGTAAAAAATATTACTATCAGAAATATCTGAGATTTTATTGCCTGTGTTTTCTTTTAGGATTTTTATGGTTTCAAGTTCTACATTTAAGCCTTTAATCCATTTAGAGTTTATTCTTGCGTATGGTGTAAGAAGGTGGTCTAATTTCATTGTTTTGCATGTATTTGTCCAAGTCTCTAACAACATTTATTGGATGGACTATCTTTATTCCATCGTATGTTATGTTCTTGCCTCTGTCAGGTATTGACTGTAATGGCATGGGTTTCTTCCTGCGGATGCTCTGCTTGTGAAGCTTACTGGATCCTGTTCTGTTGTTTTCTGAAGCTGGCCACTGGTTGTGCTTGTTTTGGGGCTTCTTGGGAGGAACTCTGGGGCAGGCCTACGTTAGACCTGTGACTGGCCCAGGGAAGGTAACCTGTTTGGAGCTAGAAAGCTATACACAGTTTATAGCTACTTCTGCGGGGCCTGGGTGTGAACAGGAAGGACCAAACTATGCACCAAGATTGGCTTTTATTAGCACCAGGCCTGGGGGCAGGCCAGCAAAAGCCTCAAGGCACCAAAGGTCTGTCTCCATCTGCTGGCTGCCTGTTAGACTCAGTCACTGAAAGAGCCTCTGGTGGTTCTTGAGTTGCATGAGTGAGGTTCTCAGTGAGTCGTCAGAGTAGAGGTGAATGGTTCTCACCTGACTGATACAGGTTCAAGCTGAGTGCCTGTGCTGGGGCTGAGGCCACTCAGCAAATGTCCTAGGGTATACTAGGTCTAGCTGTCCCATGCAGGGGCCCACAGACCTTTGTGGTAAGTTGGGGTCTTACAGAGTAAGCAGGGTGAGGCCAGTAGAGTTCATAAGGCCCAAGCCAACCAAGATTTGGCTGCATGAGGGAGGGCTCTGCATTGGTCGGGTGTACAAAGAAAAAATAGCCCCCGTGCACGACCCACAAAACTAAGTCTGTTCCAGATTCTGCCAGGAGCTGAAGCTCAGCAGGGCGGGGCTCCGGGAGTTGGGAGATTAGGGCTAGATCTTCTGTGAGGGGGAGGTTCCAGTCAGGCTTCAGAGACGCTGGGAGGAGTGGCCCCTTTCACAGAGCCACACAACTCCGTTTGTCCTGGATTCTGCCCAGACCTCCGCAGTGTGAGTCCACCAGGAGTTTGGAGGGAGAGGCTAGCATATCTCCTGTTAGGGGGTGGCACCAGTTAGGTTCATGGGAAAGTGGGGGCAATGGCCCTCACTACAAAGCCACACCCTGATACCCCTGAGTCTGTCCAGACCTCTGTACCCCAGCCCAGGCAGCTGACTCCTCAGTAGTATATGAGCGCCACAAGGTGGGGCTACAGGGAATCCAGAGGATAAGGCAATTGTATTCCCTTAGGGCGATGCCATAAGGAAGGGAGTGTTCCACCCAAGAAAGATGGCATCTGTGGTGTGGGGAGAGGGACTCAGCACAGAGGTCCTGGCGGCTGTCCCTTCAGCTGTCTTCCCAGAGCCACAAACCCCAGTCTTTCCTCACACGATTCTAGTCTGCTCCGCCCTCCCTCTGCCAAAGCCCTGGGTAAGTGGCTGCAAATGAGATTTTGTGCATTGGTCCTTTTGAGGGCACTGTGTCTCTAAAGGACTCCTGTCTCTCCCTGGCAGACAGAATCCCCAGTGATTTTCACAGCCAGATGTTATGTGGATGCTTCTTCCTGGATCTGGTGTTCTGGGCTGGGGAGCCCAGCTTGGGGTCGAGACCCACTCTTCTTAGGGGTAACCTTTGCAGCTGAGCAGTTGGAATCTCAGTTGTTGCCCATGGGAGCAGGATCAGCCCTTTTTGCATCTCTGCCCTTCCTACCAGTCTCGATGTGGCTTCTTCTGTAAATCCTTGGTTGTAAGACTTCTGTTTAGCTTATCTTCAATTGGTTATCCAGGTTACTTGTTCTATATTTTAGTTGTAATTCCAGTTTGGTCCTGGAAGAAGGTGAGTGTAACATACTCTGCCGCCATTTTGCATCTTCCACCATAAATTTTACTTTCCATTAACATAGATAATAAAAATCTGAGCATATGAAATAGCTAGGCAAATTCATAAAAACAGAAAGTGGGTTAGAGATTACTAGGGACTGGAAGAGGGGATGAGAAATTATTGCTTAATGTGTACAGTTTCCATTTGGGATTATTAACAAATTTGTAAATAGATAACTGATGGTTACCACTTAAGTTTTCCACCAAAAATAGAAAATGTTAAGTTACATATATTTTACCATAGTAAATAAAGCATTTTTGACCATGTGTGGTTTATTACTTATTCAAAAACTAATAGAAATTACAGTTAATTTGGGGTTCTATTTCCTTCACATGAAAGAATTCACTAATTCTGTATTTCTGATCACAAATGTGATATAATTCTCCAAAGTTGTTCTTTTCAGAAGAGAACGTTGGAAAACTTGAAATATGAGCAAGAAAGAAAAACAGAAAAAAATAGTCAAAACAAACTTCTTACTTTAATTGGTTCAGGCTGCATCACAGGTGCAGGCATAGCAATGGCACTTGAAGCATAAACCTGGTGATATGTTCCTTGAACTCCATGATCAGAATAGGGCTATTACAAAAAAAGAAATGTATTGCCTTTCATTTATTATTTAAAAATATTTATTCAGCATTACAATGTACTAGGCATTTTGCTACACAATGGAGAAACACAGATGCTAAACACATCTCCTGTCTTTAACTTATAGACTGATCTTGGACAGACAAGTAGTCAAAATTACCATAAGACCTCTAAGGCATGTTTAGGGATGCATGGGAGGAAAGATAAGAGCTACTTGATTTAGCCTAAGAAAGTTGGGGAGGTAAAGTTTCTAGTGGAGTTGAAGCCTGAATTTGAAGAATCAGGGAAAGAAGATGGGAATAGTATGCACAAAGACGTCGAGGCAACCAAGAACGCATCTCATTTGGAAGACCTGCGTAGGTGGTCTGGTATGGCTGGAGGAAAGACTACACTAAAAGAGAGCTGAAAGAGAGACATTAGAGCAAGAGGAAGGGAACAGATCATATAAAAGCAGATTTTTGGCCTCTCCAACAGATGGTGGAACCATTTATTGAGATATGGAATACAAGAAAAGCAAGTTTGATGCTTATGTAATTGTGTGTAAGGGGGTTGGAGAGAAGAAGTTAGGTTTATAATATAGGGTGTCACCCCAAAATCTATACAAACTTGAACAGTTGATAGCTCAATTTTGAAAATAAAATGTATTTTAATAAACACTGACTTTATAATTATTCATACTTTTTTGGGGACAACCTATAAAATTTGAGGTATTTGTAGGACTTCTAGTAGCAGTGGTATACTGTTGATAGAAAGCAAAATCGCTCCATCTAAAGTGTTTTCTACTTAGCAACCTACTTTATTAATTAACTTATATCTTTGCCTACACCTTCTACCAGAAATATTAAAATAAAAGCATGCATATATATATCATAGAAATAGTACCAGTTATAAGCTAATATAAGTAGTAGTTCCAGAAAAACCTTATTAGAGTCCACTGGTTTAATACCAAAAGTAGATTGTGGCTGAAAATCTAGTGTTAAAGAATTCTTACCTCACTTCCCCCTCCCCTTGAAAACCAGAAAAAAAAAGAACGAAAGATAGATTTTTTAAAAAATGCCATCATCAATTAAATAAGGAAATATCCATTATCCCCAAACCATGAACAATTCAGAACATCTGACAAATGCTATGCAATTTGGGACCCATATAAGTGAGGACTATGAAGACTCCTCAGACTTCAGAAAAAATAAAGATTTGCTTAGAAGTCAATGTTCTAAAAGACCTATTGAAAAAGTCTCAAATGTAGGGGTATTTCAGGTCAATGCAGCAGCACAGAGATCTAATTTCATATTCTTTAATAGCAGGGGATGGAATTGATGGAGAAATCATGTTTTCATCATTAAAAAAAATCTACTGCCTTGCCTTATAGCTGAGGAACACTGCTGGAGGTGAAACAGGTTGAAGGTAGAACGGGAGGTAGCAATTACTACAACCCAATACAGAAAATGATTCCCAGGATGCTAAAAACCGAGGGAAGAGCATCTCAACCAGGAGACTTACAACACAGTGGAAAGTAGCTTCAGACAACAGCCTGATCTTCCCACCCTCCATTTTGACAAGTAGCTGGTCTCATGTAAAAATCAGCATAAAGGTGAAAAGGAAAAGAAAGCAACTTAAGCATGCATACTGCCTCTTTTCCAACTACATTAAGGAAAGACAAAAGTGGAAGAAAAGGGTGAGAAAGTACCCTAGAAAAAGTGGTAAAGTTCAGATAAATATAATTCTTTTGAATCTTAAAGAAATGATAATAACATGATCTCTAAAAAGGAGCTCAAAAGAGATATTTTAAGCCAACATAAATTTATAGACAATGATGTAACCAAAGTGGCAGAGCTTGAGATAAAAAAGATGAAAAATAAGAGAGATGAGATGATGCCCTATCTGGCTGCTCAGTGATTAGAGTGCTGGCCTGCGCAACGAAGGGTCGCAGGTTTGATTCCCAGTCAAGGGCAAGTAGCTGGGTTGCAGGTTTGATTCACCATATGGTTGGGATGCATGTGGGAGGCAATCAATCAATGTGTCTTGATGTCTCTCTCTCTCTCTTTCTCTTCCCCCCTCTCTCCCTCCATTCCGCTCTCTAAAAATCAATGGGAAAAATATCCTCTGGTGAGGACTAACAAAATAAAATAAAATACATAAAAGAGATGGAAGTCTGATTAGTCATAATAAAAATAGAATAAACACAATGAGAAATATAGTCATAGTTATCTTGAAAAAGTATAAAAACAAGTACCATGATAAAAAATTACCTGAGAGATGATAGATATGAAAGACAAAAAGTGATCTAACATATGCATAATTTGTATTCTATTTTTTAAGTCACCCAGTCTGTGGTACTTTGTTCCATCAGCCTTTGTGTAAACTAATACACGTATCAAGCAGTTCTTTTGTTTTTGTTAATCCTCATCCGAGGACACTTTCCCATTGATTTTTAGAGAGTGGAAAGGAGGGGGAGAGATAGAGAGAAACACTGATCTGAGAGAGACAGATCAATTGGTTGCCTCCCGCATGTGCCCTGACCAGGGCCAGGGATCAAGCCTGCAAGGGAGGTATGTTCCATTGATGGGAATCGAACCAGGGACCCGTCAATGTATAAGCCGATGCTCTATCCACTGAGCAAAACCAGCGAGGGCTCAGCAGTTCTCTTATAGCTAGTCTTATTTTCTTTCTAATTTATATACAAAAACATGTTGAACAAGCATATAAGAACTCAAAGAACATAGCATCCATGTGCCTTCTTTAACAAAGAGTACTTGCAGATGCAATCAACCAAGTGATAAATGGAGGATGAGACGAAGAACAAAGAAATCCCAGTAAAGGTATTTTTTTTTTAGTAATCCTTAAGATCCAACTGTGGAATTTATTGTTCAAGAACAAAATTATAATGTTATAAGTGTTAGCAATATAAAAATAATACAAAACATTAGGAAGATTTCCTAATCTTTCACAACACTGATTTAAAACATGCATGAACAGTTCCTGGAAAAGGTTATTATGGTAAGGTTATTAGTAATGGTTCAAAAATATAATTTAAAGACATGCTAGTCACCATCTATAGTTATAAAATAAATTTGACTTACGTTTTTGAAGGAAGAATTTTTAAAATATTGTTTCTTGACTTAATTTTTATGTGCTTTTAATTGACAGAATGTTAGCAACAATATAGATTGATAGACAAATCAGAAGCAGTGCTTGGTATCTTACTCTTTAAAAGAGATCGAGTCAGGAATGAGCCTAGTAAAGTGAACAGTTGATTTGAGAAATGATTCTGAACTAGTTAGTGAAGAAATCTAAGATGAAGCATTCTTAGATATAAAAAAGGGAATAGATAAGATTTGCAGCTTCAGTGAAGGTCTTGAACAAATACTTTTAGAAAAGAAAAAGAAATAAATGTAAGCTAAGGTAGTAGAGATAAATTACTTGGAGACTATTACGTACTTCTGGAATTGAAGCCTCCATCAGAGACAGCGGAGGAGGAACGCATCCTCCATCTTGTGCAATTTCCACTGGTTGATAAAAAACCTCAGACGGTTGTAGGTATAGGAACGGAGCAGAAGAGGCGGGAGACTGAAACACAAAACCATAGTTCCAATTCAAATATGATTAGTTATTTCATTTAAACCAAATGATTTACCCAACAGATGAGAGAAATATTTGTTTCATATTTTCCTGAAGTTCTTTTTCAGGGATAGCTTAGAAGTATCTCAGCAACAAATTAGGAACTCTGGGGTTATAAATTCTAGTTGTGTAGATGTCATTAAAAAACTGTATCACTAGTAAGGACTACAAGTTCTTAGTGCTTCAGAACCTCATCTATAAACTCAGATAATTATATTAAGATCACTACTAAAGGTTGTAATAATATAACTGATGGTTATTTAAACTATCATAAACATCTATTCTCAGCTTTGTGACTTCCCATGGAGGTGGAAAAATGTAAAAAAATATGAAATAATCTTTTGGTGGGATACTATTTGTTATCAAAGTTGGGAGATGGAATACCTATTTGAGAGCACTGGTCAAACAAGCAAAATCTCAAGGCTAAAAAAATGTTAAAATTTCCAATAATATTAATAAAATAGAAGTAATTTTTCATGTTTTTGCAACACTCACTCATTTATAAAATGCTTTCACTTACATAGTCTCATTTGATCTTTACAAAAATCATATGAGAAAAATTATAAAGGGATAGCAGTCTCATTACTTCTATTTCACAAATGAGGAAGCTGAGAAATATAGTGATTAAATAAACTGCCAAAGGTATCACAGTTAATAAATAAAAGAGAAAAGTCTCTAACCTAGTTCTCCTGATTTTAATATTCATACAGTATTCACAAAAGCACAGTGAAAAAAGTTAATATTTACCTGAGGAACACTCCACTGCCACTGACCTGGTAGACACTGTGCAGGTGCCTAAAATGAAAGAAAAAAGACCCCACATATAATAAACAAGGGTGAAAACTGGATTATCTACATGCCAAAGAATGGAGTTGGGCCCCTATATCTCAAACTATATACAAAAATTAACTCAGAATGAATCCAAGACCAAAATTAAGACCTAGAACTATAAAATTATTATAAAAAAGAGGTCATAAATCTCTATGATTTTGAATCAAGCAAATTTTAAAATTATGACATCAAAAGCACAAGCAACAAAGCAAGAAAAGAAAAAAGATAAACTGAACTTCATCAAAATTAAAATCAATGATGTGTTGGTAAGGATGTGAAAACATTATATAAATTGCTGGTACAAATGTAAAATGGTACAGCCTTTTTGGTAAACAGTGTAACACCAAAAGGTTAAACACAGAGATACCATATAAACTCAGTAATTTGACTCCAAGGTGGTAAGACCTAAGAGAAATGAAAACATGTCTGCACAACAATGTGTACACAATTGTTCATAGCAGCCTTATTTACAACAGCCCCAAAATTAAAAAAAAACAAACCCAAATGTCCATCATCTGATGGATAGATAAAAGCTAATATATCTATATAATGGAATATTATTCAGCCATAAAAAGGAATGAAATACTGATACATGCTACCACATGGACAAATCATGAAAACATTATGTTAGGTGAGAGAATAATCACAAAAGATCACATTTTTATTTTATTTATTTTGGGGGGATCAAATGCTATTTTTATTTTGAATGTTGATATTTGAAGAAAGGGGTAAAATATTTTTAAAGAAGATCTTTTAAAAAATTTTTTTATTTTATTGTTTCAAGTATTACATATATTAGTGCATATATCTCCTTTTTTTCTCCATTGACCTTCTCCAGCCTCCCCTACCCCGTCGCATGCCCTCATCCCATCCCCGCAGTGTCTTGTGTCCATTGGTTGTGTGTAGACAGCACCTGGGAAGGCACAGGGGCATTCCTTAATTATTGTCAGCTGAGCCCAGTGGCATCAGCAAAGCCACGCCCTAGGAACACGCCTTGCCAAAAGGGCAAGGGTGTTGTCAGCTTGACCTTCATTTCAGCCCATGGTGTGGGGAAGTGGTTTTGATATCTAAATCCGCCTAGCACCAGGAATGCTTAGGGCCTACTCAAGAATGCAAATAATCTCCTTTTGTCTTGACCTTTTGGTGAAACTTCCTGGTATCTGGGATATAAAATAAACTCACTGGATTGGCTCTGGGTCCCTGTCTCTCCATTAGAAGAGGACGGTGGTCCCACCTGGTCCCAGCTTTTTCCTTCTATCTCTGTGTCCTGTCTCTTTCTTTTATTTCTCAATCCCCAGCTGCCCCTACTCAGGAACTGGACCCACTCTCTAGCCGCGCTGGACACAGAAAGAGAGAAATACCTACAATTGTGCTTATATGCATGCATACAAGTCCTTCGGTTGATCTCTTTCCCCCCTTCCCCAACACTCCCCAGCCTTCCTGCTATAATTTGACAGTCTTTCCGATGCTTTACTGTCTCTGTATCTATCTTCTGTTCATCAGGTTATAATGTTCTTTATTTTCCATAAATGAGTGAGATCATGTGGTATTTTTCTTTCATTGCCTGGCTTATTTCACTTAGCATAATGCTCTCCAGTTCCATCCATGCTGCTGCAAATAGTAAGAATTTCTTCTTTTTTATAGCAGCAAAGTATTCCATTGTATAGATGTACCACAATTTTCTAATCCACCATCTGCTAATGGGCATTTAGGCTGTTTCCAGATCTTAGCTACGGTGAATTGTGCTGCTATGAACACAGGGGTGCATATATCCTTTCTGATTCGTGTTTCTAGTTTCTTGGGATATATTCCTAGAAGTGGGATCACTGGGTCAAATGGCAGTTCCATTTTTAGTTTTCTGAGGAAGCTCCATACTGTTCTCCACAGTGGCTGCACCAGTCTGCATTCCCACCAGCAGTGCACGAGGGTTCCTTTTTCTCCGCATCCTCACCAGCACTTGTCCTTTGTTTATTTGTTGATGATAGCCATTCTGACAGGTGTGAGATGATACCGCATCGTCGTTTTGATTTGCATCTCTTGAATAATTAGTGACTTTGAGCATGTTTTCATATGTCTCTTGGCCTTCCTTCTGTCATCTTTCGAAAAGTATCTATTTAGGTCCGTTGCCCATTTTTTTATTGGATCATTTATCTTCCTTTTATTAAGTTGTATGAGTTCCCAGAAGATCCTTTTTTAAAGATGTATTTTTATTGATTTCAGAGAGAAAGGCCTTAAGAAAATATTTTAATAAAAATATTTGAAATAAAATGATTTATATATAGATTTGTTAGGTAAATGAAATCACTATTTATGAAGTGAGAAACACAAAGGAGATAAAACCTGACTAAACCATGAATTACCTGATCTGATTAGCAAAAATTGATAAAGCTATCAATCTTGAATTTGTAAAAAGAAAGGGTAAGGGACTATTTTTATCAAAATGGGAATTTTAAGGATAGACTGATGATGAATATATAACTGAAAAGAAATATGTGAAGTGAAATTATTTCTTATATTGTAAGATATATTACAAATTGGTACCAAAATCTTTCCTAAGTATATGAAGGCAACGTACTTCCAGTTTTATACCTGCAAGTAGAAAACCGGAGTTAAAGTATAAAATTAAGTTGCATTAGAGAATTTCCAGAATACGTCTGCTATGTCAAGTGAGCTACAGCTGTATGTTAGTTAATAAAAAGGAGCTGGCTCAATAGGGTGCAAGCAGAAAGTGACTTTACGTTTTCACCCTCCAGTTTAAAAGCATTGTGCTGAGCTAGCCTTCCTTCCCTTGGATAGAAATTAGGACAGGTCGCTTTTGGATGTGGTCGATTCCAAATGCTGACTCTCTAGTTAGGAACTTTTAACTCCAGGGAGACCACTCTAGCCCTGGATTCTAGAAGTTTACTTTACACAGATTATTTCTCTACTAAGATAATTTCTCTAGAGTTTTTTTTGCAAGAGTTTCTTCTGTGAGGTTCACACCTTGCTCTTGGGAAACTAACCTTTGCTTGCTGTGAGAAGTTTAACACATTCGCACTGCAGACCTTCTCTCCTTGCTCTGGCTCCCATAGAGCATGGCAGCTCTTTCTTTGAACTTTTTTTAGGAGAGGTCGGGTCCAGGTGATACCATCTCACCAATTTCAAGGAATATTAAGCTTAGTTATTTTCAGAAGTCCTCTTCACTTGGTTGAGGAGAAAGGGAAGTGCCGTAGCACTCTAACTCCGTTAAGCCTCCTCCTTACCAATCTTCCCTATCAGTCTCATCCTGTATGACATTGTGTACTCCTCCTATAAACCCCTGTAAGAAAACCCCCGCACAAAAACATTGCTATCAAGGCTTAACGATCTCTTTAATTATTAGAGTATTTGCATGAGAAAGAATAAAATGAAAGATACCCAAAAAAGGACTAAAGTGATCAAGAAGGATTTTTACTGTACTAATTTAATGTTTACCTGGTAGTGATATGCAGACTGCTGATAAACAGGCTGAGTTACCATCACAGGGGAACTAGATATAGAACGTGACTATGAGAGGAAAGAAAATGGGAAATTATTTTAGGCAAAATTCTTTAAAATAGTTTACAATAAAATTAATCTCAAATTGTTACCTAAACCCAGGCAACTTAGTTTATTATTAGAAATGTCATTTTCCCATCTCTTATTGACATTACCAACTCCACTTAAGTTTATTAAAATCATCACAGTTTTACTACTTACATGCGGTTTTATTTCCATGGTAATGTTAAAACCACCATCAGAAATGTTGCTTTTAGTCCAAAGATCATGAAAATATAGGTCTAAGAATATTCAGAGGGCAATGGCAGCTAGACTTAAGGTGTCACTGCCTATTTCCATTGTGGAGACCAGCAGGAGGTAGTTAATGTGTACATAGCATTTAGACTTGAATGAATAATCATAGCTGATTTTGCCACTGATTTCCGACTACTTACAAATAATCAACATCCTATTTCCTTGTTATACATTTAATTAAAGCAAATATATAATTTATTGAAGCACTTGATAATTCTATTTTATTCATGACATTTAAATGAATTAATCATCCAATAAACTTACAAGTGGTTTATCTGTTTAGAAAAAGTATACATTTAACACTCAATTATTCAAAGTAATAGAGTAGAGGAATCCAAGATGGCGGCGTAGGTAAACACCAAAACTGCTGCCTCGTGCAACAATTTCAAAAATTCAACTAAAAGACAAAACGTCTAACACCCAGAACCACGGGAAAGCTGGCTGAGTGGAAGTTCTACAACTAGAAGGAAAGAGAAAGGAGCATCGAGACGTGCACGAGCGCTGAAAAGCTGAGGTACGGAGGCGCGTGATCCGGGCTGGCTGCGGGCGTTGCTTTTTTCAACCCAAAGGGAGACAAGCCCCCGACTACTCTGAAATCCAGTTTCTGGGGAGACACGGGGGACCCAAACTCCTACGGGGAGAAGCTGGACTGTCTGCCAGTGAGGGGGGCTTACTTGCAGAGCTGCGCGCAGGAATAATTGTTTACAGCACTGGGGCACGGGACTCCGGGACGCCCTTGGGGACACAGAGCCGGCTAACTAGCAGCCATTGCTGTTTGCCACGCCCTAGCCTAGTGACACCCTGAGACCCCGCCCTGAACAACCTACAAACCCACCCAAGCTCCAAGCAGCAGCGTTAGCAGAAGAAAGCCCCGCCCTATTGCAGCTTAACCTAGCAAACTTGCAGCCTGGGTCAGACAGCTCCAAAACCTCCAAACCCCAAGCAAAGAGGAGAAAACTGTAGCTCTCACTGTAGCTCCTGCTGGATGGCCTCAGACAGTAGCTGACCTGCACCCCATTGGAGATCCAGAAGCCAGTATACCTAGTGGTCAGAGTGAGACACCAGATTTCAACTCCTCACATCCATAAGTGACACATTCAAAGGCAGACTCAGTGAGCACCAAAGCCCCACTGAAACAAGTCCTGCCCCTAAGTGTGTCTTCAGCGCAGCAGTTCTTCCATTATAGACACAGTGAGTGCTCACAGCTAATTGGCCTGGAGGTCAATTCCTCCCAGTATACCAATAGCAATTAAGGCTTTAACTGCACCAAGTCTTTGCACTCAGTCCACAAAGGGGTGTACCAAGAGTGTCCACATCAGGTGATTGGGGAGGCTGAGCTACTGCCCCCTATAGGTCACCTACCACACAAAGCCACTCCATCAACACAGGGAAGCAGCCAAAATGAGGAGACAAAGAAACATGTCACTAATGAAAGAAACGGAGGAAAGCAAACTACTGGATGACATAGAGTTCAGAAGCACATTTATAAGGTTACTCAAGAATCTTCTTAAAACCGCTGAGAAACTTGATGAGACCTTCAAGGAGCTTAATGAGAATGCCAAAAAATGGAAAAGGATCAGTCAGAAATGAAGCATACACTGTCTGAAATAAAGAATATACAGAAACTCAACTGTAGATCAACGTACCCCAAGAATCAAACCAAAGATCTGAAATATGTGGAAACAAAAAACATCCAACCAGAAAAACAAAAAGAAAAAAGAATCCAAAAATATGAAGATAGTGTAAGGAGCCTCTGGGACAACTTCAAGCGAACCAACATCCGAATTTTTGGGGTGCCAGAAGAAGGGAGAGAGCAAAATATTGAAAACCTATTAGAAGAAATAATGACAGAAAACTTTCCCTGCCTGGTGAAAGAAATAGATGTACAAGTCCAGGAAGCGCACAGAACCCCATACAAGAGGAATCCAAAGAGGACCACACCAAGACACATCATAATTAAAATGCCAAGGGCAAAAGACAAAGAGAGAATATTAAAAGCAGCAAGAGAAAAACAGTTAATTACCTACAAGGGAGTACCCATACGACTGTCAGCTGATTTCTCAACAGAAACTATGCAGGCCAGAAGGGAGTGGCAAGAAATATTCAAAGTGATGAACAGCAAGAACCTACAACCAAGATTACTCTACCCAGCAAAGCTATCATTCAGAGTTGAAGGTCAGATAAAGAGCTTCAAAGACAAGAAAAAGCTAAAGGAGTTCATCACCACCAAACCAGGATTACATGAAATGCTGAAGGGTATTCTTTAAGGAGAGGAAGAAGAAGAAAAAGGTAAAGATAAAAATTATGAACAACAAAATGACATCAAATACATACCTACCAACAAGTGAATCTAAAAATCAAGTGAATAAAAAATCTGAAGAACAGAATGGACTGGTGAATATAATAGAATCAGGGACATAGAAAGGGAGTGAACTGATGATTCTCAGGGGAAGCAGGTGTGAGGGGTGCGGGAAGAGCTTGGACAAAAATCTTACTCCTATGGATGAAGACAGTGGCGGGGGTAAGGGCATGGAGTGGGGTGGGGAATCAGGTGGAGGGGAGCTATGGGGGAAAAAATAGAGGAACACCTGTAATAATCTGAACAATAAAGATTTATTTAAAAAAAAAAAAAAACAAAGTAATAGAGTAAATCCCCAAAGTTAAAACCAGATTAATAAAACAGGTAAGTGTTTTAAGACAGGTAAAATAGGCTTTAATGATAGCAATTAAAATTCATTTTCTAATAATATGGATATATAATTTACATTGTTTTAATGTTTTACCCCAGTAACTAAAGAAAAGTATCATAGCTTTCTTTGCACAATCTGCAGACTATCATATGCTATTAAAATTGCACCATAGATTAACATTGGAAAATAATAATATAATTTATTAATAAATTATAGGAGGAGCAAAACATGATAATCTCAGCAGATATAAAAAAGCATTTGTTAAACGCAATAGCCTTTCATGATAAAAACCCTTAGCAAACAGAATAAAAAGGAATTTCTTTAATTGATGTAGGGCATTAATTTTTCACTAGGTTTGACTTTGTCCCTGTAGGGAACATTTGGCGATATTTTTGGTTTTCTAAATGTAGGGAGGCTTAGACACTGCTAAACATCCTAAATATACAGGACAGCCTCCCACAACAAAAAAAACATCTGGCCCAAAATGTCAGTAGTGCTGAAGTTGAGAAATCCTGGTTAAAATTAAGAGTATCTTTGAAAACCTATAGTGTGTATGTATGTATGTATGTATATACAGAGTGCTCCCCAAAATATATATACACTTTTTTCTTTTAATATATTTTATTGATTTTTTACAGAGAGGAAGGGAGAGAGATAGAGAGTTAGAAACATCCATGAGAGAGAAACATGGATCAGCTGCCTCCTGCACGCCCCTTTACTGGGGATGTGCCCGCAACCCAGGTACATGCCCTTGACTGGAATCGAACCTGGGACCTTTCAGTCCATAGGCTGATGCTCTACCCACTGAGCCAAACCAGTTTCGTACACTTTTTTCTGATAGCTCAATTTATGTTACTTTCTTTTCAGATTTAACCTATTGGAATTACTAATCATTCAAAGTGTGTATACATTTTTTGGGACACCTTATATATGTATATGTGTGTATATAAATAAAATATTAATGGCAGCTCACTGGACTTGTTTTCTCTTTCAAAACAAGGTCATTGTGTTATTGCATAAACACTATAGCAGAGGTATTGCCAGTGCAATAACTCAATGGGAAAAAACATGAGAAACAAAAGAGCAGAAAGCAATAGAGGTACATTGCATCATAAATGACTGTCTGAGAGTTTGGCAGTTTAAATATCAACATTTAAAAATCAAAAGCATTACTACACACCAGCCACAATGTATTGAAAAAATGGGATTAAAAAACATATACTATTTATAAACTATAGCGTACCTCAGAATAAATTCAACAAAAAATGTGTCAGACTTTTTAAAAAAAATGTATTTTTATTGATTTCAGAGAAGAAGGGAGAGGGAGAGAGAGATAGAAACATCAATGATGAGAGAGAATCATTGATCGGCTGCCTCCTGCACACCCCCTACTGGGAATAGAGTCCGCAACCTGGGCATGTGCCCTTGACCGGAATTGAAACTGGAACCCTTTAGTCTGCAGGCCGATGCTCTATCCACTGAGCCAAACCAGCTAGGGCATGACAAACTTTTTTATGGAGAAAAGGAAACTTGATTGATGGATGGAAATAAAAGAGGACCTAAATAAGTGTTCACTAGTAAGAAAATTTAATATATCCAAATGTTTGAAATTAATCTATATATTGAATCCAATTCTAACCAAAACCCAAAAAGGCTTTTCAGAGAATGGAATAAACAGAATTATAAAATCCATATTTATGAGGAGAAACCAAGATTGTGGCTTAGGTAAACACCTAAACTGCTGCCTTGCACAACAATATCAAAACCACAACTAAAAGACAAAACGGACACCATCCAGAACCACAGGAAAGCTGGCTGAGTGGAAATTCTACAACGAGAAGAAAAGAGGAAAGCACATTGAGACTCAGAGGAGCTGCAAAAAGCTGAGGTTCGGAGACTCGCACGCAGAGAGGACGGGCGGCTGTGTGCATGGGCAGATGAGAGCGTGGCTGGCTTTCTAAAGCAGGAAGGAGATGGAAGCTCCTGACTGCACTGAACTCCAGTCCCTGGTGGGACCCTGGGAAACCAGACTCATTTGGGGGGAATCTGGACTGTCAGGAAAAGAGAAAGCACACTGAAACTCAGAAGCTGTGGAAGGCAGAGGTATGGAGGTGCATGCACGCAGAGAGGACTGACTGCTGAATGCATGGGAGGCTGATTGCGCGGCTGGCTTTCTAAAGCGGGAGGGAGATGGAAGTTCCTGACTGTGCTGAACTCCAGTTCCGGGCAAGTTTCTGGGAACCCCGACTCATTCGGGGAGAAACTGGACTGTCTGGCAGCGGGCGAAACTCGAGGGCGGCTTTCTCTCAGAGGTGCTTGCAGTGATTACCGAGTGACACTGAGACCCAGGGGCCTCTTAGGGCAGAACTGACGGGAAACCAAGGCTGTCTGCTCCACCCTGAAACTGTGCCCCATCCAAGCTGAGCACAGAGGCTTTTGCAATTTTGCAAGTCTTGTCTCCAGCACAGAAGTTCTCCCAGCATAGACACAGCTGATCCTCATAGCCAATTGGCCTGGAGGTCAATTCCTCCCAGTGATACCAACAACAACCAAGACTTAACTACAACAAGGCTGAGCACACAGTGCACAAAGGGGTGCACCAAGAGTGTCCACCTCAGGTAACTGGGGAGGCCGAGCCACTGTGCCCTAGAGGACACCTACCACACAAAGCTACTGTACCAACTCAGGGAAGCAGCGAAAATGCAGAGACAAAGAAACAGGTCACAAATGAAAGAAATGGAGGAAAGCAAATGACTGGATATAGAGTTCAAAACTATGGTTATAAGGTTTTTCAAGAATTTCCTAGAAAAGGCTGATAAATTTAGCGAGACCCTTGAGAATATGAAAAAGGACCAATTAGAAATTAAACATACACTAACTGAAATTTATACAGAGACCTAACAGTAGACTAGAGGACCACAAGAATCAAGTCAAAGCTTTGAAATACAAAGAAGCAAAAAAACACTCAGCCGGAAAAGCAAAAAGAAAAAAGAATCCAAAAATTTGAAGATAGTGTAAGGAGCCTCTGGGACAACCTCAAGCATACCAACATCTGAATTATGGGGGTGCCAGAAGAAGAGAGAGAGCAAGATATTGAAAACCTATTTGAAGCAATAATGACCGAAAACTTCCCCCACCTAGTGAAAGAAATAGACTTACAAGTCCAGGAAGCACACAGAACCCCAAACAAAAGGAATCCAAAGAGGACCACACCAAGACACATCATAATTAAAATGCCAAGGGCAAAAGACAAAGAGAGAATCTTAAAAGCAGCAAGAGAAAAACAGTTATTTACCTACAAGGGAGCACCCATACGACTGTCAGCTGATTTCTTAACAGAAATTATGCAGGCCAGACGGGAATGGCAAGAAATATTCAAAGTGATGAATAGCAAGAACCTACAACCAAGATTACTCTACCCAGCAAAGCTATCATTCAGAATTGAAGGGCAGATAAAGAGCTTCACAGATAAGAAAAAGCTAAAGGAGTTAATCACCGCCAAACCAGTATTATATGAAACGCTGAAAGGTGTTCTTTAAGAAGAGGAGGAAGAAGAAAAAGGTAAAGATAAAAATTATGAATAACAAATATATGTCTATCAACAAGGGAATCTAAAAAATCAAGTGAATAAAAAAATCTGATGAACAGAATAAACTGGTGAATATAATAGAATCAGGGACAAAAAGCTGAGGTTCGGAGACTCGCACGCAGAGAGGACGGGCGGCTGTGTGCATGGGCAGATGAGAGCGTTTCTCATCTATTACTTAGGGGGGTGCAGGAAGAGACTGGACAAAAAGCATTCACCTATGGATGAGGACAGTGTGGGGAGGTAAGGGCAGAGGGTGGGCTGGGAACCGGGTGGAGGGGAGTTATGGGGGGAAAAAAGGAACAATTGTAGTAACCTGAACAATCAAGATTTATTAAATTAAAAAAATAAAATCAATAAAAATATTTATTTAAAAAAAATAAAACCCATATTTATAAAAGCAAAAACTTGAAGATGGATGAGAGATTCCTGAAGAGCACAGTGCCAGAACTGCCCTGTCAGATTTTATGATTATAAAGCAACAGGAATTAAAACAGAATTGGAAAGGGGCGAGTTGGAACAGAGAGCTCAGAAGGAGACCCAGCCCTAACCAGTTTGGCTCAGTGGATAGAGCATCGACCTGCGGACTGAAGGGTCCCAGGTTCAATTCCGGTCTATGGCATATACCTTGGTTGCGAGCACATCCCCAGTCGGGAGTGTGCAGGAGGCAGCTGGTCGATGTTTCTCTCTCATCAATGTTTCTGACTCTCACTCCCTCTTCCTTCCTCTCTGTAAAAAAATCAATAAAATATATTTAAAAAAAAAAAAAAAAAAAGAAAGAGACCCACACATGGAAACTTGGCATTTGAAAGAAGATTTGTTTCAAAACTGGAAGAGAATAGATTACTCAACCCAAACTCCAGATTTGATATCTACATATGAAAAACAGGAACACAATAGTATTTTTATAATAAAATATAGAATACCTGTATTCTTTTTAAAAAAATGTATGAGTGTATTTGAGGGACATTTTAAGTTTTTTCTACAATCAATACTAAAATGAACATCCAAATATTGTGTCATAAGTTTGTCTAAGACAAGTAGTCTTCAAAGTTTTTGCTTCAAAAAATTGATTTTAGAGAGAGAGGGAGAGGGTTAGGGTCTAGTTAACATCCATCACCACACATAGGACCTTTTCTATTCTTAAACAAAATATACAGCTACAAAGTTTTTTAAAAACATATCTAAACCAAATCTACAGTATATAGTATGCCTAAACTATTTAAAATTATGATAAATTTCAGTTATCAACTTAAAAATGAGAGCATTCTATAATTTTTCAAATACATTTAGAAGATATAGAAGCAAAAAACTTCCCCTCAGCCCAGCCTGCACCCTCTCCAATCTGGGACTCCTTGGGGGATATCCGACTGCCAGTTTAGGCCTGATCCCGGGGACTGGGCCTAAACTGGCAGTCGGACAACCCTCTCACAATCTGGGACCGCTGGCTCCTAACTGCTCACCTGCCTGTCTGCCTGATCGCCCCTAAATGTCCCCCCTGCCTGCCTGTTCGCCCCTTACTGCCTCCCCCTGCTGGCCTGGTCACCCCCAACTGCCCCCCTGCTGGCCTGGTCACCCCCAACTGCCCCCCCTGCCAGCCTGGTTGCCCCATGCAGCCTGCTGTTCAGTCGTTTGGTCATCCCTCACTAACCCCCCTGCCGGCCTGGTCACCCCACGCAGCCTGCTGTTCGGTTGTCCGTCAGTTGTTTTGGTTGTGATGGCCTCTGGCTTTTTATATATTAGGACTAGAGGCCCAGTGCACAAAATTTGTGCATGGGTGGGGTCCCTAGGCCTGGCCAGCGATCAGAGACTATTGGGGCCATCTCACCCAGTCCCGATGAAGGCCAGGCCAGCCAGGGCCTGCTGGCTGCCAGCTGGGGGGAGGGTCTGGAAGAGGTTGGCTGGCCATGGGAGGTTGGCTGTGGGAGCGAACTGACCAGGGGACAGCTCCTGCGTTGAGCGTCTGCATCCTGGTGGTCAGTGCATATCATAGCGACTGGTCAACCAGTCGTTCAGTTGTAATGGTCACTTAGGCTTTTATGTGTGTGTGTGTGTGTGTGTGTGTGTGTGTGTGTGTGTGTATTTGTACTTGTCTGTGGTTGACATTTTTTGGAAATAAAATATTTTAAAAATTGATAGTAATAGATGGAAACCTTTCTAAAACAAAATTACTTACAGGCCAAGGTGGTGGGACAGAAGTTACCTCTGGAGTATGAAAATAAGCAACACCATTATGATAAGTGTAAGGATATCCAGTTGAAGTTGTTAGGTACATTGTTCCAGCTGCTGGCATTATACTGGAACCTAAAGTAAAGATTACATAATAATAATTGAAATGCTAAACTTAACTTTAAACACTGTAATTTCTGAACACTGGAAAATGTTTATCTTATACACCTATATAGTTACTGTAAAAACGGAATGTTATGTTATTTTTTAATTCCATATGTTAAAATATCTTTGAAGTATATATTTTCAAACTTACTACCTTAAAACTTTTATTAGCTTAAGGTGCATAAAAAAGAAAAAAGTGTAATAAGGAATACTAAAATTTCACCAATTCAGATTTTAATATCAGTAAAATGAAACACAAAGTTAACAAATAGATTATTAGCAAAGCCATTATTTTTACAATGTAAATAGTATGTATTTTATTTACTATACAGTCACTGTAGTAAAGTTCCTAAGACTTTAGTAAGACCATTTATTTGTAAAAGGCCAATGGTGAGGGAGGCAGTGAAGTTGGAGGAGATTCTACTTTCTGGAAGACATTTTGGTTCCACCCTACAAATTCTGAAGTGATAAATACCAAATCAAAATTAAACTCGATATCTGTTAACTTCTAAGTCAAAAACAGAACAGTCCAAATGAACACTACCTATTAAGTTGTCAATGGATGTATACTAAGTACCTAATGTTTTAAACATTCCAGTAGACACTAGGACACACACAAAGAGTAAGAAAATTTAGTTTACTAATTTTACGCGACATTGCTCCTTTTAGTTGAAGACTCTGTTAGAGATTTTAATAAATATTATAGCTAAAATCTATAAAGAGGCCTAATTTAATAAATGGGAAGAGTGAGGAAAAAAAAGAATTGAAAGCATTATAGAAATTTGAGGAAGCCACATAATTTGGCCAATTCTTAAAGGTTTTGGGACTGTTCCTTCTGATAATTATGACACATGTGGTTGGGTTATAGAACATATATAACCATAGTTTCTGATACTGGGTCTATATTTTAACTTTCACTATAATTTTAAGTTACTTTTCTAAAAAGAAAACTTTCTAATTAGTGATTCTAAATTACTTCCAATTACGTTTGTAATTTTAAATGTATTTTTATCTGATGTTCCCTTTAAAGGTGTAACTATATGGAATATATTTAAGCACCATTATTCAGGTAAAATTTCCCCTACCTTCATCCCCCCAATCTAGTATATATTAATTTGTGATGAGAAATATTCATTTGGCCACCAACTTTGCCCAAGTAACTTTATTAAATGAAAGGAACCTGATATTTTAATGATGTTCTCACAAAAGTTTAATATTTAAAAAAAGAACCATGTAAAAATATTGAAAAGTACATTAGGTGTTAATACATACGAGGGATCCCTACTTGTTGTTTTCTTATTGCTGGACCAATGTTTAGTTTCTTATCCTTATAATTCAGTTTTTCAGCCTAAAAAATAAAAAAATAAATTATTTTATTATTTTGGTACTATTGTTTATAAAAACAATTAAGGAAAATTAGTAAGAAACAATTTACTTATTTAAAAAAATATTTCTATTGATTTCAGAGAGGAAGAAAGACGGAGAGAGAGAGAGAAACATCAATGATAGAGAATCATCGATCGGCTGCCTCCTGCACACCCCACACTGGGGATGGAGCCTGCAACCCAGGCATGTGCCCTGACTGGGAATTGAACCGTGACCTCTTGGTTCATAAGTTGACGCTCAATCACTGAGCCACGCCAGCCGGGCATTAAGAAACACTTTAAAATGCAGACTATAACATTCTTTGATAATAGCAAGTCACAGTGGAAAGGGCAAAGTTTTTGGATTTAAACAGATCTAGGTCCGAATCTATTGCTCTGATCCTAATTCCTCATCTGAAATACAGTCAATCCTCTATTCATGGATTTGGGAATTAATCTACTCATTAAAACTTATTTGTAATCCCCAAATCAATACTCATGGCAATTTAGCAGTTATTAGCTGGCAACAGCAGAGGTGAAAAATGTGAATTGTCTGACACACATGGTTCCAGTTGAGATCAAAGAAGGCGACGCTGTCTTATTTCAGCTTTTATACTGTAAACAAGTGTCCTTTTTGTGTCTATATAGTGCCATGTGTTTTGCATTTTTGTCTTTATGTTGGTGATTCTGCTACTTAAAATGGCCTTTGAGTGTGGTGCGGAAGCGCTGGTCAGTGTTCTCAGGCGTAAGAAGGCTGTCATGTGCCTTATGGAGGAGAGGTGGACTTAATTCAGGCATGAGCTGCAGTGCTGTTGGCCATGAAATCAATCTTAATGAATCAATAATAAATACTAAGTGTGACTTTAAACAGAAACACATATAAAATAAAGTTATGTATTGATTGGTTGATGAAAATATTGTGGGCAGAAGCTTGTGGGACCCTAGCCGTATACTTCTAGAGACAGCAATTCAATATTTGCTAATTCAGTATTTATGGTGACTTTATAGAACATTGCTACTATAAACAAGGAGAACTGAGTACATAGCATTTAATATACAATTCAAAATCTATTTTTTCTAAACAATTAAATGTCACATTTGCCAAATTTAAGTTATTACCCCAAATTACAGGCTACAGATTTTTTTAAATATGAATGTTCTTAGTTCATATAAAGATTTTCATAGGAGGGGAAATAATAAAAGATAACCTCATTCTAGAAATCCGTATGTGTAGTGTTTTTTAGGAATTTAAAGTGCTATTAACACTCAGGAAATATATATCCTCACATTCTTAGCTTAAGCAAATAAAGTAAAAAATTAGATTACAACTCCACAACCATACTCATGTAATGATTTGAAATTTGTTTTTCTGCAGATAAAGTTTATCTTTAACGCTTTTTAAAATTAATTCAATTTTTTGTAGGCTAATGTCAATCTTAAGATGCAAATAAGTTGAAAAAATTTTTAGCAACTGATCATTGTACTAGAACTGTAATATTAAAATAAACACCATAAAAATTATTTTGAAACAAATTCCAAAAAGAAAGTTAAATACGTTAAAATATCTTACCTCTTGTAAAATTTTTTGTGCATCTTCTTGTGTTTCAAAAGTGACGAAACCATACCTAAATAAATGAATTATTTTCTTAGAACATTACTTTAGAGTTATATTAAAAATTTTAAAAAAAATTGTTTTTTAAGAATGGGCCACTATAGGAGTGAACATTTTTCTATGGTGCACCAGCATAAAAAAGTTAGGAGAATTTTTAGAGGATAGTGAAACTTAACACTATCACTTCCTCTTAGAGTCAGGGGACTAAAAGAAAAAAAACTCAGGGATCTTGAAATAGTTTCAGATCTCAACTGTGTAAGACAGAAGAGCATGAGAGATACATGTTTTGGCTTACAAATTAGGATGCAATAAATGTCAGTCCAGAGCAATAATCTCTTTTTAAAATAATAGAGGTTTGGCTTAAATAGAAAAAAAATTTTTTTAATTAAAAAATTTCAATACAAAAAAACTTTTACATTGGTAAATGAGTATACAAATACATTAATTACTATTATGAGCACATATAAACTGATAATACAATTATGTATTTCCTAGTCAAATTAAACTATAAATAGGTACAATGCAGACTTTACACCTACTTTTCATATATAATTGTTACTTTCAGAGTATAATTCATATAACATTTAAAATATAAATACATGTTCAAAAAAAGCCAAAACAGAAATAAAAAGCATCCCTCCAAAATGTAATTTCTATTTAGATAATTTAAGGAAACTTTTTTGAGTAGTGCTATGTTTCTTATTTTCTTAATTTATTGCATAAAGTTTCCTTTTTTTTAAGCAAAGGAATTTCTTTTTTATTTGGCTAAACATTAAACAAGGGTTAAGGAAATACTTTTACACTGAATTTTTTTGGTAGAACATACACACCACCCAGTGGAAAAAGCATAAAATAGTTTATATGTATTTCTATGTGATTATCCTATATAATAAAAGGCTAATATGCAAATCAACCAAACAGCAGAATGACCGGTTGCTATGATGTGCATTGACCACCAGGGGGCAGATTCTCAATGCAGGAGCTGCCCCCTGTTGGTCAGTGTGCTCCCACAGGGGGAGCACTGCTTAGCCAGAAGCCGGGCTCATGCTGGTGAGCGCAGCGGCTGTGGCGGGAGCTGTCAGTTGGACATCCACAAAGGTCTCTCTGACTGTGGACTATGAGAGGGTGCAGACCAGGCTGAGGGACTCCCCCCACCTCCGAGTGCATGAATTTCGTGCACCGGGCATATAGTCAATGATAAAAATGGATATTACCAAAATACTGCCAATTCTATAAGCTAAACAAAAGATATACAATCTCACTTTAACCTAAGACTAGAGGCTTGGTGCATGAAGTTCGTGCACTCAGTTGTGGGGGGGTCCCTCAGCCCAGCCTGCAACCTCTAGCAGTCTGGGACCCCTTGCTCCTTACTGCTCGCTGCTCCTTAATGCTTGGCTTGCTGCTCCTTAGTGTTGTTGCAGAAGTGGGAGAGGCTCCCACCACCATTGCTGTGCTCGCCAGCCGTGAGCCAGGCTTCTGGCTGAGTGGCGCTCCCCCCGTGGGAGTGCACTGACGACCAGGGGGCAGCTCCTGCATTGAGTGTCTGCCCCCTGGTGGTCAATGTGCCTCATAGCAACTGGCAATTCTGCCGTAACAGTTGCTTAGGCTTTTATTATATAGATCGTTCATCAGCCTGAGGAAGTAGCTCATCTGTTTAGAAAAAACCTTTCTGCAGAATCCCATTATCTCTTCCACAGTACCCACTTGTCTTATTGTTTGCCTCTTATATAGTTTTCTATCACTTCATTGGTCCGTTCTCTTATGCTTATAAATACATATGTCTGGCCTCTCTTTCAAGAAAACAAATACAATCTTTCTCTGATCTCCACTGCCTTAACTATTTTCTTTAACTTTGCAGTCAAACTTCTTAGGTAAGTACATTATATAAACTACCTTTTTCTTCTCTGAAATTTGACTTTTGCATATACTAATCCACTGAAACAGCTCTAAGGTCATTAGACATTTCTAGACAAATCCTACTGCTTTCTTCTCAATTTTCATTCTCCTTGATTAAGAAATTAAAAATTATTATTGAGTTATATTTCTCAGATTAGTCCCTTAATGAGGTCTCTGAGACCTAGATATTCCTTTATGTCAGCTTTTTTCAAATAAAGCTCTCTTTAGTCTAAAGCAGGTATGTAATTCTAACAATATCTGATTCCTTTAGCTTCTGGTTCCTTAGCTATTGGACATTATCTACTCAACATTAAGTGCTTGCTATGTAACACTGAATGGTTCCTTAGCCCATGCAAGAATAACTCCCAATAAATTATAGTGTCCCCCTTCCTCCAACACACACACACACACACACACACACACACACACACACACACACGAGATGAAAAGGTAGGAGGAAAGAAGACTGCACAAAAATCTCTTTTGAAAAAATGGAACCAAAGTAAGTTAGCATGCAAATTCTAGTAACCCAATTAAAACACAATTGTTAATTCTATGTACTATCTATAGTGATACTAACCCTTTAGACACTCCAGCTCTGTCATTTACAATCTTCACTTCTTTTACAGACCCATATTGGGAAAAAAATTTTCTTAAATCATTTTCATTTGTCTAATGGCATAAAAAGACAAAAACATTTTAAATTGATAAAAGATGTAAAAACTCACCTTGTTTTAGAGACAGAAAAGTTTACAAATAAATAATATGAATGAATGTAAGAATACCTCTCATTAAAATAGTGGATGAAAACACTAGGTTATTAAAATCAATATATGTAAATACTTTATGCAGTAACTACATTGTTAAACATAGTTTAATAGTAAAAAGTTTTAAGCTGAATTGTTTTAAAACTACAAAGAAAGCTCAGTATTTAAAGGAGTTCTTATTCTCTAATTGGCTAGTTGAAAAATAAAATTATAGCAAGGAAATTCAGGTATCCCATGCTGTTGGAAGGTTTGCCTTACACCACTGCTTTTACACAAGACCTACATTAGTACTTGTTTTGGCTAACCAAAAGAAATCCAAAGAGGACTTCTGCTTTTATGACAAAAGGCAAAAAGTGAAAGAGTTCAGCTTTTGTTTTGCAGCAAGCCCGTGTAGAGGCAGTGTGCCACCCAAGCAGAAAGCGTGACCCTGCCAGCTCCTTCCCTGGAACTGCACTCAGAAGCTCCGCACCAAGCTGCTATAGCTTGAACTGTGCCTGCGAGCATCTGTGCTTTATCTCAGTTTATTTTGTTTATCCCTGAGCAAGCTGTGTCCTGAGGTGTCAGAAAAGCCTAAGAGAGTGCACAAAGATGTACGCTTAGCTTAAAACTGGATGTAATTAAACATATTTGGTGTGGTATTTTGGGGGCCTGGGAAACATTAAAAATTTTCCATATGTATTTATGTCCTCGCTTTAGAACATTTCAGTTTACGAAAGGTTTCATAGGAATGCTCTACTTTCAGAAAGTGGAGGAAACATGTGTTCCTAGAGGGCTCACATGAAGGCAGTGGAACTAAGTTATGTTGGCCTACACCGGTCACTTTTAATCAGCATAGTGTCCTTAGGAAAGGAACATATTTCCAAAAGCACGCGAACTCAATTTGTGATAACAATAAAGTAGTTAAACGATTTAAAGTTTTTGGATGCTTTATCATACTCAATATACATTTTAGCTAAATAGACATTATAATATTCAAAATAAAAATTTGAATTATAATTAGACTATAATGTATTAGATATCTATAAAAATAGCTTTGGCATATCTAGTTTTAGCTAGCCTCATAATAGACTTATATCACCTTTCTTGCAGTATTTATACTAAATTCATTGCAATTTCATTTTTTGGTTCAGCTATACCTGTTTGCCCTTAAGAGGATCTTTAAATATCCCTAGAAAAATTTTTCTTTATAGACACAGGTAAGCATATGCCTAACAGCAGAGCTAATGCCTTTTGAGTTCCACTGCTACCTTACTACTTAAATATACTATTGTTTTTTAGTTAGTAACCTAAAGCCTGCTAACGTGGATGATGACTAATACTGAGTTAATCTTAGAATAAATGAATGACTTTTATTTCAGTAAGTACAAAATGTAATCAACACCAGAATAAGAATTTCTATTGGAGATTTGAAAACAAATTAATTCAAAGTATTTTTTGGTAAAGAATCAATAGCTCAATTTTGCAATTCAAACTTAAGGAGACAGAAAGTTAAGATGATTAAATATTACAGAGAGATGGGCTTTTAAAAAAGTTTTAAGAAGTTTAAGACTGCTTGAGGCTACAGTAAACTGTTTCATTATGGGAATTTATCTATGATTTTGGAAAAGGTTTAAGTATAAGGGAGGGAACTCTAGCAGTTACCCTAAAGCTATGACTGCATTGTAACAATGTAGCCTCCAAAATTCATTTTGTAGTTTTCAGTAAGTTAGAATAACGTAGCCATACAAATGTTTAAATTTATTTTTAAAAATATACTAAGCTGTTTTAATATAAATCCTGAACAAGAATAATCAACTTGAATATTTATGGTCTGCCATTAATATTTTCCATAGAAATAAAATCTTTTTTAAAATAAGCATTTCATAAGAAATCACTTTTATTATTAGTGAACCATTCTTATAGTTGTTTAAGATTCCACTTAAGATATCCTTGCATGCCTTTTCTGTAGGTGTTTACTATATGGGGATACTGTAAAACATCTCACAAAGTATGCCTCTCTGAAACAGCTGATTACATTTAAATATATTACTGTTAAGATGCTTTATTCTGACAAGAACACAGGCCTGTTTGGGTGATCAAATTTTAAGTTAGGCGATAGGAAGCAATTTGCAAAAGATGAAAGTCTAGGAGGGTACTCAGGAATCTGAAATAAAAGTTGGGGTAAAGAAACAGGATTTCATAGGACAACTTTTGTGTTTTTGAGTCTTCTTTTGCAAATTATAATCACTTATTTAGGCTACTGGAGTACTATGCAAGAAAGGATAATTAATAGGATATGGTGAAATGAAGAATATGGAGCTATGAGTCAGGAAAGTAGGATTCTAGTCTTCATGCTGTCACTAAGTAGCTAGGAGACTTATAGACAGGTCAGTGAGCCTCCATTTCCATGTATGTGAAATTGCACAATTATATATGCTCTATTTAAACTCCATTGTTTTTTAAAATATTCTTTATATTAAGACAATTTGAAAACTATTAATCACGGTACAAACAGCAAATATGTTATTTTTATAGTTGCACAAGGAAACAATTTCCGAGAAATAAAATAACTTCTAATGCAAAAATTACACCATGTTGTACACTGAAATAGGTACCTTAAAGTCAATTCCTCCTACGAAGATGCGATTAGGGATCACTGTTCCATATCTTGGGGCACTTGCTGGGTTATTCAAAGGCACAGGTGACGCAGGATTAGGGGATGAAGACAATGAATCCGTTTGTGTCTGATTTGATGTTTGCTGTAAAATAAAAATTCTTTTTAAACTTTTAGCACTGGATATCACTTTATTTTTTAAAAAGTGTTTTTATAAAAATGTATTATTGATATCAGAGAGGAAGGGAGAGGGAGAGAGACAGAGATAGAAACATCAATGATGAGAGAGAATCATTGATTGGCTGCCTCCTGCATGCCCCCTACTGTGGATGAGTCCACAATCCAGGCATGTGCCCTGGACCAATCGAACCCAGAACCCTTCAGTCTGCAGGTGGACACTCAATCCACTGAGAAAAACCAGCTAGGGCACACTGGATATTACTTTTTTTAAAAAAAATATAGATTTTATTGATTTTTTACAGAGAGGAAGGGAGAGGGATAGAGTTAGAAACTTCGGTGAGAGATAAACATCAGCTGCCTCCTACACACCCCCTACTGGGGATGTGCCCGCAACCAAGGTACATGCCCTTGACCGGAATCAAACCCAGAACCCTTGAGTCCGCAGGCTGATGCTCTATCCACTGAGCCAAACCGGTTAGGACAACTTTTTAAAAAATATATATTTTTGTTAATTTTAGGGAGGGAGAGAGAAAGAGAGATAGAAACATCAATGACGAGAATCATTGATTGGCTGCCTCCTGCATGCCCCCCACTGGGGATGGAGCCTGCAATCTGGGGCATATGCCCTTGACCAGAATCAAACCCAGGACCCTTGAGTCTGCAGGCTGACACTCTATCCACTGAGTCAAACCAGCTAAAGCTGCCTATAACTTTTGATGCAGGCTAAAAACATGTATGTTTCAAAAAGTAAGTCATTTAAATAAAATATACTTTAGACTTTAATTTTATCCTAATTTATGAAAATTATAATGAAAGCTAATAACTTTTTGGGGCAACATAAAGAGAGAAATGTACAATCTACTCCATTATAAAGTCTTAAATATGTTAACACTAGAGGCCCGGTGCACAGATTCGTGCACTGGTGGGGTCCCTCAGCATGGCCTGCGGGGACCGGGCCAAAACCAGCTCTCCCACATCCCCTGAAGTGTCCTGGATTGCGAGAGGGCGGTTCTCAGGTGACACAACCTGGCTGGAATCAGGCTCCCTCCTTTCTGGGTCTAGGGTGTGGGTGAAGCAGATTCGGGACCAACAATGCCCCAACAGCAACCTAACCCACAGCCGATTCCACGAGGAATCGGGCTCTCTCCTCTACTGGTTGGAGCGTCTGCCCCCTGGTGGTCATTGCACATCATAGCTACCAGGTGAACAGTCGAACAGTTGGATGGTCGCTTAGGCTTTTATATATATAGATACTTATGTTAATTATTAAGTATGCCACTTAAATATTATAGCCATTTAAATACTGTAAGTATTAAGGAGGAATTTTAAACTCAAAGAAGTTTGAGAAAGAGAAAAGTAGCCCTGGAAAGCTAGGAGTTGGACTGGCATAACCAACTTAATCCTGGTGGTGCTCGGTGTTGTCCTAGAACTCATAGCTGGGCTGTGGTATTCTCTTGTTAATAAAACACCAACAAGGCTACTCTGTGATTGTGATGGATCGAGATAAAAATAAGACCACTCCATAATCAACGTCTGAACATTGGCAAAAACAAAAGCATTGTCCAAACCACGAGAATGACTAAACATCCCTCTATTCTGGCTGAAATGAGTGACTACTCCTCCTTCTTTATCAGCTTTAGCCTTGATCTATATTACTTGCCTACAAGAATTAACATACTAATCAATTACTCCCACATCCTGACAACATGCATTTCAGAGAAAAGCCCTCTTCCTTGAACTTGCTCCAAAAAATGCTTAACACAAGCCTAAGCCCTGTAAGTTCTTTTTAACATCATCTTACTGAGAGGTCCTGTGAAGGGCAAAAATTTAATAGACTCAACTTTATTAAACTACAGATGTGCTCCTGGTGGTCTCTGGCCCAAGAGCATTGACAAGTTAATAAACGCTGACATTCAAATTTACTGTTTTTCAGTTCTAACATTATTTTTTAAAATGCACTTGTCAGTTTGGAGATTTGACTGATTTCATTAAAAATTATACTATACCTAGCTGTGGATGGGTGGCTCAGATGGTTGGAGCATCATCCTGTATACAAAAGGTTGTGGTTGATTCCCCATCAGGGCACATAGTTAGGTTGAGGGTTCAATCCATGGTTGGGGCATGTATCGGAGGCAACCGATGGATGTTTCTCTCTCTCTCTCCCCGCCTTCCTCTCTCTAAACATATCCTTGTGTGAAGATTTAAAAAAATTATATACCTATAAATATGCATTTTTATACCAAAGACTTGAGCTCAGTGTATAGTCATATGTTCACAGTTCTGTCAGGAAGCCTAATTTAGATTTTAATAAATATAAGCCTTTTCACAATGGTAAGGTAATAGACTCGTAAGGTACATCTAAAAAAAGAAGACTTGGGAATAGAATTTTGAAGAGAAACCAATTCAAGAACTTGCTAATTATTTTCCTTCGAGGAACACTAAACACACGTCTGGGACAATCTAACATACTCAACGAGTTCTTAAAAAAGCTTGAGGTTCATAATTTCAATTCTCTGAGAAACAAATACATAAAAATGAATTTCAATTTAGATAATGGAATTGTTCTTTTTCACATTTTGTCTCCTCCTTCACTTCATTAGCCAATAAAACCATCATCTCGAAATTAATCTTCGCAAGGTGTACAGACCACTAGGCCAGTGGTGACTATGAGGCAATAGGCTGACCCTTGTGGGTTCTATTCTCCATATTGTCTTAAGGGGAAAAAACACATTCTTTCCAATATGGTAGTTCACAGAAACATCTATTAAACCTCAGAGAAGTCATCACAGTTAAAAATTACTACATTGTTGCTTCCAATTGAAGACATTTGGAATCCAATCTTAACATAAAGCGTCCTCTCTGGACAAATGGAGGTTATGTGTAACTTTACTTGCAGGACACAGTGCCTAGAATAGATGATTTTGGAATACTTCATTTTACTTTTCAACTGTGGATTGGTATTGCTAGAAAAAATAGAACAGTAGATATAATCTTGTCTCTGCCTGGTTAGAAAGTGTAGAAATTATCTATTTGCAAATTAAAAAAAAAAATCAGCCTTCACGAAATTCTCTTACAAAATGAGTTCAATGGATGAGCTCATTTGTTCGCAAATTTCTTTAAATAAAAGTCACCCCCATTTTTCTGATCATCGAGAGAGGGGTGGCATGAGCAGAAGTGAACAGAGTGCTTTATTTCCAACCTCGAGAAACTAGTTAAATGATTCTGGGGGTGGGAGGGGGAAGGCCAACTTTTTACATCCAATACACTCCGTCCTCGTTTCTAAGGCCCCTGCTCTATCGTGGGTTCCATCTGCTGCTTCTCTTCACCACTTATCACTTTCCAACGTAATATTTATTACTGTCTCTTCCCACTGTAAGGTAATGTGCACAAGGGAAGGGGTTTTGCCTGTTTTGTTCACTGCGGCAGCTAAAGCAGTGATGGTACACAGCAGGGATTCAGGACATATTTGTTGAACGGACGAATCATTTCTTCTTGCTCATAACATGCCAACCAGCAGTCTGCAGGCTTTAGAATACAGTATGAGTAATAGCCTAGAAAATACTCGAATGTTAGCAGGTAGAGGCAACACCGCAGGTCCTTAGAGAAGGGTATAGCAATGCAGCGAGTTAAACGCCAAAGCCTCCAATCCCGCGGGCAATCACTTTGCAAATGTACGAGAAAGCCCATGTACGGCGTTAGGCGCTGTTACTGGGTTATGAGAAGGGTCCTTGGCTTAGGAAGCTTCCAGCACCACCGTGTTTATTAAAAACGTCCTCCAAAGGCATGTGCCTTCGCTACCGCCACCCGTTGAGGATTAACCTTGACCCCTATCATCTACTTTGCCCACGGAGACGACAGGAAGGGGGCGGCTAACCGTCGCAGTCACGGCCTCGACGCTCAGTCCCCTGCGAGGCCAGCAAGTGGAGGCACCGGAGGAAATGGCCGCGGAGACAACTTCCTCGGGTTCTCGCGGGTCATCGTGAATTTGGGCGCTGACACGAGGATCCACCCCCTCCCCACCAAAGTGCGGGAGGGAAAAAAAGGCTAACCAGCGAGAAATTTTGCCCCACAAACCCGCCAGCAGCCGTGGCGGGAACCCTCAACGGCACCGACCAGACGTCGGCCTCGTGCGTAGCTAAGCCCACGGCCTTCGTGTAGCGCACGCTGATTGGCTGCCCCGCGGGCGCGGGGCGGGGCTACGTGTGGCGGCGGCCGCTCCGCCCCTCCCCCGCTCCGCCCCTCCCTGTCCCTGCCCCCTGCTCGGGGACCTGCTCGGACCCGTGCACTTGGTCTTGGGGTGTCCCGTCCAGCCTGGACCACACGCGCCCTTCTCCCAGGCCCTCGGGTCCCCACGGGCCAGTCGAGAAGGGAGGAGGCGCCGCCCCGACAGCCCCTCGCGGCGGCCGGGCTGAGTCCCGCTGGAGCGAGGGAGCGTCAAAGCCCAGTTTGGGCGGGAAAGCTCTTTCTCTTGCCCGGACCCAGTCGGGTGCACAGGGCCCCGCCACGGCCGTCCCCCAAGCCTCCCGGCCGTTTCCGAGTCCCCCCAGCCTGCCTGCATCCGGCCAGGCCCCGCGGCCGCGCCTTCCCGAACCCACGACACAATCCGACGGGGCTGACAGACCGGCCGGGCCGCTCTTCGCAGTGGTCGACGGGGCAACTGGTCCGCGTTTTCTCCCCAACAAAAGAGCGGGCGTTTGGGCTCCAGACCTGCCCCTCCGACCCCGCCCCCTTCACCTTGCCACCCAGGGGCCAGGGCCGCGACCCGGTCCTCACCGCCGCGGGCTCGCTCTCCATCTTCCTCCGCGCCCTTGAGAAGCCGGGAGCGGGTGGACAGCAGTCTGGCAGCTCCGTCGCGTCGCTCCGAGGGCTGCCCCCTCGCACCAGGGCAGCTCTCGCTCTCCCGGGACTGAACCTGTCCCTGGGGAGGGGGCGGGGGGGGCGACGTCGCGGGCGGCGCCGCGGGGGGAGGGGCGCGCAGGTCGGGGCAGAGGCCGGGTCAGGGCCGTCCCAGGGCAGAGCGGGCGGCCGGCCGTCGGCGCGGGTCGACGGCTGGTTCTGGGCCGCTGTCGCCGGCTCTCGGCCGGCGGGCGCGGAGGGCGGACGGTTAAGCCAGCACGCCTTTCCCGCTTGTCCCCTTGGAGCCCCGTCGGCCTCTGGGAACTGAGGGTTGGAGAGGTGGCGGTGACCTCGGGCTGGACTAGGGGCGGGCGCCGTCGGGAGGCCGGTGCAAGCCGAGGGGGCGGTTTCCAGAGGCACACGCTCACCGCGGGGGCTCGGGAACCCAACCCGCGGGCTCGGAGAAGCCCAGGCCGCCGCGCTGCACCTGCCCTGCCGTCACTCATCCCGCGGAGCGGGCGGGCGGGGCGGCGCGGGCGGCGGGGCCGGGACCCTCCCCTCGGCCCAGCCCGGGCTCCCGCGGGCCCGACCCTCTGGGCACCGCCGGGACCCGCACAGCCTCGGGAGCCAGCCGGTCCGCGATGAAGCCACCGCGCGCCGGGCGGGGTGAGCGACGCGTGGCCTTGGGGTCTCCTTTGAGAGACGCGGCTTTGGAAGACATATTTCTAAAGGAGGGCGGAGGATAGGTTCAATGGGCGACAGAGGACAGACTGCATAGCCCCGTTGTAAATAATTACAACGAGATAACTGTATGTCTAGGTAAACTTACGTACAAATATCTCTAAAAGGTAGCTGGGAATGTGTTATATTGGCAAAAGATGTCCTAATGCATAGCCACGTTGTAAGTAATTAAAACTAGATACACTTCTGTAATAATGGTGGTTATTATAGCTGTCATTTACCAAGACCCCACCCACTTTGTGCTTTATAACCAACCTAATCCTTTCGTTCTCATAGCAATCTTTCAGGGAGGTTCTCCTGTTATCTTCATATTACAGGCGAGGGGCTGGAGATGAAGAGATTAATCTGGCCAAGGTCTGAAGCTATAGGCAATTTAACCGGGGGCCTCCGATAATCGACCACTGCGATTTTAACTAACCATTTAGTCATATATTTTTAAAGAATCAGCAAAAGTTACTACTTTTTAATAATTGTTAAAAAGTAGTAACTTTTGTTTTCTACTGTAAAAGTTTGACTTTGGGTTATTTTAAAGGCTTAAAATATAAACAGCATAAATATGACAGTATTTTTATCTGTTTAAAGATTAGCTTATAATATTATTTGCTAAAAATAAAATGGGAAACAATTTTTGTTAATTGAATACAGTTCAGCTAAAGTACCCTAAAAATCTGCATGCAATATAAGTTCATTTTCTCAACTTTTAAGGGTCTGTGGAAATAAAGAATACAAATTAAAACATATTCTAGAGCAGAATAATTTTGCTATTTAATACCATTGATCTTTGGGCATTTTCCTAGCAGTAATGATGGGTTTGCTAGATATTACTATCCTCTCTTTTTCCCTCAGTCTTTTTTCTTTAAGGCTTTAAAAAGTATTACCGATGTCTCCCTTTTTTCCTTCTTTGCCCCCCCTCACCTGGTTCCTGCCTGGCCCGGGCCTTCACCACCCTATTGTCTGTGTCCATAGGTAATGCATATATGCATTTAATTCTTTGGTTAATCTCTTCCCAGGCCCTTTCCCCACTTCATCCGTCTGTTCTATGTTTCCATGCCTCTGGTTCTATTTTATTCATCAGTTTATTTTGTTCACTAAATTCCTTATTCATTTATTTTGATTTTTAGATTCAGTTGTTGATAGACATGCATTTATTGCCATTTAGTTCATTTTTTTTAAGCCATATTGCATTTAATGTCAAGAATGAGATACCAAGGGCCCAAAATGCAATGAAGGAATACATTCCCCCATTAACACCAATGACAATGCTCTTTGAACATGTGCCTGTTGAATGAAATGGGGGTTCAATAAATTGCACTGTTAAAAAATAACACAGTAAGTCTCATCACAGCCAATATCTTTATACAATCTAGTCGTGAAATGAATGTTTATATTGCTTCAAACAGTTTAAACCTGAAGTTTGATACCACACCTTACAATCCTCAGTAAGATTATCTACAGTATTAGCAGCCATTCAAAGAACAGATCATTGATTCAAACCACATTGATTTAAGGCTCAATCAAGTAACAGAGACCCCAAAATGAAATGGTTAAATATATGAACTACTTGTACTGATACTTATTAAGTAGTTTCCTAGCAAATAAAACCTTAAAATGCAAAGCTCACCTCATTTGAGTTTTGACCAAGAAGTTCACCAATGATCCTGAAGTCCACAGTCTTATTGGCAAAACTGATATACAGCGTCTCTAAGTCACTATGCTCAAGGTTAAGAGCGACGCAGCTTCCCTTTTTACATTTTCCTGGAATTTTGCACGTGCAGTTTATGACTTAAAATCTGCAGGTTTTCACTCCTCCAAACTGAAGACACAGTGTGCCACAGACTTAAGGCTTCCGTTTCTCCCTCTGTTTTCTTCAAACAGAAACATTTCTCCAGCGTCTGCAGGTCCTAGAAGGGGCATTTTCCCGAGGTGGCCACTTCGTCGGAATAGTCGGACGCCACCAGGCCTCTGAAGCAAGGGGAGGGGGAAGAGAAAAAAGCCGAAACAGCAGGTTCATCTGGTAAGTTTTACGTTAACCATGACAAGCTGGATAGTATAAGAACGTGGCCTTTGTGGCGCGAAAAGTCTGAGTCTTGGTGCGGAAACGAGTGCTGCCCCACCACAGCTTTCTCCAGCGGGACTGTCCGGGAAGCCTGGACGGACGAGTATGATTTGTTTGCCTATCCGGCGTGAGCGTCCAGGCACCCGGTTCATTCCGGGCTTGTTCCAGCCGGTCCTTAGTGTGTTCCCGTCCGCCTTTCATTGTTAGGAAAAACAGGTTGATGGCAGGGTCCACCGCTGTTGACCTCAGCTGGCTGGCACTGGGCTGCTGGACTTGCTTGAGGAACTGGACTGGAGTAGTCCGCGCTTGCATCTCTTGCTCCGTGGTTGCTAGTCGCATTCCAAGGATGTTTTGGTTCTTGCAGACTCGTGCTGCTGTTGCTTTAGTTTTTCTTCCCATTCCCTGAAGCCAGTTACATCGTTAGAGTACAGATCTCTGTACTTGCCCTCCAGACCTTGCACATATGCTTCCTACTGTTTCCATCTTAAAATTAATCCATCTCGTGCCATAACTTTGAAGTCTGTCTCACTCAGTGGAACCTTTTTGGGAAGAGGTTCCTTCTTGGTCATCTTGAATCCTCTCCAGCCAGAGGCTGTGCCGGTGCTGCCCAGCGCCCCGCTCCCTGCCCCCTGCCGACCCCCGTGCTCCCTTGTTCATATTTTTGACCTTTTATTTCTTTTTCTTAAAGAAGACCCTTAAACATTTCATGTAGTAATAGTTTGGTGGTGATGAACTCCTTTAGCTTCTCCTTATTTGACCTTCAATTCTAAATGATAGCTTTGCTGGGTAGAGTAATTTTGGTTCTAGGTCCTTGCTTTTCATCACTTCGAATATTTCTTGCCACTTCCTTCTGGCCTGCAAAGTTTCTGTTGAGAAATCAGTGCTCCCTTGTAGGTAACTAACTGATTTTCTTTTGCCGATTTTAAGATTCTCTGTCTTTAACCTTTGGCATTTTAATTATAATTTTAATATATTTTTAAAGAATTAGCAGCAATAATTGTTAAAAGTAGTAACTTTTGTTCTCTATTGTAAAAGTTTGGCTTTGGGTTATTTTACTTTCAAGATAAAGGGCTAAAAAGTAAACAGCATCACTATATTTTAATCTGTTTAAAATATTAATCTGTTCATTGATCTGAATGAGACAGATTAATTAATCTGTTTATTAATTATCTCAATATTATTTACCAAAAATAAAATGGCAAACAACTTTTGTTAATTGAATACAGTTCAGCTAAAGCATCCTAAAAGTCTGCTTGCAATATAAGGTAATTTTTTTAAGTTTTAAGTGTTTGTGGAAATAAAAAATACAAACCAATTCAAATTAATATATATTCTAGAACAGAATAATTTTGCTGTTTAATATAGTTAATTTTTGAGCATTTTCCTAATAGTAATGATGGGTTTGATAGGTATTACTATCCTCTTTTCTTTTTTTACTAAAAATACTTACTTTTGAAGACTGTATTCATTCATTAATTCATCACAAATTAATCAACAAAATTTAGGAAACACTGACTTTATTTAAATGCCTGTGTTGGTGCTAGGAAGATATGCTGCACATAAGATATGCTAATATTCTGCTCTGCTTCTAACTCTTTTAATTCTTACACCAAAAATAGTTTTTATTTTAAAGCTTAAATAAATTATGTTAAGTCTATCCAATTCAACTTAGTAGACAAGTATAGAGTTCCTATTATGTGTAGTACATAATGCTGTATGCTATGGGAGATAAGGGGATGAATAAGATCATACTCTATCTTTGAGGTGTTTTCTTTTTTGTTTTGTTTTTTGTTCCTTTCGCTCCTTTTTATTTCCCCACCTCCTTCTCCCCCTCAACCTTTCCCTCCTCTGGCTTTTTCTTCCCTACTTAGGGACGATCCTTCCCAGTGGCTGCCCCTTTGACGTGATTTCAATCTAGGGAGAAAGAAGAATTACTAAAAATAAATAATAATTACACCCTTTCCTCATAGCTTAACGCATCGTGAACAAATTCCTTTCATCCTCAACGTGTTTGAGGAATTTCTCCTCATATTAGGACTTATATTTATCTAAACTTAAGAAGGAAATGAAACTTTGCCCATTTTTTTAAAGAACAGGAACTTGGTTCAAAAATTGAGGTAGACCCTGAGCAATCAAATATTTGAAGGCTGCCAACCAAACATATGCCTCACCACTGGAGGCATATTGAAGCAGGACCCAATGTGGCATCTTCGGGTTTACCACAGAACTCTTACAAACTGAGAAGCGAAAGGCATTCAATACAATGGAAACTTAGGCAAAACATGTGTATAGACAATTTACTGAAGACTAAGCCTAAATAGCCAAGGAACATTTGAAAGAATGCTTAGTAATCTGGAAAGTGAAAATTAAAATACCAATGGAATATAATTTTATAGCTATAAGATAAGCAGAAATGACTACAGTACCCATTAAGGTAGAATGTGCAGTGGTGTGATTACTTGGGAAATCTATCTAACATTTATCTATTAAAATAAAAAATACATATACCTTTAGACCCCAAAATTCTACTTCTGGAAGTCTATCTGGCGGAAATTAAACAACTGGTTCATAAATACATGTGTACAAAAATGATTACTACAATGATGTAGTGGTGAAAAACTACAGAAAGAAATTGAATTCCCTAAATAGAGCAATGCTCCAGTAAATTATGTTCTATCCATACCATGGAATATTATGCATTTATTTAAGAGAATGAATTAGTTGATATTGTAGATGAGATGGTGGGATTCTTATAAAGTATTATTGAACGAGAAAAGGAAGATTGTATAAAAATATTTCCACTCCTCCCACTTTTTAAAAATAAATCAATAACAAAAACACATTTCATATGTTGTATACATATATATGAATGTAGGCCAAAGCTGAAAAGGTGCATGCTAGGTTGTTAACTTGAGTTACTTTGCAAGGAGTGGGAAGGTTGATGTGGGTGGAGAAGGAGAGAAATGTTCAAGATATGTAAAAGAAGTTAAGAAAAAGGTGTACCAAGGTCAAGGTTTGATTCCCGGTCAGGGCACATGCTGGGGTTGCTGACTCAATCCCCAGTGTGGGGCATGTAGGAGGAAGCCAATCAATGATTCCCTCTCATCATTGATGTTTCTATCTCTCTCCCCCTCTCCCTTCCTCTCTGAAAAAGAAAAAATTTTTTAAAGAAAGTATGCATATAATTATATTTATGCTATCATTTCTAAACCTAATAAAGGCAGAATCAGGGGCTAACCCCAGTTTGCAGGAAAGAAAAATGACAAAAATATGTCAAGAAATGGAAATAACTATACATAATTTTACTGGATAAACAAAATTTTTTAGTTTTCATTTGTTTAGTAAATGTTTATTTGTTATATAAATCAAACAGTATTTGACTATTTGAACCAATTGCATGGCTGTGAAAAGCATAGGGCTTAGCCTAGCTGGTTTGGCTCAGTGGATAGAGTGTTGGCTTGTGGACTAAAGGGTCCCAGGTTTGATTCCGATCAAGGGCACATCCCCAATTGTGGGCTCGGTCTCCAGTATGGGGCATGTAGGAGGCAGTCGATCAGTGCTTCTCTCTCATCATTGATGTTTTTTTCTCTCTCTCCCTCTGCCTCTGAAATCAATAAAAAATATATTTAAAAAAGAGCCACAGGACTTTTAGTAAGTGTATGTACCTATCAGGAGAAGCTAGCTTATACTACAGTAACAAATGACCCCCAAATCTGAGGGGCTTACCAGAAAGGCTGCTTTATTGCTCATGTTACACATCCACTACAGACTGGTTTGAGCTCTACTCCATGCTGTTTTCACTCAGGATCCAGCTTCTATCTGGTACCCATTAATCTTGTGGCAGAGAAAGATGATGTCATGGTTAAGCATATACTTGCTCTTAAAGCTTCTGTTTAGAAGGGCCTCTTCCACTCATCTTTCACTTGTCAAGCAAGTCACGTGGCTGAGCCTGCTGTCAATGGATAAGGATGTGTAACCTTCCCACTGGGAGGTCAGTAAACATCTCCCCTGAGTATGAAGATCTGTGTCAGGACAGAGTGTTAATGAAGTATTTCCATGTAATCATATTAGTGAATGTTATTAAAGCTTGGTGAGTGAGGAGAATTAGATGAGAAATAAGAGAAAAAATATATTTTTATAATTAAATAAAAGCTATTTTCTCATCTATTGGGTGTACAAGTAAGAGATACTTCTCTGACTTTAACTTAGTTTCAATCACAGATCACAAACTATCTTTTACATATTCAGAAAAGAAACAAATGAAAACTCTTTAATCCATATTCTGAAACTAGGAAAAGTTAAGGTAGATAAAGGGGTAAGATTTGATTTTACCCACATATTTTATTTTTCTGAAGTTAGAATTTACACCAGAATTTATGTTGATGAGCAGTATATCATTTAACAAGAATCAGAAAAATATTCCTTCCTTTAGAGAGGACAGTATAAAAATAATAGTATTTGGTACTCCCCCCCTCCCCCCCATAGTTTTAAGTATTTGCTCATAAAGAATCTTCCAAGTCAATTATATATGCAGCTATCAGTTTAGTTATTAAAATCCCATTTGGCTAGAAGAAAATTTAAAGAAGGCTCTCTAACGTCTCATTTATACTATATGTAGTCTTCTACCATGTTTTAAAAATTATTTTTATGTAATTTTATGTATTTTTGTGTAATTTTAAAAATTATTTAAAAAATTATTTCATGTTTTTTTATCCCACTTCACAGTTTAAATTAAGTTTGCTGCTGTGTAATAATACAGATGATTCCTGCAATATGCTTTATTTTCCAAATCTTTTAAAAATAATTGTGACATTATCTGAAAAGCTTCACCAGTACATTTTATATAGAGCAGACTAGAGGCCCAGTTAACGAAATTCATGCACTGGTAGGGTCCTTAGCAGCTTCCGGCTGCCAGCTGGGTCCTCCCTCCCTTCCCCTGGCTAGCCCCACCCCCTGGTCAAACTCCTGGTTGAGGGGACAATTTGCATACTACCCTTTTATTATATAGGATAATGCTAACAATCTAGCTTTCACCAGACCCTTGGTATCAGATGAAATTTTTTTTAAAAGAAAGGACTCACATTGTTTTTAATAGCTCCTCATTTTGTAAAGCAGATAAACTTACGTTGTGCTTAACAAAAGAGCTGTACATTTGAAAACTTACTGGAAACTAAAAAGGGATTACAAAAGAGACCATACTTTACCCTTGTCTTATATTTTAATTTAGAAAATGCATTACAACTTTCTGTTTATTTGAAGTACTAGTGCACTCTGCTTCTTCCTCTCAAAATATTTGAGGTAGAATGCAACAAAGCCATATTAATAAGGTTAACAAGATAGCGATGAGTCATACATTACGAAGGAAAGGAGTGTATTAGAGGAAGAAATATGACTATATTTTCTTCCAGTGGGTCCTAAGAAGATGAAAAGCATTAATAAACTTAATGTTTTAGCAAAAATTGGAGAAAAAACTCCCACACATGCAGATGAGTTAGATTTGGGGTATGAACCTGGGATGGTTAAGAGGGAAAGAAACCTACATCATATTTAATCCTGCATTGCAAGTGTAACAGGGAATTGACTTGAAGAGTTTTTTTTTTTTTAAACTTATTTTATTGATTTTTTTACAGAGAGGAAGGGAGAGGGATAGAGAGTTAGAAACATGGATGAGCGAGAAACATCGATCAGCTGCTTCCTGTACACCCCCTACTGGGGATGTGCCCGCAACCCAGGTACATGCCCTTGACCAGAATCGAACCTGGGACCCTTCAGTCCACAGGCCGACGCTGTATGCACTGAGCCAAACCGGTTAGTGCATGAAGAGGTGTTTTTTATAACTTCATACTTGGCAGGGATTCAAGTTGTCAAAACAGAGAAAGAAGACAAGCAAGTTTTCTGGGGGGCCTCATTATGCCATTCCAGTAGTATCTTCAGATGCCTCTGTGGCTTATGCATTGGTGGGGAGCATGACCTTGACATGAGCTCCAACTCCAGGATCCATGTCGAGGTAAGTTAACACCCAGATAATAAACCAACACGGAGTCACCGGAGGACACGCTTAGAGAGAAAAAGGGAGAGAAACATTGACCGCTCCCCCACTGGAGATCAAAACCACAGCCCAGGCATGTTCCCTGACCAGGAGTCAAGCCAGTAACCTTTCAGTGCGCTGTGAGCAAGCTAATTTGATCTTTAGTTTCCTTACCTGTAAAGAGGAGCTCAGAACACTGCACAGAGGATAACCGGGTACATAGAAAGTAGTTAGCAGAAGGACAGTTCTCTTCCCCAACTGTGATTTCTTGGTCATGTATGGAAAGTCTTAATGTTCTCACTGCAGTTTTCTTAGGCCCAGGGTCCTGGAATGACTTCCCGGGGCTAGAAGGACTACGTGGACATAGCTGGACTTTGTTTCTGGGCTAGGTGTTTTCTAGATCTAGCCAGGTTCCTATCAGTTGTCTTAGTTTAGTTCTAGATTTCAAATTACCCTAATATATAATTGTCCTAATTTTCCAACAGATTGCTTTGGGTCTGTTCTGATTTCTGTCTGAAGGTAGAATTCTAGGATCTTTGAAGATGAGAAATCCTATTGTGTGGGAGTGACAGAGCCATTTTTCTTTTCTAAATATGTTTTTATTGATTTTAGAGAGAGAGGATGGGAGAGGGAGAGGGAGAGAAATAGTGACATGAGAGAGAAACATTGAGTAGCTGCCTCCCACCTGCGCCCCAACTGGGGACTGAACCTGCAATCTGGGCATGTGCCCCGAATAGGAATCTAGCCAGTGGCCTTTCAGTGCATGGGATGACGCTCAACTAACTGAGCAACACTGGCCAGGGCCAGAGCCATTTTTCTGTATTAGAAGTGGTTGTTTTATTCAGTCAGAGGACTGCAAACATGAAGATTCTATCTGCAAATATTTATTTATTTTTAAATTTTATTTTTTTGTTTCAAGTATTACAGATAGTAGTACACATGTCTCATTTTTTTCCTCATGGACCTCCCCTTGGCTTCCCCTACCTGCCAGCACATTCCCTCCCCCATTCCCACCCCCCTCCCCCAGTGTCTTACATCCATTGGTTATGCTTATATGCATGCATATAAGTCCTTCGGTTGATTTCTTACCCTCTCTCCTCCCAACCTTCCCCTGCCTTCCTGCCGTAGTTTGACAGTCTGTTTGATGCTTCTTTGTCTCTGTATCTATTTTTGTTCTTCAGTTTATGTTGTTCTTTATATTCCACAAATGAGTGAGATCATGTGATATTTATCTTTCCTGACTGGCTTATTTCACTTAGCATAATGCTCTCCAGTTCCATCCATGCTGTTGCAAATGGTAAGAATTCCTTCTTTTTTAATAGCAGCCGAGTATTCCGTTGTGTAGATGTACCACAGTTTTCTAATCCACTCATCTACTGATGGGCACTTAGGCTGTTTCTAAATCTTAGCTATTGGAAAGTGTGCTGCTATGAACATAGGGGTGCGTATATCCTTTCTGATTGGTGTTTCTAGTTTCTTGGGATATATTTCTAGAAGTGGGATCACTGGGTCAAATGGGAGTTCCATTTTTAGTTTTTTGAGGAAACTCCATACTGTTCTCCACAGTGGCTGCACCAGTCTGCATTCCCACCAGCAGTGCAAGAGGGTTCCTTTTTCTCCACATCCTCGCCAGCACTTGTCCTTTGTTGATTTGTTGACGATAGCCATTCTGACAGGTGTGAGATGGTACTGCATTGCTGTTTTGATTTGCATCTCTCGGATGATTAATGACTTTGAGCATCTATAATAATAAAAGCTTAATATGCTAATTAGACTGGATGATCTTCCAGATGACCTTGCAGACGATGCAGGGGCTGTGAGGGAAGCTTAGGACCCAGGTGCTAGAGGGAAGCCGGTGCCAGCAGCCGGGGGAAGGCCTACTCTTGCACGAATTTTGTGCATCAGTCCTCCAGTGTTTTCATATGTCTCTTGGCTTTCTGTATGTCCCCTTTCAAAAAGTGTCTATTTAGGTCCTTTGCCCATTTTTTGATTTGGATTGTTTATCTTCCTTTTGTTAAGTTGTATGAGTTCTCTGTAAATGTTGGAGATTAAACCCTTATCAGAGATAACATTAGCAAATATGTTCTCCCATGCAGTGGGCTTTCTTGTTTTGTGTTGATTGTTTCTTTTGCTGTGCAGAAGCTTTTTATTTTGATGTAGTCCCATTTGTTTATTTTCTCCTTAGTTTCCATTGCTCTAGGAGCTGTATTGGTATGCAAATATTTATTAAGCATCTATTCTGTGCCAAGCATGGTTCTGGGAGCTGCAGATATAGCAACAAAACAGAGTCTTTATGCACATGGAGATTACATTCTCCATTTCAATGGGGCAAAGATAGGAGGTCAGCACGACAATACAAAAGTATATAAACAATGCCACTGACAGGACAGTTTATTCAAGTGATAAAATCCTATGAGAAAGTAAAACAATAAAATGAGTAACATGGTATAAGTGTGGGGTTCAAAGGGCAAGTTGAGATTTGTGGTCAGAGAAGACTCCTCTATGGTGGTGACATTTGAATTGCTAAGTCATTACTCTTATTCACCTCCTTTCTCCACCCCTGACCCCTCCACCCCCGACTTCCAATTTGTCAACCAAGAGATTGCAGCATGTTACTTGGTGAAAGGTTGGGAGGAGGCATTGTGGATGATAGTAATTTGGAAAGAGGGCTTGTTAATGGAGGGGTAGGAATGTGTCCATGGCTGCTGACTTAACCAAATCTTGTAAACCTTTCTCTCCATCTGGGGAGTGTGGCCATAGAGTAGAATCTGTCCCTGAGTAGGAGCAGTTTCAATGGAGGTTTTTTAAAAAAACTGTAAACATGAATACCAGGAGAAGTTTTCTGAGCTTATGCTAGATCAGGGTCCAACTGTCTGAGAAAAAAGGAATGAATTAGACTAGCGGTCACCAACCGGTGGTCTGCGGACCACTGGTGGTCCGTGAGGTCCGAAAGGTTGGCGACCGCTGAATTAGACAACAGCCTTTATGAAGAGACACTCAGAGTGGGCTGTGAGTGTGTGTGTGTGCGTGTGTGTGCATGTTTACCATCACATGAAGGTGAGAGAGAAGGCTGCTAAGGGTGGGAAGAGATAAGAGAGGAGTCCAAATGTATATCATCTAGTTGGAACAAAATTGAGAGCCCAGCCCAGAAATAAAACCACGTGTATATGGGCAAATAATTTTTGGCAGAGGAGCCGAAAATATACAATGGAGAAAACAAAGCCTCTTCAATAAATGGTGAGTGCTGTAGAATCCAGAAATAAACCACAGTGCTAGTTGAATATCAAAGAAAAATGATAATCTAAAATGTTATATTTGTCGAGGATAGTAAGTGAAAGTACTTCCTATACAAGATGAGAATTCCCTGAACTGATGGAGATGAAAGGCATGTATGGTTCTTTGAAGTTTGCATGGCCTTTCACTTCCTTCCTCTACTGTGGGTTATAAAGGCAGATAGCAGAAAAGGAAACTTTAATTGAGTTTCCCCCAATCTTTTACTTATAAAGAAAGAAAAAAGCATTTGCCATTATGGATGCAGTTCTCAGACTCTCACTAGAGGGCAGTGTTGGTTTTAAAACCATAGTTGCTAATCTACAGTTCATTCATTACTGGGCTGCATTTGTATATACAGTGAAAAGGTCAATGCAAGCTTTCTCAGTCTTACCTAAAAGTTGGTAAATATCAACTCCCAAGGGCCTCATCCAGGTCTGGCTGGTTGCAGCCCAGAGGAGCCAGATAAAGCAGTGAAGAGATCCCTGGAGGAGTTGAGTGGCAGATTCTAATTTCAGGTCCTGCATTAACTAGAAGACAAGAAACTAAGCCTCCTTAGGCCTTCATCTCATCTGCAAAAGAAAAGGGCTGCCCTATATGGTCCTTAAATCTCCTTGTATTTATAAAATTCTGAGATTTTAAATTCTGGGTCTAAAAGGCTGAAGAATTTCTCATGTTCTTAGCCAAAGGAACAAGTAACTTCTCACAGTATTAAATTATTAATAATTAAAATATAATTTAATGTTATAAGAAATTTAATATAGATTTCAATATTAAACAGCCTTGAAATCAAAAGGTCAAATCTTCTGTTCTACCAGGGAAATAAATCTCAGAGCCATCCTTTGCATCCATGTGAGCATGTTGTGGTTAATTTCAGTGACTTAATGCATCATCCAAAGACATCTCTCCTCTTGGTTGCTAGCTTGCTGGAAATGAGCAAAATATGTTTACACAGGATGATCTAGAGAAAGGAGGTTGAACCATTATCAAAGAGGGATGTTTCATGATAAGAGACTAAGTCCCTCACCTCACCTTGTAGTTAGCCAACATTCATCATAATTGTGCTTTGTTAAAGGTCACTCTCCACAGGGATTTAATTAGTTCGGTTTCCTATTACCCTCACCTCTTTCATCTGGTGCCCTTCCCTTGTCATGTTTATTCGAATTACAGAGTGAACTGAAAATCTCTTTATAAAATCTTAAGCAAATTCTTCAGCTCTAGGGACCCAGTAAACCGTCGTTTATCTCTGCATGGACTTGACTTCTAAGGGATGACTGAGAGCCAATGAACCGCTGATGGTGGAAGCTACACTTCATTACCCCAAACGTTTTGACATTAATACGCACCGCTCCCTTCCCTCCAAATTGCTTTGCTTTGCAGAGTGAAGGTTTCCTCCGCCGGCCCCCTCGCTTTTCTATCCCGCAGTTCTGTTGGATTTTCGGGCTTATTTCGAATACCCAAACTTCCTGAAATCTACACAGCGTGCGGGCGGGTGCGCACACACGCTCACATCCTTGCTGGTGCACACGCGCCCCGCAAGCGGCTAGTCTCCGAGTGCATTCCATTCTTAGCGCCCGGGCACGCCCCTCCGCTGCGGGGATTGGTCAGCCCGACCCGCTCGCCCAGGCGCGGCTCCTGAGAGGCTCAGAAACCTGCCAATCCTACGGCTGTCAAAACAAGGCTTCCCTCCCTGTCACAACAGAGCGGAGCGGAGCTGAGGCCGCCGCCGCCGCAGGTCCCGAGGTAGCCGCGCCGCTGGCCGCTGGCAGGTGACGGGTGCGCGGGGCCGCGGTCTCCCGGCTCCGGCTCCTCTCCGACCGCGCGCGTCCCGGCCTCGGGGGCCGCCCAGCCGGACGCCGGTGCCTTTTGTCTGGCGCGGAGCGGGCGTTCGCATCGCATTCCGGACACCTCCCTCTCCTTTCGCCTCTCTCTTCGCCTCTCCTCCTCCCTCCGTTCACCCCGCTCCCCACCCGCCGTCCCAGCGGGCCGCCGGCCTCCAGGACTGAAGCCGCGGACGTCTCTACCCGACGATGCCTCCGCTCCAGAAAGTTGCAGCCGCGGCCGCCGGGCGGTGAGACAAAGTCTGGCGGGGCCGCCTCCCGGTGCAGGAGCGCAGCGTGCCCAGCGGCCGGACTTGCTGCCGGGCGAGCCGTCTCCCCGCGGAACCTGAGGCGCCCCGACATGGCCGAGGGCGCGGCTGACTGGGAGGGTCCCGCGCTGCCCGACGCGGCCGGCGGCGAAGACGACCCCCGGGCGGGCCCGGAAGGCGTCCCCGGGGATGGCGGGGCGGCGGCGCCTGCGGGCCGGTGGAGGGACCGGCGCAGCGGGGTGGTGCTGCCGGGCGCCGCCGGGACCCCGGCGGACAGCGAGGCTGGCCTCCTGGAGGCGGCGCGGGCGACCCCCCGGCGCAGCAGCATCATCAAGGTAAGCGAGACGGGTCCTGCCGCCGGAGCGGGAGGGGGATGTGCGTGGTCGGCAGGATGCTCGGCATTGTTTTCTCCCACCCCCTTCATTTGCAAACCTTCCTGCCTCGCCCAGAGGTCCCCAGACTCAGCTCTTGGCCGTGAGAAGCAGAAGTGACTTTTTTCCCCCCCCCCCGACAGTGGAGGGAAAGTTCCCCATCTGCGTCTCTGCGTTGGATGGATCTTTTCCTCATTTTCTCCGAAAGCGTCACTGAACCGTTGACGGAAGGCGAAGGGGAGGATTTAATAGAAATGCAGACCCGCGGGGGTTGCGCGCTGCTCTCCAGCGAAAGTTTATCCCCCCTTCCCCCCCACACACACATGAAAGGAAAGCAGTTTACCCTCCAATGAAAAGAAAAACCCTCTAGATTCAAACGGTCCCCAAATCCCAAGAAGCGGGAGTTTTCCTGGTGGCACGCAGAGTTTTCAGTGGACCTTTCGGCAAAGCACAGAGCGATGGCGGGGCCCCGAGTTTGTGCGCTGGGAGAGCGCGAGCGGTGAGCAGCCACTGTCCCAGCACCATCTCGGGCCGTGGTCGCCACCACATCCAGGGAAAATGCTTCTCTTCATGCATCTGACAAGATTTTTGTGAGCCTGGTCCCTCCCTTTCTCTCTCTGTCTTCCTTCCACCTGGGGCTTGTTTCCTGTTGGAGATTTCATCTTTTGGATGCAGGACATCTGGGTAAGGTCTTCTAGAAGTCAGAACTTCTCCCACAGGCTCTGGGAGACGGCCTCTTAGCATAAATGCATGGGAGCAGTCATGTGCATGTGAGAATGAAGTGGATTTTGGTAGGGCAGTCAGTATGAAACTATACAGTTTGGCATATATATATGCATGCCAAGGATGACAGTGTAAGACAGACTTGGCACTTACTCTGCAAGGTACATGGTGTGATGATACATTTACAAGCCTTGTTTAGGTTTGAGCTGTGTAACTACCACATGATGCGTGTCTCTTTCTAAAGCTCTGAATTGGAGCTCCCAGCACCAGTGTGGGCAGGCTGCGCCCACAGTACATGCACCCAGCTCCAAGTATGGTCTAGGCTTTCCCCCAACACTGACACATGGATGTTAAGACCAACAGGGAGATTTCTATAAAAAAGGAGAGCGGGTGGTAGTTGCAAATAACTTGTAGTAGTTGTCTCTGATTTTGTGACTTCTGGCTTGCGAAAACAGTGTTCTTTTCTGGGTGTGAATTTGGATCCAAAGGATATGATTACTTTTCCCCCTTCTAATCCACAGATCAGAAAGCATATTGTTTTGAAGTGTAAAACATATAACAATTAGGAAACATACATTTCCCCTTGTTTTTTAAAAATATTTTTTCATTGAGGTGTAATTGACACATTATATTAGTTTCAGGTGTACAGTGTGATTTGATATTTGTATACGGAATGATCACCACAAGACTCGTTAACATTCGTCACCATACATAGCTACAAAATTTTCTTTTTTGTGATGAGAACTTTAAAGACTTATACTCTAGCAATTTTCAAATATGCAATATAATATTAACTGTAGTCACCATGTTGTACATTAATCTCCGTTGTTTATTTATTTTATAATTGGGAGTTTGTACCTTTTGACTTCCTTCATCCATGATGTCCACCTCTCCACCCTACCAGTCTGTTCTCTGTATCTTTTTTTTTTTCTTTTTAGATTTCACATAAAAGTGAGATCATATAGTATTTGAGGAAACACAGTTTGGATTTTAAGATATTAATACTAAATGTGGTCCTGTGTATAAAAACAAGCACCGCAAGATAGTTTAAAATATACCATCATAAAAAGCAGTGGGTTCTATAGTGTTGTAAAAAAAAAATAAAAGGAACGGAGTATAGGAAATATACAAATCCTTGTACTTAAACTGCATTTTCTAAATTGCACCATGTGCTGGTAATGGTGCTTTTTGGGTTTTGAAGTTTCTTTTGCAGACAAGAAAAGAGGGAGGCAACCTGATCTTTTCTCTATTTAATAGTAAAATAAACACCTGATAAATGGCCTTTAAGAATAAAGATGCTAGAAAATGAAGTAAATTACTATTACGTAAAATTAGGTTTTATTGAAAAAGTGATATATACATATGATAAAGAAAATGAAATGTTGCAAAAAAGTATGAAGGAAAAATTCGTAGCCACTCCATACTCTCACTTACATAGTCCACCCCCAAGGCTGTTAACACTTTCTTCTGTATTCTTCCAGAAATATTCCATGCATGTATAAGCACATGTATCTGTACATATCTGTGGTGAACCATTGAAGCTTCCCTTTTATATAATCACAATTGGTTAGAGTTTTACAGACCTTATATATTCAGATTTGCTCTAAACATTTTTGATGCCTGGAAGGTTGTCTAAGGTCATTGAGATTGGTCAGTTAATTGTCAAGTATAACCTGGTAGGTCATAGGTGGTGGTACCGGAGGTCTGTTCCCAGAGGCCTTCATTCCTGTCCAGTGGGGAGAGAGCTCTGTTTCCCTCCCTCACTGATATCTGGGACTGTTCTGTTGGCATGAATCTGCTGCACCCTGGTTTGTTTACTTAAAGTAGTAAAAATGGAAGTTTCTTAAAAAGGTCTAGATCACATAAGAAATATAGAGCACATGTTCTGTGTAGACAGCAAATGCACTCTTCATAGTATTGCCAAGAGTGCTTTTTATTTGGCATTGAAACATTCACAAAGAGAAAGAATTTTGTTTATTTTATATTAATCATTCTATTAATATTGTTCCAAATAGCCTTAGTGCAGTAATGATTAGTATTCATGATAATCCCTGAGCCACTGAAAGATTGTGAATCATTGAATATCAAGTTTTTTTCAGCTCAAATAAGGCATTGTTTCTATTCTAATTGATTGAATGCAAATTCTCTAGTAACTTGAATATTAGATGAATCAGAATAGTGCATTTCTCTATCATACCAGAAAACACTGTCTTGTGTATTAATAGGAGGAATGTTTTTAGCCAATTTGCCCTCTCTAATTTATGAAAACATGTGTTTAGTTGAGAAAACAATTTTCTTTATAGCTGATGAAACAAAACATCATTTATCTTTATACATATTCTTTTTACTGTAATTGTGTTCCTTCACTTACATGCCAGTCCTAAATTAAAATTTTTTTAACAGAATTAAACAAGCTTCTCTTTAAATTGTCCATTTTCCCTGTGTTATTTTAAAAAAAAATCCTCACCTGAGAATATTTTTCCATTGATTTTTAGAGAATGTGAAAGGGAGGGAGCGGGGGTGGGGAAGGGGGGAGGAGGGAGAGACCCAGGCCTGGATGAGACTGCAACCGAAGTACGTGCCCTTGACCAGGAATCGAATCTGAGGCCCTTGCCAATGCTCTGATCACTTGTATCTCACGGACATGGGTGTGTGGGATGAAGATTCTGGAGCTGGGAATGAGGTGCTCAGACCTGCTCTGAAGCAGCTGAAGTAATGGCTCCAATGTTGTTCATGTGTCATTGTTTCATATCACGGCCAGCCTCATTTTGTCATGTTCATTGTGGGGCTGGTGTGGTGGGTTTCTGAGCTGCAATGTGCCTTGGTTACCTGTTGACCCATAGCAAAATTTTGGCCCTCCTCCAAGGGGCAAGGGGAATTTTAGTGAGTCTTATTAAGTGCTGCCTACCATGAGTCTTAAACTAGGAACTTTCATACATTAGATCACTTTATGCTCACAGCGAATCTCTAGCTCAGAGAAGGGAGGTGCAGAGAGCTACTGAGATGATGCTGATTCATGCACGTGCCTGCTTAAATGGAGAACTTGAGCTCTTATGCTGATTCTCCACAGTAGTCATTCTCCATGACTACTTGCTAGGTTAGAAACAATATGACCATATAAGAGAGTGGCAGAGGTGTCTGAATCTGGCTCCCAAATCTTGTTGGGTAAGTTCTTCTTCTCTGCCCATCCCCCTCCCCAAATCAGAACCCATGGAGGTGGATGACACCAGAAAGGGATTGCAGATTTTCCAGTCCTTGGTCATTTTGGTAGGCCTGCACTGTATTTTAAAAGCAGAGCCCTTGGCAGGCGTTCTACTTGTTACCAACATATGTTTTACAACAGGCCCATTCTCCCGGCTCCTGCAGACAGTTGAGGTTGGGTAGGGATGTATTATTTTTAAGGCCGATATACAGGGGAACAAATACCTGGTGTAGAACATGTATTACTCTATGGAGTGATGAAGTAGGGAATCTTAAAATGGAGCTCTGAAAGCATTTTTAAATAAGAGACATTTATGAAGGGAAGTTAAGTAAGAATGAAAACTGACATAAACATTTTAGATACCCTATAGGTTACATAGGCTTCTATAGATTGGTCTGGGAATGAATCAGCATTTATAGGCTTTACTTTTCTTGTAGAAATATGTATTAAAAGTTCTAAATAACTTACGGGTGCATTTTGGGGACACAATCTAACTGTACAATGGGGCGGGGTAGCCTTGGCTCTAAGGGGTACTATGAACATGTCCTGTGGCTTCAGTCAGGGTGCTCCTCTGAGGTGTGAGTCAGCTGTATAATAGCATTGAACTTCTTGGGATGGATCTGTTTTATAATCCCAGTAACTTCAGTTGGAGTGTTGATCTCCTCTGAAGTTGCCATAGTCATGTGGTCACATTTCACCTTAGAAATGGTCCCTTCTTCCTGTGGTGCCTTTTCTCATTTCTCATAGCCCCTCTCACAAGAATTATGAATGAAATTCACACAAACAGCCTTGTCATATTTTGACGAAAGATTTTAGAAGTGCCTGTTGATTAGTTTTTGCTACTACTATGAGAATTTACACTATTTGTTTTCCTTGGAAAATATATTATGGTTCAAAAAGTATAAGTGAGTTACACAGCCTTTGAGGGGTTAAACAAACATACATTGCAATTACAACTGAATAGCTGTTTTCCTAACCTTTTCCTTTTTGCTGAAGAGAAAGCATGGAATGAAATTCTGTGCAGTAAAATGTCATTGGAACACATATTGCCGGATAACACCTCAGGCACAGTGGGATGTTATGAAAAGACATCAGGGAACAGCCGACTTCACCTTTTCCTTCGTGCTACTGAACAAACAACCCTGTAATGCTTCTAGGTAATGCGGGGGCGACCGCAGGCAGTAGGGTTGGCAGTAGCGGGAGGAAAGAACTGCAGCAGCCTTCCCTGCTTCTGGAGTGACCTCTGCTGAGTATTAATAACAGTGAATATTAAACATAATTCTATTTTCAGGGGCCATATCCAAACAGACATGTATAAGATTGAACAGTAAAAACATATCCAGCTTAGGAGAAACCAAGATGGCGGCATAGGTAAACACCTAAACTCCTGCCTTGCACAACAATTTCAAAACTACAACTAAAAGACAAAACGGACATCATCCAGAACCACAGGAAGGCTGGCTGAATGGAAATTCTACAACTAGAAGGAAAGAGAAAAGCATACTGAGACTCAGACGAGCTGCAGAAGGCTGAGGTACAGAGGCGCGCGCACGGAGAGGGCTGGCAACTGAGTACGCGGCTGGCTTTCTCAATTGGGAGGGAGACAAAAGCTCCCGACTGCTCCGAACTCCAGTTCCTGGCGAGACTCTGGGTACCCAGACTCATTCGGGGAGAAACTGGACTGTCTGGCAGCAGGCGAAACTCGAGGATGGCTTTCTCTCAGAGGTGCTTGTAGCGATTACCATGGGACACTGAGACCCAGGGGCCTCATAGGGCAGGGCTGACAGGAAACCAATGCTGTCTGCTGTGCCCTGAGACTCTGCCCCATCCAAGCTGAGCACAGAGGCTTTTGCAAGTCTTGTCTCATAAGAGTGTCTCCAGCACAGAAGTTCTCCCAGCATAGACACAGCTGATCCTCACAGCCAATTGGCCTGGAGGTCAATTCCTCCCAGTGATACCAACAACAATCAAGGCTTAACTACAACAAGACTGTGCACAGCCCACAAAGGGGTGTACCAAGAGTGTCCACCTTAGGTAACTGGGGAGGCTGAGCCACTGTGCCCTATAGGACACCTAGCACACAAAGCCACTCTATCAACTCAGGGAAGCAGCTAAAGTGCGGAGACAAAGAAACAGGTCACAAATGAAAGAAATGGAGGAAAGCAAATGACTGGATATAGAGTTCAAAACCATGGTTATAAGGTTTTTCAAGCATTTTCTAGAAAAGGCTGATAAATTTAGCGGACCCTTGAGGATATGAAAAAGGACCAACTAGAAATTAAGCATACACTGGCTGAAATAAAAAATACTATACAGAGATCCAACAGCAGACTACAGGATTGCAAGAATCAAGTCAAATATTTGAAATACAAAGAAGCAAAAAACACCCAACCGCAAAAGCAAAATGGAAAAAGAATCCAAAAATTTGAAGATAGTATAAGGAGCCTCTAGGACAACTTCAAGCGTACCAACATCCGAATTATGGAGGTGTCAGAAGAAGAGAGAGAGAGCAAGATACTGAAAACCTATTTGAAGAAATAATGACCGAAAACTTCCCCCACCTGGTGAAAGAAATAGACTTACAAGTCCAGGAAGTGCACAGAACCCCAAACAAAAGGAATCCAAAGAGGATCACACCAAGACACATCATAATTAAAATGCCAAGAGCAAAAGACTAAGAGAGAATATTAAAAGCAGCAAGAGAAAAACAGTTAGTCACCTACAAGGGAGCACCCATACGATCGTCAGCTGATTTCTCAACAGAAACTATGCAGGCCAGATGGGAGTGGCAAGAAATATTCAAAGTGACGAATAGCAAGAACCAACAACCAAGATTACCCAGCAAAGCTATCATTCAGAATTGAAGGTCAGATAAAGAGCTTCACAGATAAGAAAAAGCTAAAGGAGTTCATCACTGCCAAACCAGTATTATATGAAATGCTGAAAGGTATTCTTTAAGAAGAGGAGGAAGAAGAAAAAGGTAGAGATAAAAATTATGAACAACAAATACATGTCTATCAACACATGAATCTAAAAATCAAGTGAATAAAAAATCTGATGAACAGAATAAACTGGTGAATATAATAGAATCAGGGGCATAGAAAGGGAGTGGACTGACGATTCTCAGGAGGGAAAGTGGTGTGGGGGGTGTAGGAAGAGCCTGGACAAAAATCGTACACCTATGGATGAGGACATTGCGGGGGGGGGGGGTAAAGGCAGAGGGGGGAGGTGGGAACCAGGTGGAGGGGAGCTATGGGGGGAAAAAAGAGAAACAATTGTAATCTGAACAATAAAGATTTATTAAAAAAAACACATATCCAGCTTAAAGTGACTCTATACAGAAGTAAGTGGCAGGGATAGAGTTTTTTTTGAGTTTCCCATTGGGAGTCTCCCATAGGCTATTAGGTGGAGAGAGAGAATAATTTGATTATGACCTACAATCTACATCCAAGGTAGTAAATCAGTAAACCTTATTATAGTAAGACTGTTAGTTTTACAAAATCTCATGTTTTGATGTGTTTTAATAATGTAAAAAAGTTGATTTATATTTTTATTTATCTCTTGTTTAGCTTAATTATCTCTATCCCAGTTCATCTCTGAATCCCAGTTCCTATAATAGGATACAATGGACAGAATTTATTGTAATTAATGAGTATTCTAATGGGATAATAGCTATTAGGACCAAATGTTCAACTTCAGTAACAACAACATTCTGGTTTTTAAAAAAAATATGTATTTCTTTATTCATTTCAGAGGGAAGGGAGAGGGAGAGATAGAAACATCCTACCTAATAAAAGAGTAATATGCAAATTGACCATCACTCCAACACACAAGATGGCTGCCCCCATGTGGTCAAAGATGGCTGCCCCCATGTGGACCCAAGATGGCCACCACAAGATGGCCAGCAGGGGAGGGCAGTTGGGAGGGACAAGGCCTGCAAGGGAGGGCAGTTGGGGGCGATCAAGCCTGCTGGGGAGGGCAGTTAGGGGTGACCAGGCTGGCAGAGGAGGGAAGTTGGGGGCAATCAGGCTGGCAGGGGAGCAGTTAGGCATCAATCAGGCTGGCAGGGGAGTGGTTAGGGGGTGATCAGGCTGGCAGGCAAAAGCAGTTAGGGGCAATCAGGAAGGCAAGCAGGCAAGCAGTTGGGAGTCAGCAGCCCTGGATTGTGAGAGGGATGTCCGACTGTCCGTTTAGGCCCAAATCTACCTGGATCGGGCCTAAACAGGCAGTTGGACATCTCTTGAGGGGTCCCAGATTGGAGAGGGTGCAGGCTGGGCTGAGGGACAACCCTCCGTGCACGAATTTCATGCACCGGGCCTCTAGTCCTATCTAATAAAAGAGTAAAATGCAAATTAACCACCACTCTGCTACACCCACAAGCCATGCCCACCAGCCAATCAGGAGCGAGTATGCAAATTAACCAAACCAAGATGGCTGCAACCATGAAGAGAGCAGGAGAGTTGGGTTGCCCCCGGCACTGGAGGAAGCCCGGCTTTCCACACACCCTGGCTGGCCCAGGCCTCCACTCAAGGCTACAAAGTTTCAATTATAGAAGATAAATGAATCCCAACAAAAATGGCTGCGGCCATGGAGCAAGCAGGAGGTTTGGCTCTGCTCAAGGCTGCAACAAAGTTTCAATTATAGAATATAAATAAATCCCAGATACCAGGGCCACGGCGTGGGTTGCCAAGGGGCGTGGCCAGCCTGCAAACCACCACAGACCCCTCGCCCAGGCTGCCCCACACTCCAAGGAAACCCCCACCCTGATCCAGGACACCCTTCAGGGCAAACCAGCTGGCCCCCACCTGTGCACCAGGCCTCTATCCTATCTAATAAAAGAGTAATATGTAAATTGACCATCACTCCAACACACAAGATGGCTGCCCCCATGTGGACACAAGATGGCCAGCAGGGGAGAGTAGTTGGGAGGGACCAGGCCTGCAAGGAAGGGCAGTTAGTTGGGAGGGACCAGGCCTGCAAGGGAGGGCAATTGGGGGTGATCATGCCTGTAGGGGAGGGCAGTTAGGGATGACCAGACCTGCAGGGGAGGGCATCAATCAGGCTGGCAGGGAGTGGTTAGGGGGTGATCAGGCTGACAGGCAGAAGCAGTTAGGGGCAATCAGGATGGCAGGCAGGTGAGCAGTTGGGAGTCAGCAGTTCTGGATTGTGAGAGGGATGTCCGACTGCCCGTTTAGGCCCGATCCTACCGTGCCTAAACGGGCAGTCGGACATCCCTTGAGGGGTCCCAGATTGAAGAGGTTTCAGGCTTGGCTGAGGGACAACCCCCCCCCCCCCCAACCCCCCCGTGGTACACCGGGCTTCTAGTCAATGATGAGAGAGAATCATTGATTGGCTGCCTCCTGCACGCCCCCCACTGGGGATAGAGCCCATAACTTGGGCATGTGCCCTTGACCGGAATCAAACCTGGACCTTTCAGTCCATAGGCTGATGCTCTATCCACTGAGCCAAACCAGCTAGGGCAACAACATTCTGTTTTGTTTTAACTTTTGGACAATGTATTCTGTATTTCAGCTAATATTTCAGCAACAAAATCACAGTGTGACAAAGTATTGGAATCATCCTTTGGATTTGAAATGAGATTTGATTTGTGGTTTAATTGGTAACATCTTATGTGGATGTGTTTAAGAGCAATATAATCTAGTTTATTTTCAATAGAGCCATTTTAACTCACCTCACCAATAGTCTAGCATCACTTTGAGAAAAGTAGGCTTGTACATGGTCAGTAGAAAAGAATCCTATTTATGCTATCATTATCACTCCAGGAAGAAGAAAGGCAAGTTAATTTGGAAAACAATACAATCTATTCAAAACAAAACAACGATTTCAGTGTTTCCAGAGTTTTTAAATTTGTATTTGTAAATTTATGGAAGTATATAGCTATTACAGGAAAAAATAGTCCTTTTTCCGCCTTAAATATACAACTTTGTATTCAAAAGTTTAAAATGCCTTGAAGGAGAATATCTGCTTTGTTAGTACTTTCACATTGACCTGTTTAAGGCCTTTAAAGGGATGTTAATTCTGTAGTAGGCTAAGCACAAGGCAATATGCAAAGTAGGCAAACTTGTATTATTGTGTGATAAATGTCATGGTTAGAAATGGTAAGATTGTATTCAGAACACCTTCCCTGTGAAGTGCTGAGGGAGATAAATGCACAAGGAAGGCAAAAAGAGACTAAAGAACACTTTCCTATCAGCTGGGACCAAGATGGCAAGGCGGAACTCTAGAAGCTGCATCTGATCATGTTACTGGTGCTTTTCCCTAAGACCCAATTATTTTAAACCAAAGCAGGCCAGATAGCCTGTGTGGCTTAAAGCCCACACCCCACGCCCCAGATCTGACAGCTGAAGATGAGGGTGGGCTGCTCAGGGGCCCTCCTCCTAGGGCAGAAAGTGAGGTGTCAGCGGGGAGAAATGTTTCCCCTCCACTGTAGCTCAGGCTAGGTTAGGGTCTGACTCCAGAAAAGGGCAACTGGGTCTGAAGGGTCAGCGCAAACTGCCCTTCTTTGCTTCCCAGCAAGTGAGAGGTGAGCCCGGGGTTGGGTTAAGGAGAGAGAGAGAGAGAGAGAGAGAGAGCAGAGAACATGCGGTGTGCACTTTGCCTTTAAGCTTCTCTGAAAGCTTCCCTTCCATAAAACGTAGCCCATTAGTATCCTTGACGTTGCAGTTTCTTAATCATTTGTCAGGACTAATTTTTGGAGGAAGGCAAAGGGGTGGAGGTCGGGGACCGAGTCAGCACTAGAGGCTGATGTATAAGATGCAAAGACATCAGCATTTGATGAACTCCCATTTTGAAATATTTTGGAATTATTGATTCTGTGCAATTATAAAGATATAATTGAATATTATATCTTTAGGAATGATATTAATAATTAAATAGCTTTCTGTGTTTCATCTAGTAGATGAAACACAGTAACACCTTGAAGACATTTTTCTATTGAGAAATTTTCTTTATAATAGGAGCAAATGCTTATATAATTTGTATTATGAGTCTGGCATTATTCTAAGCACTTCATGTGCATTGACTCAGGCCTTACAATAACCATATGTGGTGAGTATTTTTATTATTACCTTCATTTTTACAGATGGACACGTAAGTGACTTGCCCAAGGTCACCTAGGTAGTAAATGTCAGAGCCAGGAAATAGACTCTAATTGTCTAGCTCCTCAGGTTGTTTTTAATCTTTATACTATACATCCTCTTTTAAAAAAATATTTTTATTGATTTCAGAGAGGAAGGGAGAGGGAGAGAGAGAGAGACAGAAACATCAATGATGAGAGAGAATCATTGATCAGCTGCCTTCTGCATGCCCCACACAGGGGATCCAGCCCGCAATCCAGGCATGTGCCCTGACCAGGAATTGAACTGTGATCTCCTGGCTCATAGGTTGATGATCAACTACTGAGCCATGCTGGCCAAGCTATATATTCTCTAAAATAATACTAATTTAAACCTTAGCTATTGTGGATGAAATAGCAGACATTTTATAGTTATCTTAAAAACTAAGTTTAGTTGGCAAATAAAAAAATTCTAAAAGCAGTTTTGAGAAACCATCTTAAACACATTGCAGACCAGTAGTTTTATTGCTAGCTTTACCCAGTGGCCACATAAGTTTCTGTTGAATGAGTACAAAAAGCGTTTTACATAAATGTTAAAGGCATGCTTTAAAATTAAATTCCCATTGCATTTTGAAGTTATTTATTACATGTTCTTACAAGCTAATAGCTTTTTAAAACATTCTCGTGATGGGCCGCAAGCCTTAGAACAGAAAACACGAGAACTCTTGTGATTCGTCTGCAATGCGTTACAGATTATTTGAATTTTTTTTTCCATGTAAAATGCCCATGATTTTACATTAATATTGTATTCTACTTTCCCTTGAGAGGAGTGGAACTTCTGGTAATATATTTTTACTCTTTGAACATAATCAGCATCTTTGTCATAAAGCAAGAATTTATGATCCAACATTGCTATAATTTATACAAACTAGGGATGGACAGTTATTTAATCACTAAACCCTGATGTGATTTATTTTATAGTTTGATAGTTTTGTGTTCCAGCATCAATAAATCAATAAAGAGTATCTGAGTTTCTGATCCAAGGAAGTTGCAGTTTTGTTAAATGCAATGGATATGACACTATGCTATTGAGATTTCCTCCCAGTTACATTTGAGGTAGCTATAGTTTCTCACACGTAGCAGGAGTTTGGTAAGTATTTGTGGAATTCCATTACACTCAAAGACTGTTTAATCATTTAATTCCTTTTTTCTTGGTAGACATTTCAGTCAAATATGTGGGAAAATTCAAATAGATGATTATGTTATGAAGTTACTGTGCTTGTGTCTGCTTTAGGATGCTGAAGGGTAAAGCGCCATTCTGCTGTGAGAGATACAGTACCGTGGCCAAATGGTATCCAGAGGTTCGTTCTTATCACTTGGAGGGTGGCCAGGTGTTTAAAGCCCAGTCAGCTCTCTTGTTGAAACCCTTGTAAGTCAGCTTTAATTACCTGTTTGTGGCTATGTTAAATTATTGAAGGATATAAAACTTTGGCTTTTTCTTTCTCTTCTTTTTAAAATCTCCTATTATAGCATCTGCACAATAAGGTATTTAGTCATAATCTAATGTGGATTTTTAAAAATAATAAGGCTTTTTGCCAACATCTGAAATTGAAAAGAGATATTTTTCCTAATACATTCTCATGCTCAATCAAGCTGAGTTTGTGATAGATGTAGTAGTGTGTGCATGTGTGATGTGTGTGCACGCTTGTGCTGCCCGTATTGGAAGACAGAATTCTTGACAGCAGGTGACCTTTTGATGCCCAGTTTTCTGTGTTACAGCTGGGGTGATGGGTTTTACCCAAAGACATGTCCATCATAAAAGTAACTGCGTGGGCTGTGAGAAGTCACACTTAGAAGTGTTAGTGGTTAAGCTTGACCACAAGTTGAGATTTCTGGGGTTTGGAGAGAAGAGAAAGAAAAGGATCAAAGTGTGCTAGAGGGGAATGGAGTCAAATGGGGCCATATTTATAAATGGGCAGGGGACATGGCTCAACAAATCTTTCTTTACTTGGATCATTCTGCCAGAAGTCGTATATTTGGGAATTCAGTTTTTAAAAATTTTGACTGCTTTTGGTTTTTCTGGAGAGTCTTTTAACTAATGAACACCTCACACCTTAGTACACCTAACAGTAATTGCCAAGCAGACAGTCCTTTGAGCCTAGAGATTCCTGGGAAGGACCCAGGAAGGATTGGTCTGGGTTGTTGGTAGGCATGTTGGGTATGAAAAGATGATAAGCTTTGTCTATTTCTTTTTTTCCTCACTTTAGCCCTAGGAAAGTCCAAGGAAATTCTTCATAGTCGCACCCTCAGCATGACAGGGTCACCAATACAGAGAAATGGCTTCTGACAGACAGGTCATCATAGGAGTTGGTGTAATAGGATGGAAGTAGTTGCAAGTACTGGGATTAGCCATCACAGCTTAAAACAAACCACTCTAAAATTTCAGACATTTAGGGGACCACGAACTGTTGTGTTATCCAGAGGCGGCCTTCCCTACTGCTCTTGCCTACCTCTTGTGCCCGGGCTAAACAGGGGAGGACTGGGAGGGAAGAGGTAACCTTGAAAGGGGATTGTGGTTCCTGAAGAGAGCCTGTTCCTTTCACTTTCCTCATTGTCAGGGGAAGAGCTCATGTCTTTTTCTGAGGTTGGGAGAGAAAGGACTCATGAGAACCATGTGCAAAGGGAATGGTGGTAGCATTCAGCAGTCCCCTTTCTGCCAAGTTTCCCAGTAAGTTGGGTCTGAAGTTCTTTTTTTCTTGGGAAGGTGCTGAGTTATTGGACCATCAGTGTCCCTGTTGCCAACCTCAGTGTGGAGGAAAGAGACACTATAGAAGATGGCCAGTCATCTTGCTGGTGCCCCACCCCAGGAGGCTGTTTGGGCAGAGGGACTCCAGCAACAAAAGGCTGGGGCAGGGGCTGGGTAAGGAGTGGGAGGAAGAGAGCTGTGCCCAGGTCAGATCCCTAACACCAGCATGATGAATGTGCAGGAAAGGGTACTGTGGACAACTAGCAGCTCCACAGAAGTCAGCATTGGGATGCCTGCCTCAACGGTCAGTTCAGTGTTAGCTTGAGGAGCACAGAAAACCAACTGCGTGGGGTGGGCGACATCCCTATTGGGCCATCTATGGGGAGACCTTGGCTTCTCCTCTATCTCTTCCAGCCCAACCCTAAAAGGGAAGTGCAGGAAGGAAGAAAAAGGGAGAAGTGGTTTGAGTAGACCCACCCCGGCCACAGCCAGCCACTAAAACCACCATCCTAACATGCTTTGGGGGCAATGGGGTAGAAAGAAGACCTTGAATTGAGCATGAAATCAAAATTATAAAATGAATAAGACTTAGTTTTTAAGGACTTGAAAGAACCCTGCTAATAACTGAAAGACACTAAGACATTGTGGAATATGAGAGATCTATTGGTAATAACTGGAGTACCCAGGGGCCAAGAGGATTCAAGATACATAGCAGGGAAGGAACAGTTGTAGAATTGGAGAGCTTAGCGATTGTTCTCTAATTCTGTACCTTTGTTTACTAAGCATGGTCATTCACCATCTCTCCTATTCTTCCAGGGATCCATTAGAGAGATTGTTTATGATATCATGGATAGAAAACAGAGGGTTCTTTTAAGAATTCATGGTATAGAGTAGAACATGGCCAAGATCTTAGATTATCTTTCTTATAGTAGCCTGACAAGACATAGCTATGATTATTATTATAACTTTACTAGAGGCCCGGTGCACGAAATTCATGCATGCCCGGGGGGTGGGTGGTGTCCCTCAGCCCAGCCTGCACCCTCTCTAATCTGGGACCCCTCGAGGGATGTCCGACTGCCTGGTTAGGCCCAATTCAGGTAGGATCGGGCCTAAATGGGCAGTCGGACATCCCTCTCACAATCCAGGACTGCTGACTCCCAACTGCTCGCCTGCCTGCCTTCCTGATTGCCCCTAACTGCTTCTGCCTGCCAGCCTGATCACCTTCTAACCACCCCCTGCCAGCCTGATTGATGCCTAACTGCTCCCCTGCCAGCCTGTTTGCCCCTAACTGCCCTCCCCTGCAGGCCTGGTCCCCCATAACTCTCCCCTGCAGGCCTGGGTCCCCCTCAACTTCCCTTCCCTGCAGGCCCAGTTGCCCCAACTTCCCTCCTCTGCTGGCCTGGTCACCCCTAACTGCCCTCCCCTGCAAGCTTGACCACCCCCAACTGCCCTCCCTTGCAGGCCTGGTCCCTCCCAACTGCCCTGCCCTGCTGGCCATTTTGTGGTGGCCATCTTGTGTCCACATGGGGGCAGCCATCTTTGACCACATTGGGGAAGCCATCTTGTGTGTTGGAGTGATGGTCAATCTGCATATTACTCTTTTATTAGATAGGATGGATGAGGAAGCCAAGGCTCTCAGAGGTATGGAAACTTCTTCCAGGTCTCACAACTGTTAAGGATGTGTGTGTATGGTAGGGAGGGAGTTAGGTGGGGGGAAGGACTGAATTCCCCCCCCCCCCATTTTCTTTATTCCCCCAAACTGCAACCCCCTGTACTCCAAATTTCCAAAAACAAACAATGATTGAAGAATATATTGATCTGGTTGGAACGAGGCCAGGCAGAAAACAAAGTTAAGGTGGTTCAGCCTTGCATTGTTCTACAATAAAACCAGGCACCATTTATTGAGCTGGGTGCACACACATCATTTTATTTAAGTTGGAAGTCAGAGGGATCTAAGAAACAACCATAGATCTGAGGTGGATGTGCTGGCACATCTCCTAGATTGGAAGTTTGGGTTTCTTACTCTTTGAAACCTACATTTTAGCAATCTTAAATGCTAGTTTCCTGTTGCTGCTGTGACCAGTGACCACAAACTTAGTGTCTTCAAGCAAATTTGTTATCTCACAGTTCTAGAGGTCTGTCTGAAATGTGTCTCGCTGGGCTAGCACCGAGGTATCGGCAGGGCTGTGTTCCTTTTGGGAGGTTCCAGGGTAAGATCTATTTTCTTGCCCTTTCAGCTTCTAGAATCTGCCTCTATTTTTTATTTATTTTTTGATCACGGCCCTTTCATTTCAAAGCCAGCTTTGATATTTTTCTTGTCTGAAATCTCATCTTAATGAAAGTGTCTAATGAGGCTCTTTTTTTTCTGCTCCAAGTTGATTAACTTTTTAGAAAAAGCCCCCGTAACAGTCCCCTTGACACTAACTCAGCCTTAGGGGATACCTAAAACTGGTTAAAGGCATTCATTAGAAATAGCTTTCTCATTAATTTAGCTGAACTGATTTCACCTTATGATTAACTAAATCTTTGTGTGTGTGTGTGTGTGTGTGTGTGTGTGTTTTAAATTGAACAAAGGCCTCTTACAGCTAATTACTCAAGACGCCTGGAATCAGGCCCAGAGTGGGAAACTTTGTGACTATATACAAAATGTGAATGAAAAATTTAAAAAGCCATGTCTGACCCAGACTCAGCTTTTCTGTGTTTAGGTTTCTGTTTTCCTTGTTAAACTGTAAATTTCTTAAAAGCAAGAACTCTTTTAAATTGTTTGGTTTGTGAGACCACAAAAGGAGAGAGTGTATTGCTCTATAAAGATGGGGCATTAAATAAATAATGACCCAACTTGCCCTAGCTGGTTTGGCTCAGCAGATAGAGCATCAGCCTGAGGATGGGAGGGTCCAGGGTTTGGTTCTGGTCAAGGGCACATGCCAGGGTTGCGGGCTCTTTCCACAGTGTGGGGCATGCAAGAGGCAGCCGATCAATGATTCTCATCATTGATGTTTCTATCTCTATCTTCCTCTCCCTTTCTCTCTGAAAAAAAAAAAAATGACCCATCTTAAATCCTTAATGTTTAGGAGAGGAGTGAACCATAAAATTGGCAATTATTATTCAACTTATGAGTAACTAGAGGCCTGGTGCATGAATTCGTGCACCAGTGGGGTCCCTCAGCCTGGCCTGCAGGATTGGGCTGAAACTGGCTCTCTGACATCCCCCAAGGAGTCCTGGATTGCGAGAGGGTGCAGGCCAGGCTGAGGGACCCCACCAGTACACAATCAGGGCCGGGGAGGGATGCAGGAGGTTGGCCAGCTAGAGAGGGACTGTGGGAGGGCTACAGGGTATGTCTGGCCCTATCTCACTCAGTCCCAATTGGCCGGATCCCAGCAGCAAGCTAACCTACTGGTTGGAGCATCTGCCCCCTGGTGGCCAGTGCACGTCATAGCGAGTGGTTGAGCGGCCTTGCATATCATTAACATAGTACACTTTGATTGGTTGAATGGCCCACTAGCCAACTGGACACTTAGCATATTAGGCTTTTAATATACAGGACAGTGTGGTTAAGGGGCAAGTGCTGTCTATTTCTTTCTGCATCCTTTCCCGCCAAGGCTGCTGAGAGTCTGAGCCTCTTTCTGGTCTCCTGTCTTGGGTGTGGCCACATGCCAAGTTCTTATGGGTGAAGTGCAAGTTAGTGGGTGGAAAAGAATATAAAGCTTGTAACATTTTCTGTTTTTTTCTAAGGGACATATCATTAGATTTAAACATAGATTTCTTTATTATTATTTTTGGTATCAGGTATTTTTAAATTGACATATAATTGATATATAATATAACATAGTAATTTCACATATACAACATGATTCAATATTTGTATATATTGCAAAATAATCACAAAAAGCTCAGTTAATATCCATTACTGCCCATAGGAGAACTTTTAAGATATACTCTTTTAGCAACTTTCAAATATATGGTATTATTAACTCTGGTCACCATGCTGTATGTTACATCCCATGACTTACTTATTTTGTAACTGAAACTTTGTACCTTTAGACCACCTTCACCCATTTTGCCTACCCCATACTATCTGCTTCTGACAACCATCAATTAAAAAAATTTTTTAAAGATTCTACATATAAGTGAGATCATACAGTATTCCTCTTCGTCTGATTTATTTCCTTTAGCACAATGCCCCCAAGGTCCATTCCTGTTGTTGCAACATACAGTGTATTATTGTATAATTATTTATTAATTTTTTATTATTTGCCATCTGAACAACTGCAAACCTACTTTTGCCTCACCATGTGATATGTGTATGTGTATATATATATATATATATATATCACGTCTTTATTTATTCATTTACCCATGGACATTTATGATGCAGTGAACATGGGGGTGCAGATACTTTTTTTCGAGTTACTATTTTGTTTCCTTTGAATAAATGCTCAGAAGTGGAATTGCTGTATCTATAGTGACCTTTATTAAGGCATCCTGATAGAATTGGAAATTTGGCTGGAATCCTTGAGAAAACCAATCATGCATTCAATCTCTGAAGGGTTGTAATATGAACTGGAGATAATATATTGCTCCTGAAAGCCAATGGGCCTAATCCTGGAAGTTTAAAGGTTATATGCCCTCTTGGAATATATAGGTAGCATTCTGAGTTTATCAGCTATGACCTTGATTTTGACAAGAAGTAAATATATTAGAAACTACCCATAACAGTGGGATATTACCATGTCCTTTGTTTATTCTTTACTAGTCTCATCTCACAAACCCTGAAGAGAGGGAACACATTTTAGACCTTTAGTATACTCTATAGCTCCTAAGTGTTAGGCACAGATGGATTTTTCCCCCTCATATCAAAATAGAGCAATTTATTCAAGACACTGAGTAGGACCTGTTGATTCTCTTGGAAGAAATGGGCTACGACACGCAAGGTGATCCTTTTTGTCGGAGCGCGTGAGGGTGCGCAGGGTTGGGGGACAGACGGATGCGGATGTGGTCGGACCGGGGTAGGGGCACTGCCAGAGAAGCACAGTTGGCTGGCACGTCTGACACAGACAATAAACACTGCAGGAGCCAGAGTTCAAAACCCTGAGGAGGGGTGGAGGGGACGTTTGTGCATTTGACAAGAAATGTGATTTGTGAAAAAAGAAAAAAAAAGTGGAAGAGGTTAAAAGGAGGAAAGTAACCAGAATGAAGCAGACCTGACATCGGACAAAGCGCACTTCACCCGCCCCACCACCGAGGCACAGATGGATTGATTTCTCTCTCTCAAGTAAATTAAGATGACTATTCTCTTCCATGTTCCTGAAAGGATCCTTGGCCTGAGCTCATGCGGTCTACCACTGCTAGGTTCACTTAATAGGGACTTAATCTGGGCAGGGAAGGAGGGCACAGATTTGAGAGTTTGACCTGGAATTCTGGAATCTCAGTTTTGTTACTTACTGTGTGACCATGAGCAAGTTTTTAAAATTTTCTGAGCCATTGGTAAAGTGGGAATTATGATGCCTATCCTGCAAGTTTGCTGTAGGCCTAGAGGTGAGGAACGCAGTAGGCCTCTGTAGATTTATTTCGGGAATGTTTTAGGCTGTCTACCTAACCAGCAGTTCTTCTAATAAAAATAGTGCCCACTGGGTAGTAATGGCAAATACATAATTCTACAAAAATATTTATGACAGTTTATATACTTTCTCAGCAGCTGTGGTCGGTGTTTTCCTCCGCAGTGGCTTTCCCCCAACCTCATAGCAGCAGTGTCCTAGTGTTACAAGAAGCAGCCCTGTTGGCTGCCACCATTTCTTTATCTTATTCATTCAGTCAGATTATCCTTCTGTTATCGTAAGATACTTCACCCACAATCTCTTACGGTAATAAGTGTGAATATGGGCCACGTCTGGCCTCCAAGCCCTGTCATCTACTTACATCTCATTCTGTGAGATCCAACCAACATAAAAACAATGTTAACTCTAGGTAATTATATATAAAAGAATTTCTTAGTTATGACAGATTTTGACATTCAAATATTGAAAATTGAGTTGGTATGTAATATATATGACAGGGTAAGGAAGGATGTGGGCCTTGTGTCTCATTATTCAGTGTTTCATATTGTTAAATTTTTAAATATATGCTTAATATCTGCTCTGGAGCCAAGGCCATTGAATTTGACTCTAATAACAGCCTTTTTGGCAATGCCCATCAATTTTTTTTTCATTCTATAATACATTTGGCAAAATTACTTTTAATGATTGATTCACTCATTTGTTCATTGATGTTTCTGTTATTTGTGACAAAACTATACTTTGTAATATCGAAATTCGAAGGTGAGGAAGACATACTTTATACCCAGTGTATTAAAACTATAATTGCAGAGAGAGAAGAGGTACTATGAAAAAGATACAGATCGGAGCTTCAAGCCAGTGTTTAAAAATGTTCACTGAATAGATAAATGTAGCCAGGCCTGTACATCGTTTTGCTGGAGATTTCCACACCCCTAGATTTGCCCTTCTCTGTATTCCCCATCTCATGAGTAGCATCCCCCTGCCCCCTTAATTATCATTACTAGCAATCAGACATCACTGGCTCCTTCTCGCTTCCATCACATCCATGTTCTCTGGGTTCTGTCTCCTGAATAGATGGTTCTTACTGTTGCTGTAGTTCAGGATAATTCCACTTGGCTTTTTTCACCACAGTATCTTTGCCATGACTTCCCATTGCCTGAGGACAAAAGTGCACATCCCTTCCCATGGTTCAGGGGACCCAGTGCAATGTGGACCCTGCTTATCTCTCCAGCTTCAGTTCCTACCACTTCCTACCTCCACATTCCATTCCCTGAGATGACACTTCATATAAAGCATAGTGCCCTGCCCACAGAAGCTCAATGTATGTTAAGTATTCTTGTTATTCTCCATGTGCCTTCCCTGGAAGTGGCACGGCTGGAAAAAAGATTTTAGGAGCATTACATGCATGGAAGGGAGAGACGTTGAGAGTTTGTAAGAGGATATAATAAAAGAATCTAGGTGCTGGTAACTAAATGGATAATGGATACCATTTTAGAGATTAAGAAATTATTAAATCCTTTACATTTTTGAAAAACATTTTTTTGGGGGTTGGTTTTGAAAAATAGTTCAGTGGAGCGTACAAAAAAGGACTCCATTGGATCTTACTGTTTCCTGAGATTATGATCCAGTTTAGAAAAGCCGCCATATTCACTCTTCAAGATTAGCATTGTTTTTCGGAGTCCTGCATATATGGTCATGGCACTGTTGCTAAGTGTGTGCTCGGCTACAGAATTTCCTTAGATTGTGATTTGTAGTCAATGGAAGATGATGACTCAGAGCCCATGTAACTGCGTTAGCGTACTGGTCTTTATCTTCACTCTGCCAACAGTCTGTTTCCATTACTCACATTAGCACATGTGTTTGTGTATAAGGGAGGAAATAAAATCTGATTTAGCCAACATTTTGTGTCTGGCATGACAAACACTTTATCAATGGAGGTTGAGTCATTTAAGGAAAGTTTTCATGCTTTAGAGACGAATAGAGAAAAGTTGGTCACTTTGGTTATAATATGGGTTGGAAGATGTACTTTCATTAGTTTAGAGTTAATAGATCTTGGTAAGATATCAGTATCTCAGTGGTGTTGCTTTATTTAATGAAACCCTTTGCAGCAGATTGGTTGGTTTATCTGATAATTGTTGTTAAATATCTTTGGGAGAGTATAAATACTACATAAAGGGGTTTCACATATTGTTAAGAGGTTTTGATGATCAAAATTACCTTTGAGTTCAAACTTAAGGAAACTAATGGTAAAGAGAAAACCAAAACATTTTACTTAGTGCGTTTGAATTTTTAAATTGGATTCACATTTTTAAGTTTTTGTTAATTCAATATATGTTTGATTAAGTAGAATTATTATCTAGCATAGGATTTCAAAATTTTTATGCTTGGATGATTACTATTTAACAGTCAAGTATGGATTTTGGAAACACATCCAATAATGAATTTTAGAACAAATCTGCTAAAATGTCTCATAGCTTTGCCATGCTCAAGTATCCATATAGTGATATGAAATGCACTTGTATGCGCAAAGAGTGATTGCTGTGCTCACTTTTATAATTAGGTACATATATTCATAATTGAATATTCTAATCACTGACAATTGGGTAAAAACAAACACTAAAAGCTGTTATACTCCCTTAAGAAGCATATTAGGAACAGATGGAAACAGTGTCTTTAATTGTCCTAAAACAATTCTGTAAATGGTCACCACTTCCTTCAAAAGTTAGGCATCCTGCTGAATCCATTCGTTTTTTTCATGGGCTGCCAATTGATTGTGCAATTGCATGCCATTTGGGACAAAGCATGATTTATGATGCTATTGTTACAGGTTGCTTACTAAACAGAAGAACGAAAACTAGAAAGTGTGGTTGATGGAAGTGCTGTAGGTAGGGCCGTCAGACAAAATAGAGGATGCGCTGTTAAATTAGCATTTCAGTAAACAGCACATCGTTTTTTAGTATAAGTATGTCTTATGCAAAAATTGTTCAGTGTTTATCTGAAATGCAGATTTGCTGGGCATCCTGTATTTTTATTTGCTGAAATTGGCAACCCTAGCTGTAGGTGATTGGGTGAAATATAGGTAACAGTCCAGGAACAGATTTTACTGATGGAGCAGAATTTTTCCTTAAAATTCCTCCAGAATCGAATAAAGAATATCTTGATCACCCAGCTGCTAAGTCATTCTGGAGCTTTGATTTAAACCAGGGAGTCAGCCTCAGGCACCATGCTCCGTCACTGCCTTCATATACGGGTGTTTGCATTCGTGAAATTAGAAGTAGTTCTTATATTCCATATTATTTCATCCTGTGTTATATTGAAGTTTTTCATAATTAAAGTTATTAAAATACATCTTTTATTTTACCCTTAGAAAATAACTTAATAAACGGAAATTTTTTCTTTTCTAAAGTTAGGTTCCTTTGACTTGAGAGTTTTCAAAAAACATGTAGATTTCTGCTGTTCTATTTTAAATGGTGTTCATTAGTGTAACCAAATGTTTTTGTTTGCTGCATGATTAATAGTGCTTTGCTTTAAAATGTCCTGTTAAGACTAAATTACTGTGTTTGCCCTGATTTGGACTGCACGCTGCTCGGCTTGTTTCCTTTGCTCGGCTGGCCGCTGGCTCTTCTGCTGGAGCTGTCAATCATCCAGGGCTCTTTCCTTGCTGCAGGGCTCGCTACTTCTCTGTGAGTGACAGTGGCTCCTCATTGACTTGGCCGTCATTAATATTGAGTCAGGTACCACATATGAGATCTTGCAATAATTCATAATCTGCATTTGTTCATGCATAAATATAAATGCATAGAACCTAACAGCCACAAAGGACTTGAAACTAAATTTCTTAAATACAAGGTTGAAAACATTGCAAGCTATGATAATCAAAAATAAGCTCTTGAGAATGGTTGAAATGACTTAGCATGAGTTTTATTTTAAAATACCTTTTCTGCTTGGATCAAACCTTTCCCATAAGGACACTGAGTAGTAATAATCAATTAGAATATTGAAGAGTAAAGAAGGAGACATTAATTAAATAATAGAAAAACAAACTAGGAACTATTAGGAAAATGATAAGGGCTTATTTACTAATTAATTTACACTGATATTGTACTATGGCAGTAAATGAACTAATGTCTTTAAGAGTTTTTTTCCTTAGTCTACATTTTATATTAAAAAAACACACCCTGGGGAAGAATCTAATGAGATGTTAATGATCAGTATAAAAGAATGGCGAATATGAACAAGATAGAATTCCTTTGACTTTATGAAGTTGACAGTTAAATCCAGTAAAGAACTTAAGATATTTGGAATAAAAGATGAAATATTTTGTGATGCACAAGTGCCCAGCAATTTACAAAATAATTATTTCCTAATGTAATCTGACATAGGTAAGAAAGAAGTAGTGCAAATATTTAGGGTAAGAAAGAAAAGTTGTGCAAATATAGTGATTTGACAATAAAAATTGTCAAGGCAGAGCCATAGATGGATGACAGACCCTCATGGATGTTTTATAGATTTAATATATTGATGATAAAAAATAGGTTCTGTTCTTAGGGAAGGATCTGGGGATTGTGCAGTTGTACTGCTGGTCTGAGACTTATGGCTTCTTTTCCACATTTTATAAATATGAAGTAGTGGGCTGGGTCATTGAGCAAATGTGTGTTCTTTGGTTTGCATGAATGGTATGTACTTTGAATTCTCAAAATAGAACTCCAGTTTATTTTCGCAGTAGTCTCAGTAAGAAAAGCTATATTTCTTAAATATGGCCACAAAGCAGTGGGGAGGAGTGTTTACTGAAGGAACCTGTGATTGTCTGCAGGCACCGGCATAAGTATGTTTCCATTCCTGCGCCAGGGGGATAATCTCATTATTATAACTGAGCAACATTTAAGTCAGTTTCTCTTTTTAAAAAAATATATTTTATTGATTTTTTACAGAGAGGAAGGGAGAAGGATAGAGAATTAGAAACATCGATCAGCTGCCTCCTGCACACCTCCTACTGGGGATGTGCCCACAACCAAGATACATGCCCTTGACTGGAATCAAACCTGGGACCCTTCAGTCCTCAGGCCGATGCTCTATCCATTGAGCCAAACCAGTTAGGGCAAGTCAGTTTCTTAATGCTTGTTTTAATATTGTAAAAGCAACAAGTGAACATGAAACAAAAGTTAATGTAAGAGTATATCCTGAATAGTAAGCCCCAGGCTCCCAGCCCTCCAGAAGCAACCGCTGCTAACAGTTTCTAGTGGTCTTTATTTTTATAGGGAGAACAGTTTTTATTTTACTTCTGGAAGGTGTAAAGGTGGCTATCGTTCCCCAGCAATGAAGTCAGCAAATAATAAAGTTCCCTTTCCAAGGTGACTTTGAAACATGAGTCTTGAGGAACTGGATTAAGCACTGACCTAAAAGACATAGGTATTTGGATTTCTGTGAAGATTTGTCCTCACTGATACTGACATTTGGAAGAACTGAAATTAAAATTTTCATCCTGATGTAAAACAGGAGCTTAATGCACTGGCTATAATTATGCATTTATGTCATTTTCTGAAGGATGCGAGAGAAAATATTCAATAGTTTTAGGCCATCAGAACACTGTCCTCCCTCTCAGGGCTGCCTCCCACGGTATTGGTGCTGAGAGGGCAGTGTGAAAGTTGATAGCATCTCTTTTAGAATAAGCTTTCACATACTGCTTCAAACACCTTTGTGGTTTGGGTTGTATTTTGACAGTTGCTAAGTAGCTTGACTCAGAGCATACAGCTGTGCAAGTCAAGATGATTTTTCCTAGCCCAGTCTCTGCAGAGAGCTAAATGAAATAAAATTATAATCAGACTTTTAAAGCAGTGAAGTTGACCAAACTACTTAGGATCCATACAGTAGAAGGAAATGGATGAATGCCGACTAAAGCACAGAAATTCACCGCTGCTTGCAGTGAACTGAAGTCCGATGAAACCGGGTAGGCGCCGTGGGAGTAGATGAACCGAACTTTGGAACTGTTTCATTGAAAGGAAAACACTGGGTTTGGGAGCACGCAGACCTCTTGGCACAGTGGGTGCTTGGCACTCACCCACTAAATTCCAATATGAGCAAGCTGTTTATCATGAAGAATAGGGGAGGCTAAAATTTCTGAAAAGGGAGAGTAGGAGAAAATGTCAGAATGCAACTTACCTGGTCAAGTGGGAGCACTTCAGGATTTGAAACTTAGAAATGAGTTCTTGTAAAGGAGGAATACAGAGAGCTTACTAGTAAAGGTTTCCTATCCCGAGACTTTTTCTTGTTGCTTTTCCCGAGATAAGGACTAGGCCGAAGCGTGTTGGATGTAAATGTGGGCAGTCGTTTAGTGAGGACTATCCTGGGCAGCTATAGGAGAACACTGCTCATGAAAGAAAACAGAGAAGGAAAATAAACAAAAACCTCGGTGCAAAGATATCCAAGGCCGATCCTGGACAGATGGAGAAGAGAAACTAGATCTAGTGGCTATGGAATTAGATGAGGTCAGGATTTTTCTGGGCAGGTGGGACCATCCATCAAGTTAGAGGTATTGTGTTGCCTGGGATTTTGTTTGGGCCAGATCCCTGGGTCTGGAAAGCCAGACCTTTACCTGGAGAAATAGGATTATGGGGGATGGAAGAGGGGGGAATGGCCCCTCACCGTAGAAGCATGAATCTGAAATTGCCTGGGGGTAGAGGAGGAAATGAAGAGAAGGAAAATTCCTTTCTTTAACTAGAGGGTATGTCCCTGCAGCCAGTCTGCACTTGCAGATCTTATGTCTCGGTGATTCCTTTCACAAGGTATGTCTTAGGCCCTAGGTGCTTGACTGAGCTGAGGCCAAAGTACAGTACTTTAAAAAGACATTAGCTCGTAAGGACATGTAATAAACAACTTCAAAATGCAATGGGTATTTAATTTTAAACTGTGCCTTTAACATTTATGTAAAATGTTTTTGTACTTCATTCAATGGAAACTTATCTGGCCACTGGGTAAAAGCTAGCAATAAAACTACTGATCCACAATGTGTTAAAATTTGCCTTGAATAAAGGAACATTTGCCTATCTATATAATCAAACTAATTATGGGATGTCCATTGACACAGAATAATGGACATTTAAAAATATATCAATATTGCCTTTCTCCCCTCTAAATACTAAAGTAATATAGGCTCAAAGCAAGAAATTTGGAGAAACATAAAAGCAGAAGAGTTCTATTTTAAAAGAAAATATCCATTTAAAATATGTCATGGTTGAGTGGGGTAGACAGGAAAAGAAACTTCACAGACCTTCAGGGAATCAAGAGGGTTCGAAGAGTATGAAAAAGGGATTTGGACACATCTCCTTTAGGGTGTGTGGAATTGGCCTGCAATCAGTTTGGTTGAATGGAGAAAGACCTACCAAAGAAAGATCTCTCTGGGGAGATCATTAAACTGAGAGTGGATATCATTTGAGAGGCTGGTTCAAGGTCACTGAGGTGCTCCTGCAGGGCCCCTTACTGTGGAAGCATGAATCTGAAATTGCCGTCTCACCCACATGTTCAGTGTTTCCATTCAACACAAATATCATCACACATGGTTGGCAGCCAGGACACCTGGCTCAGTCACCAGGTAGTGGCGTGCCCTTGGGTAAGAAAATCTGTCTGAGGTTCCACAGTGCCCTCATTAGCAGCAAGACGGGATAGAATCCCATCTGCTCCTGGTGCAGTTCCTCTCTAACCCTTGCTGTAAGGCATTGTTCTCACACTCTCTTTCTCTGTCTCACCCCACCGGGCTCCTCTTGCCCCTGAGGTAATCAAACTATTCCCAGTGAGCTAAGTGCATTTACTAACATAGGAACTAAAGAAATGCAGCAATGATCAGAGAAGGTGTAAATTCCGCCTGGAATCCAGAATGTGTGGCTACTAAATTGTTTTACTAAATATGAGTGTACGTTTGTGGGAAATCGAGAACCACCTATAAGCGATGGAAACAGCCCAGCTGGGTGTGGCTCAGCTGTTGAGCATCAACCCAGGAACTAAGAGGTCACTGGTTCGATTCCCGGTCAGGGCATATGCCCGGGTTGCAGGCTTGATCCCCAATGTGGGGACTGCAGGAGGCAGCCAATCAATGATTCTCTCTCATCATCGATGTTTCTGTCTATCTCTCCCTCTCCCTTCCTCTCTGAAATCAATAAAAATATATTAATAATAATAAAAAAGAGATGGAAACAAAGAAACAGGCTTTTCAGTTTTTAGTCATATCTGGAATGAAAAGAATTCAGATTGTGCAGTAGTTGATAAGAAGATGGATGTCATAACTGGGATAAATGTGAAGGCTGTGTATATATCTGGGGAGTTATCTTGAAGAAGACAGATCTCTACAACAACTACACCTAGCTACTCAAGGTCTTCATTTTCTGTTGAATGTGAATGCGATGTTTTTGTTCTGTGGAGAGAGGATTGCTAGCAATTTCAGACTTGGAGAGCAGTTCTCTATATAGAAATACATAGTACAAATAACACAAAAAACTTAGTACAGATGCTTTTGGTAATGACGTGGCTTATGACTTTCAAGCAGCAACCGGCCTAGAACCTGAAAATTTTTTCAACTGTGCAGTGACGGAAGTATAGATTAGCTAGTTGCGAAGGGAAGCCGTGTTATGTTGGGCAGTTGGGTTCTTTGTTTGAAGAAGCATGTGAAATAACTGGTGTTTATGAGAAGGCGTGGTTCCAGAACCACCATGTTTAATGTTATTGCTCTGGGAAATATTTCCTGTGATCCAAGTCATGACAAGAAAGACTTTCTTTTCCTTCTTTGTTTTAAAAAAATATATTTTTTATTGATTTCAGAGAGGAGAACCACTGATGGGCTGCCTCCTGCACGCCCCACACTGGGGATCAAGCCCTAAACCTGGGCATGTGCCCTGACCAGGAATTGAACTGTGACCTCCTGGTTCATAGGTCAATGCTCAACTACTGAGCAACACTGGCCTGGCGAGAAAGACTTGCTGAATGATACCTAAAACCCAAGTACAAGTGACAGCAGAGAGAAGAGACAAGAACAGGAGAAAGTGGTGAAAAGCAGCAGAGACAGTGGGGGAGTAGAGACAGCGTCTCCAGCGGGGGGTGACTTCACGTGTCCCAGCCTCACCGGGAGGTCCTGGTGCTTAAGGAGGCTGGCGGAGGAGACAGGTGGGCACAGTTACAAAGTTCAGGGAGCCTTTTAACCCACCAAGGTGACAAAGGAGAGCTGTCCCTGGTTCCTTCGCCTGACCCCCTCGCCCCTAAGCTCTTACGATTATGTATTATGATGGGGTTTCTGCAACTAGTGTGAGGCTGCATGACAAATGGCTTGTGGCCTGGCATTAGGATTTGCCATTAGTAGTGAAAGGTGAATGCAGAACGATTTTCAAATGATGCTTCTTATGTGTGTAAATGAGGATGGTTGACATTGATTTCGCTGTGCACTTGCCAACTGCAGCAAATGGAGTGAATTAATTCAACGACAGGCTCTGGCCATGTTTTTGATGTACTGGGTGGTGGTAGCTGGAGGTAGGAGGGATGTAACAGCATGCGGAATGAGGGTGAAAATGTCATGTGCCTCTCAATTCCTGGCAACCCCTGCTGCACAGCTGCAGTGTGGCAGGCGGGGGAGGGGCGGGGAGGCTGACAGGGAGATGGCACCACTGTGTGCAGCAGCCTGCTCCGGCTGCCAAGCTCTGACACATCAGCTGGAGGGAACCAGTCTTGGCTCTAGATTGTCATCTGATTACATATTACTTTGCTGCCTTTGTAACTGTTATCTGTTTACCATGCCTTTGGAATAAGTCTTTGTGCCTGTAGTGATTAAAAAGTGAAGCAGCACTTGGTGTGCTCATGCATCTGCATTGACGACAGATTAAAAAGAGGAGATACAATCTGTAGTAACTATCTTTTTAAATAACCTTGCTTTCAGAATTAAAGCATTGTATTGCTGCTTTTCATGACCTAATATTCTATTTTTGCACAGATTGATTTTTAAAAATATTCAAATACATTCAGAAATGTTGGTAGTGCCAGTAACTGATCATTAATTTTATGAGTTAAGGTGGTAGGGTTGTTGGTAGCTTTGGCCAACATTCCTTTTTAAAATCTATTCTCTTTTGGCCTGAAGATGAAGCCAGTTGGTCTCTCTAGGAAACAGAGCTGGGCTTGAATCCCAGTACAAATATTAAAAAAAATTTTTTTAAATTAACATAAAATTTATGTAAATATACATAACAGCACTTACCATTTTAGCCCTTTTTAAGTATACAGTTTTGTGGTGTAACCATCACCAGCATTCATCTCCAGAACTTCTTCAACTTCTCCAACTAGACCTCTATACACATTAAACAATAGCTTTCCCCCTGCCCCCAGCCCCTGGCACCTACCATCCTACTTCCTGTCTAATTGTATTTGACTGCTCTAGATGCATCATATAAGTGGGATTATAAAATACTCGTCCTTTTGTGACATCTCATTTCACAGAGCATATTGTCTTCAGGGTCCATCCATGTTGTATCATGTGTCAGAATTTCCTTCTTTGGATGTTGATGTTGTCTCCATCTTTTGGCTACTGTGAGTAATGCTATGAACATGGGTGTACAAATACCTGCTCAAGTCTCTGCCATAAATTCTTGTGGCTATGTATCTATATAATAAAAGCCCAGTGACCATTATGGCAGAACGACCAGAACGACCAGTCGACCAGTCACTATGATGCGCACTGACCACCAGGGGCCAGATGCTCAATGCAAGAGGAGGGGGCGGGGGGAGCAGTAAGGCCTGGAGGTGCACGCTATGGCCCAGGGATCCCAGGAACCGCAAGCCCAGAGCTTGCTTTCCTATATATATATAAAAAAAAAAAAACTGGAAAAAAAAAAAAGTGGCCCGATGCCACCACTCTGGGAAGAACGGCTTCAGGAGGGAAAGGCCTCCCCAGGCCCCGCCTGGCCTGGCTGGTGTGCTGCAGGCTCGCAGGTGCTCACCAGTGATATGCAGAAAACACAGCCCCTCTGACTCCAAAGCCAGTCGCACTGGCAGCTGCTCCCCGTCCAGCTCTATGAGGGACGCAGTGCTGCCCAGCCGCCTCAGCTCCAACTTCCAGCTTCTGGCTTCCTGCCCTACCCTTCCTATAGTACATGCGCTTGAGGGTGTGGCTTTGGCTTTACCGGCCAATAACATTGCACCACAGCCAGAGAGTGGCAGGACACAGCCACCAGTGCTGGCTGGGCATTGATTTGGCTGCTGACTGACGTCCATGTGCAGTCACACTGTGTGCTTACATTTGTAGGGAAGCAGGGCAGCGCACTCCTGCTGCCCGCCTCACCTTCTAGGCTAAGAAAGGCCCGCTGATCTCCGTGTTTCTCCTCCTGTCTGGAATCAAAACCTCTTTGGGATGAATGATCCCAGTGATGGCCCCAACACATGCTCGGTGTCACTGTCACAGACATTCCTAGTCATTATAGCCTGTTCCTCAGTCCGCAGTGCCCTGCTCCATCCACTGCCACTCCTCACCTGTCACCCACTGAGGACCACCTTATGTTATCCTATTTAAAATGTGAGCAAGTTCTCAAATGCCCCTCTGCAATAGTTCCCTTGCCCTACCTTTCTTCCTCTAAAAACCTTGCATTTAAAAAGTATATATTTGATTGATTTTGGAGAGGGAAATAGAGATAGAAACATCAATGATGACAGAGAATCATTGATTGGCTGCCTCTTGCACGTTCCAAATTGGGGATCGAGACCTCCCCCGGCCCCTCCCTCCACCAGCAGGTCAACATGGCAGTGCAGCACCAAGGGAAGGAGGGTGGGGGAGGTTGGGAACTGCGGGATGGTGGGGCACCAAGGGCAGCGTCGGCATTTGGCATCTGTTCCTTCTGCGCCCAGCCCAGCAACAGTCACCTCCTCTCCCGACCCCACTGGGGCCTTTGGGCCCCGATCAGCCTGGCCCTCATTGGCCCTGATCACCTGCCAGGCCTAGAGACCCCACCCGTGCATGAATTTTGTGCACTGGGCTTCTAGTATATCCATAATACAATTGCTGGATTATATGGTAATTCTATGTTTAATGTTTTTGAGGAGCTGCCTGCCCTTTAAAAAAACTTTTTTTAAATTGATTTCAAAGTAGAAGGAAGAGGGAGAGATAGAAACATCAAGGATGAGAGAGAATCATCGATTGGCTGCCTCCTATACACTCCCTACTGGGGATGGAGCCTGCAACCTGGACTTGTGCCCTGACTGATAATTAAACCATGACCTCCTGGATCATGGGTCGATGCTCCATCACTGAGCCATACTGGCAGGGCGAGGAGCTGACTGTCTTAGTAAGTTTGAGCTGCTACAACAAAATAGCATATACTGGGTGGCTTATAAACAATAGAAATTTATTTCTCACAGTCCTGGAGGCTGGAGGTCTGAGATCAGGGTGCTTGCATGGTTGGGTTCTGTTGAGGGCCCACTTCCTGGTTGCAGATTCACCACCTTCTTGCTGTGCCCACACATGGTGGAAGGGGTGAAAGAGCCCTCTGGGTTCTCATTTTATAGCACACTATTCTCATTCATGAGGGAGCCACCCTTGGGACCCAATCATCTCCTGCAGGCCAACCTCCTAATACCACCACATCCGGTGGTGGTGGTGGTGGTGGTGGGGGGGGTTAAGGTTTCAACATATGAATTTTTTTCTTGAGGGTGGGCAGCACAATCATTTAGTCCATAACACCACTAAGCTACTTCCTGGGACACATTGTAATCTCTCGAAGCCCACTGTCCTCATGTGCAAAATAGGAATAATAGCCCTTTTCTGTAGTGGGTTTTGAGGGATGGAGATAATGTAGGTGAAACTCCCACATCATTTCAAGAGACCGTAGCAACAACACGATAGTTTCTGCCCAAACCTTGCTGTATCCCATCTTGGCGTCTGCTGCCTGTCTGTAGCTCTCCCTTCTTGCCAGGCTCCCTCCTGCTTATCCTGTAAGACTTGCCCAGGGGCTGCTTTCTCCAGGAAGTTGCCCCTGCTTCTCCCCAAGCTATATTACACGCCCCCTTTTATGCTTTTATGGCACCTCTATTATTACAGCTACCATAATTTGTCTCTTCAATTCTCTATGTCCAGTTTGTACATTTATTCAACACATATTGAATATTTACTCTGTACTCATGGCTGGGGATTTAGGGTGACAGAGACACACCTAGAATCTGTCTGTGGGGAGGTCCTTCTGGACCAGTTTCTCAGGGTGTCTGAGAGACCACCTGCATCCCAATCCCATGGAAGCTTTGGGGACCAACTCTGAGACTGGGCGCCTGAATTTTAAATATTCATCTGGGATGGCTCTTGTGCATACCTACCTGTGAGTCAGGGGATCCCACGAGGGCGGGCTGTCTGTCAGTTCAGCACTTCATCCTTAGCCCGAGCACAATTCCTGGCTCTGTAGGCATGTAGGAAATATTACAGAAGTGGGCACTCAGAACTGAAATGAGGGTGGAACAAGGCCCTTATGGGTGCCGCAGTAGGCGAGGCCAGCACTAGATAGAAATTATTTTGAATTATTTATTTATTTTTAAAATTTCATTATGACTTTATTTTTTTAAAATTAATTTCTTTATTGATTAAGGAATCACATATTTGTCCTCATCACCCCATTCCCATCCCAAACCCTTCCCCACGCATGCCCCCACCCCCCTGTTGTCTGTGACCACTGGTTAGGCTTATATGCATGCACACAAGTCCTTTGGTTGATCTCTCCCCCTTACCCCCAGCCTCCTCTACCTTCCCTCTGAGGTTTGACAGTCTGATCAATGCTTCCCTGTCTCTGGGTCTGTTTTTATTCATCAGTTTATGTTGTTCATTATTTCCCCTAGATGAGTGAGATCATGTGATACTAGGAATACGCTTAAGAGAACCGAAAATGAGACAAGCAATAATGGTTATGCTGAGAGGCAAATGAATCAGTTTGTTATTTCACCTCTTTCATTTCTGATTTTGTTTATTTGGGTCCTCTCTCTCTGCTTCTTGGTGAGCCTGGCTAGAGGTTCATTAATCTTGTTTATCTTTTCGAAGAACCAGCTCTTTGTTTTGTTGATCCTTTGTATTGTTTTTTTGGTCTCTATGTCATTCATTTCTGCACTGATCTTTATTATTTCTTCCCTTCTGCTCACTGTGGGCTTTTCTTGTTGATCTCTTTCTAATTTTTTGAGTTGTTGAGTTAGTTGATTTATTACCATTTTTTCTTATTTTTTGAGGTAGGCCTGTAGAGCTATAAACTTCCATCTTAGGACTGCTTTCATTGTGTCTCATAGGATTTGCAATGTTGTGTATTTATTGTCATTAGTTTCCAGGATGTTTTTAATTTCTTCTTTGATCTCATTGATAACCCAATCATTGTTTAGTAGCATGCTATTCAGCTTCCAAGTGTTTGAATATTTTGGCATGTTTTTATTGTAGTTCTTTCTAATATTATACCATTGTGGTCTGAGAAAATGCTTGATATGATTTCAATCTTTTTGAATTTGGGAAGACTTTGCTTGTGACCCAATATGTGGTCTATGTTTGAAAATGTCCCATGTGCACTTGAGAAGAATGTATATTCTGTGGCTTTGGGGTGAAATGTTCTGAAGATGACAATTAGGTCCATCTGATCTAGTGTGTCATTTAGAATTGCTGTTTATTTGCTGATTTTTTGTCTAGAGGATTTATTCAGTGATGTATTAAAGTCTCCTACTATGATGGTATTGTTGTCGATCTCTCCCTTGATATCTTCCAGGAGATTTTTTATGTATTTGGGTGCTCCTGCATTGGGTGCATATATGTTTACCAGAGTTATATCTTCTTGTTGAATTGCTCCCTTTAGTATTATGTAGTGGCCTTCCTTATCTCTTATTATGGCCTTTACTTTGAGGTCTATTTTATCAGATGTAAGTATCACAACCCCAGCTTTTTTCTCATTTCCATTTGCCTGAAAAATGTTTTTCCGTCCCTTTGCTCTCAGTCTGTGTGGATCCTTTGCTCTGAGGTGGGTCTCTTGCAGACAGAAAATATATGGGTCATGTTTTCTTATCCATTCAGCTACCCTATGTCTTTTGATTGGTGCATTTAATCCATTTACGTTTAATGTTATTATTGACAAGTACATGTTTGTTGTCATATTTTTCCTTAGTTTTTGTGTTTCTTCTTGCCTTTCTCTTTCTTCTTTTTACAACAGCCCCTTTAGCATTTCTTGCATTGCTGGCTTGGTAGTGATAAACTCTCTTAGCCCTTTTTTGTCTGTGAAGCTCTTGATTCTGCCTTCAATTTTGAATGATAGCCTTGCTGGGTATAGTATTCTTAGATTCAGTCCCTTGCTTTGCATCACTTTGTATATTTCTTTCCATTCCCTTCTGGCCTCGTGTGTTTCTGTTGAGAAATCAGTTGATATTCTGATAAGAGATCCCTTGTAAGTAACTTTCTGTCTCTCTCTGGCAGCCTTTAAGATTCTTACTTTGTCATTGGTGTTTGCCAATCTAATTATGATGTGTCTTGGTGTTGGTCTTTTGGGGTTCAACTTGTTTGGGACTCTGTGTACTTCTTGGACTTGAATAGTTTTTTTCTTGCCTATATCAGGGAAGTTTTCTGTCATTATTTCTTCAAACAGGTTTTCTATTTCTTGCTTCTCTGCCTCTCCTTCTGGTATCCCTATTATTCGAATATTGTTTCATTTTGTGTTGTTTCAAAGCTCCCTTAGGCTATCCTCTTGCTTTTTAAGTCTTCTTTCCAGTTGCTACTGTGTTTGTGTGTTTTTTCCTACCTTGTCTTCTAATTCGCTGATGTGGTCCTCAGCCTCTTCTAGTCCACTGTTTAGGCCTTCCATTGTGTTTTTTTTAAATAAATCTTTATTGTTCAGATTATTACAGGTGTTCCTCTTTTTTTCCCCCATAGCTCCCCTCCACCTGATTCCCCACCCCACCCCATGCCCTTACCCCCCGCCACTGTCTTCATCCATAGGAGTAAGATTTTTGTCCAATCTCTTCCTGCACCCCTCACACCTGCTTCCCCTGAGAATCGTCAGTCCACTCCCTTTCTATGTCCCTGATTCTATTATATTCACCAGTCCATTCTTCAGATTTTTTATTCACTTGATTTTTAGATTCACTTGTTGGTAGGTATGTATTTGATGTCCTTTTGTTGTTCATAATTTTTATCTTTACCTTTTTCTTCTTCCTCTTCTTAAAGAATACCTTTCAGCATTTCATGTAATACTGGTTTGGTGGTGATGAACTCCTTTAGCTTTTTCTTGTCTGTGAAGCTCTTTATCTGATCTTCAATTCTGAATGATAGCTTTGCTGGGTAGAGTAATCTTGGTTGTAGGTTCTTGCTGTTCATCACTTTGAATATTTGTGCCACTCCCTTCTGGCCTGTATAGTTTCTGTTGAGAAATCAGCTGACAGTCGTATGGGTGCTCCCTTATAGGTAATTAACTGTTTTTGTCTTGCTGCTTTTAATATTCTCTCTCTGTCTTTTGCCCTTGGCATTTTAATTATGACGTGTCTTGGTGTGGTCCTCTTTGGATTCCTCTTGTATGGGGTTCTGTGTGCTTCTTGAACTTGTAAGTCTATTTCTTTCACCAGGTAGGGAAAGTTTTCTGTCATTATTTCTTCTAATAGGTTTTCAATATTTTGCTCTCTCCCTTCTTCTGGCACCCCAAAAATTCGGATGTTGGTTCGCTTAAAGTTGTCCCAGAGGCTCCTTACACTATCTTCATATTTTTGGATTCTTTTTTCTTTTTGTTTTTCTGGTTGGATGTTTTTTGTTTCCACATATTTCAGATCTTTGGTTTGATTCTTGAGGTATGTTGATCTACGGTTGAGTTTCTGTATATTCTTTATTTCAGACAGTGTATGCTTCATTTCTGACTGATCCTTTTCCATTTTTTTGGCATTCTCATTAAGGTCCTTGAAGGTCTCACTAAGCTCCTCAGAAGTGTCATCAAGTTTCTTGGCGGTTTTTAGAAGATTCTTGAGTAACCTTATAAATGTGGTTCTGAACTCTATGTCATCCAGTAGTTTGCTTTCCTCTGTTTCTTTCATTCGTGACATGTTTCTTTGTCTCCACATTTTGGCTGCTTCCCTGTGTTGATGGAGTAGCTTTGTGTGGTAGGTGATCTATAGGGGGCAGTAACTCAGCCTCCTCAATCACTTGAGATGGATGCTCTTGGTACACCCCTTTGTGGGCTGAGTGCAAAGTCTTGGTGTAGTTAAGCCTTAATTGCTGTTGGTACACTGGGAGGAATTGACCTCCAGGCCAGTTAGCTGTGAGCACTTGCTGTGTCTATAATGGAAGAACTGCTGTGCTGAAGACACGCTTATGGAGCAGCACTTGTTTCAGTGGGGCTTTGGTGCTCACTGAGTCTGCCTCTTGAATGTGTCACTTATGGATGTGAGGAGTTGAAATCTGGTGTCTCACACTGACCACTAGGTACACTGGCTTCTGGATCTCCAATGGGGTGCAGGTCAGCTACTGTCTGAGGCCACCCAGCAGGAGCTACAGTGAGAACTACAGTTTTATCCTCTCTGCTTGGGGTTTGGAGGTTTTGGAGCTGTCTGACCCGGGCTGCAAGTTTGCTAGGTTAAGCTGCGATGGGGCAGGCTTTTCTTATGCTAAATCCGCTGCTTAGAGTTTGGGTGGGTTTGTAGGTTGTGCAGGGCGGGGTCTCAGAGTGTCCCTAGACTAGGGCATGGCAAACAGCAATGGCTGCTAGTTAGCCGGCTCTGCATCCTCGACTGCATCCCCGAGTCCCGTGCCCCAGTGCAGTAAACAATTATTCTTGCACGCAGCTCTGCAAGCAAGCCACCCTCACTGGCAGACAGTCCAGCTTCTCCCCGTAGGAGTTTGGGTCCCCCGTGTCTCCCCAGAGACTGGATTTCAGAGTAATCGGGGGCTTGTCTCCCTTTGGGTTGAAAAAAGCAATGCCTGCTGCCAGCCTGGATCACGTGCCTCCATACCTCAGCTTTTCAGCGCTCGTGCACGTCTCAATGCTCTTTTCTCTTTCCTTCTAGTTGTAGAACTTCCATTCAGCCAGCTTTCCCGTGGTTCTGGGTGATAGACGTTTTGTCTTTTAGTTGTAGTTTTGAAATTGTTGTGCTAGGCAGCAGTTTAGGTGTTTACCTATGCCGCCATCTTGGATTCCCTCCCCATTGTGTTTTCTTTATTGCAGCTATGTCGTTCTTCATCTTCTCTTGGTTTCTTTTCATGTTGGTGACATTCTCATTCAACTCCTTATAGTTCTCATTGAGTTGTGTGTATTTGTCATTGAGTTGTGTGTATTTGTCATCCATCCATTTAAACGTCCTTATAATCATTACTCTGAATTCTATCTCTGATAAGCTGCTAGCCTCGAATTCATTTATCTCCCTTTATGGTGGTTCCTCTTTTTTCTTTTCTTTGGGGATTGCTTTTTTGTCTTCCCATGTTTTCCTGTAATGTTTTAATTGTAGATCCAATTGCTTTTCTACCCAGGTTCTTTTGGGGATGGTGCTACTGGCGTAATCTCTCAGTTCTCCTGGGCTTGTTAATCTAGTGTAGCTCCCTACTTGAGCTATTTGGTCCTCTTGATGTAGGCCTGCAAGCTTGAGAGGCACAACTGCGGTGTCTAGAAGTCAGCCGCCATGGAGGGGAGTGTCCCAATTTTTGCTGTCTTGCACACTTAATTGAAATCACGCGTGCCCAGCAACGACTCACAGTGGCACCCAGGAACCGTCTGTTGGAGTGATGGGGCTCAGGGGGCCTGCTCTCTGGAAAGGCGTGACTGTGGTGCCCAGAGTTCTGCAGTATTGGGGTGGGCAGACCCAGCTTTTGCTGTTGCACCTGTGGTGGGTAAGCGCTTACACCTAGTGGCGGCTCACAGGAGCACCGCAGTACGTTTGTCAGCAAGGCATACTGAAGGACTCTGAAGGGCCCTGGCAGTGTAGCCATACAATTGAGGCGCCTGTGGGCTGGTATCCAGGATGAGTGAATTCAAAACTTCTACTGCTGGGGGGGAGTGCGCCCCTACTTGTTTAAGATCGCACCCAAGGAGAGCTCACAGTGGCTCCCACTAGTGCCCTGTGGGTAGATGGGCTCAGGGTGCCTGCCTGTTGGAACTTTGCCTCTGTGGAGGTGCACTTGCCGGGCGCAGAGTTCTGATGCACTCTGAGGGGTCCTGGCACTGAGGTTGAGCCGCTGGGGTGAATGTGGGCAGTTATTTAGTAGGAGGGATTTCAGAATTTCTACTGCGGGGCTGCATGCCCTTGTCTGTGCAGAATCACACCCTTGGGCGCTCTCAGCGGCTCCCAAGTGCTGCCTAAGGAGTGGAGTGCCCTGTGCAGCTGGAAATGAGTGAATCTGCCTGCGGAGCTGGATACTCATGAATTGGAGTTCTGCTGCTGGGGTAGGGGAGGTTGCACTTCCTGCTGCTGAGCAGTGCACCTTTGGAGGTGGAGGTCCCAGGATCCGCGGGTCTGCAGCTTGGGTAGCAGGATTTTGGCTGGAGTGGCTGCTGGGTCGCGCGGCAGTTCCAAGGCCTGTCTGGTTGGTGGTGTTGATGAGTTCCTAAAAAAGGCCGTTCTCCCCTTCAAATGGCGTGGGCTCCGTGCTGGAGTCCCGCTGTCCGGGGAGTGCCCGCAGCATTGGTAGTCTCTCCTTGCCAGCCCCTGCTGCTCCTGAGAGATTTAACTTTCCCTCACTCACTCACACACACACCACACACATCCACACACTCTCCTTTATACCCTCACTCTCACTTCCTCTCCCTCACCTCCGTCCTGCCAGCCACCATCTTTTTGTCCTATTTTGAATTATTTAAGGGCCTGAAATCACTAACCATTAGGATATACTTGACTTAATTATGGAGTGGTTCAATTGGATGGCTTTTTACATTTTTTGGTATTAATCAAATGCCATGCTGTCCCCATTTTTGGCTTATTGGTTTACAGCTTAGGCTAAATATCATTCTGAAAATTTTGTTTAAGATAAAGACAGAATTTTTGCAGCCAGTCGTATGGTCATTGTGAATATTCTTTTGGATAACCAAATTGGTCAGGCACTATGACAAATATTTCTGTTAGCTGAGGCCCTCTTTCAGCTAATATCCTAGGAGCAAATAACTTAATAAAGCTCATAACTATTCAGGTTAATAAACTTATTTCCTCATTGAGTTCAGGGAAAATTTTGATAAACTAAGCTCTGGACCAAAAGGATAAGACCTTTCCTTGCATCTGTGCTTGTGTTGGTGCCTGACATCAGTTTCCTCTCATCCGAAATGCTTGTCCTTTCTTCTCCATCTAACTAAATCCCACTATTCACTTCCTTTTTGCCCTTTTACCCTAATTGCTATTTTTTTCAGAGCTGGAGCCGCTTAACCCTCCCACATGTGGGTTCTGACCGGTTTTAGATTTTGATACCAATCCTGTTCTTAAAGGCTTAGTTTCATTGTTCATAACAAATCAACCTGTCGTTGGTTTTGCAATGCCCTGTGTGATTCTGATAATAGATTTTTTTCTTGTTCTTTGTGACCAAAGTTATTCTTCATCGCAGTTCTTCCAGTTATTCTGGGCCTGGGTCCCACTTCTTGGTTTCTATATTCTTCTTTGGAACAGCCTGCTTGACTGGGTTCTGATTTACACATTGTCATGCCTCCTTAATGCCCAGAACTTGGTTACTCGGATCTCTAACTCTGCTAGTTGCTTAACAGGCTTACCCACTTGATGTCCTTTACCCATCCCAAAATAGCTCCCCACTTGGTGAGTCTATTTAGTCTTTGTGTTCAAGCTTTTCTTAATATGGCCCACCCAGTTTCAGCTGATTTGGAGAACTTATCAATATTTGTGCTTTTGATTACTAAAAGATTACTGTCCTTGTTAATCTCTATGTCTCAACCAGTTATTCAGATGTGCCATTTGAGCACAATAAAATATGTCATTTCCGAATGCTACTGAGCAAGGACATCTGTTTTACTTAGCTTGGTTGCCTTTTTTTTTTTTTTTTACCCAAAACAGAATTCAGCCAAATCTAAGCACCACCCATTTCCTCCCATTGCATTAACCTTACATTTTTAAGGTGACTCCAAACTGAACTTTAAGAACATAGCAGGCAATTAAAAAAGTTTTTGTTGATTTTAGACAGAGAGGAAAGGATAGTGAGAGAAACATCAATGTGAGAGAGAAACATTGATCAGTTGCCTCCTGCACACATTCCAACCAGAGATCAAACCTGAAACCTGGTTATGTGCCCTGACTAGGAATCAAACTAGCAATCTTTTGGTGCACCGGAGGACACTCAACCAACTGAGCCACACGGCCAGGGTCAAATCTGGAATATTTTAAGTTGAAGAGTTATAGCTAGCCCAGTGGTTTATGTAACATATATGATATGAAAACCACTTTAAAGGACAGTTCACTGCTTTGCTGCCAAATTTATATAATCAACATATGGATGAAGTCGAAATGTGCCATTATTTTGCCATTATTTGTAATATTTGTGACTTAGCATTTATTATCTACATTATTCTCCATGATCTTTATTCTGTTGTTTAAACTACTGTTCGAAATACATTCGGATGAAATGCAACTGTCTAACTTTAAGAAGATTGTATATTTAGAATTCCCATACTTTGAAAATATTTATTGAAAATTGAGCAGTTTTATAAAAAGATGCCTTTGATAACAATAAAAGAAAAAGTCAGTAGATTCATAGAATTTTATAGCTGAAGGGCCCAGAAAGGTCACCCAGGCCAACTGTCTGCAATGGAGGCCCAGGGATAGCATGTGGCCAGTTGTCTCTGATTTCCTCCTTCATTCCTTCCCTGATTCAAGGCTGCCTGGCATGCTTTTCAATCACCACCAGTCCTACCCCTGCAGGTAGCATTAGCTGTTTTCCCCAGCAACATCATTTTTCTCCCAAGGTTAAACCTTCCACAAAGCTTGTTCTCCGACAGGACCGTCACGTTGAATAAACGGCTGCAGTGCCACTGATGAGGACTTCTGACCTTGAAACCGAGCTGCAAAACCCATGATCAGCTGATTGGATCAGCTTAGTGAGGTGAAAAGCTAGGAATTCCTTGCCAACAAACAACCTATGTAAATGTTAAGCGAGAATTCTGCTTTCCATGTGGCCATGAGTCACTGGTTTTCTAGTGGAGGTCATTTGAAAGGAGAGGGAGCAGTGATAGATACAGCCCAACACAGAAAGATTAGAATGATAAAATCTGACTTCACTTTGGGCTTATTGTGACTAGTTTAGATATGCACTTGTAGGAACTTGATATAAATAGACCAGGCAGGAGGAGACCACGCTAGAGAAGGAATAGAAAGTGCAATGGCAAGGACATATAACAGGCAGGAGAGCAGGGCAGCTGTACTCAATGCTTTGGCACAATCTAACCATGTCTATGAGGAAGTTGACAGATGGTAAAAGGGATAAAGGAAAGAAAGGAAACTGAAGGGTCCCCTATTTAGGGCACTCGTCCTGCAGTTTCTTCTTTCTTTTAATCTTTCTCGGACTAGCTTATTTTTAAAAAAATTCCTTATTGTTTAAAGTATTACAAATAGTATCACATATGTGTCTCCCCCCCTCCACCCGCCATTGATCTCTCCCTGGCCACCCCCCTCCCCGCACATGTCCTCCCCACCCTAGTGTCTGTGTCCATTGGTTATGCTTATATGCATGCATACAGATCCTTTGGTTGATCTCTTACCCCCTCCCCTGCCTTCCCTCTGAAGTTTGATGGTCTGTTTGATGCTTCTCTGTCTCTGGATCTATTTTTGTTCATCAGTCTATGTTGTTCTTTATATTCCACAAATGAGTGAGATCATGTGATATTTATCTTTCTCCGACTGGCTTATTTTGCTTAGCATGATGCTCTTCATGTCCATCCATGCTGTTGCGAATGGTAAGAGTTTCTTTATCTAATCAAAGAAATGGGTAGGAAGCCAGGCCCTCTCGCCCCTGCTGAGCACAGCTCCCGGGATGAGAAATGCTTAGATGGGTTCTTTCCCTGAGCTTCCACTTCCATGGAATGGATATGTTTGGGGATATTGAAGTGGAAGTGTTTTCAGTTGACATACCACTTGGTGTGAAGGAGATCACAAGGTAAGAGTGAAAACAGAAGAGCAGCACAAAGAACACATGTTTTGGAAACAAAGGAATCTGAGCTCAACTCCTGGCACTTCAGTCCACGCCCTGAGACAAGGCAGTCAGACTTTCAGAGTTGTTGTAGCTCCTCTTTGTAAAAGGGAACAGTTGTGGTAACTGTTGAGGTGAATTTCCTGTGACCTATGTGAAGCTTGGTTAACGAAACCCCCTGGGAAGGGCCTGCGTGTCTTTCCAAACCATATGCTTTAATTAAGCCTCTACATTCTGACTTCTCCTTTGTCACACTTCCCCTTGGACGGGGTGGTGCTGGTGTGGCCATGGACATTTTTGGGTTTAGTATTAAATATTTATGTCTTCTGTATTTTAAATTGTATTATTTTCTTATTTTTGTATTATGCATACTATTTTTTTCTGAAAGAGAACTTCCTAAATTGTATAGACTTCATTCCATATACTATCTGGGTAGACCCTGGCTCACCTCATAATATTCTTACTAAGATTAAGTGAAATAATCATGGAAAGCACCCTGTTATTGCTACATAATAACCCACTCCCAAAATTGAATGGCTTAGAACAACAACCACTCTACTTACTCTCAATTCTGTTGATTGGCACTTTGGCCTGGGCTCAGCTTGGTGGTTCTTCTGCTGGTCTCTCCCGGGCTCACTCCTGTGGTTGTGGTCAGGTGGTGGCTTGGCAGGGACAGGATGATCCAAGGTGACCTCACTGAAGTGGCTGGCCGTCAGGCTGCCAGTCAGATGACCTTGTTTCTCCTTCCTGGGGCTGCTCCAGTGGGCTAGCTCAGAGCTGCTCACCCGGCACAGCGTTTCAAGAGGGCGAGAATGAAAGCTGCAAGGCACACAACTCCCACAGTGCATTCTGGGGGTGGAAATAGACGCTGAGCATGCCTGAAATAGAAGATGCTGCTATATGTTAGCTTCATTCTTCCTCTTCCCACCTTCTTAAACAGTTAAGTTAAATAAAATTAGTTTATTTTTGCTGAAGTCAAAGAAACACAACCTGAAGAGAGGCTTCCACAGAAAAAGAGACAAAGAAATAAGGTTCCCAGTGATGTGCTTGCTATTTAATTTTGTAAATTCTTTTCCCCCCGGTGTTATTGAGAAATACTTGACATAACAGCACTATATAAGTTTAGGGTGTAGTATGATGATTTGACTTACATATATTGTTACCGGGAAACCCCGGTTGGGCTTGGGCTGCCTGTTGCTGTGTTCAATAACGAAGGCAGGGTTGAATCATATTAGATGTTTATTGAGAAGGCCAGTCAACTAAGAAGACAGGGTGCTTACAAGCATCAAATCCTGCCTTCTAGCAAGGTGCAGGGGATAGGATTATAAAGGGAAAGGGGCTGGGGTGCTACGTGCAGCCCTGGGGGTCCGCAGACGTCAGCTATTGTTCTTTAGTCAGCAGGTGATGAGATGATGTTTTGACTCCTGGTGGGTCGTCTGACCATGCTTATTGGTTCTGCTTGCTGGATTCACAGCTGAGTCACCTCCTCAATCGCTTCACACAGGCCTTGAAAAGGAAACTTAAGAAAAAGTTAACCTCCTATTCACATATAAGAAACTTAACCCCCTATTCACATAAATATAAATGTGTTCTAAGATTTAAAGTAACATGATTACTTTTCAGATTAATTCAGGTGCTCTATCTATTACATTATAAGTCCCCCCTATCAATATTGTGAAATGATTACCACAATAAGTTTATTTAACATTTGTCATCTCATGTAATTTTATATATATAGTTGTGATAACAACTCTTAAGATTTATTTTCTTAACAACTTTCTTGTATATCATACAGCATTCTGTAGTCATCATGTTGTACCTTACAACCCTAGTACTTATTTCACAGCTGAATGTGCTTTTTCACCACCTTCCTCCAGTCCCCCTGCTCTGTAAATTCTTAATCTTTCAATTAATTCATACTTAAAAAAATGCTTATGATTTTTATACTTTAATAAAAATATGTAAGACAAAGTTTTAACCTTTATGCAGTTGATCTCAAGTAAAGAATTTGGTAAAGAAAGTTTGATTTTGAAATAAAAGTAAATTAATAATTTAAATATAGAAAAAGGGAAATGTTTAGCAGTTTATCAATAAAGGCTTATGGCACTCTTAGAGTTTAATGGAATTTTACAAATGGTATTAAGACAGTTCAATAAAGCAAACTCCTAGGATTTTCTCCTTTAAGTGATAATTAATTGTCTGCTTGTTGGGTAATTAAATCAATCATTCTAATCACAGCTGAGTTACACGCTGTTTTTGATGATTTAGATAGCATCTATAACTTTTAAGAGCCTGTTAAATGGTTATGAGAGTCAACCAGGTCCTCCTGGTGATGCTTGATCAGCATCACAATGAACAACAATCATTTGGAGAATTAATTTGAAACACTTGGTCTTATATAGTTGACAATAATAAGTGTTTCTCTTATGAATAATACAGTCTTTATGACTATTCAAGAGACACTAATGAGTGAAAGAGATACAGAAATAAAAGGAGAAAGAAGTACAGCTGTTTGTTTTCTTTAGTTTCAAAGGACATGAACCAAAATATGGGAAACTGCTGGCTCAGGTAAGGAGAGTCCAGAGGAAGAGTTTAGGTGTAGCTGGAGGCGTGGGTCCTGGTAGGAAATCAGGGCCCAGCTTTCCTCTCTTTAGGGTTTGTTCTCCTTCAGCTGTGCTGGGGCCAATCTCAGGCTTGACATGGGAACGCTTTGGCTGCAGTAGTAAATCTCTGTATCCTCTTCAGTGTAGGTGTGGAGAGAAAGCGCGGTTGTTTAGGAAAAGCTCCTGAGATTCTCTCTGATTAGTCATGTGCCTGTTCCTCCCCACGCTGGCATGACCACGAGCATGGGGCACGTTAATTACCTCAGCCCTGTCTTGTGCCTCACATGCTCTTTTGGAGCTGCATGGGGAACCTCACCCCATAAACTCGTAAACTAAGGCTGGGAAAGAGTGGGTCCCAAACAACAAACGAGGGGCTGTTGCTAGAAGTAGGGCAAAGCTATGAAGGCAAGCCAAGCACAGTTAAGGTCTATTACAAATGTGACATACATATTCCTGGCAGAGAGTAGAAACTCAATGAGGTGTCTCGAATTAGAGGTGGTTGTAGGCAACGTATATTTTGGATACTTTTTTTGTGTAGTTGCTTTGCTCTCAGAATTCTGCTCAGTAGATTAGATAAGAATTTGCACTTTCTGGTCATTATCAAAGCATTTGTTAATGATTATGTTCCTTCCACCTAGTTATTGAGCAATAATAATGGTTCCTATTTTACAGATGGAAGACACTATATATGATGAAGCAAGAGTCCTCAAACTTTTTAAACAGGGGGCCAGTTCACTGTCCCTCAGACCGTTGGAGGGCCGGACTATAGTTAAAAAAAACAACTATGAACAAATTCCTATGCGCACTGCGGGCCCGGGATGAGTCGGCTGCTAAGCAGGACAGGCAGCGGCACCGGCGGGCCAGATAAATGTCCTCGGCGGGCCGCATGTGGCCTGCGGGCCGTAGTTTGAGGACCCCTGATGAAGAGGCTTGTTGTAGTGTTGGACAAATTAGAAGAACATGTTTTCTCCATTAGGAAATTTTATAAATTCTGTTTAAAAAGTATTCAAACTAGACAGCTGTATTTGCCCCAATCAGTTTTAAAGCTATAGTTTGTGACTGTTAGATAATAGATAGATGTATGCGATAGATTATTGCATATCTTTGGGTAACTTTGTCTTGTGATACTTTTTGTAGAAATTTTGGATACAATTGATGTTTTACTTTAAAAACCAGAAGATTTTCTAATCTATTTTATATGTTGGTAAAATCCAAATCAGACATGAGTGAGCTCTTGCCAGCTTGGCCTGTTTAATAAGTCAGGGGCTTTATACCATAGAGCAGGGGTCCTCAAACTACGGCCCGCAGGCCACTTGCGGCCCGCCGAGGACATTTATCCGGCCCGCCGGGTGCCGCTGCCTGTCCTGCTTAGCAGCCGACTCGTCCCGGGCCCGCAGTGCGCATAGGAATTTGTTCATAGTTTTATTTTTTTAAACTATAGTCCGGCCCTCCAATGGTCTGAGGGACAGTGAACTGGCCCCCTGTTTAAAAAGTTTGAGGACCCCTGCCATAAAGTATCACGAAGTTGTCTTTTATTGTCACAGATTACTGTATAAATAGGTGATCATATAACCAATCATTCAAACCAGGACATTGTTGTAAATAAAAGGCAAAAATTACACTAGGAAACCAAGTGTAATTGGGACAAACAAGGATTTAGAGTCACCTATGCATAAATAATATAACTTTCATTAGCTGTAAACTTAATATTAAATTCTATACGAGGGGCAGTGTTAGCGTATTTTTTTTTTTTTTTTAATTCTGTAAAGCACTCTGAGAAGTGAGCTGTTAGGCATGTGACGTTTTTGGCATGGGTTGTTTGTCCTTAGGAGATACCACATTTTAAATACATACAGATTGTTATAGCATTGGAAAGTGCCACTGCTTCCTTCTGCATTTTATGGCAGAATATTTAATAATAGGGAGAGTTAATTTTTTTTTGAGTCATAGATTTAGCTCTCCAAACATGTTCCAGGTAACCAATTAGGTCCGTGTAGACCGCACAGGTACACTCTGAGACGAATGTCTGGTGAAGATACGGCTCTTGATGGCGTAATTGACAATACCTCAATAAGGCAGCGGAGGTGGGAAGGACTGAGCCGTCTGCACTGTTTCCCACCATGCGCCCTGCCAAGTTCAACATATCACAGGGAAGCTATCTTTCTCATGTCCTTTATCTATCTCTCTGGGTGACGTTTACGATTTCAGTATCGTGGTAACTAACAGAGGGCTAAAGACGGAAGGCAACAAATGTCATATTAACTCTTCCTTTTTTTGTTGCTCTATTTCTGTTGTTTATTTTTTTAAAGAATGAACTCTTTTTTTTAACATTTAATGGTGTGAATTCATATGTCAATAGCATTTTAATTTAATTTAATTTTTAAAATTAAGTCTTTATTGTTGAAAGTATTACATATGCCCCTCCCCCCGCCCCCATTGACCCCTTCTAGCCCATCCCCACCCAGGCCTTCACCACCCTATTGTCTGTATCCATGGGAATAGCATTTTAAAAAGCCATAAAGACACGTTAAAACTTAGCAATTACAGAAACAGGTGGGGATTCGCCTTGTGAAAGCACAGTGCACATAGTACTTATCTTCCAAGTCATTTGCGTGCTCTTAATACTAATTGCACCTTAGTCTGAGCAACTTTACATTAAGCCATTTTATTTAAAGTTAGTTGCATCTTGAGCCCACTGCACTGAGACCCTCTGATTCTGTATCATGACTTGTACCTTAGTGCTCATTAGTGCTAGAGTCAAGATAATAAGCAGCACACATCTTTTTATAATTGGAGAATCTAAGGTAGAGCAAGATAAGTGACCTGCTGAAGGGCAGAGAGTTCAGCATGAACCACAAGGCGTGGTTGCCCAATGCAGTGCTCTTCTGGGAGGTCTTCCTCCAACCTGCAACCTCTTTGGAATACGGGATGGTGCACCAACCAGCCGAGCCACCGGCCAGGGCGCGGGCATTATTCTTGTTCTGCGCTCTCTAAGACACGCCTCAGCCCCCAGTAGTCCTTTCTTTTTTGCCTTCTGTGCTTGGCTTCCAAGGCCCTATTAATCTGGCCCTCATCCACTCCTGTGACCCCGTTTCCATTATGTATTCAGTCCATTATCTCACCACGTGGCAGGCACGTGCCAGGCGCTATCCTGGAGGCTGGTGATAAGTGATGAAGAAAGCAAAGGAGGGACTGATTTTACGGAACTTATCTCTTAGTGGTGTAGGTAGATTAAATTAATTAAGACGATTTCCAACTGACTTAAATGCCATGGGAAGACAAAACAGAATTTTAAGACAGAGGGTGCTGGGGACAGTGGACATTTGTGCTGCAATCTGAGTGAAGAGAAGGGGCAGCCTCGCCAAGAGCCAGGAAGGAGTAGTCCAGGCAGAGAGAATGGGAAGCACAAAGGCCCGAGGCAGGGAGGGAAATCAGTCCAGAGGGGCTGGAGCACAGAGAGTGAGGGAAAGAAGCACAGAAGACGGAATTAGAGAGGCAGGCAGGTCAGGTCCTGTAACATCCCAGTATGTCCCCCAGCTTCCTTTTAGGCAATCCCTCACCAACTCGGCCTGATCATGCCCTCCAAGGTGCCTTTGCTGTTTTCCCGGAAATGTTTCCTGTTCTCCTTTCCGTGTTTCAAAGTTCTGTCCATTCTTAGAAGCCCAGTTAAGGTCTCTCACTTTGAATGAATGTAGCCCATACTGGTCTCATTCTTCTCTGAGTTTCTACTGCTCTTATGGATGTCTCCAATTTTGTGTGTTGGTCTCCCCTGCCTCCTTATCCGCTGAATTGTGGTCTCCTTAGGGGGAGGAGGACTGGGTCTAATATGTCTTCTGTGTCCTTCTTTATTTTAAAAATGTTTTTGTTGATTTCAGACAGAGGAAGGGAGAGGGAGAGAGAGAGAAATATTGATGAGAGAATTATTGATCAGCTGCCTCCCACATCCCCCTACTGGGGATGCAGCCCACAACCCAGGCATGTGCCCTGAATTGAACTGTGACCTCCTGGTGCATGGGATGATGCTCAACCTACTGAGCCATACTGGCCAGTTTGTGTCCTTTTTAAAAGTTTGGTGCAGTGTTGGGAATATATTCTATACACTATTTGCTATTTTAGAGGTTAGCTGAGGATCTTGAGTTGACCCTATTGTAAATCTTTAAAATCAGTTTTGACTAAAAAAAGCCTAAGGAAACTAATACAGAATAATATTGAATGGAATCTGTAAAAAAAAAAAGCCGAAAGCTAGATAAAAATGCTAATTAGTACATTAAAGTAAATGAAACATGTAAATGAAACCAAGTGTCATACTTCAAATGATGTATTTCCATATTTTAAATATTTATTATAGATTAAGAGGAACAAAATTGAATTACTAAGGAGAAATTGATGATAGCTTTTTTTAGATGAAACACTAAATTTATCTTGAACATTTGCATTGGCTGAAAATGTTCTGTGTAAATAGCAAGAACAAAGCTCTTGTTTTCATTACTTTTTTAAAAAAAATTAATTATATTTCCTAGTACTTTCACATGAATTAATTTGTTACTTGTTCTGCTTGGCAAACAAAAATAGAGCTAATTTACCTGAATGTTGATGTAGCAGATGCTGCCAGACCCAGCTTTGTCCCTGGGATCCTTCACCTTCCAGCTGTCAGCACCTGCATCTGTGTCTGTGGGCTGCATTTCAAAGGTCAATTTGCCCATGGTCAGCAGGTCAGTTCTAGGGAATAACTATTCTCCCTTCCCCAGCAGACCTCATCTAATAACTCTCGGTCTGGCATAAGAAATACCCCAGCTCCCTCAGTCTCAGCTGGGATCACTCTGAGCCTGTGTTTTGCACTCTTCCCCAAGGTTTCTCCAGGAATTCAGCTCCAGACACCTCCCCTGGCAGTTGATTTGAGAGCTCACCCCTTATCACATGCTTTCCCTTTGTCTTCCTTCCCCACTTCCTTACCATTGTTTCTTGCCCCCACCTCCACCCCCAAATGCACTTGAGTTTTTGTCTTGGGGTCTACTTCTGGAGAACTCAAACTAAATCCCAACATTGGGTATTATTGTCATAATAATTCTATGTACCTCCTAGATGAACTCTGTGGAGATCATGGTTTAGGAATTCTCACGTGTTTTGAAAGCTAAAGAAGGCCCCGCAGAATCAATAGGGCACACTAATGGACTGGACGAGTTATCTAGCAGGATCTGAGATGCATTAGCAAACAGCAAATCCGGCCTTAGGAGAACTCCCCTGACTTGAGCCTGGAGAGTAAGACTCAGGTTAGGATGATAAACCATCCTCACGCAATGCCAACTTGGACTTGCTGTAGAGCTAAGGGTCCAGGGAAGAGGATGTTTGCAATGCTTACTTTTATTCTTTCTCTTCTGTCTTTGCCAGATGGATGTTGGCAGTGATTTCATCTTATTCTTTATTCCTAATCTTCCCCAGTGCTATACACATAGGTAGTGAAGACTTGTGGATTGATTAGTGGGCTGCTGTGTCCTGAATATTTTGATGTCAGGAATATATCAAATTCTGTTATATGATTTAGCATCTGTGGGTCTCTTTTGCACCATAAGATCCCTGGACTTTGTTGTTATTACATTATAGCTAGAGCATTGTCAAATATTCCCTTTTTGCCTGGCTGGCGTGGCTCAGTGGTTGAGCGTTGATCAATGAATCAGGAGGTCATGGTTTAATTCCCGGTCAGGCCACATGCTCTGGTTTAGGCTCAATCCCCAGCAGGGGACATGCAGGAGGTAGCTGATCAATGATTCTCTCTCATCATTGGTGTTTATCTCTCTCTCCCCCTCTCCCTCCCTCTCTGAAAGCAATAAAAATATATTTTTAAAAAGATTCCCTTTTTCTCTTCAAGGAATCCTTGTCAAGATTAGCTTCTAATTATTTATTTTTGAGAACTAGTGATAAAATAGTGATGAAATACTATTCTGATTACTTTCTGTGCAAGGCCTTGTGAACGGGGACTTTTCTTTGCTAAGGAAATCTTCAGCCTCCACCGGCTGTTGCTGCTGAGATACCCCACTCTGCACCTTGCTTCTCCGGCTGTGGTTTGCTAGGATCCCCATGGACCCTCTCTCCCCTATTTGGCTCAAGGATTACCAGCGTGGCTCACCATCCCCAACTAGATATCCTCATCAGCAATTCCTTAGAGATGTTACTCTGACTCTTGCGGGGATCTCACGGAAATACTGGTACTCAGAAAAAATTAGGGAATTGTTATATGCCATGAATTGCCTTTCTCAGTTCAGAGTCATACCTCTTTAACTGCTCCTCATTGTTTCAGTCACAACTGTATGAGTGTACTATATACTTTAACCATGACACTAATTGATATTGTAGATAAAATACCAAATTATAATTTAACAAGGGGCAAGGTAAACTTAAAACACCTGCCCATTACCACATTAGACATGGGTGTAGTCTTAGCTATTGTAACTCCTTCTGGAAGTTCTATGAACCTTTTGTGTCCATAAAAACTGCATACTCTGCATATGCTTATAAATATTGCTTCATGCTAATCTAGTGCTCATATATGTGCTTTTCTATTTCAATACATTGCTAGGAATTTCCTGGCAAGCGAGCTGACTACCATAGCACCTTTCTTATCAGCCGTCGCTTATCTGGCAACTCCTACCAGATGGAACCCAGCCAAGAAACAGCTCCCAGCTGACTTTATCTCTGAGATGACCTGAGAGATACCGCAGTGTCAGCGCGGCACCTCTTCTAGGTCTTGACTCTCTGCAGAGCCCCTTGAAGACTCCCATGCAGAATCTGCTCTGGTTTATTTTACACACGATTTTAATAGGTTCCATTCAGTTAATATGATTTTCTGGTTAGGAGCAAACTAGAAAGGGGAGGAGAAAAACACTAAGAAACTATATTAATACTTAGATTATTAAACTAAGTGTGGAAGAGTGGGCTTTAGTCGCATTTTAATTGAGAAATTGGTAATGATTGTGTTAGAAGGCTTCACATGGACCATTTATTTTGAGTACTTGATGATGTGCCAAGCAATGCAATCTCTATGTTCACCTCGTCCGTACATTCTGTCTTGGAGATGGATCATCGTTCTTGCCATTTAAGAACAAGAAAACCACTGAGGCTCATAGGACTGAGATGAGTTGCTCAAAACCAAGCAGTAAGTGACTGAGCTGGAATTAAACCCAGGACCGAACGATTTAAATGCTGTTTCTGTCCTACCAAGTTGCTTTCCATATGGAACATTCCATAGGACATTAGTGGAATTCTTATTTTGAGAGCAATACACTCCTCAGAGGGACTTAATAATAACCTTTCCTGACTCTCCTGACATGATAGCTGTTGTCCCCCTTGAATGGCTATGCAGGAATCTTGATTATTTGGGTTTCTATTTGCATAGGATCTTTCCCACTTGGTATGGATTCAGTTTGTGACCTGGACAATACTGTTTCTGGCCTCTGGCTTGACTCCCATAGTCGTGTATTTGCTCTTTGAATGTTTGGGTGAAGGATCGAGTGAAGGACGGAGCAGCCAGGAAAATACCAGAATCCTTTTCAGGATATTGTGGCAACGGGCATTGGTGATGCAGTAATGAAAGAGAACAAATAGTTAGTAAAAATGATTTCTTTGCTGAGCTATCACTGAGGCAGACACCAAAATAGCGGGACAGATGTGACTGATGGAAGTTTTGATGTTATCCCAGTGTTTGGTTTTAATCCCTCTCCAGAGGCAAGAGCCCATAGGAGGAAAGTATGCTGCAATAGAAAGTTCCATATGGAGAAGCTTCTTACGTAATTCAGGGATCACATGAAAGAAAACCACACTATTTTCTAGCTGCTTATCTGATTCAGTAACAGGATTTGAACATACATCTTTGGGTAGTTATTATTTATCAGAAATCACAAATGATAGAAACCAAACTTTGTCAAACATGAAGGAAGGGTGATAAAAATTCCAGTGTGGCGGGGAGGCCATGAAGCACTATGGAGTTCTTGTTCTGCTTTCCTCTGGAGTCCCCTGGCTTTAGTTCTTCTACTGAACTTTAGATAAAATGAGATTAAAAAACCCTAATTAGAGCTTGTTTATGCCAGAATTAGAATCAGTAAAGCAAGCAGACACTGGAGGGAACTGTAAGGGGACGCCTCCCTGTTTTTAGAATGTTTGATCTGCTGTGAATTCTGATCTCGTCACTTTCTGCCATCAGTCCATTGGATTCCAGAGGGAGACATGCAGGCAGTACTCACGCAGGCTCCGAACCCTGTCTAGTCTTGCATCTTGGTGAGCCAGACTGACTTTGGTTTTTGACTTTAGCATGAAATGTAGACCAGAGGCCTGTAGAGTTATCTATCATGCATTTCCTTTTTCTGGAGTTAGACTCCCAGCTTAGACCCGTTGAATCAGAATCTCATGCTGTAGGGCCTAGAAATGTTCATTTTAAATATGCACCCCTCCCCCCTTTCCTCTCCCCCGTGAGTCTCATGCATGTTTGAGAACCACTGCATAGGCCTTCTAAGTATGATAGCACCTCCCAGATGTGTGGGACTTCTAGCCTCAGAGGGCGTTACCATGTTGGGAGGGTTGGATGAGAGAAAAGTGTCAGCCTTGTTGCCAGATGGGAGGGGGTTTGGGGGCCTGGGTGAAAAAAGGGGGAGGGATGTAGAAGTACAAATTGGTAGTTACAGATAGCTAAGGAGAAGTAAAGTACAGCATAGGGAATATAGTCACTAGTGTAATAACTACATATGGTGTCAGTACTAGATTTATCTGGGTGATCACTTTGTCAGTTACATAAATGTGTAATAATGGAGTTGTATGTCTGAAACTAATACAATGTTTATATATTAATATAAGTGTAGATATTAATATATATTAACTAATATAATAATTTATTTAAAAATAAAAATAGATAAAAAATGGGAAAAATATGTCAGCCTTAAAGAGTGGAGGACTTTGAACCTTTTTATTTTACTTCCTAAGAGGAGGGGCGTGTGGCCTCCTGAGGCCAGAGGGAATTGTGTAGGGCAGATGCTTTAGTGTTCATGGGCACAGAATCATTGATAAATGCAGATTCCCCGACACCAACCTGTGTCTACTGAGAGTACTGTGTTAGTTTCCCAGGTCTCCCATAACATGATACCACAAACTTGTTGGCTTAAGACAGAAACTGGTTTCATCGTAGTTTTGGAGGCTGAAGTTAAGATGTCAGCAGGTTGGTTCCTTCTGGAAGCTCTGAGGGGAAATCCATTCAATGCCTCTCTCCTGGCTGCTGGTCACTGATGGACAATCCTCGGGGTTCCCTGGAGTATGGACACCTCACTCCAATCTCTGCCTCCATTGCCACACCCTCTTATCCTCTGTGTGTCTCCTGCTCTTCCCTTTGAAGGACAGCAACCATTGGATTTACCACCCACCCTAATCCAGGGTGATCTGGAGACTTAATTTGTTACATTTGCAGAAGCCTTTTCCCGATGAAAGTCACACGCATAGGTTCTGGGTGGACATATTTTTGAGGGTAATTAGTTAACCCATAACAGGGATCTGCTTTTAAAGAAACTCCCCTTGTGATTCTGATACATGGTCGCAGGATTCCACTCTTAGAAACCTCAGGCAGGGTGTCAGTCTCTGGGTCTGCCCAGGATGGATTCTTTTGCACTACAAACATTTGAAAAAGCAAGTCATTGTTAGACTTTTCTGTAATAGTGGCCACTAATTACTGAGCACCGTGTTAAATGCTTTAATGTACATGATTTTGTTTAACAGCCATAATACTTTGAGAAGGGGTCTCATGTTGAAAGAAATTGTCAGTGTCACACAGTAGGTGACAGTGTAGGGATTTGAACCCAGGTCTCTCTGATAGTCAAGCTAGAACAATGAACCACTTTGTTACGCAGTCTCCAAACACTTGATTCATCTCAGGCATCACTGCTCCAGGAAGCCTTCTTGAATTCTCCCTTACCCACCCTCGAGCAACCCCCTCAAACAACAAAATTCACAACCTAAGTGAACTGAGGTGGTCTCATTAGTGGCCCCGGCCTTTAGTGCTCTGCAGAAGTCTCTGGTTGGGCCTAGTGCTAACCATTCAGCTGGTGGGACAGCTGGGACTGCAGAGCAGATGTATTTGACAAGGACATCTGTGCCTGTCCCTCTATGCCGACAACCCCACAAAGGCCCGGAGAAGCTCTTTGGGGGGTCAACCCCGTGACCTTTCAGAGCAGCGTGCCTTCAGTTGGTGAGAATCTGGGTGGTACTTAGCTCCTCTGACGTTTAGTTTGCTCAGCTGTGCTACAGCTTTATTGTTGTTGATACTAAATTCTAGTCTGGGTTAAACACATTTTGCGAGCAATATTGGTGCTTTGACCAATATTTACTATGCAGGAAGACGTACAATTTAAAAATGTCAGTTGACCTGAAATAGTTTTTTATGTTCCCTCACCCCCCACTCCCTCAGACCTAATCCAAGAGCTTTCTGCTTAGTTCTTCAGGTCCTTCCGTGACCTTCATTTAGTTTTGGGTGGCAAGGTTCCTGCTCCATGCAAGCAGAGGAAGTTCTTTGCATTAAATACAGAAAAATACAATACTGATCACCTGTGTAATTCTTTTATACCAAGTGTGGAAGGCATTTAAGGTCTTGAATCTTTGCCTGCCTGCTTCATCCCTCCTCATTTTATTTTCTCTAAACTGTTGGTAGACATCAACGCCAACCATAAGTTTATACCAAACAATGTGATCGGCACCCCTTAATAGGGGGCATTGTGTTCTAATGGCTAAGGGGTACGCTGCAGATGCAGTTGCTCTAGCTCTATCATTTATCAGCGTGTGGCCTTGGCCAGGTTATGTAACATCACTAAGCTTCAGTTTTCCCATCTGAAAAATGGGGATGATGAGGACAACAGCAACGACAATGAGGATGAGGACAACACCTATCTCACAGGGTGATTTCCAGGATTAGATGAGATAATCGTTATAACGTTCTTGGCACTTACTAAGTTCTCAGTGTTAGGTGCTTTTGTAATTACTGTTATTATAATGTTATTTTATTATTGTTGTTGTCTAAACTCTGTGCTTTCTCTATTCTGTTTTGTTTAACATGTATGTAAGATAGACTGAAAAAAAGAGTTCTCATTATAACTGATGAACAAAAATAGATCCAGAGACAGAGAAACATCAATCAGAATGTCAAACCTCAGGGAAGGTAGGGGAGGGTGGGGGCAAAGGGGAGAGATCAACCAAAGGACTTATATGCATGCATGTAAGCCTAATCAATGGACACAGACAGCAGGGGGGTGGGGTCATGAATGGGAGGTGGGGAGTAATGGGGGAATAAGGACACATATGTAATACCTTAATCGATAAAGAAATTAAAAAAAAGAGTTCTCATTGTGGAAAAGAAGCCAATGACTACAGGATGATTGGCTGAAATACAATTATTTGGATAATAATAGGCACTGATTAGGCTCTTAATAGGTTAGCACCATTGTAATGTATTTCATGTGCATGAGTTCATTTAATCATAGTATGGTAAGAACTATTACTATTACCCCATTTTCCTGATGAGTAAACTGAAGTACAAAGAGATGAAGTAACTTGTTCAAAATTTCTACCATGTACCATGTTAGAGTCACTCCACTGGCTTCAACAGTGGAAAATAATGGAGGGAGTATTTCCAAATACTTATTACTATGATAGAATTATTTAACATGAAGTTTATATTTATTCAATAAAAATTTGTCACTAGAAAATAATTCAAAAAACTCTCCTATTAATACCTCACTAACACGCATCCTTTGGAGTAGGGGTAAAAATCCTCAGTATCTTAACCTCTAGGTGGGAGCCTGCAGGCATGGAGGCTACTAGGCCATACAACCAGCATGAAGTCCAGTGACCTTGGCCAGTGGAGGAACAGCATGAACCCTGCAGCCAGAGGTCCCATCAGCTGTGATGGGCAGAGCCCTAAACTCGGGAGAGCTCCCTTGATCAGAGAGGCTCTTCGGGCTGTGACTGCTCACAGCCAGGCTATAATTGGCCTCTGCAAAGTAGCAAGCTGGGGCATCTGCTGTCCCCACCCATCTGGCTGTGAGGTTTAGGCATATGCAAATAATGGAACCCTTATTTGTGGCAATCCCTGCAATTTATGAGTCACAACTCTCCCATCCATATGGTCTACAATGTCACTCAGCCGGGGTGGGGGTGGGGGGCGTGGGGGAGTAGAGCATTCAGATTCAGGCAGTCTGCCTTCATTGCCTCTGTGTCTTGTCACTGTGTTAGACAACCTTCCTTGAAGAGGGAAATCTTAAAAAAATAAAAGGACTGAATTTGGTATGTCAGTCTTTGCCAGATTCTTGGCACACCATAATTAGGGCTTAAATTGGGATGCAGAACATTCTGGACAAGACTTCACTAGATTGAAAAAAATAAAACAAACCTTTGAAGTTCAATGACTCAGCATTTTTAGTTGTTTAGTTGTTTGTTTGTTCATTTGTTTATTTCTTGTTGATCTCCCAGTGCAGTTCATCTCATTTTCACACTCGGTTGTTAACTGATAACATTTTCTTAGACTAGGGCCGTGGTTGGCAAACTGCGGCTCTTTGGCTCCTTGAGTGTGGCTCTTCCACAAAATACCATGTCCTGGGCGAGTCTATTTTGAAGAAGTGGCGTTAGAAGAAGTTTAAGTTTAAAAAATTTGGCTCTCAAAAGAAATTTCAGTCGTTGTACTGTTGATATTTGGCTCTGTTGACTAATGAGTTTGCCGACCACTGGACTAGGGAATTATTTTTGTATTTGCTAGCATTGACATGAGTAGCATGATACTATTAATAGTATGCAGACTGGTTCTTTAACCAAAATGTAGGCATAATTTCAAAGCAATCTTATAACATTTTACTTATAAATTTCCTGTATTATAGTACTTGCTCAGGAAAATGGCTACTGGTCAAAATAATGACTGATCCAAATCTCAATGGCTTGTAGGAAAATTTCTATAGTTAATATACAGGCCCAAGTCCTTCCTATTTTTTTTTATTTTAGCCTCCTTAGCTTTCTTTTTTTTTTTTCCTTTTAAAAATCTTTATTGTTGAAAGTATTACAGATGTCTCCCCCCATAGACCTCCTCCACCCTGCACCTGTCCCTCCCCCCCCCCCCCCCATCCCTCACCACCCAGATCTTCACCACACTATTTTATTAAAATACCTTCCTGGTATTTTAAATGTTCCCACTTTGTTAATATTGATATAAACTCTATTTCTTTCCTCTTTCAAAGGTAAATATAGATGATAAACCATTTATTTGATGGTTCATCCAAACACTTATACTTTAGTGGGGAAAGGAAACTAGATTATTTTTGAAAATTGCAATTTGAAGATTGATGAAATGATTTTCATGAAAGAAAAAAGTAATTTTTATAATTATAATCGTTATAATTTAAAAACTTTAGAATATGTATGTAAGCAAAAAGAAGAAAATAAAGTAGTTAAAAACCTTTCCATCCAGAGATAAAACCAGTTAACATTTGGTTTTTATAATGAAGCGATTTTTAAAAATTACTGCTTACTACAGAGAAATATATTAACAGGAAATGAAATAATCTATTTTAGACTAACTTTGATAGATTTTTCAAAAGAGGTTTGAGTCCTATAAACCATTAAAAAAAGTAAGCAAAAAACTCATCTGAAATTTTAAAAGGCAAAATAAAGCAAATTAAATATTTCTTACCTAGATGTTTTAGATTTAGATTATAATTTGATAGCTATATTTTTGTATTATGTAGCATAATTTTGTGTTGAGATACAGTTTGCATATGATACACTGAGGTTTCTTATACGTTGATAATATGTAGTATATTTGTGCCTGTTTGCTAGAGTTGGAACATAATTGTATTAATTTAAATATGTAATAGTCAAAATAATCAAAAAGTCCTTAAACGGTACGATAGATAAATAGTGGTTGGCATTATTATATGGACTACTATGCAGCAATGAAAATGAGGCTAACTACAGCCATGCACAACAACATGGATATCTCACCAACAATGTCTGCAAGAAACCAGAGAAAAAAAGGTCTTTTTAATCCTACCTGAGGATATTTTTCCATTGATTTTTAGGGAGAGTGGAAGAGAGAGGGAAAGAGAGAAACAGCGATGTGAGAGAAACACATCTATTGGTTGCCTACTGCATGAGCCCTGACCAGGGCCTAGGCCAGGGAGGAGCCTGCAACCCAGGTACGTGCCCTTGACCGGAATCGAACCTGAGTCCCTTTGGCTCTATCCACTGAGCCAAACCGGCTAGGGCCTGTGTGATCATATTTATATGAAGTTCAACAAGAGGTATAACTAAACTATAGTTGGGATAATCAGGATAGGAAGTCAGATACTTGATACTTTTGGGGAGCTAGAAGAGGTTAGTGATTGAGGAAGGAAGAGGGATCATCAAAATGACCTATTTTTTGATGTGGGTGGTGGTTATATAAGTTTATTCACTTAAAATATAATTCATTGAGTTTCATTTACATTTTATATATGCTGCTGTATGTAGACTTCAATATAAAATGCCAACAATTATGAAAAGTCATACATATGTGGTATCTATTCTTTGCTAGCCACATAACATTCACTCTTCATATTATTTCCTCAGGGAAATATGAATCGCTGTACTATCATTCATTCATGTTTCCAAGAATGCATTGGGGTTTTAAAAAAATAAAGGTGGAACTGCTACCATTTTTTTCTATTGTGATGATTTCTAAGTCATTTAAATATTTTCTAGATGATTGATAAATCTTACTAATTCTGTGCACAGCAGATGTGGGAGACAGGTTGATATTGCTATTTCCCTTGTTCAGACAAGGAAAACAAAATGTTTGCCTGAGCCTGGAACTGGAATGCGGTTCTTCTGACATTCCTCAGTGCTGTCTGATTATAGAACTCTGCTATAGTCACAGAATTATCTTAGAATTTCAAAAAACCCTGGACTCTCAGGGAAAAAAAGATTTCCATAGCATGAACAGGCACTAACTATAAAAATGTTTTTGTAGATTAAATTGACATTTGCATCTAAGAGCTGTGGATAAGCACATAACAGGGGTGGGAAGAGCACTTGTTGATTCAGCAAACATTTCTGAGTACAGGATATTGCCCGCCTCCAGGGGAACAGACTCAGGAATATGATTGTAATACAATGTGATAAGTGAAATGATGGAGGTTTGCATAAGACTGTGGAACCAGAGGAGGGGCCACAACCAGCTTCCTATGAAAGAAATGTCTGGGAGGTCTTCTAACAGAGGGAGGTCTAAATCTAATGTATAAGGTTGCATTGTACAGGAAAGTAGATAGGTTAGATTTCCTACATTTTCCCCTTGTGATTTTTTTCCCCCTTCTTAATTTTAGTAAACTTTAGATTCTCAGAGAACATACATCTTTCAGAATTGGAAAGACCATTTTGAGTTTTCAGAGATAATAGCTGATGGTAAGCTCCGGGAAGATGGGAGTCTTAGTAATACTTTGTGTTTTTTCACAGGACCCAGCAGTTTAGTAGTTTGTCTATTAAGACCATGGTGGGCACTGGTTGTGGAAGATTTTGTAGGTTCTTTCTCCAACACATGCATAGCCTCCGCCATTATCAACACCCCCCTACCAGATCAGTGCATTTGTTAAAATTGATGAACCTACATTGACATGTCATCATCACCCCAAGTTCATAGTTTACATTAGGTTTGCTCTCAGTGGTGTACATGCTATGGGTCTGGACAAATGTATAATGAGATGTACTCATTATGGTATCAGAGTATGTTTACTGGCTCAAAACTCCTCTGTGTTCTGTGGAAGGGGCTATTTTTGGTAACAGTAATTTATTTATTTTTATACCACATTTGCCTTATTTGTCAGCAAATCTAAAGTGCTGAGCTGTTAGGTTCAAGGTTGTTCAGATGTTTTATTGCAGTCATATTCTAATACCATCAAATCATATGTATCAAAATCCAGTTGCAAATAAATTCAGTTGGGCTCCATAGAGCCTTTTGATGGTAATAATTTTTAAAATAGGCTATGCTATAGATCTTGTCTATAAATGAGCTTGACCTCCCAAGAAGCAAAATCTCAGGTATATTACATAATGGCCAAACAGTTGACATTTTTGTTTTTCAGGTTATCTGCGTCATCATGTTCTTTTAATTAGGTCCAGTACATGACCTTTTGTTTGTAAATAGAGGTCAGGCCTGACCAAATTTCAACAATGAGATGCAGTTACAGAAGGGGAATATAATAGCATTGAAGTCTTTATGAAGAAGTATTAGTTTTCACTCCCAATAGACATATCCTAGCATCTCCACTCACTATAAGGTGGCTCTCTAAGATATTTTATAATTAATAGTACTGCTGGAGTAGTTAGGTAATAAACAGATCATTCCTAAATCTTGTCTCTCTCTCTTGTTTAATAGGAGTGTCTTGAAAGTTCAAGTGGGAGAGAGCAGGGCATTAGTGATAAAGCAAAAGAAGCAACATGAAGGTCCTGAGCTTATTCATAGATTTTGAAAGTTGATCATACCATTTAAAAAAATAGTAAAATGGAAAATATTGGCCCATCTTACATGATAGCTGAGGGAAATATATCTTGAAAGTCATACTATCACAACTTGCCCCTTTTCCATGTCACCTAAATATTTGTAACAAACTAATAATGGAAATGAAAAAGCACTTCCAGTCCAGAAGTAAATGGTAAACAGTTCAGCAAGTGAATGGTAACCCATTATTAGCCAATATAGTAGCTTAATTTATCCGCCCAGACCCGACTGATTTAACAATGATTGTAATTCTCAAACATGAAAGTTTATTGAAATACTAGTGACCCGGTGCACAGATTTGTGCACATTGAAAGGAAATTAATTAGAAGGTGGTGGGGTGGGACTGGGTGAGATGGGCCGGACACACCCTGGGGCCAGCCTCCTATAGTCCCTCCCCAGCCACTGCACCTGGGGCGGCTTTAAGGGTGTCTGCAGGGTGAGCGGGGGTCCCTCCAGGAGGTGCGGTTCCTTGGCCTGGCCTGCGGGGATTGGGCAGAAACTGGCTCTCCGACATCCCCCGAGGGGTCCTGGAGTGCAAGAGGCCACTCTGCAAAGTTGCTGTCATACAGGGTGTGGAATGCAAACACAAGTGTGCAGTAAACCAGATTCGGGGCCTACAGTGCCCCAGCAACAACATAACCACGGCCAAAGGTGGAATTGCGCGGCCCCACAAGCAATTGGGATTCCTCCTCCCTGATTTCGGGGTGTGTCACCTGAGTACCACCACTGCCAAGTCACTGCAGCTTGGCAACTTGTGTTGAGCGTCTGCCCCCTGGAGGTCAGTGCATGTCATAGCGACTGGTCGGTCAGACACTTAGCATATTAACCGTTTATGTATACATAGATAGGTAAACAAAAAAATGCATGCAAGTAAACTGCCTTAATTTCTTAGAGCATATTCTGAAGTCAATGTTTCTGAAAGGTTAACATCAGTGAAGCTAATGGCAATCATGGTGACTTTGCAATGGAGTTCTTAAGTAAGGGCCCTGGAGGGACTTCTTCGCCAGGGCCCTTGAACTCCTAAGAATTGTTGCCTTTTTTAGGGACAGGCGTGGTCTTCCACTTTTATCAGGTTCTTTAAAAAGTTAAGAACCACTGATTCAAACCAATGTGATCAGTGTGTGTTTATTAGAGATAGTGGGTAAACAGTTGGAAAACATAAGCTTGTAAAATACATCCATGTATATGGTAACAAAGAGAAAGGCGCTTACATTCCTGGGAATGCAGTAAATGATGCCTGTGTTATTCAAATGCTTGCATAGATTATTTTATTCTCTTGGTTGACACACAAAACTCTTTTACAAAAATAATTTTTATTGATTTCAGAGAGGAAGGGAGAGAGAGAGAGAGATAGAAGTATCAATGATGACACAGAACAATTGACTGGCTGCCTCTTGCACGCCCCTTATTGGGGATTGAGACCGCAACCCGGGGCATATGCCCTGACTGGGAATTGAACTGTGACCTCCTGCTTCATAGGTCGATGCTCAACCACTGAGCAACACCAGCCAGACGAGATGCAAAACTTTTGTTTTCTCTGTGCCGTGTTGCCTGGCTCTGTGACCAGTGAGAAATCACATTGTCCAGGAACAGAGCTGTGTGCAAATCAGAAGTTTGGGCTTTGTGCTCTTTATTCGTCTCCTGTTACCACACACTTTGCTTGGACCACATCACACACAGTGAATGACAAAGAAAACAAGGTGACCTGGGAGCAGGAACACTTGCCTCGTCATTGAGAATGAGCTTACTGGATTTTAAACGGGTTACTTCGTAGTCCTAGGAACAATTTGCAGCTGTTATTACATTTTGCTTTTTTGTTAAAAGCCAAGACAACAGGAATTAAGGTTAGCCTATCTTTTGAGATATACATGTGTTTTAATGGATTTTCATTTTCTTGGGTACAAATAAGCATAACTTGATGGAATTCCTTTGGAAATGATTGGTGACCTTGGATCTGTGGGAAAGTGTGTGTGTGTGTAAAAGGCATTGAAAAGCTATGGTAGAAACAGTGCCTCCCTCAGGATCGAATCGAAGTCTCCAAAGCATCTTTAATCCTCCTCAGACGAGACTCCCGAGTGCTCTCTGAAACTGTGCTGGGCCAGGTTGGTGGAGGGAGAGACAGGCTTTCTCCAATTTCCCTGAGAGCTCAAACGGGCAGCCAGCTGGCTGAATCTGCCCACAGACATGTTTTATTTGGCCCATGCAGTGCTTTTAAAAATTTTCTGCCAACATTTTAATAGGAAGATTTCACATGCTAATCTGTATTTCTGGCTTGTCTTGAGAAATTGGAAGATAAGGGAACAATTGTTTGGAGCTGAGGGGCAGCTGTCCTCTCCTTCTGCAGTGCATGCAAGAGCCCCTCTCGCCCCCATCTCACCAAGAATTTATGCATTACTTACCTGCTGGACTGCTGGAGGTGTTAAGCTACGTGGCTACTGGCTTAGGCTGCCTGTGAGACTGCCTTGGTTTTTTGATGAAGAATAAGCAGGTCTTGTATCACAGCTATCTTCTAAGCCTTGAGAGCCTTATTATTTATTGTTACATTGACATCTGGCCATCAAATCTAATACTTTTCTGTTCAAAAGATTTAGCATTCCTAATTTGGTTGACGATGGATAGTGTGTGAAGATAAAGAGAACATAAATGCCTAAAGTGCTTATTTTTCCTAACAGATATCGAATTTCTGTTATCTATCAAAGCTGGTCTGAAGCTGTAATTTTAGTGATGCTATAACTAAATTGTGCTTGGAATTTGATCATGGAAATTTTTTTTTTTTTTTGCGTTATGAAGAAGAGTTGGTTAGTTGAAAAGGCGTTGAAACATATACAGTTCCAGGACGTTTTAATTTCTTTTGCTTTGAAGTGCAGTGTACAAAGTCCTGGGGAAAATGTAATAGATTTGGGTTGTCTGTTTAATTCACGAGGCTGCAGATTTCTAATTGCTACATGTTCAAGTACTGTGGTCAGGATGGAGGGCCAGGCAGCCTGCTTTCCCTGTTCATCCACTAAGTACTGAAGACAGGGAAGTCTTGCCAAAGCTCATATTCAGCTTGTTTGAGGGTAAGCCTTTATCTTGTTATCTGAGGTCTATGTAAACCATTTTTAATTCCAGTAAATTCTGCAGTTTAGTTAGGAAAGAGGGACTGAAACATGAGGTATTTAGTCATGTTATAAATGTGAAGGTAATTAGTGTTTAACTTTTAAAGGAAAAATAAAACTTTTCCAAGTGTGGTTACTTGGAGCAATTATATATCCTTCAAAACAATTTAGTTTTCACATACTGCTTGATGGGCAATGTAATAAAAGCATAATAGCATAAAAGCTCAGGGGATTTGAATGTGGGAATGGCTAAATGCTGAACAATGAGAATTATTGTCCAACTTTAGGAATAAAACCTCCACAAAATTATAAATGTCCACATCAGTAACACTTTTGTGTATCTATAAATCATTTTGGCAGTCTTACTAGTATTTATGAACAGAGAAGTCATCGACTAATTATGAAATTAGGTCTTTTTTTTTTTTCCCCTTTCTCTTTTCTCATAGAGGCAGCCATGGGACTTTGAATAAACCACTTTAACTTGTTAAGTTTCCTCCACTTAACTTGTAAGTTTTACCCATTTGAAGGTTCTGGGTACAGAGTATATTATTTTTGTGACTTTTCAGACTGACCAGAGGAAACATCTATTTTTATGTGAAAAGTAAAAATAAGATACCTTAAGAGAGTTTATTTTTTTTTTACTGTTTTTCCACTTTTTAAAGTTATATGATTGTCTTATTTGTCTTTAGATGTTCTAATATATAATGAAAACAAGGAGAAAATTGAGTTCCTTTCCTAGTCTCCTAGAAAAAAGGCAATCTACTCCAAAAGACCTAGAGGTGAGAATATGCCTGGCTAAGGTTTCACCTACCATAGCTCGGGTTTAAGATGACAGCCACTCACGTACAGAAGAAAAACAGAGCATTTATTGGAAGAAAGAGCAGCGTGTGTGTGCGTATGTGTTTGAGACCTAGTTTTCAGTGTCAACTCTGCCACCATCCATGTGACCTGGGCTACTCATTTAACCACTAAGCCTCAGAGTTACTCCTTCTGGTTATTGTCTTGATTTTAAAATGTTGGGGTTGAGATTCATAACTGCGATGGCCCCTTTAAATTCCAATTGGCAATTTAAATGCATATATTAGTGTTTCTATTAGTCTGCATGCTCCAGGGGCTGTCTTACACATTTCTTTTGTATGTGTATGTTTTAAAAAATCTTTTTATTACAAAATCTGTACAAAAGCAGACAGATCATTACCCTGCTCCAACTATCAATCCATCAACTCATGCTCCGGCATGCCCCATTCTCTTATCCTTCTTTTATTTGGAAGTATTCTTAGATAGGTCATTTAGTTTGTAAATACTTCACATTTATTTGTGTTTTTGCCTCCAGGAACCTAACATAACACCTTGTATGCATTAGATAACAAGAAGATAAAACTTAAAAAAATTTATTTTTTTGTTAATCCTCACCTGAGGATATTTTTCCATTGATTTTAGAGAGAGTGGAAGTAAGGGGGAGAGACACACAGAGAGAAACATCGATGTGAGAGAGACATATTGACTGGTTGCCTCCTGCAAGCACCCGACCAGGGCTAGGGATCGAGCCTGCAACCATGGTACATACCCTTGACCAGAATTGAACCCGCGACCCTTCAGTCTATAGGCTGATGCTCCATTCACTAAGCCAAACCGGCTAGGGCAAATTTTAAATAAATGAATGAGAATGGGCTGGGAAAGGGTAAGTGATTAGGTGCCCCAACCCACACCCCAAAGTATACATGTTTTAAACATTTAATAAAATTTGTTAACCTTTAACTTCTCAGAGTGGAGGAGGAGGAGAAGGCAAGGTTTTCACTTACTGGGAAGCCTTATGTGCTTTGAATATTAAGGGGCTTTTTAAATTCTATTACACAGAGTCACCCCAGCATGCTCCAAGAAGTATGGTAGAAGCTAAAGATAGCAAAAATCCATCCAACTTTATGGGTGCATCGTGAGGAAATAAATACCTTAGTGGCAGTATACGGAACAATCTAAAGGCCAAATTGTGGCCACTTTATTCACTGGGAACTTGAAAATTCACAGGAAAGACTTGACCTGGTAAATTCACTGTATTTTACATTTTCTATTACCTGTTTTCTAAATATATCTCCTTTACAATAGCCTCTTTACCCCTCTTGCTTTTCTTTTTATTATTTTACTAAGAATGCACGAGTCCTCTTGAGAGTTTTGCTCAGAGCATTGATTTGGACATAATACATTTTAGCTAAAGTATATGTGCTTTCTTTGGATATATTACTTCCAAATATATAGGCAATGTAGTTTATATAACATCATGAATAAAACAAGAGTAAAAACTCAAAGTAAAAAGTCTCCCTTGGTACACACTGAATGATTTGGACAAGAATGTTCATAGCATTATTTATAATATTTAAAACGGCAAAGTAATGCAAAATTGCATTAACAAAATGGATAAATGGAATATTATAGAGTAATGAAACAGAATAAAATATGGCTCTCTGGAACAATATGGGTATTTTTTACAGACATAATGTTAAGTGAGAAATTATATATTGGGTTTCACTTATATCAGGTTAAAAACCAGGCAAAATGAATTTGTGGAATAGGACTCCAGAGTAGTGGTTACCTTTATGAGGGGACAGGTGAGGACTGGAGGGACACTAGGGAAAGCTTTGGGTGATGGAAATGTTCTCAATATCAATTTTATTTCAAGAATTGTAAGAAAGTAAAACATTTTTCTATCCAAAAAGTATGAACCTATTAAAATTTGGAGGGCCTTTGATATACTTTCTAGGTTTCTGAGGTACCACCTCTTCTGACATTAGGGCAATTTGATAGAAAGGTTTGAGAAGCATTGCTTCAAGGTTTCAGCTCCAGGGTGGATATTTGCATTTTAATAGAGAATTCTTCAATTGGTTATGAAGCAGCTAGTAAAGAATTGTGCTTTTTGGGTTTAGCTCCAGGCAGTAGGTGCTGGAGCAATAAAGTCTTCCTGAATTGTACATTTGTATATTCTCTTAGTTTGAAAAATGCTTTCACATACATTATTTTATCTAATTGGATTGTTACATCAGCCAAGTTGAGTACAAGCATGCAAGCTGCCTGCAGCCCACAAGCAACCACGAGGCATGCGAAGCATTAAACATTCCAAACAGTATCACATTTTAAAATAACTGAAATGTAAGTCCCCTTCCCAAGCCAGTCTCCTAAATCCCCAATTCCCTTCCCTGTGGGAGATTTTCTTTAATATCTTTCCAGAAATATTTTAAATCATGCACCAGCTCCTATCTTAGGGTATGATCTCCTTATATTCTTTTTTTTCATGTACAAATGAGTATACAATACTGTTCTGCTTTTTAAAAAAAGTGTAGTGTTGCCCAGTGGGCGTGGCTCAATGGTTGATCAGCGACCTATGAACCAGGAGGTCATGGTTCAATTGTCGGTCAGGGCACATACCCAGGTTGCAGGCTCGATGCCCAGTGTGGGGCGTGCAGGAGGCAGCCAATCAATGATTCTTTCTCATCATTGTTTCTATCTCTTCCTCTCCCTTCCTCTCTGAAAACAATAAAAAAAGTTTTAAAAAAGTGTAGTGTTTTACATTGGAGTGTAATGTTCTGTTGTATGAGGTATGCAACATTTGTTTAATTACTTCCAATGAGTGACATTCAGGTTGTCTTCAGTACTTTGCTGTAATGGAGGATACTCTCAGGAACATCCTTTATACAATAAGCATTTTTTTCTTTGCCCACATGAGTACATAATAAATAAACGCCTAGGAGTTTGTGTCATAGGCTAGATGTTTTTAGTTCTGTTAAATACCATAGAATTGCCCTTCAAAGAGATTTTAACTGTGCTTTGTCTACTGATGGTGTAGAATAACTTTTCCCCTATGTGAGAGTCCGTTCTGCACATGACCAATTTTTAATTTTTAAAATGTACTTTTTATTGATTTCAGAGAGGGAGGGAGAGGGAGAGAGATAAACATCAAGGATGAGAGAGAATCATCAGTAGGCTGCCAGAGATTGAGCCCACAACGGGGGCATGTGTCCTGACTGAGAATCAAACCATGACGCCCTGGTTCGTAAGTTGAACACTCACCCGCTGAGCCATACTGGCTGGGTCATGACCAATTTTAAAAGTTTGTTAATAGATAGCGAGAAAAAAGGTTTATGTTTTACTTGTAGTTATTTGGTTGACTGAGCTTGAACCTTTTTATTTTAAGTATTTTAAAGTTACTTGCAATATTTTTTTTGTAAACCATCCTTATCTTTCTCTTCTAATTTTCTATTGAATTATTGCCTTTTTCTTTTAAATTTGAAAGGACACATTATATATTAAGACTAGGAAATTAATCAAGTAATTGTTTATGGTGTTTTTGAGCAACCATTTACTCGAATATTAGGTGAAATGTGCTTCCTGTGAAAATTAAAGGTTTCTGAAGCAGTGGAATGTCATCAGAGAGAGAAAGGAGACTCAGAGGAAAAGGTCAGGAGATTGAGTCATGGATCTGGTGCTTTCTAACCTTATTTATGATCTTGGAAAATTACTTAATGTCAGGGAGTCTCAGTTTCCTCAGTGATAGAGTAGAAATGATATAATACTTTCCCATAGATTCATGAACATTTAGTAATGTGGGGGAGGAACAAACTTTCCTCTATCCTCGAGGTTTTCTCCTGGCTTGACATGAGAAAGATTAGCAAAATAACCAGATTTAATACATACATGTATATCGAAACCCTGCATACATGAGAGAGTCAGACATCCCCTGCAGTAGAGGTTCAGAGACAGAAAGGGAACATGGGTATATAAGGCATCTTGAGCTAGGGATGAGGTAAGATGGCCTGGAGGCTTAAAAAGGTCATTGTAGGATGATAAGAGCATACTGATAATCTCTTATTGAAAGGCCTCTAATTCAAATTCTAGGCCAGTGGTCGGCAAACTGCGGATCGCGAGCCACATGTGGCTTTTTGGCCCTTTGAGTGTGGCTTGTCCACAAAATACCACATGCGGGCGCGCATGTACAGTGCGATTGAAACTTCGTGGCCCATGCGCAGAAGTCAGTTTTCGGCTCTCAAAAGAAATTTCAGTCGTTATACTGTTGATATTTGTCTCTGTTGATTAATGAGTTTGCCGACCACTGTTCTAGGCAGTTAAGTGTGGGAGGCAGAAATTTCTAAGTCTGCAGCTAAAGTTGCCTTTAGGTTAAAACAAGCTGCATACCACTTAGGTACATCTTGGGGTGACTGGTGCTGGACTCTCACAGTTATATCACACATGTGAAATGCTCTATAAATAGCACTAAGTACATGTTAGTTTTTATTACTGGTTTGATAACTTAGCTCTCTTGTACATTGGAATATAATACTTCGGAAAAGTTCAAATGTCTGCCTTCAGTTACTTTTTAGAAGACAAAATGAATTATCATTATATGTCAGATATTTTTCTGCCTTTAGCTCATATCATGATTCCTGCTGATTCAGTAAGGAAAGACAATTTTGTTTTAGTCATGGGACAGAAAGAAAAAAGAAAAGAAAGGCTGAGTAATAAAAGATGATACTGTATTGAAAAGTGATATAGTTATGATAAAGTGGTAGATTTGTATCTTCTTCCTTTATTCAAAATTTTAGTGGGAAAAATCTGCTGAAGTGCAGTTCTTTTATTTGCAGCTTTCATAAGATTATAAAAATACAATGTTTTCAGGTTATATATGTGTGGAGAGAATGTGTAGAGTTAGAGCTTTCAAAATATTTGATCTGGAAAGAACCCAGACATCTTCTAACCAGATGCTCGTTTTTTAGAGATGGGAAAGTCAGAAATTCTGAGAAGCAAAATAACTACCTTGAGTCATGTGGTCACTGAAGAACAAAAGGGAAGAACTCCTTTTGTCTCCTCTCTTCCAGCTTTGAGCCCCTTTCACCAACCATCCTATGACATTTTGGATGCATAGGTTGTGTGTCTACATGTTTGGCATTTATGACAATAGCTATACTTCTGAACTTGTCAAATGAGCAGATATTTCTTGAACCCAGGGGTTAATAAATTATAGTTAAATTTTGCTTTTTTGGGAAAGAATATTTTGAGCTAGGTTAAGAAATGGCTTTAAAATTCTTATATTTTAGTTTATACTGAATTTTTATATTCTAGCAAGACTTTTTAAAAAAAAATCCTCTATCAAGCCCTTTATAGTTGTTTTTTCTCTATTAACTTTATGCTTTCTTACTGGAGAGCTGCCCTAGTCAGAGGGGGCTCTTCTCTCTTTGGCTCTTGTCACACTCACAAGAAAGAATTCAGATATGTGACAGAAATAAGTGTTGAAACAAAGCAAGTGAATTTATTAAGGAAGCAAGTGAATATATTAAGAATATACTTGACATAAAGCACAAGTGGACATCTCAGCTAGTCTGAGAACCCTGCTTTTGGGAGTTCAAGGGTTTTATACTCTCCCCACCCCGCCATAGATTTCAAAGTTCCCCTGCCAGATATCTTGGGTGAAGGACTAGATTTCAAGGTCCCCCTTTTATATTGTTTCAGCTTTATCCAGAATTTATAAGAACATCTGATGATTTTATCATAGTAAGTACCAAGACTGCTGACTTCTTTGTTCAGTGGGTGAGTTAAACTCTCCCTTTTACCCCGCCCTTCCCCTCCTCCTGCCCTAGCAGCTGTCTATTCTGTCTAATAGGTAATAAGGAGAATTCATTTTAGGAGAACTCAACTAGGAAATGTGTTCAAGTTATTAAGCTATAACAATATATACTTTTAATTGATATTATTCAAACAAAATATATATTTAAAGCCTTTAAAGTTGAGTTTAGTACAGAAATCTACCAGTGACTAATAAAAGTATTTCTATTTTTTTCTCCTTGCAAATCTTAGTTTTGCTTCTGTTTTAAGTTAAATGTTGAAATTAGTGAAAAAATATGAGATTAATTGATACGTTCTTTCTGTTTTTGAAGGGGTGATTTTAATTTATTTTTTCTTCAAACCATCTTGATTTTATGTAAAATATTAATTGAAATGAATTTTGCTTGTAGGTTTTTCTTCTAGAATAAGAAAAAAGCCTGGAGGGGTCCCTCCGACCTCCTCACTCCCCCTTCTAAGAGCAAAGGCAATGCCCTAATTCAGTGATAGTATCTGAAAGTCATTGCCTTTGGCTAGCACATCCAGTTTTGATATCGCAATAAATAGAGTAAAACACAGTGTTTAACAACTTCATCTTGGACAGTGAACATTCTGAAAAGTGAGAGAAGAGCCAACAGGGGAAGTAAGATGAGGTTGAAAGCTGATTTTTCCAACTAAAAAATTGAGAACAGATCAGTTTATGCTGAGAGTAATTGATATTATCAACATTGTTTCCACTGTAATCCACAATTTTTATTATAAAGGTGTTATGTAATAAGATATTAAAGGACATTTAAATATTTTTCTAAATCTCAGACAATAGGAGGAACATTGGTGAGAGCCAGTTGCCAGGGACGACTCATTTTCTACTTTCTCCTTCTTCTTAGCAACAACATCGCCAACCTTTGAATAATAGCCAACCTTTGGATCCTTGCCAACCTTAGGAAATCTCCATCCTTGGAAGCTGAATAAGTGAAGCCATTATTTACTATAACAACATTTATTCCATAGACATTTAAAATAAAAATAGCTTTAAAATTTAAAAAAGTTATACAGGCTTATTGTAAAAATTCTATATTTTTTTAATAAAAAAATTTCTGTTGTAAAAAATGATAGCTATAAAGAAGAGAAATAGTAAAGTATATTATTGCCTAAAAACTGTACTGTACACCTGAAATGGATACAAAATAATATTGAATTTAAACTATAATTGAAAAACAAAATTACAAAAAGAGAATGATGTAATTTCTAATCCCACCATTGTTAACATTTTGGTATATATTCTTCAAGAGCATTTTGGCCCTGCTGTGACTTAGTGGTTGAGCATTGATCTATGAACCAGGAGGTCAAGGGTTCGATTCCTGGCTAGGGCATATGCCTTGGTTTTGGGCTCAATTCCCAGTGTGGGACCTGCATGAGGCAGCTGAATCAATGACTCTCTCTCATTGTTGATGTTTTTATCTCTCTCTCCCTCTCCCCTCCTCTCTGAAATCAATTAAAATATATATGTATAAAAGAGCATTTTGTACTTTGTTTGCAATTTTATTTTTTTGCTATATATTTATCTTGGGTATTCTTCCAATTAATAGATAACCAATGTTATTATTTTTAATGGATGCATGTCATTCCACTAAACCAGGAGTGGGGGACTTTTTTTTTCTGTCAAGGGCCATTTGGATGTTTATAACATCATTAGCGGGCTATACAAAATTATTAATTTTTAGCCTGCTATATTTGATCAAACACTTAATTAACTTACCCCTAATGCCTTGGCAGGGGCAGATCAAATGATTTTGTAGGCCATAAGTGCCCCACCCCTGTACTAGACCATTAACACTGTAATTAATTTAGGTAGTTCCCAAATGATGGAGTTTAGGGTTGTTTCAGTTTCTTTTTTCTTGGTATAAACAATGCTACAGATAATATTGAACACTTACTTTTCCAGACAATGTGCTAGATGTTGGGAATACAAGGATACACAGTACACATTTCCTACATTCAGGGACTCAAGGAGAAAAGGCACAGAAACCTCTAGGAATTGAAATACTGTGAGATGGACAACAATGGAGCTGAGCATGGGGCCAGTGTTGGCACTAAAGGTGGAGTGACCCCCTCTGCTTGGGAACATTGAGAGAAAATGGACCAACTTTGAGAGACGTAGTCTAAAAGGATGGGCGACTGTTTCCCAAGGGTCACCTGGGTAAGCTGGTTAAGATCGCTCCTTCCCAGTTTTATTTCTTAGAGAAGGTCAAAGTAGGGCCCTAGGTGATTCTGTTGCAGGTGTTCTGCTCCTTCCACTTTGAACATTAAATTAAAAATGGATTAAAGACTTAAATGTTAACTGAAAACCATAAAATCCTAGAAGAAAGAATTGTAAAATCTCGGACATTTCTCATAGCTATATTATTTCTGATATATCTACTCGGGCAAGGATAACAAAAGAAAAAAATAAACAAATAGGACTACATCAAATTGAAAAGTTTTTGCACAGCAAAGGAAACCATCAACAAAATGAAAAGACAACCCACTTAATGGGAGAACATATTTGACAATGATACATCTGATAAGGGGTTAATATTTATAAACAACTCAAATAATTTGACACAAAAACACCAAAATTCAATTAAAAAATGGGCAAAGAACTTGAATAGATACTTCTCCAAAGAGGACATACAGAGGCCAATAGACATATGAAAAGGTGCTCAACATCACTAATCATTAGAGAAATACAAATTAAAACCACAATGAGATATCACCTCACACCTGTCAGGATGGCTATCATCAATAAATCAACAAACAATAAGTGCTGGCGAGGATGTGGAGAAAAGGGAACCCTAGTGCACTGTTGCTGGGAATGCAGACTGGTGCAGCCACTGTGGAAAGCAGTATAGAGTTTCCTTAAAAAATTAAAAATGGAACTGCCTCATGACCCAGCAATTCCACTTCTGGGATTTTATCTGAAGAAACCTGAAACACTAATTCAAAAGAATATGTGTACCCCTATGTTCATTGCAGCGTTATTTACAATAGCTACGATTTGGAAGTAGCCCATGTGTTCATCAGTAGATGAGTGGGAAGAAAGCTGTGGTACAGAATGGGGCCTGGAGGGGAGGAAGATGACGACCGGCAGGACAGCAGTGAGGGAGAGAGTGTGAGAGAGTGAGGGAGTGAAAGGGGAGTTTGTGGACGTGTAAGCCTGTGGCGGGAGTGTCATGCAACCTGAGTGTCATGCAGGGACTCTGATTCTTGGTGCATGCGCATTTGGGGACTCTGATTCTTGGCATGCACACGAGGGAACTTTGATTCTCAGCATATATAGCTCCCGCCGACCCAAGGCAGGCATGCGTCTTGGTGCCTGAGCTCTTCAGTGATGCTCAGGTTGCATAATGCTTCTGCCGCACATGGCTCAGGCCCCTGCAACTTGGCTGTTGGACCTTCTGGTGATAGCAAAAATTGGGAGATAACGAAACGATCTCCAAAGGAAAGAAAAGGAGGAATCACCAAGAAAGGAGCTAAATGAAACGGAGGCATGCAATATGTCAGAAAAAGAATTCAGAATAATGGTCATACAGTTCATAAACCAGATGGACGAGAAAATAAAAAAAACCTATGCAAGAATCAGGAGGAAATAAAAAGTGATATAGCTACAATAAAAAACACGATGGAAGGTTTCAACAGTAGACTAGAAGAAGTGGAGGACCGAATTAGTGAGTTAAAAGAATTGGTAGAGAAACAAGCCCAATCTGAACAGAAATTGGAGAAAAAAATTAAAAAGCAGGAGGAAAGCCTAAGGGAACTTTGGGACAACATGCAACAAAGTAACATACATATAATAGGAGTGCCAAAAGGACAAGAAGAGCAGCAAGGATTAGAGAACCTATTTGGATAAAATGACAGAAAACGTCCCTGATTTGGGGAAGAAAAAAGTCACACAAGCACAGAGTCCCAAACAAGATGAACCCCAAAAGACCCACACCAAGACATGTCATAATTACAATGGCAAATGTTAACAACAAAGAGAGGATCTTAAAGGCTGCAAGAGAGAGACAGAGAGTTACCTACAAAGGATTTCCCATCAGATTATCAAATGATTTCTCAACAGAAAGACATCAGGCCAGAAGGGAATGGAATGAAGTATATAAAGTGATGCAAAACAAGGGACTAAATCCAAGAATACTCTATCCAGCAAGGCTATCAATCAAAACTAAAGGGGAAATCAGGAGCTTCGTAGATAAAAAACGGCTAAGGGAGTTTATCACTACCAAGCCAGCAATGCAAGAAATGCTAAAGCGACTGCTGTAAAAAGAAGAAATAGAAAGGGAAGAAGGAACACAAGCATAAACAATATAAATGGCTACAAACAAGTACCTATCAATAATAATGTTAAACATAAATGGACTAAATGTTCCACTCAAAAGACATGGAGTGACTGAATTGATAAGAAAACATGAATCATATATATGCTGTCTACAAGAGACCCACCTCAGAACAAGGGACTCAAACAGACTGCAAGTGAAGGGATGGAAAAATATTTTTCAGGCAAATGGAATTAAAAAAAAAATATGGAGTAGCAATACTTATATCTGACAAAATAGACCTTGAAGTAAAGGCCATAACAAGAGACAAGTATTGCCACTTCATAATTCTAAAGGGATCAATACAACAAGAAGATATAACTCTGGTAAACATATATGTACCCAGTGCAGGAGCACCCAAATACATAAAAAATCTTCTGGAAGATATCAAGGGAGAGATTGACAGCAATATGATCATAATAGGGGACTTTAATACCCCACTGACAACACTGGATAAATCATCTAGACAAAAAAAATCATCAAAGAAACAGCAATCCTAAAGGACTCACTAGATCAAATGGACTTAATTGACATCTTTAGAACATTCCACCTCAAAGCTACAGAATATGCATTCTTCTCAAGTGCACGAAGGACATTTTCAAAGATAGACCACATATTGGGACAAAGGCAAAGTCTGTCCAAATTCAAGAAGATTGAAATTATATCAAGCATCTTCTCAGACCACAATGGCATAATATTAGAAGTAAACTACAATAAAAAAAATCACAAAAATTCAAACATTTGGAGGCTGAATAGTATACTGTTAAACAATGATTGGGTTACCAAAGAGATCAAAGAAGAAATGAAAAACATCCTGGAAACAAATGACAATGAAACACAATAGTTCAAAATCTATGGGACACAATGAAAGCAGTCCTGAGTTGGAAGTTCATAGCATTACAGGCCTACCTCAAAAAACAAGAAAAAATGGTAATAAGTTATCTAACTGTACAACTTAAAAAATTAGAAAGAGAGCAATAAGAAAAGCCCAGAGTGAGCAGAAGGAAGGAAATAATAAAGACCAGAGTAGAAATAAATAACATAGAGACCAAGAAAACAATGCAAAAGATCAATGAAACCAAGAGTTGGTTCTTTGAAAGGATAAACAAGATTGATGAACCTCTAGCCAGGCTCACCAAGAATCAAAGAGAGAGAACCCATATAAACAAAATCAGAAATGAAAGAGGCGAAATAACAATTGACCCCACAGATATACAAAGAATCATAAAAAAATACTATGAGCAACTCTATTCCAACAAACTGGTCAACCTAGAAGAAATGGGGATATTGCTAGAAAAATACGACCTTCCAAAACTCAATCAGGAAGAATAAGAAAATCTGAATAGGCCAATAACTATGGAGGAAATTGAAGCAGTAATAAAAAAACTTCCAACAAACAAAAGCCCTGGACCAGACAGCTTCACAGGGGAGTTTTATCAAACATTTGAAGAAGAACTAAAATCTATCCTCCTCAGACTATTCCAAAAAATTCTTTCTATGAAGCCAGCATTGCCCTAATCCCAAAAACAGATAAAGACAATACAAAGAAAGAGAATTACAGGCCAATATCCCTCATGAACACAGATGCCAAAATTCTCAACAAAATTCTAGCAAATCGGATCCAGCATTACATTAGAAAGATCATATACCATAACCAAGTGGGATTTATCCCAGGCTTGCAAGGATGGTACAATATCTACAAATCAAAAAATGTGATATATCACATAAACAAATTGAGAGATAAAAACCATATAATCATATAAATTGATGCGGAAAAAGCTTTTGACAAAATCCAACACCCTTTTTTGATAAAAATCCTCAGCAAAATGGGAGTAGAGGGATCATACCTCAACATAATAAAAGCCTTACATGATTAACCTACAGCCAACATCCTACTCAATGGGCAAACACTAAAACCATTTCCCCTAAGAACAGGAACAAGACAGGGATGCCCACTCTCACCACTCCTGTTCGACATAGTACTTAGAAGTATTAGCCATCAAGGTCAGACAAGAAGAATAAATAAAAGGCATCCAAATTGGAAAAGAAGAAGTAAAATTATCATTATTCACAGATGACATGATATTGTACATAAAAAACCCCAAAGACTCCATCAAAAAACTACTAGAATTAATAAATGAATTCGGCAATGTAGCAGGATACAAAATTAACACCCAGAAATCTATGGCTTTTTTTTATACACCAATAATGAACTCATAGAAAGAGAAACTAAAAGAGGCAATCCCATTTACCATTGTAACAAAAATTTAAGATACCTGGGAATAAATTTAACAAGGAGGCAAAGGACCTGTACTCAGAAAATTACAGGACGCAGAACAAAGAGATAGAGTAAGACATAAACAAATGGAAGAATATACTATGTTCATGGATTGGTAGAATCAACATCATTCAAATGTCCATACTACCCAAAGCAATCTATAAATTCAATGCAATTCCCATTAAAATACCAATGGCATACTTCACAGACCCAGAACAAACTCTCCAAATATTCATCTGGAATAAAAAAAGACCTCGAGTAGCTACAGCAATCTTGAGAAAGAATAACAAAGTTGGAGGGATCACAATACCAGATATCAAGCTATATTACAAAGCCACTGTTCTCAAAACTGCCTGATACTGGCACAAGAACAGACATATAGACCAATGGATCAGAACAGAGAACTCAGAAATCGACACAAGCCATTATGCTCAATTAATATTTGACAAAGGAGGCAAGAGCATTCAATGGAGTCAAGACAGTCTCTTCAATAAATGGTGTTGGGAAAATTGGACAGATACATGCAAAAAAATGAAACTAGACCACCAACTTACACCACACACAAAAATAAACTCAAGTTGATAAAGGACTTAAACGTAAGATGGGAAACAATAAAAATCTTAGAAGAAGCCATAGTCAGCAAAATAGCAGTCCTTTGTCATAGCAATATCTTCACCAATATAGCTCCTAGGGCAATGGAAACTATGGAGAAATAAACAAATGGGACTACATCAAAATAAAAAACTTCTGCACAGACAAAGAAACTATCAACAAAACAACAAGAAAGCCCACAGCATGGTAGAACATATTTGCTAATGTTATTTCTGATAAGGGTTCAATCTCCAAAATTTATAGGGAACTCATACAACTTAACAAAAGGAAGATAAATAATCCAATTAAAAAAATGGGCAAAGGACCTAAATAGACACTTTTCAAAAGAGGACATACAGAAGGCCAAGAGACATATGAAAACATACTCAAAGTCACTAATCATTTGAGAGATGCAAATCAAAACGACAATGAGGTACCATCTCACACCTGTTAGAATGGCTATCATCAACAAATCAACAAACGATAAGTGCTGGAGAGGATGAGGAGAAAAAGGAACCCTCTTGCACTGCTGGTGGGGATGCAGACTGGTGCAGCCACTGTGGAGAACAGTACGGAGTTTCCTCAAAAAATTAAAAACGGAACTTTCATTTGACCCAGTAATACCACTTTTAGGAATATATCCCAAGAAATCAGAAACACCAACCAGAAAAGATATGGGCACCCCTATGTTCATAGCAGCACAATGTACAATAGCTAAGATTTGGAAACAGCCTAAGTGCCCATCAGCAGATGAGTGGGTTAGAAAATTGTGGTACATCTACACAATGGAATACTCGGCTGCTATAAAAAAGAAGGAATTCTTACCATTGGCAATAGCATGGATGGAACTGGAGAGCATTATTGTAAGCAAAATAAGCCAGTCAGAGAAAGATAAATATCACATGATCTCACTCATTTGTGGAATATAAAGAACATCATAAACCAATGAACAAAAATAGATACAGAGACAAAGAAGCATCAAACAGACTGTTAAACTTCAGCAGGAAGGCAGGGGAGGGTTGTTGTGGAGGGTGGGTAAGAGGTCAACCAAAGGACTTGTATGCATGCATATAAGCAAAACCAATGGATACAAGACTTGGCGGGGGGGGGAGGCGGGGGGGAGCAGGCAGGTGAAGGCATGTACTGGGGGATAGGGGAGGCCGGGGGGAGGTCAATGGGGGGGGGGGAAAGGAGACATATGTATTACTATTTGTAATACTTAAAACAATAAAAATAAAATTAAATTAAAAAAAAAAAAAGCATAACCAATGGACACAGATACTAGGGGGGTGAGGACATGTGCCTGGGGGTGGGGGTTGGGGGAGGCCAGGGGAAGTAAATTGGGAGAAAAAAGAGATATATGTACTATTTGTAATACTTTAAATAATAATTAAAAAATTAAAAAAAAAGCCATGGTACATTTACACAATGCAATACTACTCTGCCGTGAAAAGAAAGAAAATTTTATCCTTTGCAACAGCATGGATGGACCCGGAGAACATTATGCTAAGTGAAATAAGCCGGTCAGAGAAAGATAGGTACCATTTGATTTCACTCATATGGAATTTAATGGACAAACTGAACTACCAAGCAAAATAGAGACAGACTCATAGACAGAGAGCAGATAGACAGCTCTGGTGGGGAGGGGGGTTTTGGAGAGGAGGTAGAGGCATTCAGCCAAAAGGGAAAAAAGAGAGAGAGAGAACTCATGGACATGGACAACATTGTGGTGATTGTGGGGGAGGGGTGGTGGAAGAGGGCATAGAGGGGATAAATAGTGACGGAAAAAAATAAAAATAAGATAAAATAGGCATAGGGCATGTGAAGGAACTAGGGCAGAACATGAATTGGAAGGGGGCTTACTGCCAGATGATGAGGACCTTGACTATCAAACCAAGGACTTTAGTTTTATTTGGTAGGTGATGTGAAGTCATTGAAGGTTTTGAGTGTCATTATTAGAACTGTGTTTTATGTACACTAATCTGACATGAATAGTATTATAGAAGAGTTTTCCCAGTTTCTTATGTGGAAGCAATTAACTTACTGGATTGCTGATTATTATTATTATTTTTAATCCTCACTCAAGGACACATTTTTTTTTTTTATTGCTTCCCTCATACTCCCGGCCCTGGGCATGGAACCTGCAACCTAGGTACGTGTCCTTGACTGGGAATCGAACCCAAGACCCTTCAGTGTGTGGGCTGACGCTCTAACCACTGAGAAACACCATCCAGGGTGGATTGCTGATTATTTTTATCAATAATAAATCCGAACTAAATGCTGGCTGGGCAGGGATCAGTGCTTCTCAAACTTTAACATGCCTACAAATCACCTGGAATCTTGTTAAAATATAGATTCCTATTCAGTAGATCTGGGAGGGAGGCCGACATTCTGCTTTTCTAACAAGTTCCCAGGTGATCTTGAGGGCCATGATCTATGGGCTACTTGTTAGTAGAGGGTTTTTGATTAGGGCAGTTGTCCATTTTATTCTTTACATGGGAATGTGTCTACAGCCTCAGGATTTCAGTAAGTTTCCTTTGCAATCTATTATTTTGTTGGTACATTGTGGGTTTGCTTTTTTGCTTAGTATGCAATGCTTTGCCAGCATATCAATTTCATGAGATTACTTGTGGTATAGTTATATATCTACTCTATCATCCTTTGTCAACATCCATTTTTCTGCATGCTTGTACATTAGTAAATTAAGATATGTTTGCTGTCTCTAGGAATGGCTGTGTAGGAGCAGCAGGTCTTGGATTGTGTGTTTTCCTAGAGATGAATATTTCTATGAAGAAGCACAGGCCTGGGCATAAAGCTACTTTAAGGTGTAGCCAAGTTGAGACACAGTGCTTTTCCCAGCTCGTGGAGGAGGGTGAGTTTTTTCGTCAGGTGGACTTGTTGTGATCTGGGCTCACCTCCTGAATCACGTCTCCTCATTTTTCGAGTGAGGGTGATGGTGTTCCCCACGGTACTGTGAGCGTTCAAGAGGTGACACGGGATGGCAGCACCGGGAGCTGCAGTAGAGAAGGTGTCTGCTATGTCAGTTCCCCTTTCTCCTCATAGTTTCTTGCTTCCCTTGCAACTTCCTGGCTTGATCAACTTGGAAGCAGTTTATCTATTTCCCTTGATAAAAATGTTTAGTTTTTGTTTCTTACAGAAAGGGGAAGTAATTTAGAAATTTTGGCCCAATAGACTTCCCTTCTGATTAAATACACAGCAAGGCTATCTAATGAAAGAAAGGCGACTACCCAATTAAATTACCATTGAATTATCACATTAGAAATTTTTATTATATTTAAACAATACACGTTTGAAAAAATGTTTTGCACAAATTTGCTAACCAACCAAGAAGCACTTCAGTAATAAGTTGGATCCCACCATACAAGGGCTCTCGGTATTTAGTAGAAGCAAAACTTGGAACTTTGCAGGTTGGTGTCATGGAATGATCATGAGAAGCAAAATTACTGTGTGAAATATGGGCCTTCAGTATGAAGGCTTGAGGGAGAATGAAACACGTCAGCCAAGCTCTAAAGCTGGTTGTTTTAAAGCCTAATGGGACCATAGCCTGTGCAATTTAATATGCCTGATGTTGGTTGCCATTCTCATAGTTTACACTTATACCATATAACAAAGCCATTGCAAACTGTTCAATATTGGGGCTATTTGTCTAGTCCAGTGGTAGGCAAACTGTGGCTCGTGAGCCACATGCGGCTCTTTGGCCCCTTGAGTGTGGCTCTTCCACAAAATACCTCGGCCTGGGTGAGTCTATTTTGAAGAAGTGGCGTTAGAAGAAGTTTAAGTTTAAAAAATTTGGCTCTCAAAAGAAATTTCAATGGTTGTACTGTTGATTCTTGGCTCTGCTGACTATTGAGTTTGCCGACCACTGGTCTAGTCCATAGGGCTTGATATCCTACCACAAATGACATGTCTTTTATTAGGTTGAACTTCAATTCTTGGCTGGTGTCCTCCCAGCTTTGCCTTGGGATAAGTTACCACGGAGGTTGCTAGATCCGAGGACAGGAACACACTGAAACAGGAAGCAGGACTGAAATAGACATTGGAGACACCTACCTGCTGCGTGGAGTTGCCAGCTCCCATTCGGAGGCCCTGGGAGCTTATAACTCATCACCAAATTTACTTTGTTTTATTTTTGTCAGGTTGGCATTTCACACCCCAGAGATGCTTAATGTGTCATTTGCAAAATTTGAAGCATCAGATTACTCAGTCTCTTCTGGGCCATTTATAAAATACTAGAGGCCCGATGCACAAAATTCGTGCAAGGGGCTCGGCCCTCTCAGCCCCGGCTGCTGCCTCGGCCCTCGCGGCCCTGGCTGCTTTGTGGCCCCGCCACCCGACCACTGGTCTTTCTGGAAGGTCATTCTGGAAGGTCGTTCCACTGTCTGCTCTAATTAGCATATTAGCTCTTTATTATATAGGATACAGCGAGGCTGATGCTGGCATCACTCCGGGAACCCTCATGCTTTACCCTTCGTCCATCTTAACTTTATGTTTATCCTTAACTTTATGCTCTTTTCCTGTTTCAGGTTCCCGATAGAACATTTCCCATAATATGTATAATTTATTAAAATTAGTTGTGTGCATGTGTGTGTGTGTTCTTGTTCTTTGACTCCAACATCCTGGGTTCAAATCTGAGCTGTGACACTTACAAATTGGTCCCAGTCACCTCTCTCAGCCTCTGTAATAATAGTACCTACTCCCTAAAGCTGTGCATATTGATTCTGCACTACAGATGTTCAAAGCTGGCTGCCATTCCTTAATAAAGTCTTCACAAAGTTTCACTCGGTTTGTTATTGTCATCACCATACCAACATATCCTCTCTTTGACCAAAATGACCAAGGTATTTATATCTCCTTTTGGTCACATTCCCATATACTCTTCAATTTAATGAGCATTTAGTAGACAGCTCAGGTAGCATTTTTCTAGGCACTAGAAATAGAGTGTTGAGCAAGAATCTCCACTAGGAATAGAGTATTGAGCAAGAATCTCCACTGAAACCAAGCTTTGCTTCTATTTTGGTAAAATTGTATCAGCAAAAATCTCCTGTGACCTTTTAATCAAATCCAAAGCATTTTTGGTCCTGTTCTTATCTGATGCTTTGTAATATTTGAAACTGTTAATTATTTCCTTCTTTAAACTCTCTTTTCTTGAATGCTCTAATACCACACTTTCTTAACTTTCTGACTGGTTTCTCTGACTATTGACCTGATTTATCTGCCCTTTACTTTTTTAGGTTTCTATTTCTGATCCATTTTTTCTTTTTCCTTATTCTTTTCTAAGATTGTAAACTGGGATCGTGTATGTCAAACCCAGTATGCTCTTGTGCTCTTTTGGCCTGAACAGAATTTAAAAAATTTGTAACACATTGTTAGCTTATAAAAATTGAGAGATTTCATATAATAATTTGAAGTTCACTAAAAAAAAATCTCGTTTCCGCCCCCAGTAGCTTCTAGTAATAATTACATGCTTATGAGACCAACATATTTTTTTATATCTGCTGTTCCATAGGCATCACAGACTTAATTTGTTCAAAATTGAACTCATTATATATTTTATTTTGTCTTTGTTAGTCTAGTTAATAAGATGCTATTTATTAAGGCACTCAAGCCAGGATCTGATGAGGAATAAGCCTAGACCCCACATTACCTAACATGGATGGCATTCCCCTACACCTTAGTGCCCATGGCTCCCAGGGTCTTCTCATTACTTGTATCCCCTACCCTGCGCCATGGGATTCACACGGGCAGACCTCTAGCTCTCTGAAATGGTTCTTTATTTTATTTAAAAAATATTTTTATTGACTTTGGAGAGGAAGGTTAGAGAGAGGGAGAGATAGAAACATCAATGATGAGAGAGAATCACTGATCAGCTGCCTCCTGCACAATCCACACTGGGGATGGAGCCCGAAGCTTGGGCATGTGCCCTGACTGGGAGTCGACCCATGACCTGTGGTTCATAGGTTGATGCTTAATCACTGAGCCATGCCACCAGGCATGGTTCTTATTTTAAACTAGAGGCTCAGTGCATGAAATTCGTGCATTGGTAGGGTCCCTAGCAGCTGCCGGCTACCTCCTAGGGCCTCCCTCCCTTCCCCCAGCCAGCTCTGCTCCCTGGTTGAACTCCCTGACCACCTCCCAGTCAAGGGGACAATTTGCATACTATGCTTTTATTATATAGTATACTAACTTCCATGTTTTTGCTATCACTTTAGTAATTTCAGCCTTCATTTGATTCCTTTAAATGTCACTTATTTTAATAAATATTAATTGAGTGTTTAGTAATAAACACTCAGCTACTGGGGACAGAGTGTTGAACAAAACAGCACCTCAGTTCTCATGGATCCTATGTTCTAGTGGAGGAGAAAGACAACACAAGTAAGTATAATATTAGTGATACCTTCGGTGAAGAATTCTTAGATACCTATCTAATAACTTGGAATCTTTTCGCTTATTTACACAGACTAAGGCTGAGAATAAGAACAAGACTTTGGAGGAACTGAATTACTGTCACACAAACTCATATGTCCTACCTAGGATGCTTTAGAGCCAGCCTCTGGTTTTAGCCATCTGGAGCCGAGTGTCTACTGGCATTTAGCAATAATTAATTCTAGGGGAATGGTACAGTTTAGGCTATTTTGCATTTTCTATGGCCATTTCTATTGGGAAAGTAATTTATGAAATAGTAGAAAGTTTATGAGCCTTAATTAAACGAAGTCTTTCAGCTGGTATAATCTGATAAGCTATAGAACTTCCTAATGACCCCTTGGTATTCCTTGACTACACTACGCAGGCTCCTGCCTCAGGGCCTTGGCATTTAAGTTCTTTCTCCCACAAATATTCTCGAGTTTTGTAAGCTTTGCTCCCCCACTTCACCCTTTACCAGACGACCAAAATAGTGCTTTTTCTCTAGCTCTGTCTAGTCCTTTACCCTGCTTTATTCTTCTTTATACAACTTAACACCTCCTGATAAACACGTTTGTTATCTGTCTCCCCACTAAAATGTAAGCCCCGGAGAGCAAGAATTTGTGTGTTTTGATCCCTGCTATTCCTACCGCCTAGAATTGTAACTAGTATAGCACAATAGTCAGTAAATATTCACTAAGTGCATTAAATTGATGCAAAAGAATTCACTGACTTTGCAGAGGAAATGTTTTTGAATATATTAAGTGGGACAGATTAAATGATAAGCTTAGGTGAAATGGAGCTACAAATTGTGATTGCTTTTATAAGAGAAGTAAGGTAAGTGATGCTGACATTAAGTGGAATGTGCTCTTGGAGGAAATAAATGAAATCTAAGTTGGGGAAACTAAGAGAAGAATAAGAAAAAGGGATGGGCAGACAATTTAATGTTACCATTTGAATACATTGTCCAAGAGTCTAAATATTTCATGCCTCTCATGAGTGCATGAAAGAACACACAGCCCTTCGGCTGTGGGATTATTGTCTGATTTAGCCCTGGTATGAAATCCCTGAAGAATCTGGGCAAGATGAATTGAGTGATTGGCGCCTCATTTCAGTTTTTATTACTGCCTGCTGGTCTCTTGTGCTTTTATTGAGTAAGCTTTTATGTTTCACTCCACTAATTTTTATCAGTTGCATACAAAGTGAAAGGGTTGCTATAACTTTTTCAGAACAAGAAAAAACTTTATTTTCGCCAGCCAGTAAAACCTAATGGCTTTTCTGAAGGATGCTTTCCTGAAGGTGCAAGAAGAAGCTGGTTGAAGTGAGTACACTGTCCCCACCCCACAGTTTCCCCATCTACATTAAACATTCTTTCTCCTACACCTCTCTCTAACTCAGCTTTACCAGCTGGGATTTTGAAAAAAATGTCTCTAAACTAGAAAAACAAAAATGGCTTAGACATGTGTATATGGAGAAATTATGTTTTTGGGATTGAATTTGTGACTAGCAGGTCATTTACTCAATAGTAAAGATATGTACTTCTAGAGCATGCCCCTTTCCTAGTAGGGACTACAGACAATAGAAATCACTATTGAGGAGACTTTCAATATCTTTTATTCATCATTGCGCAGCACTAGTTGAATGCTTATTTAAGTGTATTATAAGGTAGTTGAGTACCTTATTATACCAAGTTGAGTAAGAAATAAGTTTATAATCTATCAGAAAGGACAAAGCATATATATAATCACTGCAATACAGGTGAGTACTATAGTAAATGAATAAAATAAGAGCTGATGAGGTGTATAAGATAAAGGGATTGCTTCTAGTCAAGATTTAGAAAAGGCAAGAGGCAGGAAATGGTGTCTATGTTGGATGTAGAATAAGGTTTGCTGATAAATGGAATGGAAATCCTTCTGAGCAGGGGTGTGGAAGTGGGAAAGTAAGGGTCATGTTAACGCAACACCAATGTTCTAGAAGAGGCAGAAGGGCATGAAGTCAAGAGACAGGATAGAAGATTTACCTGTGATAAAAAGGAAGGTTACTTCCAACTTAGAAAGAGGAGCAAAGACCTACAGGGCAAATACAGCAATTTGCAGTAAAGGGGCAGAGGAGACTCTTTCATAGCTTCAAGCTCATTAGATTAGGGAGAAAGGTAATCTCTTGAGAAGGAGGGGCATGGAAGTTATCTTCGGATTCACTTATTCCAAGAGCTTTACTTCTGAGCCGTTTGTATTAAGAGGTTACGGCCCTGTCCACTGGGACCGTTTGTTACAGGAAACTAGCATCCAGGTCCTGTGACTTTAGCTCAAGTGTTCTTTCCTTGCACAAGTCAAAATCCCCCAAAGACCTGTCTCCTAAAAATAAGCTTCCAAGTTAAACATTTCTCATCAAATAAGTAGCTTTGATCTGTGAACATGACAATGTAGGCTAAAAAGAAATCTGATGCATCCTACGAAAGCCTTTTATTTAGAGGGAAAAAAGGAGATTTATTGCTTTCCACTGAAAAACCACAAGAGAAGCACTGTGTGTTAAACAAGGACAGTGTTCTGGCTGCGGCTACAGACTTGACTCTTGGTGTCCACAGGGTAACCTTTACTATCACAGTGTTTCTGTGGGCCTGGTATCTGGCTATCCTGCTACAACCAAGAAAGAGAACTTGGGGTCTGTAGACCTTGAGATGGATAGTTCAAACCACATTTTAGTTTCGGTTAATTTCATGGGTTTTTCATAACTGAAAGTTAGATAATCAGAATGGTTTTTGGTCATTCATGCCACTTGGTCATCCAAGGATGGAGGTGGTAGCATCAGTAATTGTTGGACTTCAGGCAACATGGCAAGTTTAGGGTTGACAGCTGTCAGTCTCAAGAGTGACTGCAGCATCGATTGCCTCATTGGTGTTGCTTGAGGGACTAAAAGAGAATAGTTAAGGTTATAGAGGAACAATAACCTTGTCTTTATCTCTGGAAGAGGTAACTCTCCACTTGCTTTGTAGGCTGAAGAATTGTTTACACAGATATAAAAAAGGAACTTACTGGGACAAGAAGAGGTTGGATATACCACTCTTGGCATTAAAAAATGGCAAATGCTGAGCTTTTCTGTGTGTGCTAATAGACTGAAAATCTCCTTGAGATAATCCTTGGGCCAGCATTTGGGGAAACATTGGGTTAAGTCCTGGGAATGGAACTTTGATTCTAAGTGACCTGAGACCCTTCGCAAGAGGGGTGGTTTAGGTTCTGAGGTTTCCCCAACCAGTGTTTCAGTTCTGAGATTTAGTTTGACAGACCTTAGCATCCAAGGCAGGAGGTTGTTGATTCTGCACTGGTGTTACTATTGATCTAGAGGAAGCTACATGTTGCATAAAATTCACGTCTAATATCTGTTGACATGGTTCATGAGATTTCACAGGCTGTGAGGCAGTTAACCTAAATAAACCACTTATGAAAAGTACCAAAATAAATTTTGGTTCACCAGTGCACCAACTGATGTTAGCATGTTTCAAAACCATTTTTATCTTAATATTGGTCTGTTAGTTCAGAAAAGTCATAATTCTCAGATCAGGGTTGGAAATCTTTGCTTAAAGTATCAGATAGTAAATGTTTTAGGATTTAGAAGCAATATGGTCTCTATTGCAAGTACTTAATGTCAGCTACTGTTTTGATACAAAAGCAACTACAGACAACATGTAAACAAATGGGCTTGCTCCTGTTCCAATAAATCTTTATTTAAAAGCAAGCGGTGAGCCATTACCTGTTGACTGTCGCTCTAGTCCAATGAGTATATTTTATTAAATCTAAGCGTGTGGCTAAAGGTTCCACAATGGCAGGCTTGGGACAGATATTTAAATATCTTTCTTTCTACTCCATTAAAAGTTAAACAAAAATTGTTTTGATTATTAAATAATTACAAAAGAACATTTCTTTGACATATAGAAGGTATAAGAAGTTACAATAAATGAACATCTGTGTAACCATCACACTGTTTAAGAAAGAGAATGTTAGCATTTCCTTTGAAGCTCTGAATGGGCCCCTCCCTGACCCTTCCCTTTTCCTCTCCACCCCTGAGGTATCCATCCACCTTCCTGAATTTTGGGTTCTTTATTGCATGGTTTTCTTCATGGTTTCACCCCAGTGTGTTTATAATCTTATGGGATTTAAAAGTTATTCTAAGATGGTTTTATTTCATGTCTCCAGTATTAGAAAGTTTAGAAAAAGATGGCCAACTTTTTGCTCTGTGCCTGGCTACAGATTTCTCTTTGGTTTATTTTTGGCAACATGCTGAGAAGGTCGAGGAAGCCACAGTGGGGTGCCTACAGTATGTGACTTAAATTCACTTTGTAGCCCATTCTTGGGTTCTTGCGCCAGAACAGAGAGCGTCATGGGCTGACAGACAAGTGTAGGAGTTCAGTGGCTTCCTACTCCCACCCTCTTCCTGAGGAAATTGCTGCGGTAAACCAGGGCTGCTTCTAGGAATGGCAAGGCCTGTTGGCCTGACGGTGATTTTTATCTTTGAACTAAATGCATATGATAGCACCGTAATGTTTCCAAGTTCTCTTTATTGGAGAATTTTTAAAAGAAATTTTGTGTGTGTGGCATAATATAACCAAAAAAGGCAACCTAAGAAATCATATTTGGTCAGCAATTAAAAACATAGCCCTAGTTGGTTCGGCTCAGTATTTAAAGCATCGGCCTGCAGACTGAAGGGCCCCTAGTTGGACTCTGATCAAGGGCACCTGCCTGGGTTGCCGGCTCGGCCCCCAGTAGGGGGCGCGCAGGAGGCAGCCGATCAATGGTTCTGTCTCATCATTAATGTTTCTCTCTCTCTCTCTCCCTCTCCCTTCCTTGCTGAAATCAATAAAAATATACTAAAAAAACATAACTAGTTCTAATATTTGTGAATACTAGATATGTGACTACTAGATATTAGAATATGACTTAAATGGGTACCTTGCTTTCTAGGTACCTAGAATATTTTAGAATCTATTTTTTTGGGGGGGCCTGCCTTTGGTGACGCTATATGAAAAGCATTTTACAATCTACTTACACAAATGCTCCAGTTTTTCTCATACAGCTCTAGCTTGTCCCCAGGATAGTTGCTTGGGTTCAGGAATTGTCCAATAGATGGATGGTGGTGCCATTTATTGAGATAGCAAAAATGGCAGTGGTGCTTATGAGAGAAAATGGTTCCGTTTCAGACTGATAATTTGAGTAACCCATGGGACATCCATTTGGAGATACGAAAGAACATCTACAATATTAGCCTGACCAAAACTGGAATAGGGGTTTTTCTGTAGTGCTCAGTATATTAAAGAGTTCTTGCCAGATGCTTATTAACTTTTGCTTAAGTGTTTCTAGCAATAGACAGTGAATTACCCATTCTATCGTGGAGCAGCTAAAATAGTTCAGATGCCCTTCCTTGCATTGGTCCCGAATCTGCCTTGCTCCTAATCTTTATCCAGGGGTGCTTTTGTCCCTCTGACTTTGGAGCCATTCATAGCCAGTCCACTTTCACTTTCATGCCTCAGAAGGAACTTATTCTCCATCTTTCTTTAGCTCAAGGTTACTTGTCTTCTTTCCTAGGCAGCGAAAACACACCTTCATTAATGCTCAAAGCTTCAGTAGTAAAAGGAATAAGCATTTCCGGATCATGTTTTCATCTAATGACATTAAATATTGCAACTCCCTTTTAAAAACACCATATTTGTAGGCAGTACAGAAGAGATGATATTTTTGTCTGAAATACATGCTTTTCTTTTTTATATATACCCCATTATAGTATTTAAAACAATTAGATTTAAAGGTAGAAAATTTATGTAAAAAACGCATTATACTTTGTTGAATAAAGATCACTTATAATTATTTTAAGAACTTATCTCATTGTGGAAAAATACTTGAGCTCTTTTGCTTCAAGAGTGAAGGTAGTGTTTATTTAAAAGTCTGTGACTTTATAGAAGAGTACAGTCATTTAAAAAAGGCCAAACGTGCGGTGTTTGTTATTCCTTTTGTGGAAGATTTAATTGCTAAAGATAAACGTGGCATTTGGGGTTCCCACCGCTTCTGTTCCGGAAGGTATTGGCACATTTGGATAGCTGATCTCCCCTTCCTCCCCTTGGAAACTGTTCTGGGCCAGGAATTTTTTGTTTAGATCATGAATCAGACGTCAGAGGAGAACTGGAGAGTCTCCTTTAGGTACTCGTCGGAGGCAGGACATGTTTCCATATATAGCTGGGAAAACCTTTGTCGCCCATTCTGGCTTGAGAGAATGTTGCTAAAAGCTCATTCCTGAGTTCCTGTTTTTTTTTTTTTTTTTTCCTTGAAGCTGGGGAACAGCCGCGGGCACTGACAGTTTGTGCCTGGAAGAGCTAAGATTTGCTCCGGCACCGAGGACTGGCTGTGTGTGCTGAGGACCCTGCCCAGGTGTCTGGTCACTCCGTTCACAGCACCCACACGTGGCTGGCGGTTGTTGATTCCTTCCTGGCCCACTTCCTACTCATGGCCTCTGGACCCCGGGGGCAGCCTTTGCAGCCAGGAAGCCGGGCTGTGCCTAATGTCCCGAGTCAGAGTCAGAGTCCGAGGCTCCCCACTTGCTCTCCGAGGATGAGATCTGTTTGCAAAGCTCCCTCTTGACAGGACATTTGGAATTTTGGATGGTGGCCTGGAAGTTTGGAGAGTGGAGTTCTCCAGGGAAAAGTGGTGTGGGTAGCAGCCAGCTTAGAAAGTTTCTGCTGTCTGCGCTTTGCTAGGGATCACGTGATGGAGTAAATGTTCTTTGGGAAAATGGAAAAGCCAGGAGACCTTCAGTTCTGGCTTCGCACATACTGCGACCTCCCGGCACCAGCGTAGGGAAACGAGATGGCGCTCTCCTTGCCCTGTCCTTCCATCTCCACCCATTACGGTTCCACTGGGCTGCCAGGCTCCCCTTCAAGTCCCAGCGAAACACACCGCGTTTGAATCGTCGCCCTCGCTTGAAGGATGGAACTTTGGTCAAGTTAACCTGTCTCTTTGGGCTTGTTTTCCTCATCCATGAAGGAGAGCTAGCAATGCCTACTGCACAGGGTTCCAGTGGTTGACAGATCTTCTGGGGAAAGCAAGCATTTTTATTTTTATTTATTTATTTTTTTAACCTTAAAAAAACATGATTCATGTTTTATTAAAATTGAGAATTGATTGAAAAAATACTAACAAAAGAGGAAAAGTACAAGCTTCAAATTGGAAGACATATGCAATACATATAAATGAAAAGGAATTTGAAACAGAACTACAAATCTTTAAGGAAAAAAAAAGAAACTTTTTTTTTTTTTAATGGGCAAAAGACACGAACAGGTGTTTCTTGGAAGAGAAACAAATAATCAGTGAAGTAAACATCAAAACCACAAGAAGGCATCATTTTATACCCACTAGCTTACCATAACTAAAGCATCTGAACACGAGAGTAATACTTCTATGTCAACAAAGGAAGTTTAAACCTGGGGGCGGCATTGGAAAAGGAGGCGTGTTGACAGGGATGTGCCGTATGGGAACTCTCACACCCTGCTAGCGGGAGCATAATTAGGATCAACCACTTTCGAAAACAATTTAGCATTTTTTTTAGGCTCTGTCTACAGTTCCACTCCTAAGTATGCTACATCCGGAGAAACCTTTGAAAGCAAGCATTTTTAGTCACAAGAGCATGGACTTTGGAATCATTCACATTTGGGTTCTACTCCCCTTCTGGTCTCTCCTAGTCACACGGTCTGTCACTAAAGGTGCCCGCATGTTCCTGCCCTGTGGTCCTCACCTTCATTCTGTGCCAAACAGAATCCTCCTCAGAGGGCGGTTTCAGGGTTTAAGTGGACCATCTTGCCCCACGTGGGCAGCAGCTAGTAGGCACTCAATAAACGGTGGCCCCATTTCTCACTCCCTCTCCAAGCCCCTCCCCCCCACTGCTCCTCAGACCCACTCCTTTCCGAGCCCTGTCAGTGTTTGCTGGCTTGTTTGTAACCGCCCTTCATTTCATTTTGTTTCTCACTGTGTATTTGCCTCTGCTCTACTTGATGGCGTAACTTGGAAACAAAGTCTTCGACTGTTTGTTCCAATCGGCCTCACACATTGAACTGCTATTCATTTTCCCCAGCAACCTGGAAGCATTTCCTTAAATTCTTTTAAACTTGCACTCCAGGTTAATTCAGAGTTAATTTCTGAATCTTTTCCGCTCAACTCAAATGTCCTGCAATAAATTACTGCAGGAGTAAACAGCTTGTGGTCAACATAATGCATATTACATTTGGTAGTTACTTCAGAGGCCAGTACCTTTGTGTCCTCATGGCTGCTGGGCCAGGTTGTAAAAGAGAAGCTAGAATAAGTGAAGACTATACAGAAACGAAAGCTTTACACTTTGATATAAAAGTTAATGGACATAGTGTTCTCTCAAAACACTCTACATTTGCATACACTATAAACTGAATCATGATTCAGAATTTTGGGTGCAGTGTACCTTATTTAAAAGCCCCAAGAGCAGACGTATTGATTCAGCCGTCTTTCATAGTTTAGCAATCAGGAAAAGAGAACCCTTTGAGAACATATCTAAAAAAATCAGGTTTTCTTCTGATTAGAAGAAATAGGAAAAAACCCATCAGCTTTCCTTCAGAGATGATAAAGGTTTAAATGCCAATTAGGACTCTGTGGCACAGTGCATTTTATCTGCCTCTAGGAGGTCATCCGTTGCTTGCAGGTATCATGAGTATTAACCGTTGCTTGCAGGTATCATGAGTATTAACCGTTGCTTGCAGGTATCATGAGTATTAACCGTTGCTTGCAGGTATCATGAGTATTATCCGTTGCTTGCAGGTATCATGAGTATTATCCGTTGCTTGCAGGTATCATGAGTATTATCCGTTGCTTGCAGGTATCATGAGTATTATCCGTTGCTTGCAGGTATCATGAGTATTAACCGTTGCTTGCAGGTATCATGAGTATTAAGTAGGCAGAATTCCGGGGTCTGATACTGTGAATCATCCCCCCCTTTTCTTTCTCTCTCCAGTATCCTGCTTCATTTGTGTGGAATGCATAATATGCAGAGTCGGGTACCCGAGCACGGTTAGATGATCATGTTGACTGGAACAACAGGTTGCGAACAGTTTTCAGTAAATTTTGGGGGCATTTGCTCAATGACTTGCAGCACAGCCCGTGCCTTTTGTCCCAGGCTCCAGCGGCTGCCGTTCTGCCAGCACACAGGAGCATTCCAAGCCCCCCGGCCCCCCCCCCCCCCCCCCAGTCTCTGCATGCACAGCAGTCTCGGGGGAGCTGTGCTTGAAGAAAAGGGAGAGAGGCGCTACAACGTCGCCTATCGCCACACGCCCCGGGGGTGTTTCCCAGTAACCTAACGGCTATTTCCTTTAAGTCTCATTAAAAACAGATCTGAGTGGCGGCCTTGGGCACTTACGGGAATACCGCATCTATATCTGCTGCCTCAGCTCTCACGTGAACGGGTGGTTGATGATGAGGGTGCTGCCTGTAAACCCTTAACTTGGGTTTCTGACTAGGCGAGGAATATGGAAGCCTTTTTTTTTTTTTTTGAGCTGGCCTGTCAGATTTTGGTTCGAGAAAGGTTCACTGACCTGCATGGAGATAAAGTGATTGGAGCGAAGCTGAAACTGCGTTTTCGCATAGCGGGTAGAACGTGAATAGCTTTCCCTGCGGTGTGACTGCACGGGTGTCCCCCTTTTCCCCCTGGAGGCGAACGCCTGTGTGAAAAGCCTCGGCAGGCTTTCGCGTTCATGTTCATCACGTGCGGTTCTCCAAGTGCCACTTTGCCAAGTGAGCGCCCAGACCCTACGGAAGTTGCCATTCTCTCTTCACCGGTGATACCAGCGGCCGCGGGGGCTGCTGCCCTGGGAAAGCTTTCTGGCACTCAGTGCCCAGGAAATCAAGGCAGCAGCGAGCAGCCGCCCGTGTGCAGGCCTGTTGCCGGGCTATCGGCTTATTTTTGACAGAGAACAGCTACCAGTACTTGGAGGTGGGCAAAGGGTTAGCTTCTCCACTGCGGCCCCCTACCAGGTTACAGTGAGAGTAAGGCTGGACCAAATCCCATCGCACACACACGTTTTAGATGTTTTCAGGGAAACCTGTATTAGACAGCTTGTTCTCTAAACCTGATGACGTTGCACGTGATCAGGGGAGAAACGCTTTGTCCACACATTGGTGACAGGCTTACCCAAGGCCGGTAAGACCATAATATTCTAGGGGAGGGTTCAGTTACCTCTCCCCCGGAATCGGCCAAACTTCCTGTTGGACATAGGATTGTTCAGATCAGCCGTCAGTGCCATCGTGGAGGGTGGAGGGTGGAGGCCGAGGGTCTCCTAGGTGCCTCTCCCTTTTCATGTGAGGTGGGGGGTGCCGCTGTAATGTTTCCTAACCAGTTCACGTACCCTGAGTATCACTAATTTTGCCAATGACAGTCCATTTGAACATCCATTATACCAAGTCATAAGCTATTGTTTTTACCTATGAACATTCACCCCGAACATTTATTAGACTCAGTAGTGAAGCCTCTGGTTATGACCAGAGATAGAGATCTGAAGCATTGGTGGTAGCCACCGATATTGTGGCCTTTCTCAGCCCAGGAGTGTGAGCCCCTGATTTAGGTACCTGAGACAACTGAGTGTAGCGTAAGTTAATTCACACATTCATAATGATCAAGCATTTGAGAGTCAATTATAGACATTGAGTAACGGGGTACAAAGAAAAAAGTGAAAATCTGATTTATATTTTTTGTGCAAATGCATAGATCTTCCTTGCTTTTGCATTGAATTTTCATGTTGAAACATCTCCTCAGCACATAATGGAGAGACTGTAAAGTAGCTCTATCCAGCGAGCACCCTGTGTGACTCAGGGTGATTGTCGGTTATTTAATAGATATTTATTGAGTACCTACTGTGTGCAGAGGATGCAGAGATGATGGGCACAGCCTTGCTGTCAGGTCGCTTTTACTGGTTGGGGTAGGTCACCACGCAAGGCAATTGCTACACCACTTAGGGGGCGCCCTCTCTTACCTGCGAACAGCAGCCCTGAGATGCTGCCTGGAAGGAAGCAGCACAGTGGCTGAGCAGGGCTTGTTGCTTCCTCCTAAGTAACCTGGGACATGACTCAGCTTGTTGGGATTAAGGGCTGGATAAAGGAGCATTTGTTTAAAACATTATTAAGGACATGGAACTCTTCCCAAGAAGCCAAAATGCCGTTCAGAGTGCCAGCGAGCCTGCGTTCTTGCTGGGCTGCACTCCCAGCTTGCAGTGCAGGTAAGAACGGTCCCGCATTTCTAGCGAGATGGAAGTGATTAGAAAACTGGGAGGTCAGTAGGGGTTTGATCATCTAATAATCTGCTAACATTTTTTTTTAAAAATTTGGAAACCATATTGAGTCACATGATTACAGCTGATCTCAAGAATCATTCAGTATAGAAGTAATGACATTGTCAACAATGCAAAATAAAGCAGCAGGATTTGTATGTAAACAGTTCCATTTACAGAAAGCCAAGATCTCCAAATCTGATTTCCAGCCCGTATTTAAATGAAGAATGAGCTCAGAAGGGATTTTAAGTGTGAAATATGAAAGAAAGAGGAGAGATGGCCCAAAGACACTCTTTCCAGGAACTCTGTGGCTAGTGAGAAGTTTTTGCTTAAACTTTAAATTTTACTTTCTAGAAGGAGATTAACAAAAGAAGGTCCTGGTGACTGGGGACAGGAAGCACACAGTGAGTGGTGGGTGCTGAGAGTACATAGAAACAGGTGGGATGTCTTTCTGAGCCACAGGTGCTCCTCACAGCTGTGGCTGGTTGATGGTGGCTGGCTGACGGTGGCTGGCTGACGGTGGCTGGCTGACAGTGGCTGGCTGATGGTGGCTGGCTGATAGTGGCTGTCTGACGGTGGCTGGTTGATGGTGGCTGTCTGACGGTGGCTGGCTGATGGTGGCTGGTTGACGGTGGCTGGCTGATAGTGGCTGGTTGATGGTGGCTGGCTGATCTGAGTGAGGATGTCGAGCCCAATGATGACTCCCAGCCCCACAGCATTCACCTCCAGGCACGACACCCTGTTGGGTCTGAGAAGGCCAATTTAAACTGCATACCAGATACTGTGCCAAAATGTTACAGTGAAGGGAAAATCAAGGATGGACTCTGGTACCCAGAGCTTAGGAAAATAATTTACACTAAAACGTTATTGCTGTTAACATACACCTCACTAAAGAAGAAATACAGATGGCAAGCATGTGAAAAGGTGCTCAAAATCATTTGTTGCAAGGTGTTGCAAAAACAACGAGATGCCACTACACATCTTCTAGGATGGCGAAGTCCACCCTCCCCTCCCCCTCCAAATCTGACAGTACTAATTGCTGGCAAGGACAGAGCAACAGGAGCTCTCATTCATTGTGGGAGGGAGAGAGTCTGGCAGTTTCTTTCACAGTTAAAGATTCTGTAGTCTTACCGTACAATGCAGCAGTTGCACTCCTGGGCATTTACCAAACTGATTTGAAAACTTATGTGCACATCAAAACCTACATGCGGATGTTTATGGTAGTTTTATTAGTAATCACCCCAAACTGGAATCAACTAGGATATTACTCAATAGGTCAATGGATAAACACACTGTGGTATATCCATACAAAGAAGTATTATTCAGAGATCAAAAGAAATGAGCTGCCAAGCCACAAAAACACATGGGTGAATCTTAAGAGCATTTTCCTAAGAGACAGTCTACATTCTGTGTGATTCCAGTTATACATCTGGAAAAGGCAAAACTATAGTGACAGTTAAACTATCAGTGCTTGTCAGGGGAGAGGGGACAGGATTGAATAGATGAAGCACAGGGGATTTTTCAGGTTGGTGAAACTATTTTGTATGGCACTGTAATTGTGGATGCATTATGCTTTGCATTTGTTAAAACCCAAAGAACTGTATAGCACAAAGAGTGAACTTTAATAAATAAAAATTTTAAACATAATTTAGGAGATCAGGGGTCCCAGGATTGAATGCAGAATGTGACCATATTAGAAATAATATGTGACAATATTAGAAATAAATGAAACAACTTCACTGCAGGGAGTTATGGTAAAAGGTGCGGACCAAAGTAGCCTTGAAAATGCGTGTGTAAGACTAAAGGTGAAAAAAACTGAACATAAACACTAAAATTAGTTAGAAAAGTTGTTTTCCATGGGCACCTGGATTAACAATCCTGAGACGGCCATACATGATACTGGAATTGAACAATTAAATACATGAAGGGTGGATGGTGGGAGCCAGGCCTCTCACTGTTGGAGTGAGGGTTTACAAAGAAGCCAGGGGAGGAGGCTAGAATAATCCGTGGGCTCTTAGGCAAGCCCCTTAACCTTTGATTTCCTCATGTGTGACATGAGGTTAATAATAATGCCTATGTCAGAAGGCTGTGTGACAGTTTAAATAAAATCAGGTATGCCATCCCTTGTCACAACTTAATAACAACTGGTTTCTTGTTTATTTTTTGGTCACTTTGGTGCTGTAACAAAATATACCAGTGGCCCCCCCAAATTATACGTCTGAATATAATATATTGAGCACAGTGCTGTTCAGATTAGTCAGTACAGCTATTCCTAAAGGGTAGTGTCCTAGCCACAGCTGTTCCGCAGACGGGCTTAGATGCTCCTGGGGAGGCTCGCTGGTATCATCTTTCTCTCTGGCGCTTTTGATGCTGTGTGGCTTGTGACACATTGCACAAAGAGACAAAGCATGTTAACATGGAAAGGTCCTAACAGAAAAGACTGGGGTAAAAAACAAACAAATAAATAAACCTGTTACTTTGCTTAGGGAAGTAAAATGGCAGTACAAGATCCAGAAGTGGGCTTAGCCCATGCTTGGCACATTATGGTGTTCTCTGTTCAAACAGCACCACTTATTTCTGAGTTTCCACTGCAGACCTGAGGGCTGCTCCGGCCTCTCCCCCAGGGGTAAATGGGGGCTCTGTAGCACTGCGGTCCTGATATTGGGTCTACTCCATATGCTCCTTAGCGGTATAAAAACAGCACCAGAGCCCACTGAAGTTTGACAAAGTTATTTGCTGACATGCTGTCAAGAGGAAGTTCACACACATTAGAGAGCAACACACGAGGATTCATAAAACTGAGAGAGAAAACAGGCCTCTCAAAGGCGAACCAAGTGTCTTCAAGGGCAAACAACATAGTTTAAATACAGTGAATGATGACCTCCAAAATGAGATTGAATTTAATTCAGAATGTTCGGAATACAGAAGAAAAGAAGATTATGTACTATGAAAGAAGTGACTTTAAATATTATATACTTAAGAGCATTTGAAACAACTGAGTAGAAAAATTAGACCATTGTCTACAAGAGATCATAATGAGAAGAGACTAATGACAAAGATGTGAAAAGGGTTTGGCAGGTGGCTCTTCTGTAGGCACTGAGGAGGTCTCAGTGAGTGGGTGAGTGAGTGCATGGGAAAATTGTAGTTCAAATACAACTAATAGGCCATTAACATTTGTGATGGACGTCCCTGGATTTTTCTAATTATCAGACTAGCGTATGCTTTCCTTTGTTACATACAGACTTGAGAAGATGTGGCTGTGAGTGACTCCAACAAACCAACCTTGCATTCTCAATGTCATACTTATGATCTCACAGAATTACAAATCACTGCATTGCAGAGCTTACAGCTCATTCCCAGATACTGGAAGCTAAAAGTGTTCAATCTGGGAAAGCCGGGAGTCTACTGTATTCACTTGGGGAGAAGCTCCTTCCCAGAAGCTGAACATGGAAGACTGATTAAGTAATCCACTGGCCAGAACTGAACATTCCCACCCAAAACCCAAGCTGATTTTTTTTAACTAACTGGTTTTTAAAACGACCCTAACACATTTCCCAACATGTTCTGATAGCATACAAACAAACCCACCACAACTAAGAAGAATTTATCTTTTTACCTTATTACCCAAGTATATACAGATTTTTTTCCTAAATACTTAAAAATTTTCCATGTGTATTATTGGTAACTCAGAAATAAGTGGTGCTATTTGAACAGAGAATGTGCCAAGCATGGGCTAAGCCCACTTCTGGATCTTGTACTGCCATTTTACTTCCCTAAGCAAAGTAACAGGTTCATTTATTTGTTTTTTACCCCAGTCTTTTCTGTTAGGACCTTTCCATGTTAACGTGCTTTGTCTCTGTGCAATGTTTCCTAAGTGTCAACCATTCACAGCTATTCACTATCATGTGTTTTGTTTTTCTTCGTAATAAGCTTTTAAAGTCAGATTGTAATTTACTTGATCTTAAAATTTTTTTTAATTTAAATATATTCATATGAAGTTCCTCTTATTACCATTACAAAACCCCACTATCGATTGCTATAAATGTAAATAAGATGAAACATCTTTTTGGACTTTCTACTGTTAGCCTGTGCACTTCCTGAACCTGAGCTGATTCTCTTTTTCTGAAACAGGAGGGCAGGAAATGTTCTGGTTATCAGTTGCTGCAAACAAACCCCCCAAAATGTAGTGACTTGAAATAACGCTTTCTTACTGTCTCTCCTGGGTTTGTGGGTTGACTTGGATCTGGTGGTTCTCACTTGGGGTCACTTGTGCTGTTCTGTGAGCGGCTGGCGCAGGAGTCACCCGCAGGCTGGATGGGCTGGATGCCACGAAGGTTTCTCACACTGCTAGGCAGTGGATGCTGACGTTCACTGGGACTCCCCTAGGGACTGCTGACGGCGGTGCCTGCACATTGCTTCTTCAGGTGCCCTGTCCTCCTCACACATGGAAGCTGGTTTCAAGCCTAAGTGTTTGAAGAGGTCTGGATGGACACTGGGGCTTCTGATGACCTAGCCTCTAAGTCCCATCATTCTCTCCCTTTCTATTGGCTAAGGGGCCACTGAGGCCAGCCCAGGTTCCCGGAGGAGAATGGCAAGGGAGTCGTGGTCACCTTCGTCTACCCCAGCTTCTGTTAGAGTTGTGGTGAAGACTGGCTCCAAGCTTCGATGTACTCCGAGATGCAGTCAGGAAGATGGGTGGAATGGAAAGGGGAATGGCCTTCTCGGGGTGGAACTGCATGTTACTTAATTCTGTCTCTTTTCACCACTTACCCTCATCTCGGTGCTGCCAGTGGTGGCGAGCCCTCCTCGGCGCGTTCACCCTCTTCTTTGTTGCCTTTGGGATTTCGAGTGTTAGTTTGCCTGTGTGCTCTCATGTTCTCATTCTGAGGGTTGGCTTCTGCCCTTTGCAAATGCTGGTAATACAAATAAGAAACCAAAATGCCAAAGGAAGCATTGTAAGAAACAAAATGAGCTTTATCAGGGCAAACAGCCAGGCCTTGGATAAGCCAAGTCAGAGGGCATCTTCACAAACATTCTGGAGAAATGGCTACCCTGGTTTCCAGACGTGGAAACTTCTCTGGCTCCTTGGGAGGACTGCGTGGGAGGAGGGGTTCTCAGCAGACAACTGTCTTCATGAGTCACATTTCTCATTCGAAGTGTGTAAGGGCGAGGTAGCAACGTTTTCCCCACAGGCTGGACGGCGTGGCTCTGTTTCTAAGATGAGATTATTTGAGTACCACTGTCTGTAAGTTTCATGGAAAAATGGAAGGTGATGTGGTTTGTCGGTAATACTTATAGTTAGCATTAATGAAGTTGTGACAAACTCATGTGAAAATTGATAAAGAAATATGGTGTAGTTTTTTTCTCTTTTAGAAAAAGCACAAAGACGGAACTTTTTTGGACATATGCACACAATATTAAACTTAGATTTGGAACCAAAGTCAGTTGTAATTGAAATATGATGGCCTGAAATTTTCTTGGACTGGTATATTGCTTTAGATATGCATCTTATTATGTGTATATATTTCAATTAAAGTATACAGTTTCAGACCCTTTCTCCATACAAGGATCATTTTTTCCTCTTTAGACTTGCTCAATACATTGTGTTGTGGATAAACATGTAGAATGATATATTAGCCCTTCATTTTAGACAAAGCAATTTTTCCTAATGTACGTTATCACTCAACATAAATGACTTACCATGACTCTGTGCTCAGTGGCTTTAAGCAAACAAATACTGTATATTTGGTAGTCAGTCCTAACTGTGAAGAGCTGTTCTCAACACAAAAATTCTTTCTTGATCCCATTAGATTTTAAAAGAGACAAGATAGATATTAGCCAGTGCTTTGAATATGTTTTGGATAAGTATTTAAGTCGTTCTGAGCGGAGTCCATGCTAACATTATTGTCACTGGTACAGTTTTTAGCTCTGAAGAATTCTGAAATGGATTATTTTTTGAAAGCATTGCTAACACAGCTAGGGACCTGTTCCCTCTCACGCTCTCTGAATTACATTAGATCCCACAATTTAAAAAGTTCTTATGAGAACACTGATGAAATGTTAATGATGCAAGTGTATTTTTGAACTTTCATTTTGTGTGTGTATTAAATCACTGATGAGTCACACCATCTCTACTTCTGCTTAATTTCAAGATTAAATTCAGTCACAAACATGATATTTATAAAGAGTGGTTAATAACTCAGATGTTACGATAAAAATGAAATAACAAGACCCACAATTATGTACACAGCTGGGCACAACAACGTACAAATAAACATACCTAGAAAAATGTCTGGAGAAAATATACTAGCATGTCAATAATTATTGTCTTGATAGGTTTGGATAGTCATTTTCCCTTTGGTGATTTTTAAAATACTTTCCTTTATTGCTAACTTTTCTAGAATTAAAATATTTTAACATGGGCATGTGTCCAATAACTAAAGAAGATCCTGTAAAGGCTAGTGTTTATGCTGCAGCTGAATTGTTAGTTTTTAAATTATATTCATGAATAAACAAAGTTTCTAGGTCAGCTGTTCTCTGGCTTATTTGTGCCACAGTGACATTATATAGGGCTCTCCCCCACTTTGGTTTTATTTATTCAGATTAATGGTCTTGTAAGCACTTCAGGTGGGGACGGCTCCACCTCCCTGGTGATGCTGCTGGAGATACCTCCCTCCCCTGCTCTTCGCTGGGCAGCCCAGAAGCCTCCATTCTTCACGTGGAAGTGCCTGCAGCTCTGTCGTTAGCAGGGCAGCAGGAGTGGCCTGGCCCATGTCTGTGACGCACACTCCCTGGAATACTAGCAGGAATTCCTTCCCCTTCTGTCAGCTCTCCGAAGCTTCAGGAGGTGAGGTGGAAGGGAGATGAGTGACTACAAGATCTTTTGTAGGAATAATTGAGAGCTGGGCATTTGTATATTTTGATTTTAGGATAAAGGACAGACAAGCTCTACATTTGGACTCTGGGCTGGTGGGGATTCTCATGAATGATCGTGTAAAAGGTGAAACAGTGCTAAGTAATCAGCCAAGTGAGGGAGTGGAAGACTTCGTACTGTGTCCCTTTCAACCTTCTCATTCTTGGACTTGCATCGTCTCTCACCCTTTCTCTACTCTACCAGTGTGAGGTGGTAGAATCTACTCTATTAGTGTGAGGTGGTAGAACGATGGGGAGAAAAGAAAACAGTACACTTAATTCCAGTTCGTTTATCAAATCAAACTGCATAAATTCAAGTTGTTCTGTGGCCATTTTTTCTCCTGTGAAAAATATCTCATTGAGTAAGCCATTCCCATGGGGTGCATCTACATGGAAGAGTCATGCAGCCATCTGTGCAAATGACTGCTCATCATAGACGTTCTGGAGGAAAGGAAGTTCCATCGCCACTGCTCTGCATGACTGCAAACACTAAAGAAGTGGTTTGAAGTGGAATACGTGCCTTTTGGGTTCTTTCAACCAGATTATGCTTCTGTAAGAGACGATAGTGGCCTTTTCCCATCTATGATTCACCACGTATCCCAACCTCCCATTTTGAAGAGATGCTTTAGAAAATATCAGTCAAGGAGGAACTTCAATTACTACATTGCTTCAAGGAACCATGTAATTTTGGGCACTTGCATCCCTGCTCCCACAGATCTGATCTTCAGAACGGAACACATTGCAAATGATAGGACTGGATGCAACCTCAGATGCTCGGCAGTCAAGCTGTTTGGTGCAGTGTCTTGAAGGAAAGATGGTTGAGTCCTTTTCTATTTGGTGACTTTGCATATGTGACAATTAAGGGGTTAAAAATGAAATAACTGGGTCTTTTATTTTCATTCTTAATAATTTATTGTGCAAAGATAACTCATTTTTTTTAACCATACCTTTTTCTTTGGCACTTCTAATTTCCTTATAAGGGTAGAAAGAGTGATAGAAGCTTGTACATCTCTAGTCCGCTGATTTGTATCAAACAACTGCTTTTAGCAGTGGTTAGGCCTGATGAGCTATGGAGTACCAGTGTTGAAGGGGAGTGCATTGTCCAGTAGGTCATCTGCCTCCGCAATCGTCAGAGAACCATTCAGCAACGGCCAGGACACATCTTGAGGGGCATGCTTGCAATTTTTAAAGATTGCATTTCTATTTCCCAGTTCTTACATAAGGAGGAGACCAGTGCTATCAAAATTGTTCTCTCTATCTGGAATAGGTTTCCTGTATCTTCTATTATCTCATTTCCTATAAAGATAGTTTCCCGAACGACTTAGAAAGCTGCTCTTCAGGATATTCATGCCTTTTTTTTGGATCAAAGCTCTGAGTGAGCAGGGGCTGTGCACAGCAGAAACATGAGGGTGGTTGGCTGGAGAATGGCAGGGAAGGGGAGTGAGGGGTTTGGGCCAAGTACATTTTGTGCTTGCTTTCCTCAATCCCACATGGGTGAATTCTGGCTGGAATAAAAACAAGGACCACCTTGACAGGGGAAGGGTAAGGGGAGGGTCTCAGAAGGGAAGTTGGAGACTAAGCCGCGTCTATTGCCAGCAGGGCCAAGCCCAGGCTATCTTTGTCCCTATAAACATGTTTAGGTCTGGCAGGTGGGGTCATTTTCTTGTTGCCTGGCCTACCTTAGAGCAGCAGTCTAGAATTTTTGCTGTGATTTGTAAGACTCTGAGGACATTTCATTTTTTTTTTTTTTTAAAGAGAATACAGTCATTGACCTGGACTGGAATTACAGGCGGACCCAGCTGTTGTGGGAAACAATTAACAAGGCAGACTACACTGGCTGGTCCTTAATTACATTACTAATTTCTCCATCCAAATTGCACGCATTCTTTTCCCTTTCATGGCAGAAGCTGCCATACCTTTTCACAGATGGTCTGGTGGGTTTCTGTCTTCCCGTTTAGAGGCGGCCTTACTGAGTAGGATTTCGCAGCCATTAGAACAGACCCTAGCCCTCCTCCAGCGAACCTGTTTACTGACAAATCAACCGACCAACCCACCAGCTGATCTCTTTACCGTAGGTCAGGTTTACTTAAATTCAGTGTGAGGCATAAATGTTATTCCTACAGCTCCGCTGAACATGGAAGGGGAAATGCAGAGGCCAAAGGAGTTGGGAGAGGAAATTAAAACCGGAGGGCTGTGGTTTTTTACACACTTTACATTTGTATTCCCACTTTTGTTTGGGGCTAGACTGTCAAATATCTTTCATGGATCGGGAACGGCCTATTTTAGAAGAAATTCTGTTGAATAGCAGATAAGTAAGACATGGTGTGACTAAAGGACCCAAAGAAATAGCATTTTCTCTGGTTTCGGTTTCTGTGCTTCTCCCCACACTTTCTCTGTTCAGCCATTACTACTTATAAGGATTGCAGGGCCCCCTGTTACTCAGTTGCCTATTCCACAGAGTTACCATCCAGGACATGTGGCTGGTGTCAGCACTGAGCCTGTGGAAGGAGGGGGTGCTGGATGGAACCTGGGGGTTTTCTTCAGCCTTTGATGGTTTAGGAATTGCAGTCCCAGGACATCTCTGCTGCCATGGACCCAGTTATTCCCCATATCTAGGTACTGATGCTTTCTTGTAACTCACTGTGTGTGTGTGTGTGAGTGTGTAAAGGTGGTTTTAATTTAGTTTAATTTAAGAGCTCTTCCTTAGTCACCTACTAGGAGTAAGACACTTCCAGGTATTGCAGGGGATCAAAGTGAGGCTGGGCTGTGGCCTTGAGTTAATATTAAAGAGGGAGCGATGGGGTTCCGGATGGTGGAGACCTAGAAGACAGGAGTCTAAGCCCTTCACTGCGCATGCTAATAGGGGAGGTCACATCCAAGGGGAAGGCGCCTTGCTCAGCTCTGCAGGTTGGGCTTGGTTTTCTCCTTCTTCGGTGAGGCTTAGGGTCAATGTATAAAAAGTGAGGCATTAATAAAGAAAATACTTAAAGCATCCGCTCCTAGAAACAAAGCATATATGAGTGAAACAGTCACTGGTTCGCTGCTTTTTAAAAGGCTTGTGACTTCCTAGTCAATTCTTGACTACTCAGGAGTTCATTAGCTAGTGGGAGAATTATCGAAGTTGCTATCTTTTTTCTTCTTCTTTTATTTCTGCCTTTCATCTGATCTTTGTGTTATTCCTATATATTAATTTATCCATAGCTGGTAGAAAGGAAAATAAAAAGATGAATTGCAAATCTTTAGAAGGATTGGTGAAGAAAAAGCTCAGATATTTGGGCAAAATGAGGGTGATTGGTGAATTGGTCATTTGTTCTGCTTCATCATCATTATGGCCAATGACTGATGGGAGTTCATGGACCTGGGCCTGCTGAGTGACTTAGGTCAAGGTGTGTCTTGGGCAAGAGTGGAAGGAAGGTTCTTGATATTCATAGTTTTTCCTTATTTTTATCTTTTGTCCTGAACTATGGCCTGCATTGTGCAGTGATTTCGTAAAGCCTTTATGCTTTCTTTTTGCATACAGTATTTACATTTCTGAGCCTAAAATCAACTTTCTACAAGAGTAAGCCAGGTTGAAAATGGTTATAGTCGCAGAGATACATGCTGTGAGATGCTCCCAGAAACCTGTAAGGCAAATGTTGTGGGAGCATTTTGGTTCAACAGTCTTAACTGTAATGCATCTTAGCTAATTAGAGTTTATGGCAACTGTCATTCAGTATTAGTGGCTCTAGTTAAAGGATGAGTACTTTAAAATGAATGTGTTTCCTCCTCTTATCTCAGGAAAATGGTTTGGTTTGCCAGCAAGTGGTTTGTTGTTAGGATGCCTTCTAGGTTATAAATGGACAGGAAACTGTCTCCCAAGGAATTTTTTTCTTGAGCTCTTTTAAAAGTAGAGTGAGGAAGGGATCCTATGGTGAAATGTCTAATGTCTCCTGAGCCCACTTTCAGTGAGTTCATGGAAGGTTATTAACGTGCAGCTGTAGTGGGGAGTGTTCATTAGAGCCGAGGAGGAAATTACTGTTCATGCCCTTGACCTTGTGAAGGCAGCATTGTCACACCTACATCCACACCCACACCCACACCCACACCCACTCCTACTCCCACATCCACATCCACATCCACTCCCACTCCCACTCCCACACCCACACCCACACCCACATCCACAAGGCCTTCCCCGTAACCAAAGCAATCAAATCAGGAGGTTTGTGTTTCTCTTTCCCTCTTACACTCAAAAGCACTATTAAGCAGATTGATGCTATTTTGAGTGAGTACCTTCAGGTAAGAGAGGCATACGTTTAAGTTCTGACCTCTGCATAAAGTTTTGTAAGCCCGTTTCGTTCCTTATCTCAATTCTCTCACCAGCTACTTCTATGGATTGTGATCACCAAGCACCCTATGATGCTCTTTCTCTGCCATATCAGCCTCTAGATGTAGATGTTGTTTTATAAAGACATTTTGGAAATAAACTTTAGACATGGAATTTTGAAAACAAACACAAACTACACACAGTTACAATGAAATATTAAATAGGAATTAATCAGGTATTTGATATTAAGAATTAAAAAGCTTAAAATTAATTAGTTCCCAAAGAGAAAAGGCTATAAAATAAAACCAAAGGACAGATAAAAATATGATTTTTTTCCACGGAGAGATATGACTGACTTGGGACTCATACTGTCCCCTAAGTATTTCAGATGATATTTGTTTTTGTCTTTTTCCATGGAATTTTTTTCTTTTCTTTTTTTTGAGAGAGTGGAAGGGAGGGGGAGAGGCAGAGAGAGAGAAACATTGATGTGAGAAAGACTCACATCGATTGATTGCCTCTCATCAGGGCTGGGGATTGAGCCTGCAACCAAGGTACATGCCCTTGATGGGACTCAAACCCAGAGCCCTTCAGTCTGCAGGCTGACACTCTATCCACTGAGCCAAACTGGCTAGGGCTCAGACAGTATTTGGGTGGCTGTGTTGCTTTGCACTTTGCCCTTGGAATGGGCCGGACAATGATTCCAAGGTTGGTGATGAATAGAGAGCTCACTTCCCAATGACCCTGGAACAGACTCAGACCTTCAACTCAGATGTGACAGCTGCATGTTTGTGTGTCACAGATATCTTAAATTTTACATTTACATTTCTTGATCTCCCCATAGAAATATGCTTCTCTTTTGGTCTTTAGAAATAAAGAATATTTCTGTCTTCTTTTTTTTTTTTTTACTTTATTTATTTATTTATTTTGTAATTGTTTGAAGTATTACAAATAGTAGTACATATGTCTCCTTCCTCCCCCCCCCATTGACCTCCCCCCGGCCTCCCCTACCCCCCAGTACATACCTTCACCTGCCCCCTCCCCCCCCGCCCCAGTGTCTTGTATCCATTGGTTATGCTTATATGCATGCATACAAGTCCTTCGGTTGATCTCTTACAGGCCCCCCTCGCCCAACCTCCCCTGCCTTCCCGCTGTAGTTTGACAGTCTGTTCAATGCTTCTTTGCCTCTGTATCTATCCCGCCCCCCCCATTTCTTTCCTTTAAAAAAATCTTGCCTCTGTAGACTAGAAATAAACATATAATAACAAAAAAATATTTGAGTCCCAATTTCAATGTCCAACAGTTCTGAGTCCCCGTTTCAATGTCAAACAGTTCCTTATGTGTACATGTCAGCAATGATATCTGGATGGTGGGCACATGGTGGCAATGCAGGTCTGACCTATTTCTATCTTCTTAGAATTTTGGGATCCACCTTTGACACCTCCCTCTATATTCAGTGCATCATAGTGACACGTTGTTGCACTTCCTTCCATCTCTACCTGGCCACTGGGCTAGTCCAAGCCACGTACCTGCACAGATGTAGTAACCTACCTGATCTCGTAACTTCCATGTTTTCCTTCCCACACACTCTTCTCACACAGAGGTTAGGATGTGATACAAGCTGTACTGTGTAGTGTGCCTCAAGCTAGGATGTCTGAGACAAGATAGACATCAACCCTCTCTCAGCCCTCTCTGACAGCTAAGCTAGGCAGCAGGTCCTCGCTGCTTGGGCTGTTCTATTCTCCCCCAAACATGGTTTCTGTTTTGGGCCCTGAACTTCATTTGTCCCATTTCCCACTAACAGATAGGAGGGAAGGGCCGAGGCTTGAGTGATCTCGGTGGGATGGAGCATCGCTAGTTTCCAAAGGCTCCCCAAGTGACCTAAATGTGTAGCCAGGTTTGAACACCATTGTGCTATGGATGTGTTTCTCAAGCTGTTTAAATGAAAGCATGTTTCTACCTTCCTCTACATTTCTTCTTTGAAAATTCGTAAGAAATACTCTGTGTTATGAAAGATGCATATCCAATTAAATAGACTTCAGGCCTAAAATAAGAGCTAAACACTTGCAAGGTTGCATAGTTTCAAAGGTCAAACGTGGGTTTGGTGATGCTATTTCACATGCGACTTACAGTGTTTTAGTGCTTAATGAACATACATGAAAGGACCTTGGGCCTGTCACTCAGAAAACAAATGAAGTAACTGACACTTTCATGATTAAGTTGACTAAAATGTCATAATTTTCAGTGAAGAAATTTCTTGATTAAAAAAAAAATCATGTGTTTTTATCTTTCAGAAGGAGACTAGATTTTGCTTTCCAGATGATATAAAAAACCTGATAGAAATCCATTGATTTAATCAGGCGATTTCTGTGTTTTGAAGTAAAGCTACTCATCTGGCATTTTTCATTAAGGCTTGACAACAGCTGGCTGCCTCCCAGAATGCAGGATCGTGTCAGAGATTATTTTATAAAGCCCTGGATCAGCTGGCGTCGTATTTACTTGAAGTGATTATGTGTACATTTCTTCACTCTTGGGCTGAAAAGAAATGCTGAACTTGCGTGAGGAAACAGTATTGTTTCAGCCACAAAAGGCCATTTCTGCTCCGCTGTTCCACCTAGGGACACTGTCTTTCCTGTTAGGCCTAAATAGTAAATTTTATTTCAATTGTTTTAGCAAGTTATTTTTAAACACTGTGACTTATATTTTGACTGAATTATGTGGCTTTAATGAAGTGATTTGGAAGCAGTATTTAAGATCAGAATAGCATCTTTGAAACTACATAAGTATACACATCTAGGAGAGTAGCTGGTTTTATTTGTCCTTTCTGTTGATTTCTGACATAAAGATTGGAGTGTGTGAGCTTTTAATTTGCACACACACACACACACACACACACACGCACGCACACACGATTATTACATCTCTCTATTAAGCAATCACTTCCTAAAGTTGTGGGGTACCCATGTCTTGCTGAAAGTTCTGGAATTCCAAGGGCTGAGATTAGACTAGACAAAAATATATCGCTAAGTTCAGATATTTTATTTAAAAACTAGAAATTCGTGCACAGGTAGGGTCCCTAGGCCTGGCCAGTGATCAGAGCGGATCTGTGGGGCAAGCAGCAGGTCAATTGGGGGCCCCACTGACACCTACCTGCCTTGGCCAGCCTGGCGCTGCCTGCTCACCAGCCCTGCCCCCACCACCTCCAGTCACCTCCCTCTGCAGGGCAACTGGTGGGGTGATTGGGAGGCCCCCGCTGGCACCCACCTTGGCTGACCTGGGGCCTGTGGGCTGGGGGCAGCTCCTGTGCTGACCATCTGTCCGCTGGTGGTCAGTGAGCATCATAGCAGCCAGTCGTTCTGCTGTTCAGTCGATTTGCATATTAGGCTTTTATTATATAGGATACCCAAGATTGCAGCACTAGAAGTTCACTAGCAAAGTACCCAAAGGAGGAACCAAACTAGGTATTTTCCTTTTATTCAAGCTAAGAGCTGAGATGGGACACAAGTGCCCACATGGACTGAAGTAATCATTTTCTCAATAAAGGGAGTGAACTGCTTTTGGTTAAAAATTGATTGTATGGTGACAGATGGTAGATAAGACAGTAGTGAACACTGTGTAGTATGCATACTTGAAATATATACTATCATGTGTGCCAATTTTACAATCAGAAAATTAAAAAATGTATTGAATAAAAAAAGAATTGATTAAATAAAAGAAACGAGGTTTTGTGCTTTGATTTTAATAATTTTTACCATGGAACCAGAGGTGGGATTTGTTCAGCACCTTAGTGCTGCTGTGACTCCCAGTTACTGTGTGGGTTACTAGCCCTCACGATGTTACTTTTCTCTCTCCCTTCCTTAGTTGGGAGAAAAATAACAAAACCTCATAGATACTAGTATGTCTCATTGCAAACTTTACATTGTGGCCTCGCTGGGACCTTATTTTTGGAATTTATTTATTTATTTATTTATTTATTTATTTATTTATATCTTGGGGATCCCTGTCCAGTGGCTTCCAAGCTTAGCTTCTTGCAGAGGTCCCCTGGTGAGCGGTTTTTGATTAATAATTGAGCCCCCAGTTTTGTCCTGGACCTATTGAGTCAGAGTTTCTGAGGATGGGGCTGGAGAAATCTTTCTGGGTGATTCTTGGTGAGGTCAGCCTTTCCCTGGTTCAGGGAATGGTATTCGGGTGCCCCTGGCAATCTGCCCTCGGAGACCAACGCTTCTCAATTCCATCCACGTCTGTAAGTTCCCAGGCCCAGCTTTCCCCTTAGAAAATGATGGGTCCTCTCTTTTACCCAAAAACTAAGGCCACCCAAGAACTATCCTTTATATTCCCTTTTGTTGACCTCAGAAGTGTATCCAGAGAGTTACCGTCTTTCTTTGAATTTCACAGGAAAGGGGTCCTGGTCAGAGAGTAAACTCCACTTCTGCCTTTCAGTTTATCCATTTCCATCTTTAGTTCCCTTCATATCCCTGTGTAACCTTCCCCCCACTTTTTAAAGTTCATCTCTTTTCTCATCCTTTGGACACACAGATTTCCCCTATTGGGAAAATTCTTCCTCCTATAACCCTGCTACCATTGAACTTCTCAGTCTTCCCCCCACCAAACTTCCAGAGAGAATGACTGATTTCTTCTTTACCAGTAAGTTTTGTGACTCTTATTCTTTCCACTCTAAAACTACCCCCTCAGTAATTTTCTCTAATCATGAAATCAATTTTCTTTTCTAGCAGTTAGGTTGGTATTTCTAAGCAGGATATAAAAAGTATGAGTACTGTGAAAAGAAAAGGCTTTTCTTTATCTTCTTTAGAAAATAAAATTATAACTATACAGAGGATGCATGAATTTTATCTATTATGAACATTTAATGAGTAAACATGGCTGCCCCAGTAAAGATTTGGGCCTCCCCCCATAGATAAGGTGAGAAGACAAATCTGTCCTGATTTTTTGCTGACATGTTCATCACAGGTTCTCTTGTGTAATGGTCCATAACTAGGTAAGGCATGGACTTTGGTATCCAAGGATGAATACTTAGGTAGTTTATTGCAAGAGGTTTTAACCAGACCTCTCCGAATTTGGAAAAAATTTCTGTTGCTATAATGTGGGAATCCATTTATTACTAGAATATCAGAAAATGTCCACATTCTCTGGAATTGCTCACAACTTACAAACTTTTATTTTTAGTTCTTAATTTATTTTTATTTACTTTTTAAATTAAAAAACTATGATGAAAGTATTCCATGAAAATGATTATCAAATAGTTCTATAAAGCATATAAAAAACCCCAATGTATTTTTAAAAAATCTTTATTAAAAATTTGAAAGTATTACATATGTCCCCTTTTTCTCCCCATTGACACCTTCAAGCCGCCCCCGCTCTCCCCACAGCCCCATCCCAGGCCTTCACCACCCTGTTGTCTGTGTCCATGGGTTACCAGATACTCTTTTCTCTCTTTTCTCACTGCCTTGTCCCACTTACTAGTAGAACCATTTCATTTTTTTATTCAGTTAACATTTATTTTATAATTACCATGTGCCAACTGTTCTAGGTGCTGGGAATACCGTTACCTCTCCCCTTTGTTTCCTAAATCCACAGCCTCTTCTTTCTTGGTTTATTCTTTTGTTTTGGTGGAGCATATCCTATAGTGACCCACAGGCTGAGAACCACTGCTGTAGAGCCTAAGACCATCGGAAAACACAGATATTTACATTACGATTCATTAACAGTAGAAAATTACAGTTATGAAGTAGCAATGAAAATGATTTTGTAGTTGGGGGTCACCACAACATGAGGAACTGTATTAAAGGGTTGGGGCATTAGGAAGGTTGAGAACCACGGCTACAGTGGCTTCTTGAGAAAGGATGCTTTGGCAATGACTCTTTTAGACTTGGTATGTATGGGTGCACTAATTCAGTGTAGGGTGATGAAACTAGTTGGCTAGAATTTTCATTGAGACTCCCCACCCCCAATATCACTATACATAAATCTTTTCTCGTGGCAGTGCAGTGTCCCCCAGAGACGAATCCCCAGTTTCCTGCTATGGGAGTGCAGTCTGAAGCCTTATTTCTTCCTCAGAAGTACTTGTCCTCTTTGGTTTCCGCTGTGCCTGCTGAGTTTGCAACCCCCATGCTTCCCTTTCTCTGAGGGTAAACCTCAGATTTCTAGTGTCTGGTAAAGGTTAGGACTTGGGAGCTACGGTGTGCTGGTAAATGTTTAACAACCAGTTCTCTTGAAAAATCAAAACAAAACTGATTTGTAGCATTTGCCAATTTCTGTCCTACTCCCGCTATGGTTGATTTCAAGCTAACAATGTGAGGTCACTGCAGAGTGACTCTTGCTGTTAAAAGCCACATGAAGTCCACCAATGATTGAGAGTCTAAAACCCCTTCATTTTAGCAACTGCTCTTATTTCATCTTCCAAAGTACCCAGTGTCTCCATTTCCTAAGCATTTCCAGGAGCAAATTGGCTCACTTCTTGTAGTCATTGGCTTGACTTTTCTTCTCTCAGCCCAAATGTTTTCTCCATCTGCTTTCCATCTTCAAATGTTGGATCATAAGCACCTCTTCATTTCGTTGCAGTCGGAGTTTGTGTTTTTGTCTCCTGTTGTCTTAGGGGTTTTAGAATTTTGAGAGAAGAAGGGAGTGAAAACGTCTTTAGGTTGCTATCACGATCCTGAAAGTGCTAGTCCTTTTTCTAAACACCAAATAGTGTTATAAAATGATAACATGTTGTTAGTAGCATTTTGAATAATCTCGTCTAAATCTTTAAAAATCTAATATATAGTATAATAAGCTGAGAATTAATTTTTGACTTTGCTACATAGGCCAAGTTATTCAGTGCGTACACACATTGCAGATCAGGGCATGCTTGGAAATTACAGCAGTGCATGGTGGGATTCTGAACTTGAAAGATATGAAGGAATGTGGATTACTTGAAAGAGCTACCAAGTTTTGAGTTATCTTGTACTCAACCCTCACAGTTCCTCTGTCAGATAGTATAGCCATAGATAGGTGCTGTTGAGGTCTGAGGTAACTATTTTGTTGGGAGAGGTTGGGTGAGGGTGGGGATGAAGGCATATTCATTCAGTTGTCAAATGAGAAATACAGAATATCCCAATCAAGTGTATGCCCCTTTTAGGTGTTAGTAGTAAAAACAGCCTGTTGCTCTTTTTATTCTGTGGTTGATGATGATTTTCAAGAGAAGTTAACACAGAGGTTAAGGCATAGGCTCCTCAGGGCTTGTGTCCCAGAGTGTGGCTCTGCTAGTCACTGGTCATGGGACTCGGAGCAAGTTTCTTCACTTCTTGGTGTCTCTGATTTCATCTTTAAAATTAGGGTCAAATAGAAACTCTTCATAGGCTTGTTGTGAGGATTGAGCTGATATGTTAAAGCACTTATATGAAGCATAATAAATGATCAATAAATAGTAATTATTAATTGTTACTGTTGTTGGCACTAGCGATAACAAAATTGGTATTGGTTAAAACCTGTCTACTTTAAAATGTACATGAGTATCATATTAACATCATACATAAACACACATTTTATTGGGATGAATTGTTCTATGCGATCCATATTTTGTAGCTTTATAACTCTTCTGACAATTTAACTTAACAGGCATAAAGTGAGTGTCAACCATGTATGATTTTTAGTATGCTAAATGCTGAGGTTATAGAATTTCCCAAATGAACTTAATTTGGAAAATAATTAGAACCTTTCCTCAACCTTCAAACCATAGTGAACTCCAAATGGATCAACGATTTAAACCTTAAAAAAAAATAGAGCCCTAGAAGTACTCAGAGTAGATATGGGTGAATACTTAATGTGTTTGGAGTAGAGGAAGCTTTTCTTCTTCTTGACATCAAAATAAAAAACCTTAAAGTAAAAGATTGGTACATTTGACTAAATAAAATTTTAACTTCCGATTGAGGGAGGAACACCCAAAACAAAGTCAAGAGTGAAACACAAACTGGGCAATAATGACAGTACATATGACAGACAAGGGTGAATGTAATTGCCAATCAATGGTAAAATGGCAGACAACCTAGAAGAAAACTACAAACATAGGCCCTTCACGGAAAAAGAAATTACAAATGGTATGTAAAGATTGCAAAGGTCCTCACTAACATGTAAAGACATTTAAATCAAAAGACATTTTTCATTTATTGGGAACGAGGCTGCTGGTGTGGTTGCAGGGTGGGAAGAGACGCCAGTCTCGGGAGAATATCCTTTGGGGGTGCATTTATCTTGGCGTCTGACCTGAGTAGCCAGGCTCCTTCTTATCTCTGCTTTCCAGATACCCTCTTGAGCGTTCTTCCCTGCAGTTCAGTTTCCTTGGAAAAGTGCCCTGGCAGGCTTTCTGGGATTTAATGATGCCTTCCATCTGTGCATTAGTCACAGGTAGCAATTACTTCATATTCAGATGAGCCACGCATGGGCAACATTTAAGTCTTCCTTCTGAAAAAACCAGAGTTGGTTGGTGTGTGGCCCTTCCGTGTGTCAATGAAACTTTCATACTGTTTTCTGAGGCCGTCTTCCGAAGACCCTGTGCACATTTTTCCCAGGGGTCCTGTGTCTAGAAAACAAAACAAACCCTTGGAGCTTCTGGGGGAGAATGGGACTAGATGGGCTGGTTTGTGGGTTCATTGATTCACTAAATATTTCCTGAGTACTTACTGTGTGTCAGATACTGTTTTAATCATTGGGGACACAGGAGTGAACATGTTTCCATGGAGCTAAATTTTAGGGGAGTAGAGACAGACAATTAACAAAATAATAATAATAAAAAAAGAATTTCAAATGGCTGCTATGAAGAAGATAATAAAGAGAAGGCAGTGAAAAGGAGAGGGATGAAGGTGGTCAGATAAATAGAGACCTGTGCACACACATCAGTACCTTTCAACTCTACTGTTCATCAGAATCAGCTGTAGGCTTAATAAACCACAGATTGCTGAGTCCCTCCCAGAGAGCTCGTGACTCAGGATGGGCCTGCTGAGGTGCCTGGGATTTGACATTTTTAACAAGTTGTCCTGTGCTGCTGCTGCGGTGGCTCTGGAGAAACACATGGAGCACCACTGGCAGAGGATGCAGGGCGGTCCCAGAAAGCCTCTTCAAAGTGGTGGTACTTGGGTAGAGACCTGAGTGATGCGGAGGAACCAGTGGTGTGAGGATGATCAGTGGTGGGGTGGGTGAGGTGGAGGGTGGGAGTGAAGAAGTGCTTTCCAGGTAAAGAGAGAAGCGGTGGTCTGAAGAGAGCAAAGAGGCTAGTGAGGCTGCTGTGTAGTGACGGGTAGGGACAGTGGCGGCAGATGAAACCAGGGAGAAAGAGGGACAGAGGGCAGGTCATGGCAGCCGTGGCTCTCCACCCTGAGAGCACACTTAACTAAAGCAGTGCCGGCCCCGCCCTGTGGACTCCGATGTCATGACTCTGCGTGGCACGTAGGACTTGTTAAAAGCTCCTGAGGCGATTCTGATGAGCAGCCAAGACTGAGAATGATGGACTCGGCCCTTTGTAGCGGGTAGGGGTAAGATTTTATTTCAAGGATGATGGGAAGCCATGAGCAGTAGAGGACACGTGTCTGTCCGCTGGAATGAATTTATAAGGGTAGTTAAGAGGGAATAGGAGGCCAGTTAGAAAATATACCATTTTCCCAGTTAAAAGTGATGTTGGATTAGTGCAGATGGTGGTGGTGGTGAGAAGCAGGAGGCAGGATGGTGGGTGAGATTTTGGAGTAGAACAGAAAGGACTTGCAGACAGGTTGGGTGTGAGGGATGAGAGAGGAGCAGACTCAACTGCTATTCCAGAGTCACTTTCAACCTTCCCTAAAAGGATATTGGAGTTAACGTGTCCAAACTAAAAAATGGTTTTAATTTCTCCCCAACCTGGGGGCCTGTTGTACCCTGTCCAGCACCTGAACCCAGAGACCCCTGACCACTCAGGAAGGGAGGTGAGACATGACTAATATTCTGAGAGATTGTTTTCTGAGCATGAGCACGAGTGGGGCATTTTTTCAAAGATTGTGTGTTGTATGGGCACATGGATTTAAACAGGTAAAGATTTATGGCATATCAAGTAATGTTAAAAAGGTCATTGAAATCAGGAAGGGGAGAAGGTAATGAAAAATTCATTATTAGCCATATTTTAAACTCCAGATCCAGTGCCTTGAAAATCTGTTCTATACTGCGAACATCAAAGTCAGCATATACGTTTCTGGAGGAAATAATTGCCAATGCTAATAGGAGATAATTAAAGTTTTTTTCAATACTTCTACTGAATCTATTTTGCTAAATATTAAGTAGGCAGAATTGTAAGGTAGGAATGTGGTTCATATGTGGACATTGGCTTTTTTACTTCACTCTAACAGTTGCTTAACATTCTCCTATAATGAAATTGTTTCTAGTAATAAAATTGCATTGCAAAAACTTCCTAGATTATTTGAGGCCAAACTTAGACACCTAGAATAACAAAATAATTCTTGCCTGAGGGCTGCTGTAGACAGAGAGAAGCTGGTTGTGAAATCACCGTGACCGTATTCTCTCCTGTAGAATGCTGCTGAGGAGGAGTTTCATCATGTTCCAGCTAAGAGTCTGGAGGTGGGAACAGCAGTGGAAATAATGGGCTGAGAAGGTCAGGGGTACAATAGTTTGCTTGACTGGAGTGGCTATAAAATTGATGGCTCATAGTTCAGTTTGGTGAAGGTTTATTGACGAAATGAACAAACATACATGCTTTCATACCATGCTGATTGTGGGGATGATAATGGCTGATAAGTACCGGTAATGTTCTGCCAGGGTTGTCTATTCAGCCTCGCCCTCAGCCCTGCTTCTGAGAACAGTGTCCCCTTTCCTTTGGGAATGACTCAAGCTTCCAGTGGTTACTGACTGCTTCCTTATATGACCCTGTACCTTTGCTTCTCCCATCCTTTCTCTTACCCGGGCCACAGTGGACTGGCCTGGAGTGGGCATCTGACTCAAGCTGGTCCTTCTCTTGAAATTTTCAAGTGCATCGGGAAAGAGTCAGTTCCTTTTGGCGGGGGAGTTCATGAGATGTGAAACCCAGGAGCGTCTGAAAGCCAGGTCTGCTGCCCAGGGAAGGAAGCCTAGGGAGTGGGTCAGATCATGGAGAGCATACTTGCTGCAGTCGGAGTGATCAGTCCCTTCATAACAGGACACTTTAGGGTGCCTCCTGTATATTTGCATTTTGCATAATCTCATCTTAGCAGGGTCTGTCACATACCAGAAAGAATCCGGACAAACACACAGGCACTGTCTACGGGAAAGATGTTTTTATTAAAGTCTAGAGGCTCTTGGCAACCAACTAATGCTGAGGTTTGTAACACTCTGCACTGGTTGGACACAACCGAGGACCATGGACCTGTGTCTTTTAGAAATCCTATGGACTGAGTGAGTGATTGATTGGCTTGGAGTATACACTTAAGGCTGTTTATTGGCACTCTAGCCAAGTGGTGAAAGGTTGTGTCCTGTCTTAGACCTTCCCAGCCCTGTCAGTACTCTCCTGATGAGCAGCTAAAGATTTGATAAATTACTTTTGCCTGAAGTGCAATTCATTGATAATGGCTCATTTTGTTTCTCTTCCCAGTTAGCACTTACCTTTTAATTCATTGGAGTGAGTTATTTGTGGATTTAAGGTTTGCCGTGTGATAGATACGGCTGTTTATTTCATTGAACTCAATCTTCAAGACAATGTTATGAGGTAGAAATTATCCTTATTTTACAGGAGAGGAAAACTAAGCACATAGAAGCTAGGCAGCTTGGCTAACTGAGGTCATGTGGCTCAGAGGGTATAGCTCAGTAGACAGTGAACAGCACTACTTCCTTCAAATTAGGCTCTTGGCCTGTTTGAGTTACCTCCTTACCTGCCATTAGGAGGGAAGTGGGCAGTGGTTGCCATGGTAATCCTAGGGACCATAAAGTTATGACAGCTCACCATGTATCAGGATTAATCCAGTTGTGCCAGAGTCTTCCTATCAACCAAGAGTCACTCAACTACACACATAGACTGAGTGAAGGTTGCTTGTCTGCCATTTCGATCAGAGGAGAATTCCTTAGGATTATTGGGAATTATTAGGTGTTACCTTATGGTGATTCAGAACCTATGGGCCTCAAAATGACTTCTTATGGTTCTGAGTCCTAGAGGTATATCAGAAATAGTTCAGACCTGAAACCTTTACAGGGACCAGAATCATGCTCTTGTTTACATATTAATAGAGCAGTAGTCAGCATCTCATCATTAACTCCATTTTAGAGGCATCTGAGTTAATTAATAGAGTGATATAGTATTGATATTCTCCTACTGAATTGAGTTAAATCTGTATGGATTAAAATTTTTTCAAAGTGTTTTTAATAACACCGTATATTCCAGAGATTTAAAAAATGTTGTCCTTGCCCTGGCTGGTGTTGCTCAGTGGTTAAAGCATTAGCCCATGGACCTAAAGGTCGTGGGTTTGATTTCTGGTCAAGGTCATGTACCTGGATTGCAGGTTCGATCTCCGGCCCTGGTCAGGGCTTGTGCAGGAGGCAACCAATTGATGTGTCCCTCTCACATCAGTGTTTCTCTCTCTCTCTCTCTCTACCTCTCCTCCTCTCTCTTAACCTCTCCGCCGCCCTCCTTCCCTTCCACTCCCTAAAAATCAATATTAAAAATATTCTTGGGTGAAGATTAACAAAAACATTTTTAAAAAAGTTGTCCTCTTTTTGCTAGCTCCCTAAGTAGACACTAATGCCATAGTGAAATAAAGCCACATGGACCTTGACTGGTGCAAAATCCAGAAACCATGCATACCTCTGTCATGGGACAGAGCTGAAGCATCTTGCCCTGTGTATATGGTCAGGATTTTGTTTTTCTACTGTGGCTGTGACCCAGTATAAAATACGGGGGCTGACACCCCATCATTGGGGTACATGAGTATTTAGAATTGAAGGCTATGAGAGACGATATGAAGAGGACAGTGGAAAGAAAGACTTATGCTTTGCTGTCCCAGCTCTAGGACCTTGATCCCCATTCCTTTTGGCCTTAGAATGAAGTGACTGAGAGAAATGATCTGCAGGTCTAGGTTCAGCTTAAAACCCGGAATTCTCTAATGCCAGATAATTGGAGACTTGTTTGCTGGTGTCTGAGCACAGCGCTTCTGTTGCTCACTGTGTTGGGATAGACACTGAGGCAGGAAGGCCTGCAGGGAGCCTCAGCTTAGCTTCTCTGATGATTGCCTCCTGTTTCCTTCAGATGATGGGGAGAGATTGTCATCTCTAGCGTGTTTCAGCACCTGTGGTTTCTTTCATGAGGAAGCATCATAGTGGCTGTCAAGAACCACGTGGTAATTTAGTTATGCTGTGGCATCATGTAATACCAGCATGTGTGCATCTGAGAATAATTGTTTCAGAGCACTTGATACTTAAGTATGATTATATTTAGACAGGAGGTGCTTTGGAAGGGATTGCAGCTCCATATCTCTGTGAGTTTCATGTTTAAGCTCATTGGCAGCAGGGATTGTGTTGCGTTCTGCCATATGCACTGGTTCCTTGATCCTTTTCATGGCAATTATGGGAGAACCTCTGACAAGTGATAATGATAAAAGTATTGAAAAAATTACTATCTTTCAGATAAAACAATTGAGAAATGTTTTAAGCATTTGAGAGTGATATGTTGAGAATTACTAAACAAAAATTGGTGACAATTTCGAACTCCAGTGGGCATATCCATATTCATTTTCTCAGCAGTGTACATGCTAGTTACCATCAGAACATTCCACATTTTAGGAACAGGTGTCACTTTCATGATTCATTTCCTTCCCATACCTATGCCTGTGACCTTAGTTTAGGCGTTTATCACCACTCTTCTGGATTATTGTAGGAGTCCTCTAGCTTTTCTCCTGGTTCACATTCTTCTAAGTACCACCTTGCACCTCATCAGATAGTCTGAACCCAGCTACGACTAGGCTGACAACACACCTGCCTCTGGTAAGGTATGTTTCCAGGGCATGGCTCTGCTGGGCACCGCTAGATTCAGATGACAATCAGCTCAGGGCCCTTTCCCAGGCGCTCTCTACAGTGAGATGTGAAGTGAACTCTCCTCTTAGCACAGGGTTAAGAAATTGGCCCACGGTCACTCATGTAACTAGCAAGTGGTGGACTTGGGCTTCCTACCCAGGCAGTTTGGCTGCAGAATCTGTGCTCCTAACCAGTAATGTATCTTGCCTCTCAATCACTCTAGTGTTCTCCAACTTTGGTTTACTAGGAACCATCTTGGGGAACTGCTGAAATGCAAATTCCTAGGCCCTAACCCTAGGGAGCTGGATTTGATCCATCTGGAGCTGGGCCTAGGAATCTGCATATGAACACGTGTCTACATGATTCTGTAGTCCTGCATCTACACTCTGAGAAATACTTGTTGGAGGTGGTAGCTCAGGTTTCTGTAATGTATATACATGCACATAGACATCTTTGTAACGCCATCTCCCACTCCACCAGAATTTCTGCTCCAGTATAGTGTACTGGGACATATTCTAGACAAAGAGGTAGAACAATCCCCCTACCCCTCACCCCAAACTAGCTATGTGACTTAGGCCAGATCAGTTGTATTTGAGTTCTCCAGGGGAAGAGAACCAATAGAATGTGTAGATAAATGTATAGGCAAAATCCCATTGGTAAGCTCATCAGAAATTGGGCCAGTGATCACCACTATATAAAAGATGCACCAAATGTATGACCAGTGAGACACCCTGACAATGGAAGGCTCTGGCTTGGCTCACCCAGAGTTGTTCTACCCAGTTTTTTTTTTTAAATTTGAATTTCTGTTAGTTACTAACAAATTTCAGATTTCTTAAAAAAAACCCTGATGATCTGGTGACATTGCATGGCCACAATGGAGCTGAGTCACAAATGCCACCTGTGGGAGGGGCCTGCTGTCTCTCACCCCCCTCCCTGTATTACCCTCGCTCGCCTTATGGCATTTATCTCTTATTTCTGTGAGCTGCGGAGCCCCTGCAGGCATTTGAGCACTGGGCCCTTGTTTTACTGGCTGTTTTCTGTGGCAGCTCCACTGCCCTGATTAAAAATGACAGGGCAAGTAGGGTTTCTGAAACGCACGAAAGCCTGTGTAGTTGGGAAATGGCTATTTCTTTGGTGTGTGGGCTGACGCACCTTCTTTTGAATGAATAAAAGGGATGCTTTATACTCCTGCCATCTTTCTTCATGAGGAGGTGAGCCACATGGTGAGCTAGGTTCTTCAGAGTCACTGAGGGGGTTTCTGGGAGGAACACTGGTGTAAAGAGAACGTGCTAATGGGCACAGAGTGGAATCAGTGTATCAAGCAGTTTAAAAGGCGAGTGTTGCCCCTCCTATAGCAAGGCTAGCTACATAGGAAAACAGAATGGACAGTGGTTTGATAGGACGATCTCAAAGGTGAAATAGCCTCATAATTTCCCCAGTTTTCTCTGAAGGCTGCAGTTACCTTGAGCAGGACACAGCCTTTTATTTCCCAGAGGGAAGGGAAGCAGGGACTCGGAGGGGAGCAGCATGGCCTAAAATGACACAGGAACATGCATGCGGTGATGTTAGATCTGTACAGCAGATACATCTCCAGGGGGACTCGGGGAAGGATGAAACCCAGGGCCTTGTAAGTCTGGAAATAGTAGGGGGAAAAGGGTAGAGAACTGGAGGGACTTGGAGAACCACTGACTGCGAAGTGTAGCTCTCCCAGCCACCTCCCCCTTTTCTATGTTAACATGTCTACGCTGCTTCTTCCGTTCTTTTGACAAAATATATATAAATTGCCTTCAGGGCCCCCAAAATTAATTCCATCAGACATATGGTTTGCAAACATGCTGTACTTTCCTGTGTTTAAAAAATGTATTTCAGATGTATAGCATTATTATGGTCTCTCTAAAAGTCATCTTTCATAAAAGTAACTCAGGAATGTTAGAATTGTTGTCAGCTTCTTGGCAAACAGTGTTTGATTATGTATTTATGCTCCAGAAGATACAGGGTTTTGGAAGTATTCTGGAATGTTTCCAGATTTCATTTTGGAACTTAGAATTTGGTTATTCCTTATTAATTCCAATAAGTACTAGTTTATAATAGTCATAAATGTGTTTGCTCTGAATGGCTGCCGGGTTCAATTTCAGCGAGAATGCTTTTGCGAATGCTTTTGCTGTTACTTTCCCAGAGCGTATATTTGAATATTGAATTTTGTGTGCATAGTGTTTTTCCTTGGTGGTTGGATTCCTGTAGGTGATTCATATGACGATCATCCAGAGAGAGAATGCATGTGTTTTAATGTCTAACATTAGCTTTTCTGCTTGGGGGGCACATGCTTGCCTCTAGATTTTCTATTCTTAGAACACTTCCGATTTTTCTCCTTTCTATTAATTTTGAACATATTAAGGCCATCATTAGCTCTAGCCAATTGCTTATTTTCATCTTGAATAGATTTGTAGTTTTCTTATGTTTAAATCCACCCAGTGGTTTATTTCTAAATCCCCTTTCGTTTGAATCATAGAAAGAGAAATGTTATACTTTGCAAAAGTTTTATGAGTCCTATGCTGTCTTTGGAGGAATTGTAGTAAATTACTGGCTGTAGCTCTTGGAAGATTGGTTATGATGCCATTCAGTTGGGAACTGGAGTCTTGTTTGGCTCAGAGACAAAATAAGCTTTGGTTCTAGGGCCATGACAATGAACATCTTTCTCCTCTAACCGGATGATAGATTCTGTGGGAGGCGGCTTTGAAAATGAAACTTCAGACCTCGGGGGTTACTTGTGATCTCCAAGCGCTGGTGAAAATGGTCCTTGCCCTCAAAGGCTGAGATCCTTTCCGCGTCTCCATTCAGGTAAGGATGGAAAGTCCCAAGAAATGTATTGTTTTACAAAAATAAACAGATGGACTTGGAGGAAGACTATTTGTTTAAAGAAGTCATTTTAGTATAGTGAGAAGCCTGAATAATTTGTGTTTAAATAATAGAAGTCATTAAATTATCCTTGGAATTTAAATGGCATAGTATTTAGTAAAGTTTTTCTTTTTTAAATGAGAGGAAAAATAAATTGTGAAAGACCCAGTTCTAAAAAAAGAAAAAGACTCTGCCCTCAGAGTAGCTTGCAGATTCTGTCCCTAGGCTTTTATCTTTATTCTTGTCCTCCTTCTCCCCTGACATATATAAACAGAAAGGGAACGATCGTACATGTGTTCAAGGGCCACTCAGGGCATCAGCAGACAGACCACCCATGGACCCAGGAGCAGACTGCGAGGCTGAGGGGCACATTGCAGTGTGGGGCATTTACAGAGGATGAAGCACAGATGGTTGTCTGTCACCACGTAGGTAACCACAGGTGCAGCATCCAGGGTGGTTTGAAAAGCTCTGCTTAGTTTTTTTTTCTTCAACTCAGACTTCTGGACCACCCGTCCTGTGTGCTGACTAATGCCCGCGAATTTCTTGTGCCAGTGTCGGTCCTCGAGGAGGTCAGATCCTGGGCAGGACGGAACTTGGAGGAGGAGGTTGCTGCTCCAGCTTGGAAAGTGAAGGGGCAGTGAGTTGACAGGTGCTGACAACTGGGGACCCTGGGAGGGTGTGTACCCACAGCCTTATGAAAACTTGCTCTTTTACTTCGAGGGAGAATGATCCTGTTATGTTAGAGATTTCATTCACTTTTCACTCACTCATTGATAACTGTCTTAAGTTTAGGAGTAACCTGGGTATCATTAGATGCATACTGGGAACTGGAATACATTCTAACCCGAATAGTTAGAACTGAAATGATAAGTCTGCTCAAAGATAGAAACGCTGCCTTCTATTCTGTTTGTGAATTTATTTTAGGGATTTCTTTAGTGACTCTCTGATAACTCGTATGAGTATTTATTATCTAGCTTTCAGTTAAAAAGGTTTGTCTTCCTCATGGTTCTAAATGAAAAGGTAAGAAACCCAGAGGGAAAATGATGTCTTCTCTCTTGCTTTATTTTTGTACTAATAAAATGTCAGTGCTTTGAAAATGTTGAACTTTATAATGCACAAGTACTTTGAATTATTTTGTTCAAGAGAGAGAAGTATGGAGAGAAATTATATGCTTCCTCATGTAGCTCAAAGGCCGGGTTCCTCTGAGCTGGGAAAGCTAGTCACCTTGAGTGACTTCTGGTCTCCCTTGTCCTTGGAAGGCCCATTGTCTTCCACACGCTGAGACTTCCTACAGCGCCCCCTGGTGACATGTAGGTCTGCTGAGTCGCTCTCAGAAGAGAGGTGAACACAGCCCTTACTGAGCTCAGTTGTCTTTTATTTGTCATCCCAGTGACAATGTGTTACCCCAGATAACTTACATGTCTACTTCGCTTATGTGAATATTTCTAGAGTTTCAAGGCTCTGAAATTATATTCTGCTTTTTAGGGTTTAAAAATCAAGCTGTTTTCTCAGATCTACACAAATAAATTGGGTTGTTGGACTTTGGAGAGCTGAATCCAAGTGGTCCCATAAAACCCTGACTATGGAGGCCCCTGAGGCCACTCCAGAAAGCTGAAGTGCACCTCCCAGAATTGTCAGAGACTCTCAATGATGACAAGAGCTGTCACTTGGGGGTACTTACTAGATTTTGGATTCTTTATTATCTGAAGGCAGTCAACTGGGAAGCAGGGAATAGAGTTCAAGATCATTTTCTTTGCATTGATGGGCTTCCAGCATACCATGGTGACAACTTAGTTTTCCAGTTTTAGTTTCCAGTTCTCTACATAAGAATTGTTTTATTTGGTCATAGCGGTCTATTTATGGTTCCCTACAAACATACCTTGCATCAGAAGAAAGTTTTGTTATGATATAATTCATATAACCATCCAATATTTAAAGTGTGCAACTCTGTGGCTTTTAGTGCACTCACAGAGTAGTGCAACCATCACAACCAATTTTAAGACATTCTCATTACACCCCCACCCCCCAAAGAAATACCAACTCCATCCCATTAGCAATCACTCGCCTTTCTCCCTCTCCCCCCTTTCTGCAGCCACTAATCTATTCTCTGCCTCTAGAGACTGTTCTGGACATTTCAAGTAGATAGAATCAACAATATGTGGTCTTCTGCGGTTGACTTCCTTAACTTAGCATAATGTTTTAAAAGTTCACCCATGTTGTAGCATATGTAACTTCTTTTTTATTGACAAATGATATTTTATTGTATGAATATACCATTTTAAAAATTTATTCATCAGTTGGTAGACATGTAAGTTTTTGTGTGGACATGTGTTTTTATTTCTCCTGGGTATATACCTAGAAGTGGAGCTGCTGTATCATGGTAACTCTAAGTTCAACCTTTTGAGGAAGCACCAGTCTGTTTTTCCAAGCATCTGTATCTCTTTGCATTCTCTCCAGCAATTGCTGAGAATTCTAATTTCTATACATCCTTGCTATTGTTATTATATTGCCTTGTTATTATCTGCTTTATTTAAATTTATTTACTTATTTATCGGGAGGAGGGGGGGAGATTGATTTTGTTGTGCTACTTATTTATGCATTCTTCGGTTGATTGTTGTATGCACCCTGATCGGGGATTGAACCTGAAACCTTGGCGTATCAGGACAATGCCCTAACCAACTGAGCTACGTGGCCCAGGCCTATCTGCTTTATTTTTTTATTTTAGCCATGTGAAAGCATATCATATTGTGGTTTTGATTTCTGTTTTCCTGATCACTAATGATATTGAGCATCTTTCCATGTGCTTGTTGGTCATTTGTATACCTCCTATTCTGATCCTTTGCCCATCTTTAACATAGATGTTTTGGTTTATATTATTGAGTTGTAAGAGTTCTTTATGTATTCTTGGTCAAAGTCTGTTATCTGCTGTATGAGTTTCAATATTTTCTCTCATTCTGTGGATTGTCATTTCACTTTCTTAACAGTGGAGAAGAAACGCTTTTAATGTAATGAAGTCCAACATATCTATTCTCGCTTTTATTGCATGAGCTTCTGTTGACATAACTAAAAAGCCACTGCCTGATTTGAGGTCTTGAAGATTTACCCTTGCTTTCTTCTAAGAATTTTATTGTTTTAGTTCTTACATTTATGTGTATTTATTTTTATCATTTAAAAAATATTTTTATTGATTTCATAGAGGAAGGGAGGGGGAGAGAGAGATAGAAACATCAATGATGAGAGGGAATCATTGATTGGCTGCCTCCTGCACACCCCCTATTGGGGATCAAGCCTGCAACCCAGGCATGTGCCCTTGACAGGAATCGAACCTGGGACGCTTCAGTCCACAGGCCGATGCTCTATCCACTGAGCCAAACCAGCTAGGGCTATTTTTATCATTTTTGAGTTAATTTTTGTGTATGGTGTTAAGGTAGGGGTCCAACTTTGTTCTTTCGCACATGGAAACCCAGTTATTTCAGCATACACATTGTATTTTAGAACTTTTATTTTTCCCCCAGAATGCTCTTCTGTCTTCTTGGCTGTTAAATCCCTTAAGTCAGCTCATCTTTTCCCCCTATAACATCTTTGACCACTTTAATTTGAAGTAATTTCTCTCATTTTAACTTGTTAAGTCTTCATGGGGTGTGCACCTTTTCTCTCTGCAGAGCTAGAGGCAGGGGGACTGTATCTTACACTCTTAGTGACCTGCTGTCAGCTGATCAGTGTCCTATTACACCACTGTCAAAGTCAGTAGAGGGTTGGAAGAGCAATGCATTTTCCTTGGTTCTGTAATATCAACATTCTTCATAGCTTCATATATGATTATGTTTGAGATGCAAGAGGTAATCAGAGTGCTATTCTGTAGATTCTCTGATGGCTGGGTCAGAGATAGCTGTATTAGAAGGTCAGAGTGAGTGGTTTAAAAAGATAATTTACACTTAATCACCTCCAAAGTGTACGTGTGCATCTAGAATTTATTGTACTATACACTTTTATAGAGTGTGTGCAGTGGCAATTTATATCTTATGAGTTGAGATATCTGGTTTCTCAAGATTGGCCTTGAGTTAATTAGGTGGTACCATCTTCCAGATGTGTGGGATCATTCCAGGAAGGCCCCTACTATTTATGGGTGCTTCTCCTTTGGTGCTGGAGGTAACTTTGCACTCCCCTGATCTCCCTCAGGACTCTATCTGTCTCGTGCTGAGCCTGAACTGCTCTCACTGACCTCCCACCCCCTGGTACAGCTTAGGGTTGGCTATCTCCCTCCTTATCTCCCTTCTTGGTGTTCACATTGTTTGACTCACAATGTTCTCTTAATAGCTGTGGTAATCACTGGTGTTGGGCAGCAAGTATCCCACGTCTCAGCTTCCTGGACAGGTGATAAGATTGCACTTCCCGCCACCTCTGGCTCCGTGACTTGCTCTGGTACAGAAGTAGTGCTTGTCCTTTCCAGGCGGAAGTGTTGGACAGTTACGTGTGACTCCTGCTTGTCCTCCTGGTAACTGTGATCTGGGCTGGAGTCCTGAACAATTGTGAAAACCTGACCTGCCAGAGACATGGAGGTTGAGTGAGAAATAGATTTTTGATGCTTTAAGCAGTTGAGATGTTGTTTGTTCACAGCATGAACCAGCCTTTCTGACAGATGCACTCAGCCTGCCCTTCTGACAGATGCACTCAGCCTGCCCTTCAATGCCACAGCCACCAGCCACCAGCCACCTGTGGCTACTGGGTCCTTGAAGTATGGCTGGTCCAATTGGAGATGTGCTGTAAGTGGAAAACCACTCTGGATTTTGAAGACTTAGTGTGCCCAAAAGTATATCAAGTATCTCATTAGTAATATTTAAATGTTATGTATATGTTGAAAGAATATTTTGGATATATTGGGTTGAATAAAATATATTATTAAAATTATTTTCACCATTTTTTAATAAAAAATTATACAGGTGGTCCAGCTGGCATGGCTCAGTGGTTGAGTGTCAACCTGTGAACCAGGTCACAGTTTGATTCCCTGTCAGGGCATGTGCCTAGGTTACGGGCTCGATCCCCAGTGTGGAGCATGCAGGAGGCAGCTAATCAATGATTCTCTCTCATCATTGATGTTTCTATCTCTCTCTCCCTCTCCCTTCCTCTCTGAAATCAATAAAAATATATTAAAAAATTCTACATGGGTCTTGCATTATCTTTCTGTTGGACAGTGCTGCACTGAACCATCAGCCTGCTGAAGACAGGAGCTCTGTTGGTTTCACTGTTGTTTTCCACAATGTCTAACACTGTCTAATGTATCCCAGGACATGAGATATGTTAAACAGATACAAGTTTAATGGTGAGCTATGTCTCCATTCATAGTTAAACATTAAAAATAATGCAATCTTCAACACAGAGCTTATCTGTATTTTTGTGTTTAATAATCTCCTTTTAGTTCCTTTAGCTACATAATAAATCCCTTAATCTTTAAAACCATCAGAAAATTGAATGCTATGCTTTTATGTTATGTTCATGTGATGTTAGTGTTTTTAAAATGTTGCACACTGCAAGAATGCTGGGCATGGTCACTCCTTATGGCTAGCATTTGCTTATCTTTGTAAAAATAACCAAGAAATCCGTGAGTGTTTAGTCATAATTGTGACCTTTATTAACTTGCCAATGTCATTCATTTATGTTGTGTATTGTATCGTCTTGCCCTTTGTATGAGGCCTTGAGCTACAAATCAAAAGGAAACAGGAGGGAGGAACTGAGCAGCCCCGAGGACCTTCTGCAGAGTCAGGTGGGGGGACCCACCATGGGAGGAAGCAGCGCTCTCAGGGTCTAGATGCGTAAGACAGAAAGCAAGGAAGTGGTGAAAGGAGCCCTAGAAAGTAACCATGCATCTTTAAAAAACAAAGGGTGAAGGAACAACGCAACAAGATGCTGGAAAGAATATTAAGCACTTAATGAATTATAGCTATTGGTATAAGATAGTATGAACCTAAAGGGAGGAGTGGAAGGACATATACTAGGCTGTCCCATTGGCTAAGGGCAGGAGGGAGAGGTGGCACAGAAGAAGGGAGACAGATGTAGAATAAGCAAGGACTTGTCCACACCAATTTATGTATAATTTTGTTTGCATAAAATCATATATTATGTATACATGCATAAAGAGACATACATGTCAGCTACCAAAATATTAGTGATGAGTCTCTCTCTGGATGGTGGATGAATTTCAGGTGACTTTAAAAAATATTACTTATTGATTTTAGAGAGAGGAAGGGAAAGGGACAGAGAGATAGAAACATCAATGATGAGAGAGAAACATTGATCATTTGCCTCCTGCACGCCCCCCCCTCACCCCCAGGGATCGACCCCACAACCTGGGCATATGCCCTGACTAAGAATCGAGCTGGTGACCCCCTGGTTCATGGGTCAATGCTCAACCACTGAGCCATGCTGGTCGGGCCAGGTGCTTTTTTAATTTATTTGTTACACATTTAAAATGTTCCCGAAATGAACATTAACCGTTTAAATAATCGGTAAATAATCTGACCCAGCATTTTCGTTTATGAGTAACATCAGGACAAAGTTTAAAGACTCAACCAGAAGTTGTCTATGTTGTTTGTATCCTGTTAAAACAACTGTCAAATTATTATACATTTGAAAAGATAAGCACTCAGAATAAATGTACTCAGTGATGCATTCACCGTGGTTATGAGGGACTGGTCTAAATGTGTCTATTTGCCGGCACGGTGGTCTCTCCCACCCCCTTCTAACTGGAAAAGGAAGTGGCTGGTTCAGGTCATGGAAGCGTATTATTTATCTGAAAGCGAACATTTCTCCAGAAAGAAAGAGAATGCTTTTGTAAGATTATAGAGGATTTGGGATTGATGCCACGAGGGTACATGCTGAGTAATGTCAGTTCTCGAGGCAGGCTGCCAAGTTTTGTCAGAGAAAGGCGAATGTGGGGTTTGTTTTGCAATATCTGGAACACTTGGAACTCTAATTTCTTGGGAAATCTTTCCAAGATGAATTTAGTGTGAAGGCATTCTCCTTCTAAAGATTACATGCAGCAAGAGGAAAGGAAAAACCAAGAGTAATAAGATGTGAGATGAAACAAGATTTTTTCCCCCTGCCCAAGAGATTGTGACCTTGTTGAATTCAATTGTGTCTGACACCCTCACAAGGTGAATTTCACTGACATGCCTGAGCAAGGGCAAAGAAATAATCCTTCATGATCGGTTCACTTTCTCCTTAAAACATGTGCAAGAGATAAGGTGTTGTGTGTGAAAAACATTCTGAATTGCTGGGGGATCTTGAGCAAGTCATTTAAACTACCTGGCCCCATTTTTCTTTTCTCAGTTATCTAATCTGGAGGATTTGGATCGTAAAACCTGCCATGGTCTTTCCTAAAACACAAACTGTTTTATGAATAGTTTTTACATGTTCGTGTGCTGTTTGTTGTAGATCAGCTATGTATATAAAACATATCACTCCAGGATATGTTTTTACTGATTTTTATAGAGAGAGGATGGGAAAGAGAGAGACAGAGAGAGAGAGAGAGAGAGGGAGAGAGAATCATTGATGTGAGAGAGAAACATTGATCAATTGTCGCCTGTGAGTGGTCTGACCAGAGATCAAATCCATGTGCCCTGACTGGGAATAGAACCTGCGACCTTTTAGTGCTCGGGATGATGCCCGACCAACTGAGTAATGTGGTCAGGGCACTATGTATTTTAAATGAAGGTCTCATGCTGCTCTGTTTCGAAGTGTTGTAGGTGAATGTATCACTGCCCTCCATGACCTCCCCAAGAGTACCTTGGGGTACTCCACACACTCTGGAAGCCATTGCTTGGTTGTCACAGGGTTGTGGTGATTGACAGGAAGAATCTGACCCATACTGGCTTATGTTTGTATCTATAGGGTGGCTCCAAAGAACAAGATGCAGCAATATTCTCCTCATTGCAGGGGCAAATGTCCCTTGCCCTCAAGTCTTCTTGGAGCTGCCCTGCTGGTGGTGACTACCTGCCAGGGTGGGCTTTCTGCTCAGGTTCTTCAGGGCACACAATCTGGGTCTGGGTCAGTCTGAGAGGCTCCTAGCCAGGCGGTGCCTGCAGGTGTGAACTGGGAAGCTGTCTGTAGAAGGCTCCATGTGCATTTTGTTCCAGACTACTTACCTCCTTTCTTCCTCATCAGTTTAGGATCTGGTGGGAGCCAATCCAGCATATCTTTGAGCAGCTTTTGAATTGAAGGTGAATTCCAGGTGACCCTGAGACATGACTGTCCCAAGAAGGATGATATTAAGTCTATCTGATATGTTCACCATACTTCAGTTGAAGAAAAACTGTACGGGTGATTCATTAATGCTGCCTTTATTGAGTGCTTACCATATGCCATGTTGGTGACAACAAGTATGAAAGAATGAAACAATACAATGCCATAGAGAAAGGCTGGAAGGAGATGCTAATTAAGATCGGGACAGCTTCACCGAGGAAGTGACATTTGCTCCTCGGGGAAAAGAAGGAGCCATTCCTGACAAGATGCTGGGATATCCCAGGCAGAGGGACAGCGTGGGAAAGATGGGGATGAGCCTCACGTGTTCAAAGGACAGAAGGAAACCAGAGTGGCCACGGGGCAGCACGTGCGGGAGAATGGCAAGAACCGAGGCCAGAGAGGTGGCCAGCTGTGAGGTCCAGTGAGCCTTGCAGGTACAGGTTTGGATTTCACTGTAAGAGCAGTTAACCTTTGGAGGGTGTAAGCAAGAGGTCACCCTCTGATTTGTGCTTCTTTTGGTTCCTCTGGCTGTTTGGGGGAGAAAGGATGGAAGAGTAGGGAGAATGGCGGAGCTAGTAATCCAGTCATCCACCTGAGAGATGATGGCGAGACTCAGACAAGGTTAGTGGCAATCGAGAAGGAGAAGTGTCATGGCTTTGGAACACGTTTTAGTGGCAAGCCCACAAATCAGAGTTCATTTGCAAGCACAGAGAAGAGGCTGACTCACCGAGTAAAGAACATACAGAGCACAGAGTTGGTCTCCACAACCATGTGTGTGAAGTGCCACAGGGCTTGTGAATGGATGCATCTAGGAGATTAAGAAAAAGCACTAATCAAGGCCGGTTCCTATGTTTTGGACTTGCATGACTAGGAGGTAGGGGAGTCGTGGGGAGGGACTGGTTTGGAAGCCCAAGTGTCCTGTTTTGGCCATGTTAAGTTTGAGCCTCCTAGGTACTGAAGGGGAGAAGTCAGAGAGGTTGCTTGGCCCTCAGTGGGAAGGCCCAGACTGGAGATTTAAATTTGGGAATCACTGGCACAGAAAGCTAAATAAATCTCTACACCAGTCCTGTAATTTATCTTGCGTGTGTGCTAAATTCAGTCAGAAAAAAAGATCTCCCTTATGAAAGGATATGGTAATTATTACTTATTACTGGGGCTTTTTGTAGTATTTGATTATCAGTCAATTCGAATCACCACATCACTTTTATCTGCTAATTAGAGTTAATTTGCAAGTACAGAGACTAGGCTGACTCACTCAATAAAGAAAACACAGAGCACAGAGTTGGTCTCTACAACCATGTGTGTGAAGGGCCTCTTTGGGCCTTTTCAGTCTCAGGGCTGCTGAGTGGATGAGGATTTAATTCACAATTTTTATTCTTCTTCACCATGAAGCCACTGGCTCTATTCTCTCCTGGTATTGTGTGCTTTTTGGAGGAATGCTATCGGGGAAATTCCGTCCCCACTCATGCTCCTCAGAGCTGTGCCTTCAGAAGCTGTTTCCGCTGGCGGCCCAGAGGGTGGGAAGGAGCTGTGGCGATAGCCCAGTGCTCCACCTTAGTGTGTGCCCACACAACGCCTGGCACAGTGCTCGCTGTCTGGCATAGGTTGTTGCAAAATCATATTCAGACCCCTGCAAAGTAGGCATTTAAAATATCTTTATTGATTTTAAAGGGGAAGGGAGAGGGAGAGAGAGATAGAAACATCAGTGATGAGAGAGAATCATTTATCAGCCGCTCCTGCACACCCCACACTGGGGATCAAGCCCACAACCCAGGCATGGGCCCTGACCGGGAAGCGAACAGTGACCTCCTGATTCACAGGTCAATTTTTAGTCTGCCAAGCTGTTAAATTACCAAAAATTCCCCTTAGTTTATTCTCCAAGCCCTTTTTTCTCCTATCAACCCTTTTATGTCCTTCTGGCCAGATACCCAATTAGCTCCCGCCCACATTTCTCTTTCTGAAAATGGTCCTCCAAGGTACCCACACCCCACCCTCTGATGCTTCTGCTTTCTGTCTAGATTTCAGCCCCACCTCCCTTACCAGGCCTGCCTTCACCCCAAAAATGCCCCTCTACCACACTCTAGCATTGCATTAGTTAAACAAACTCACATGCTTTAACCTTTCCCGTCAGTGTTTTCCTATTCTTTTGTCAAAACTCAATCTTGGCTTTATCCTAAGTTATAAGTTTCTGAGCCAAATTTGTCACTCGTGGTCACTTTTTCCTTTTTCTCAGAGCGAGGAGCAGAGGTTAGCAAATTTCCTGCTTCTCACCATCACATCCAGACTATTTGTTCATTGTGTTTCGAATTCCACTCTATCGTGTATCCCTTAATTTTTCCATCTTATATTCAACTCATACCTTCTGCTAGTTTCTTTCCCTAGTAGGAGTCTGCTTTTGCTGACTTCCTCTCTTTCTCTTATTATCTTCAGGAGCCTGAAAACTTATCTGGTTTTTCAATCCTTGCTTGAGAGATCTCTGGCCTCTGGACCTAGACATAGCCACATTCCTCGTCTGAAATGGTCTTCTCAGACAAGATCGGTAATGGTTCTGCCTCTTCTCAATCTTCTCTCCCATTGGATCTCAGTTTTATTCTCACTGTGGCATATTTACCACATCCATTGCCTTGACAGGCCATGTTGGGCCTCACCAGTCTCCCTATTCATATGGACCTTTTGGCCCACCATTTAAACTTGGTTCTTGCTAGCGTCATAGCCTTCACACTCTGGTTCCCATGTCCTATTTTACTTGCTCTGCAAATCTCCAATTCTGAGTAGACTTCACCGTCTGATTTCTCTATTTCTGCTCTCATATTACGGAGTAAAAAAGTCATAAACGCTGATTTATTTTTTACTGCTAAAATATACATATAGTGAAAAGTCACATAGTTAAATCAATGACTCAGTAGCATCACCAAAGACTTGGGAATCTTTCCACTCTCCCCTGACCCTGTTGCCCCTAGTGGGTCAGCTTCAGTCCTAGTAGTTGTCTCCTTGAGTGCGAGACAGCTGCTGTAGTTCAGGGGACCTTGTGGAGACAAGACACTGCAGAAACGTTGGTCTGATTGATCTTACCACAAACATCAGTCCGCAGTTAGACCTTCTCTGGCTCCATTGCAGTCGCATTGTTAATTAGCTCCCAATTGTGTTCCCCACTGGAACTAGTCTGGGTGTCTTCCAATTGCAATTTTATTAAGCTCTGCCTTTTTTTTTTGCCTCAAAAATTTCTTCTGTATTTGCTCTTATTGTTTCTACCTACCCCCTCCTTTTTACCCACTCCTGACAAGAGACTCTTCCTGCAGCATGGTGCTGAGCCCGTCACTTTTAGTTCGATCTCCTTCTAGTGGGTCCCTGGAGTTCAGTCTCTCGTGTAGCATTCAAGATCCTTCAGAACCTGGCCTCCCTGCTACATTTTCAGTCTTTGTTTCTTATTCCTGTTCATGACTTTTCCTTAACTCTGTGAGTGAAATTGCTGCACCCTTTAATGTCTAACTCCAATGTCATTTATTACAATAAATCTTTCCTCCTCTTTTTCATTTCCAGCAAGAAATTATAGTCTTTTCTGAATTTTGAAGTCAATTATCTTAGATAGTTTTTAATTTTGTATAATTATTTTTATATACCTCCACTAATGATGGCTGTATAGCCCTAGTTTTCAACATTTCACTATTCTCATCATTTGAACAATTCTTCAAGTACTTGGTTGTTTTTAGTTATGGTTTATACTTTTTCATTGGTCTCTGATCCTACCTAAACTACTATTATCTGTTATTTGCTTAGAAGACATCTGGCTTTGGGGCCTCCTGGGACTATATAATTTTTCCTGGAAAAATCCCAACACTGTAATGAAAATCGTTCCCCTGGGTATGTAGTTCTAGTGATATGAGGTTGTTTGTGTCTTTTCAGTTTTAATACAGTGATAGCAAAAAAGATTTAAACAAGTATCACCAAGTTAACATTAAGGTACCTGTTTTTTTGAACATGACCCAGTTCTACTGAGTCTACCTTTAAATTACTGTGAAATTGATCTCTCCATTTGCACTGCTGGTGCCTCGTTTCTGACCCTCACCACTTCTCTCTGCCACCAGTTTCCTCCCATTTTCTTCTGCTATCTACTACTCATTTTCTCCTGCTTCTGCTACCCAAACAAATCTGGTGATTTTATTCCTCTACTTATACACATCTTCTGACTCTCTGGTGTTTCTAAAAGTAAGTCAGCTTCACTTGTAGGACCTCAAGTTCCCTTTAGACTCCCAATTGTTTTCCCCCAAGTTCAGATCTTGCCACTTAGCTGTGTCTCCTGTTCTGGCCATGCTGAGAGTGTCCCTACTCCCAGAAAAGGCCATGATCATCTGAAGCCAGAAATATCCTCCTCACTTCTTATCCTGGCAAAGTCCCATTGATCATTTCAGAGCAGCTCAAATATCACCGTGTCTGTGAAGCCTTTCCTAATGTCCTCAGAGAGTGGCTCCTTTTCTATTTTCCTTTATAATTTCATTCATTCATTCATCCATTCATTAATTCATTCATTCACTGACTCATGTATAGAAATCCAGTTGGTGAAAAATGATGGGATATAATGACACCTGGGTACTTACATATGGATTGTAAGAGGCTGAACAGGGAAATGCACAAGAAAACGACAATACAGAGGGAATGGAGGGGATCAAATTAGAGAAACCCCAATGCATTAGAAATAAATATGCAGGCTTAGTACCTGATTAGATGTGGTGGAATGCAAAAAGTGTGTGCTCACGTGGTCTTTCCTTGGTGTGTGCACATGGAGAGAGCAAGCAAGGGAGCTCTCTGGTATCCTTTCTTAGAAGGCCACTGATCCTCTGTGATCAGGGCCCCACCCTATGCCCTCGTTTAATGTTAATTACTTCCTTAGAGACCCCATCTCCAAATATAGCCACAGTGGAGTTAAGACTGCAACATGTGAATTTTTGGGGAACACAGACATTCAGTCCCTAACATACATAGGAGTCTAAAACGAACAAACAAAATAAAAAGGCAATATGTATCTGGGCTATTTTTTTGGCTTTCTATTTCCACTTCCACTGATGCCCACTTTTCCAAATTTAAGTGCATAATCCCAGAGAACAATTAGGAATTTGCTGAAGGAGAGTAGAGAGAAAAAAAAGTATAGCTTTTAAATGTCTTCAAGTCTCCCCCTGGAAACAAACTAAATGTCCATCAGTAGATGAATGAATAAAGAAAATGTGGTACATGCATTCAATGGAATATTGTTCAGCATTCAAAATGGAGGAAATCCTGCCAGATGTGAGAACATGGATGAATCTGGAAGATATTTTGCTAAGTGAAATAAGCTAGTCACAGAAAGACAAATACTGTATGATTCCACTCATATGAGGCATCGAAAGGAGTTAAACTCCAAGAAGCAGTGACTTGAATGGGCATCAGGAGCTGGGGAAAGGAGAAATAGGGAGCTGCTCTTCAATGGGCATAAAATTTTAGTTAAAGGAGATCAGTAAGCTCAAGAGATCTGGTGCACAACATTGTGCCTGCGGATAAAATACTGTATTATGCACTTAAAATCTTGTTAAGAGGGCAGTTTGCGTATTGACTATCCTTACCACAGTAATAATAATGAAAACCTTCTCCATGCTTTCTAAGAAATTAAACTTATTTCTCTATTTCCTGATATCATTCTTTCTGTATTATTTGGTGCTTGCCCAACTTGTACCATGCTCCTTCAGTTTAATCCAAATTCTGTTTCTAGAATTTTGTGAATTTCAAAAGTTTGAATACTATTGACTATTCTGGATAATAATCAGTTCCGGGACTCTTCCATGTATAAACTCTAATATACCATTTCATATTTTAAGTGGGTCCATCATTGTGTTGCTTCCTTTTGTGATATAAATGTGAGGTAGCCTGAGCTGTTGAGAGGGAGATGGGAACTGAGTGACTCGCTCAGGATACTACTGGCCAGGGTTGGAGCCTTGAATGAACTTGCTTCCACTCTTGGCTGAAAGTCAACTGGTTTCTCTTCAGAAAAGAAGAGCCTCAACAATTTGTCGATTCACGCCTTCTAGGTATCAGTGCCTTTCCATTAATAGTTTTACTTGTCTAACTTTAAGGCATAATCTTTCTCTTAGCTCAATGGCTGCTTAATTTTCAAGAGGAAATTTGAAAAATTGGCTTACAATGGAATAATTTTGATAGAATAGATTTTAGTTCTCTGTAAAATATTTTTTTCTTCCCTGTTACAGCTCTGTTCAAGTGAGGAGTTAGGGAGGGGAGTGCCTATTTTCATTGTGAACTTCCTCTTGAGTTTATAAATGGGCTGCTGAGGCCTCCTTGCAAGAGGGAAATCCTTATTTCACTTAAAGTGTGATTACAGATATGTAGGTCAGTATACTTATTCATTGATTTTAATTTACTTAGCACTTAGTAATATTAGGTTGTTTTGAGGCTTAAATCAGCGTTTTCTGTAAACGATCTATTGGCACAGACCCTGGCATATGGTCAGGACAGAATTAATGTTAGCTGCTGTTTTTACTATTACTATTGCCAGACCCTGTGCCAGGACTGAAGACAGGAAGCAGATGAAAGGACACTGTTGCCCAGGGACCAAAGCCTGGTGTGAGGCCTGTGGTGATGGAGTTGGAGTGACCATTGTTCTCTGCAAATGCAATTTTGGCTATTTTGTAGGTTGGACTCAGAGCTCCTGCTGGCTTATCCTCCAGGTCTGTGCATTTTATTTTAAAGGGATGTGCAGATCGACAACATGCATGTACAACGTGCACAGAGGATGACTAAATATTTTCGTTATGACACAGCGTTAAACAGCTCCTCTCGTTAAAAGGCTCCATCTGCTTCCAGGTTTTTTATTTTACTTTATCAGTGGCATCTCCCATATCCCTCCCAGGGAAGCATAACTGGAACATAACCCTAGTGGTGTTTATATGAAGCCTCATCTATATTAAGCTTTGATAGCCAGCACAAATCTTGTGTTGCTGAAGAACTTTTTCTATTTGTTTTTATTAGCGTAGTGATTAGGCAGTTCTGTGGAAAATAGGTGCTTTCCAATTTCTTGAAAATCTAAACATCTTTTAATGGTTTGTTTCAACATGTTTAACTTTCTGTGTTTCAGTAGCTAAAGACAAATTACTAATTAGAAGGTGAAGAAACTCATTTGAACGACTTTATTCATTTTACATTTATCCCTGATGGTAATTTATAGTTAGAAAAATTTGGTTATCATGAAAACATTGGAAACTAACCTTTCTCAGCACCGAAAATGGTAGTGTTCAGATGTGTTACAAAACCTTCATCAGAAGGAACTGTTGGACATTGAAATTGGGACGCAAACATTTTTTTGTTTTGTCTTGTTTTGTTATTATATGTTTATTTCCAGTCTGCAAAGGCAAAACTTTTTAAAGGAAGGAAATGGTGGGAAAAAGATACAGAGGCAAAGACGCATTGAACAGACTGTCAAACTACATTGGGAAGACAGGGGAGGTTGGGCGAGGGGGGCTGTAAGAGACCAACTGAAGGATTTGTACGCATGCGTATAAGCACAACCAATGGATATAAGACACTGGGGCGGGGGGGAGGGCGGGCAGGTGAAGGCATGTCCTAGGGGGTAGAGGAGGTCAGGAGGAGATCAATGGGGGAAAAAAAAGGAGACATATGTACTACTATTTGTAATACTTAAAACAATATTAAAAAAAAACCTTCATCAGTCACTGGCTCTGGTTTTCAAGGAAGTGGAGGGTACATTTTAGAGAACATGTTCAGTATTAAGAGAAAACATTAAAAAAAAACACCCATTTAAATGTGGTTTGCCAGATCCTCAATAGAAAGAGGATCATGTTCGCAATTTCTTCCTGCTAAATATTTGGATTTTTAAATAATGGGTTTCTTTCCTTTTAATGGTTGTCTCCTGGGTGGTCCATAATATTGACTTGGTTAGATTTGCAAAACAGATTCGTGTTTCAAGTTTGAACACAAGAAAAGGCAGGACATGTTTCTGCTGACATCATAGTGAGAGGATGAGAAGGCCCTGTGAAATGCCAGTGAGAGGAGTTATCTTATCTAGGAAAGTCTGCGGCATTAGAAATGGGCCTGTTATTACTTCATTGGCTTCTTCTACAAAAGAGTTTGGAAATAAAACCTTAGCGGCCTAATTCAAAAATAAAAGGACAGTGAAAGGCATTTGGCCTTATTCTTCCTTTTATATTTAAGCACGATTGATTTCAGCTACATTTTTAAGAATACTCACTTTCATTTTGCACATTCTTTAATGAGAGTTTAATGAGTAGCCATATCTCAGATTAGCTCAGGAATTTTGGAGGCATTTAGAAATTCCTGCGCATACCCCATGGGCAGCTGAGTGCTCTAGAGAAAGGGCCAGGTGGGGTCAGAGAAGCCATGGATGACATCCTGATTCTGTCGTCTACTTGCTCTGTAACTGTGAGCCAGCTGATGAAGCTTCCCACATCTCAATTTCTGCACATGTAAAAAGGGGAGTAAATAACCATGTCATAGATTGGCTTTGAGAAGAAAGCAAAATCCATTATATAGGTCATCTTGCAGTGTTTTGTTAGTTTTAATTGGCATCCTTTTTTATAAAAATAAATTTCAAAATTTTAAAATCATGTGATATTGAAGATAGCTCACAGAGTGAAGTGAAAAACAGTCTACGCTGGGGGTTGGCCAACTGCAGGCCTATGCATTTTTGGTCAATATGGTTTCATTACAGCATGGCCATGCTCATTCATGTAGGTATAGTCTATGGCTGGCTTCACACTACCGTACAATGTGGCTGTGACAGAGACCCTGTGGCTCATAAAGCCTGCGGTATTTACTGTCTGACCTTTTCCAGAAGAAGTTTGCCAACCCCTGGTCCAAGCTGTTGTCAGGGTTGCTTAATGGATATTATGAAGTGTCATGGTTTGCACAAATGGGAGGACCCACTTTACGTGAGACGCCATGGGAGCCAACTGCAGTTTCACTTAGCTATTCCCGGGTTAACCAGAGAAGTCTCAGGATTATCTGTGAGGAGTGGCGAGGTCCCCTGGAACAGTTGGGAATAGCACGTCCAGGACCGACAGAAGGGGATTTGGACAGGGCTTCCCTGTGGCTCAGTTTCAGAGTGGGGAGGCACTGGAGACTGATACAGATCTCGCCATATGGCCTTCTCTGTCGGCCCGCAGACACGGAAACATGGGAACAATCGGTATTCTCTACTGGAAGTTGTGAGAAGTCTCCCTTTCACTTTCCGCTGTGGGAGATATTTGGCGAATCTCAAAGTTCTTTCTGTTAAATTGATGTTTGGGGAGTTAGGCCATACAGTAGTCATTTCTGAAAGCGGTTTGATGCCTTAGTATTTACAAAGTGCCCCCATTTCCACAGTTTTATTCAAATATTACCATCACCCTACAAGTTAGGTGCATTGTAATTTCCCTTTTACAGATGATGGAAATGTCAGTTTCCAAGAGGTTAAGCCATTCAGTTCTGAAGGGTGAAGGGGGGACTTGGATTTGTCTTCTGACTTCATACCCTGTGTTTCTTCCGCCATGTCATTTTGTCTGATGTTCCCTCTCTGCCAAGTTTAATGAAAAATGGGCAAAAGATACAATCTTACTAGTTTTTAGAATAAGCACCCAGATTACCAGTATATTAGATTAGAAAGAAGGATATCTAACCCAAGGTTACCAGCTGTTGGCCGTAGGGCTCAAATGGCCCGCATATGTACTTGGCTTAGCCTACTCAATATGGACCTATACATGTGTTTAAAATTTCTTTTATTTATTATTTATTTATTTAAAAATTTTTATTTTATTGTTGACAATATTACACGTGTCTCTACATGTTTTTGTTTTAAATACATGGAGTTAGTTATCATTAATCACCTTTTAGTTTCCATCAGCCTCTGTCACTCGGTACTGGCCTCCCAGACAAACCCTTCTTCAATAATTGATAGTACCTACCCTTTCTTGTAGGCATTTGAATTTGTGACCCCCGATCTAGACTAGAATACTCACTTTGTGAATGAGGAAATGAAATTCAAAGTAGTAGGTGATTTGGCAGCACCAAATTTAGGCTGTATTGTGTGTTAAAGAGAAACTGAGGGGCAGAGAGGAAGCTGGAGGTAATCATATGTACTGGGGCACTGGGAGGAGAAGTGTGGGCTGGGGCCACCCAGACTCAGTCTCAGGAGGAATATGCAGAGGCTGATGAACGTGGATGGGTTAACGGAACAGATGGTGGCACCTACCCCGTGATGAGAAAGGGTGTCAGGGATATAAATGGGCTGAGTGAAGCAAAGTACATATCACTTTTTCTGAAGTGTAATTTTGAGAATGGATTATATAATTTAAGCCCCAGGAGATAAATTATATCCTATTGACTGAAACAACTAACTGGCGGACTTGTAAAAAAACCCCAAAACCTGTAATAAACAATGAATAGTCTCCATTCTTGTTTAGAATGAACCTCTAAACATTCACAAAGCAAAATGTTAGAGGAATATATTCCCAGATGGTTATGTGTTGTTCTTGTTATTTTTTGTTCATAACTAGAGGCCTGATGCACAAAATTCGTGCAAGAGTAGGCCTTTGCAGCCCAGGCGGCTGCCAGCTGCCTCGATCCCTCCCAGCCATGCCGGCTGCGGCCCTGGCTTCGTCCGGAAGGTTGTCTGGATGGTTGTTCCGCTGTTTGGCCATCCAGTCTAATTAGCATATTATGCTTTTATTATTATAGATGCTTTCTGACAGTGTGCTGGGTGTAGGGCACCAGCCTAAGCAGTGGGGAGTATCCAAAGGTAGAATCACCAGTCCCTGCCTTTTGGTTGCTTTTGACCTTGAGGAGTTGAGGAGTTTAGAGAGGAGGATAAGGAAAATTCTATACAGTCAGGCCCACGTGAGTTAAGGTTTTGGCAGTTTGGGGAAGGAGACTCCACTTCTCCTGGCTTGATCTGGAGGCAGACTTTCTGAGGGATGAGGACTAAAGATTTGAATGAGACCTTGAAGGATGAGAAGGATTTGAAGCATCAAAAGGAATGGTGGAAGTTTCTTCAGAGGGGTCAGTGGGGGGCCGTTAGCTGCAAGGAGACACGGGATTAGAGTGCACAAACTTAGTGAGCTGGACGGGTGAGAGGGGCCGAGTTGGGAAGGGCCTGGACTCTCAGACTAGAGAATTTGCGTTTTATAGATACGGTTTCCCCAGTTGACCAAGCAAGCTCGGTGCCAAGATTGTGGTGAACATTTAAAAGGGCCTGGGAATGGATCGCTCTCGGTGGGTCTTGTAACATTTTTTGGTTAACAGTTGAAACTTAGAGGACAGTTTGCTCAGGAGAGAATCCCAACCTTTCTAAGTACAAATAGCTCCCCAGACGCTCAGCTGGAGTCCACGTGGAGAATCAAGGCCTAACATAGATGGGCAGAGACCAAAGCACCACACGCAGGGCGGAAGCATGGAGTGCCTGCCAGGAGCAGGTCCCCATTGCAGAATTCGGTTTTGCTAAAGATAATATTGCATCTGGAATGCCACTTCATTTCCAGTCTCTGCATATGCCCACGGTAGTCACCTTATATCGTAGTCCTTGTAAACTCTCTCATGTTACAGGGCACCAGCTCAGTTACTTTATTTTGAAAAGCCAAACACTGTTCGGAGAAGACATTGTCGACTGAAATGACCTCAGTCAGTGCTATTTTTATCTGCTCATAGAGGTATGCTGACATGGTGAACAAGAAAAAAAGAGGCAACATTTATTCCTGGAGGTCTGAGCTTGCAATTGCAGGTGCTGGATAGAACTTTAAACATGCCTTTGAAAGCAGCACGGTAGGTATTTTTATTGTGGTTGTCACAAATATACACCTCAGGATAAAAGGAACACAACTCTCTAACCTCCTATGACTGGAACTTGGGGGTTGTAATAAAATGTCCAGGGAGGGCAGATTCAGAAATCATTTCTCTAACAGTGGACAGGAAGATGCACTGTTTGGAAAACTGTGTAATGACTTACAGTTTGGGCAGAAATGGAGGGTCTGGGACTCCATTGGCCAAGGCTCGCTGGAAGCGTGGTTGATGCATCCCCAGAGGTGCATCCAGGGCACAGAGTAGGCTGGTGAAGTGGAGGCTGGGTCTGTGGGTAAGATGGATAGCCAGCACATGGTGGAGTACACATCCAGTCCAGGGACCTTCTGCCCTCCCTCAGAGCGCAGGGACTTCTCTGCCCACGGCCCCTCGTCCGCTGCCCCGCTCCTTCGGCTGCCTCCTGCCCTGTAGAGTTCTTGGGTTGTGTGAGTCAGTTGCCATTTCCCCACATCCAGGAAACTCATATTACTCCAAGTCAGTGATTTTCAACCTTTTTCATCTCATGGCACATATAAACTGATTATTTAAATTCTGCAGCACACCGGTACAACAAAGAAAATAGGTGTAATTTTGATTCATCCACATTGGACGGCTATTGTGTTGGCTCTTGTCAGTTTTTTATTTGACAATCTAAGGGAAAAGAGGTCAGTGCCCCTGACTAAATAGTCAGATATTGCATGTTTTAACAATTATTTTTTAAAATTTTTTTCTTTATTGATTAAGGTATTACATATGTGTCCTTATTCCCCCCCCCCTCATTCCCCCCCCAAACCCCCCACTCATGCCCTCACCCCCTTGTTGTCTGTGTCCATTGGTTAGGCTTTATGCATGCATACAAGTCCTTTGGTTGATCTCTCCCCCTTACCCTCCCCCTCCCCTACCTTCCCCTACCTTCCTATGAGGTTTGACGGTCTGATCGATGCTTCTGTGTTTCTGGATCTGTTTTTGTTCATCAGTTTATGTTGCACATTATATTCCACAAATGAGTGAGATCATGTGATATTTATCTTTCTCTGACTGGCTTGTTTCGCTTAGCATAATGCTCTCCAGTTCCATCCATGCTGTTGCAAATGGTAGGCGTTCCTTCCTTTTTACAGAGTGTAGTATTCCATTGTGTAGATGTACCACAGTTTTCTAATCCACTCATCTGCTGATGGGCACTTAGGCTGTTTCCAAATCTTAGCTATGGTGAATTGTGCTGCTATGAACATAGGGGTGCATATGTCCTTTCTGATTGGTATTTCTAGTTTCTTGGGATATATTCCTAGAAGTGGGATCACTGGGTCAAATGGGAGTTCCATTTTTAGTGTTTTGAGGAAACTCCATACTGTTCTCCACAGTGGCTACACCAGTCTGCAATCCCACCAGCAGTGCACGAGGGTTCCTTTCTCCACATCCTCACCAGCACTTGTCGTTTATTGACTTGTTGATAATAGCCATTCTGACAGGTGTGAGATGGCACTGCATTGTCGTTTTGATTTGCATCTCTTGGATGATTAGTGACTTTGAGCATGTTTTCATATGTCTCTTGGCCTTACTTCTGTCTTCTTTTGAGACGGGAAACCATAAAAATATTAGAGGAAACCATAGGCAGCAAAATCTCAGACATATGCCAAAGCAATTTCTTCACCGATACTGCTCCTAGGGCAATGGAAACTAATAAGAAAATAAACAAATGGGACTACATCAAAATAAAAAGCTTCCGTACAGCAAAAGAAACCATCAACAAAACGACAAGAAAGCCCACTGTATGGGAGAACCTATTTGCCAATGTTATCTCCGATAAGGGTTTAATCTCCCACATTTACAGGGAACTCATACAACTTAACAAAAGGAAGATAAATAACCCAATCAAAAAAATGGGCAACGGACCTAAATGTTTTAACAATTCTTGCAGCACACCAGTCTACCTCTCGGGGTGCACAGGTTGAAAATCGCTGCTCTAAGTAATTCGGTTGAACCTCCTCACCCCAGGCCTGAGGTGAGGGGTTAAATCCTTCCCCGCCTCCCTCTTTTTCAGGGAGGATGTGGCTCACAGCACAGCAGTAGCTTTGTCCACCTATTCTCCTTTACTTTCCCACTACCTCCCCTTTGGTGCCTTCATTGTGGGTGAAGGGTTAAAGGCCACCACATTTAGGTCATGCGCAGGGGTCGCACACTTCACTTTGGAGTAGATCAGCTGTGTCTAGTACTGCGACAGAAGCTGGCACTGAGTTAGTTCTATTTTAACACCCGTTACGAACATCACATGCAATCCATATCCCTAAAACTTTATATATTTAGGTTAACATAAGCACACCCCCCCCCCTCCCGCCCCAAATTATCTCATTGGGAATTATGGAAGATTGCTTTATATGTGGGATTTCTTTCTATTTGGAGGTATAAGACATACTTTCTTTGGAAGTTTTTCTGATGTAGAAACATGTCAATGATTTCCATGAAATTTAACCAGATGTTATTTAGCTTTAAAAACTAACACCTAAATTGGGTAAATAAAGCTACTGCAAGTTTGGTAAGGTGTGCCTAGATTAAAGATAAAGTTCATACTAGAAAATTTTTTCATTCAAGTCCTGATAAGTTCAATAGAGTCTCTTTTATGGAATAAGTAATTTCACATTTGATTTTCTTAGACTTTTTAATTTGTCCTAATGGTGAGTTTCTTTTAGAATGAGCTCTAAGACATGTTGTCTTTCGTGTGTAAGGCCACCGAAGCAGACATGTTCTAGAAACACATCTTATCTGGTCTCCTTATTGAGTCAGAGGACCCGTGAGAAAAGGGTCTTGTCCTCTGCATTTGGAAACAAGGCATCAAGCTGTCAATCTCCCAGCATTTTCCCAATACCTGCCCCATAGTTTTCGGTTTTGAATGGTTTCAGTGAAACTCCGAAGGCTTAATGTGTGGCACCTGTCCATGATGTTGATGAATGACAAATATTAAATGTTGTCTCTTCCGGTGCAGCTGTGTTGTCATTTTGCTCTGTGTTCACTGATAACTTCAGCCTTCTTTAAGTTATTGATGTAGTTTCATGTGCTGCCATTTTAGCTAAAGCCTCTTTTGTTCTCTCTTGTGAGTCTCCTAAGAATGGACCCATTTTGAGAACCAGTGGTTCCTGGGGTGTGGTGGGCACAGGGATGGAGCGGTGGGGCACAGGGCATTTTTAGGGCATTGAAAGTATCCTGTATAATACTGTAATGGTGGACATGTATTTGCCCAAAATCTATAGAACTCTGCAACACAAAGAGTGAACCCTGATGTAAACTATGAACTTTCCTATCTAATAAAAGAGCAATATGCAAATTGACCGTAACTCCACTACAACAATAAGCCTCGCCCACCAGCCAATCAGGAGCGAGTATGCAAATTAACCCAACCAAGATGGATTCTGCCACAGAGAGAGCAGGAGGCTTGGGTTTCCCTGGCAATGGAGGAAGCCAAGCTTTCCGCCTGCCCTGGTGGGCCCAGACCTCCACTCAAGGCTACAAAGTTTCAATTATAGAAGATAAATAAATCCCAACAAAAATGGCGGCAGCCACAGAGCTGGAGAGAGCAGGAGGCTTGAGTTACCCCTGGTGATGGAGGAAGCCAGTAGCCCTGGCCTGCCTTGGCTTCCACTCAAGGCTACAAAGTTTCAATTATAGAAGATAAATAAATCCCAGATACCAGGGCCTCCTCTTGGGTCACTGGGTGGTGTGACTGGCCTGCAAACCACCACAGGCCCCTCACCTAGGCCGCCCCATGCCCCAAGGGAACCCCAACCCTGATCCGGGACACCCTTCAGGGCAAACCAGCCGGCCCCCACCTGTGTACTAGGCCTCTATCCTACCTAATCCTATCTAATAAAAGAATAATATGCAAATTGACCATCACTCCAACACACAAGATGGCTGCCCCCATGTGATCAAAGATGGCTGCTCCCATGTGGACACAAGATGGTCACCACAAGATGGCCAGCAGGGAAGGGTAGTTGGGAGGGACCAGGCCTGCAAGGGAGGGCAGTTGTGGGCGATCAAGCCAGCAGGGTATGGCAGTTGGGAGGGACCAGGCCTGCAAGGGAGGGAAGTTGGGGGTGATCAAGCCTGCATGGGAGGGCAGTTAGGGGTGACCAGGCCAGCAGAGGAGGTAAGTTGGGGGCGACTGGGCCTGCAGGGAAGGGCAGTTGGGGGGGACCCAGGCCTGAAGGGGAGGGCAGTTAGGGGCAAAAAGGCTGGCAGGGGAGCAGTTAGGCATCAATCAGACTGGCAGGGGAGAGGTTAGGTGGTGATCAGGCTGGCAGGCAGAAGCAGTTAGGGGCAATCAGGAAGGCAGGCAGGCAAGCAAGCAGTTGGGAACCAGCAGTCCTGGTTTGTGAGAGGGATGTCAGACTGCCTGTTTAGGCCTGATCCTACCAGATTGGAGAGGGTGCAGGCTGGGCTGAGGAACACACACCCCATGCATGAATTTCGTGCACCAGGCCTCTAGTAGTTAATAAAAATGTATCCAGTTTGGTAAATGTGCCACACTAACGCTAGCTGTTAATAATGGGCAGGAAGTGGATGGGAACTCTGTGTATTTTCTGAACAATTTTTCTGTAAATCTAAAACTGCTTAAAAGATCAAGTCTACTAATTTAAAAAGTTGCCTGTGAGGATCAGTTAGGTGCACAGCAACTTTACTTCTGCAGAATCTCTGTGAGCATATTCTTTTCAAGCTTACATAATATAGTTAAAAAACCCCACTTCTCTCTCTCAAAGAGAAGTAATCAGTCGAACAAATCAGTAGTTATCAGAATTCAGGCTATGGTACATCCTGTTTTTCTAACTCCTGTAATTTACCAGTAAAGTAACCCAAATTGCACGAGGAAGGGAGCACATTGCTTGCTTTAAAGGATGCATGGATGCTGTTAGGGCCCCATTATAACACCAGAGGAGAATCTGAGCACAGATTTGAAAGCCTTACCTGCAGGGAGGGAGGGATGGAGGGAGGGAGGGACAGAGAGAAAAAGAGAGAGAGAGAGAGAGAAAAGAGGAGGAGGAGGAGGGGGGAGGGGGGGAGTGGGGGATGGAGGGACTGTGCTTTGTTCTATTACCCGAAGGAGACACACTGTAATATTAATTTTAGTGTCGTTTTTTTCTAATTAAAATATAGTAAACAAACAACATTATATTACTTTCAGGTGTACAGCATAGTTATTTAACATTTATCTACCTAATGAAGTGATCACCATGGTAAGTCTAGTAACCACCTGGCATTGTACAACGTCATTACAATATGATGGACTATATTCCCTGGGCCCTACCTTGCGCCCCCGGGACTTACTTACTTTATAACTGGACATTTGTACCTCGGATTCCCCTTCACCTTTTCCATCCGTCCTCTCACTGCTTTCCCCTTTGGAAACCATTGGTTTGTTTTCTGTATCTGTGAGCCTGTTTCTATTTTATTTGTTCATTTGTTTTGTTTTTTAAATTCCACCTCTAAGTGAAATCATATGGCAGTCACCTCCTCTGATGTATCTCACTTAGATATTTCCACATTTTTATACATTCATCTATCAGTGATCACTTAGTTTGCTTCCATATCTTGGTTATTGTAAATAATGCTGCAATAGACATAGGGGTGCATATATATATTTTAAATTAATGTTTTGATTTCTTTGGACAGATACCCGGAAGTGGAGTTGCTGGGTCATATGGTAGTTCTAGTTCCAATTTTTTGGGAAAACTCCATACTGTTTTCATAGTGGCTGTACCGATTTGCAGTTCCACCCAAAGGGCACTGGGGCTCCCTTTCTCCACATCCTCGCCAACACTTGTTAATTGTTGTCATTTTGATAGTATCCAGTCTGACAAGTGTGAGGCCATTTCTCATGGTGGTTTTGATTTACATTTTCCTGATGATTAGTGATGTTGAGCATCTTTTCATGTGTAATTTGACCATCTGTATGTTGTCTTCAGGAAAATATCTATTTAGGTCCTCTGCCTACTTTTTTAATCAGATTTTTTATGTTGAGTTGTATGAGTTCTTTATATATTTTGGATATTAACTCCTTATTGGAGTTATCATTTGCAAATATCTTTCCAACTCAGTGAGTTTAATTTTCATTTTGCTTACGGTTTCCTCAAAGAAAACATAAGCAGTAAAATCATAGACATTTCTCATAGCAATTTTGTTCTGATATATCTCTGCAGGCAAAGGAAACAAACAACAACAAAAAAAACCCAAAACAAATGGAGCTACATCAAACTAAAAAGTTTGCACAGCAAAGGAAACCATTAACAAAATAAAAAGACAACTTACTGAATGGGAGAACAGATTCACCAACGCTATATCTGATAAGGAGTTAATATCCAAAATTTATAAATATCTGATAAAACTCAACACCAAACCCCCCCCCCCCCCAAACTATGGAATTAAAAAATGGGCAAAGGGTCTGAATAAACACTTCTCCAAAGAGGACATACAGATGGCCAGCGGACATATGAAAAGATGCTGAACAGCACTAATCATCAGAGAGATGCAAATTAAAACCATAATGAGACATCACCTCACACCTGTCAGAATGGCTATCATCAAGAAATCAAACAAGTGCTGGTGAGGATGTGGACAAAAGGGAACTCTTTTCCATTGTTCGTGGGAATGCAGACTGGTGCAGCCACTGTGGAAAGCAGTATGGAGGTTCCTCAAAAAATTAAAAATGTAATTGCCTCATGACCCAGCAATTCCACTTCTGGGGATATATCCTAAGAAATCCAAAACTTGAATTCAAAAGAAAATATGCTTCCCTATGTTCATTGCAGCATTATTTATTATAGCCAAGATTTGGAAGCAGCCCAAGTGGCCACCAATAGGTGAGTGGATAAAAAAGCTAAGTGTAGTTTTTCCTGCTTACTCACTACCAAGTACCCACTCTGTGCCAGGACACTCCCACTTCCTCTTTTTTCTGGTCTTGGTGTTGAATCTCAAGTAGCAGCTGAGTGGTTTCTTATAGTCTGCTGAGGTCAACCTTGGATTACCAGAAGTGACAGGTGATGACTTTCTCTTTCCAACCTGCCACAGAGCTGCATCATTTCACACACTGCACTCCGCCACTTCTAAACAATTAACCAGAAACGGTTCTTTGTTAATGGAGCTGTTCTCAGCATTGGATGTTCTTGAATTACACTCAAGAGAGGCCTTTCATGGCCTTGCACATGGTAATGTCTGTTTCAGGCAGGCAATTCCTGAAGGCCAAGGACTTGAATCCCTTTAGTTCTGTGTGTGACAGAGCTACCTGGCATTTTAACTAGGTTAGATTGAATCTGGTGAGTTATAGGTTTGAGGGAGCATGCTATTCCTGATCTTCATCTTCCATTCCATGAACCTGTGGGGTGCAGCCATCAGAGAGAGGAAAACAGAAGAAAGAAGGCTTTGTGTTAGTCAGACAAGGTTTTGACCCATGCAGTGAAATTTCAGGAGCCGCAAGAAGGGTCTCTTTTCTCCCTCCAAAATATACTGAAGTCTGATTCCTTTAATTCTCTAATTAATAATAGGTTTAGTAATACTTCAATCAAGGATGGTCTTCTGTTAAAATATAAATATCTCCTGGGTATTGCTCTCTTCAGTTATAGACTTTATGTTGAGTGAGTTGCTGAACTCAGATAAGGCAAATGAAAAAGGAAGTCTGAGGGTCTGGTGGCCTGATTCGGGTGGGAATGATGGACAGTGGTTCCCAGGGTAACAGGAAATGAAAAGCGAGGCCAATGGAAGAGAAACTTCTAGTTTAATCAGGATTCTTTGGTAATTTCCTTGAGAAGAATTGAACAAGATGTGTGCATACTATATCAGTATGTGTGCATACATGTGTTGTGTGTGTGTGTGTGTGTGTGTGTGTGTGTGTGTGTGTAGGGAGGCAGGCAGTACACAGTGATGCTTACTTAGATACCCAATATGCTACTCACGTAAAATCACCATTTATCTTTTCTTGATCTCTAGCCTGTTGCACAACCATGTATTTATTGGCCACCCAAACCACTTCCTCTGGTCATGGTGGCCTCCTATTTCTGTGGTAACATGGGAAATCAGGACTGTGGATAATGTTGCATCAGAAAAGCTTTTATCACCACTTGGTTTAAGCTTGACAGAGAAATTGGCTGCGTAGCACCTCCACAGAGCGATCATCCACTGACTTAAAATGACCCTGTCCCTGTGCCCGAACCCTCCACGATTAAGATCTGCTCATTCTCCAAATCCAAAGTGTACTTACTCCTTGGCTTCTATCTCTCCCCCTTCTGACAACCTTTATCAAACAGATGACACATCGAAAGTGGTAATCAAAGAAGACTTACAAAGATATGGTTGGAAAAGAACCAAAAGATGATGGTGAATCACTTCAGAACCAGCAACAGAGGAAACGTTGCCAGCCTTATGCCTGTGGGAACAGAGGAAGGAGAGTTTGTTGTTGGATCCAGGTGGAACTCAGCCACTTTCAAGACAATGGCTGGGCAGGGAGAAAGCAGGGCAGAATCAGTATCTTGATAATTCTCTCTTCAGCTGATTCCTTTATTGGTGGAAGAAGCCCAAGAGAAGTATGAAGACCGGGGTTCATAGGGGTCAGCTTCCTGGGGCACAGAGCAGGGCAGAGAAGGGTAGGGAATTGTTTGGGGAGGGCAAATGGAAAACATGGCACTAGCACAGTGTCCCTATGTGTAAAATGAAGGTGTAAGCTGCCAGGATTAAATATAACGATCTGTAAAAGCATTTAGTACAGCACCTGGCGCATGGTAAGTACCATATAAATGTAGGCTAGTGATAGTAGTAGTAATGGCAGTGATAATCAGATTGGCGTATTTTTACTACATTTTAGCTGTACCATCTCTAAGGGGCTCTCCTGGTGCCCTAATCATTACCTTTCATTTCATATCCCAGCATTATTATGAAATGGACTTAAGTAAGACCTGTTTGCCTTATCCAAGTCACACCTGCAGGTATAAATTTATAGCCACATGCCTCTTTAATTTTGATAGATGGAAATGTAATTTAATTATCATTTTAGCTATGCTGAATTCTGGAGATTACATGTATAAGGCATTATAGCCTTAACTAGAGGCTTGGTGCGTGAAATTCGTGCACCTGGGGGGGATTCCCTAGCCTGGCCTGTGCCCTCTCACAGTGCAGGAGCCCTGTGATCGATCTCCCCAAAGAGGTAGGCCCTGCCCACCCATCTGGGGCTCCTTGATGGATTGCCTCAAAGAGGTAGGCCAGAGCTGGTGGTCTCACCTCCGCATCACATGAAGCTGCCAGGACCCGCCTCTGCAGCTCTGTGTGGAACTGCTGGGACCCGCCTCCACGGCACTGAGTAGAGCCACTGGAACCTGCCTCTGTGTCACCGCGGGGAGCCACTGGGACCCGCTTCCGCGCTGCACATGCAGTGTGAAGTCCCCGCTCAATGTGCGTGCCTCGCCACGCACGCAGCCCTGCCCACACACGCATGCTTGCTGCGCACACAGCCTCCTGGTGATGGATTGTTACGGCATGAGGGCATGGCGACCACATAGGCTTTTATTAGTATAGATGGGCACCCATAATAAAGAAATACCCAGGTGTGTCTCTTTCCCAATTTCTACCTCAATGCCGCTTCTGGGGAGGAGGGGATGGAGTACGAGCTTTAAGTTGAATGGGTAGGTGTATGGCTAAGGACATTAAATAGAACCAACATCCCCTTACTCTTCCTCTCCCTCCTCTTCTGTGTGTGTGTGTGTGTGTGTGTGTGTGTGTGTGTGTGTGCGTGTAGCAGCAGAATGTGTGAGTTGTACCTAAGGCAGTGCAGTTGCAAATAGTTATGTCTGAGAGGTTGATCCACGTCATTGTTGCATGTCATTGAAGTTTGCTCATTCTCATGGCTTTAGAGTGTTCTGTGGGATGAATATGCCACAATTTATATAGCTATTCTTTAGGTGATGTGTGTAAGTTGTTTCTAATTTTTGGCTTTTATGAACAGTGCTGCCATAATCATTCTTACACATGCCTTTTGAGAACACATATTTGTATTTTTGTTTTGTATATATCTTGAAGAAGACTTGCTGGGTGACAAGGAATACATACATATGTTTGATTTTAGAAGTCCAGTTGCTCTCCATTGCACACAGAGCCTACATGTTTGATTTTAATAGATGCCAGCAAATAATTTTCTGAAGTGATCGTACCCAGGTACATTCCCACAAATAGAATATATTTCAAGATCTGTAAAATTCTGTTAAATTCATAGTATGATTTTACAACAATATAGTTTGAATCGTGTGATTTCAAACAAAAGAGAATGTTTTTCTCTTTTGTTGACATCCTGTTTTAGTTATATTCTTAGATTGCAAGGCACAGCCTCATTTCCGTGGACTTAGCTTGTTGGCAGGGGTTGGTTATGGTAAAGATTCATATGCACACATATTAGAAAGAGCTGAATTGTATTGCTTTAGGAAGGTTATAAAAATGCACAGGGCCAGGTTGCTGGATCTGGAGTGTTCTGTTCATTGCGCTTGCTTCTTCCTGTAAGGTGTGCTGGTGTCCTGGGGCTGGGCCAGTCCAGCCTCTCTGGGCCTGTGTGTTCAGCAGGAAGTTACAATAGGTTCTACTGTGAGCCAGCATCAGTTCTGACTTATGGTCATCTCTTCCGGTTGCTCCCCTGCCATGCTCCTTGCAAACATTTGATTATCACCTTTCCTGAAGGGGAGCTACTCTGTGCCACCAGTTGTTAGGGCTTCCAGCCTCTTTCTGAGCTCTGTACCATTCCTGAGCCCACCAGCCTCTGAGTGCTCCCTGTTCTCATCCCTTTCTAGGAGCAGGCGCCTGCGCCAGTGGCTGTCTAGATCCAGGGGTTGGTAGACAGCTTTTGTTTATGTTAGATGCAAGGTGAATTACACAGAATCAGAAGAATGTCTTAAGAAAATTTCAGCAACCATTATTTTGAAATAAGAACATGAGATCTTTTTTTTATATTAGATATCTTTTTAAAAATATATTTTTATTGATTTCAGAGAGGAAGGGAGAGGGAGAGAGAAGAAACATCAGTGATGAGAGAGAATTGTTGATTGGCTGCCTCCTGTACGTCCCACACTGGGGATCGAGCCCACAACCCGGGCATGTGCCCCGACTGGGAATCAACCGTGACTATTGGTTCATAGGTCGACGCTAACCACTTAGCAACACCAGCTGGGCTATAATAGATAAATGAATGCAGATCTCTGCTAAGACTTTTGTGCATCTTTATAGCTTAAAAAACAAGGGTGGGACTTGCCATGTTGTGCTGACTTCGTCTATGCTGGTTAACCGAGTGTTGGTTAAGGAAGGAATCCATTATCGGGGCAGGGAGGACCAGTCTAAACAGCTCTGTACCTCATGGAACCCAGGCGCGGAAACCGTTTATTCCCGAAACAGCCACCTCTGGGAGTTACTCCCTGGAATCCGTTATTGGCTCAGCGAGTTTAATGATAATATGGGAAGTGAAAGCCAACATTTATACGCTTACTTTTAGCTTCTAGAGACTCTCAAGATCGAGGGGCCTGTCTGTTTCACCTGCTCTGCCTTCTGGAATTACAGAGCGTTCCCCTGGGGAATTTCTTGGCCCAACTCATGCTTAATGTTTTTGGTTAAGGCCCACTCTGTCATTGTCTCTGTGGTTGGCAGGAGAATATAGGGCCTATGCAAATGCATTCCTGCTTTACATTCTTTACACACACCTCGACAAATACGTCCGTAGCTCCTCTGGACGGGAGGCAGAGCTGTTACCAACTGTTGTGGTGGGAAAAGGCTGGGCTTCTGCTGACTTCCAGACGTCGCCACCGCAGCACACAACCGAAGACCCTAATTAGAGAATGCATGCATGATAACCCGACCTGGTGGCGTGATTTACACACGTGATGCTCTTCTGAAAGTGACTGTGCAGGTCAGTGCAAGTGCAGGACCAGTCGTCTTGTTCTAACGGGGAAATGAACTGACAGGGGAATTAAAAATCGGGACTAACGTGTCATTTCACTGCTGTATTACTATGAATAAATTAAACTCTAAGCATTATTTAAGGCTTCAAAGTAATGTATTTAGCATTTTTTACAGCAACTCTGGGAGCTGGGCCTATTTCTAGAAGTGTTCTGCTCAGTAGCTCGCCTTTTGTGGAAACAGTTGATTTTAAACACTTGGTTTACTTAAATTACTCTCTCTCTCTCTCTTTTTTTTTTTTTTTGCTTTCGAGAAAGATTGCAAAGAGTTACAGGGATGTTTAGTGGCTTAGCCATCCAGTTCCTTATGGATCATTCACATGTACCGATGCCAGGGAACATTTAAGTGATTAAAATGTTCTGAATGAACGTGTCATTTGAGAGTACTCTTTGAATGAATGTCTTTATTATATTGAATGTATCCTACTGGTATGCTTTAGGCTTGCTTCCAAGATTAATTCATAAGTGGCTCTGGGTAATTTATCCACGGGTGTGTGTCTGAATAAGTCCATGATGTATTTGGTTAAAGAATCGTTGTGGCTCTTGAAAGATATACAGGAATTTAATAGTCAGTATTGTTTATCAAATCTAGGGTGGTCATGTTTAAATAATACATTAAAGAATGAGATAACTCATTTTATAACTTTTTATAATCAATCTTAAATACTGAAAAAAATAGATTCTTAAAAATCTCTAATATTTGAAACTCAAGTTACACATATCAATCTCAGTCTCATATACAAAAAAAATCGAAACTTATAATATTGTTTACCAGCATAAACACCTTCTGCATCTTTTTGTGTAAGAGAATAGATTTGCCATGTTATACTGATTATTTGAAATTTTGCTTCTGTTTTCAATTTCAAATTCTTAAAAAGGTCCTGCTTAGCCAGTGAACATGAAAGTGCTTACTTCTAAATTAGCCGGTGCTGCAGAACATGAAAGAAATCACATAACACACCCAGAAACATCCTTTCCTAGCCCTCAGTTGCTAAGATAGCTTAGTGAAAATAAAATATGCGGACAAGACAGGGGAGGGAGGCGAGTTTTAAAACTATTTTCTTTTAAAAATTTCCTTCCTTCCCACCCTCCTTTATGTCCCGAATCCAAGAGTGTTAACTAGAACTTCACATTCAGGACCTTCCCAGTGCCAAGTGCTGGGCACAGGGAGGTGTGCACTCGCTCCCCGAGTGTGCAGTAAGAGAAAAAGGGGAATTACAGCACTTCCACCACCAGGCTTCACAGCTTAATGCCCTCTTGCAGCAGGCTTCCAGGTGACCTTCCGCAGAACACTCTGCTCTGTGACGGAAAGCTCTCTCAGGGGCAGAGGCAGAGATGACAGTTCCTTTACACCCCAGGGTCCCTCCAGGTCAGTGCTGGAGGAAGGCTGTTCTCCTTCGTTCTTTAGTTCTTCATTACAGAGTGTTTACTGACTGCCCGCCTGATGGTAGACACTGAGCTAGGTCCTGGGGTCCTGCCACAAGGTTAAAGTGTCGAGGGGGGAGGCAGGCATTAATTAAAGATTCACACAGATGTCTGTCGACACAATGGGGTGAAAGGTATGCCATGCGTCTTCGTGTGTAAAGGTGTGGGAGGTGGTGAGGGAAGCGTGGGCCTGGGCCACTGGGCAAAGGGGGCAGAGGAGGCGGCTCCAAGTCCTGGCTGGTGGCTGGGAAAGAGACTGTCCCACAAGCAATGCCGGAAGATACAGGGGACTGAGGGCTTCTTTTTGGCTGGGCAGATGGCATAGATGTTCTCAACTCAGACTGTTCCTTTTTAGTATGACGGGCACATCCACATCTGGACAATCCAGTCCACATGTGCACATAATAGCTGCTTCATGCATACTCACTGAAACGGGAGAGATGATTAAGACACTTAGGGCAGCAGCTGAAGGATGCTTAAGACATCCAGAGTTGATTCCCGAGTGTCTAGAGAAGCATGTTTTAAACAGAGAGGAGAGAGAGGCAGTTCAACAGTTTCTGCCCTTCAAGAGAGGCAGCCCAAAAGGACGGGAGTAGAGTAAAGTGTAAGCGAGGTGTCTGATGACAGAAACCATGAGAAGTCAAGTCAGTGATGTCAGGATTCAGAAAGTATTGTCATTATTGTTAAGAGTGATAATGACTTTGACTTTATGGAGATCGGCAGTTCATCGCTCCCATTAAATGTGTGTCTATGTGTGTGTGTAGGGGTACGTACATACCTGAGGCCAAATTAAATATTAAATTTTGGTGAAAAAGGGCAGAGTTGCAAGATTTAGTTCCTGGAAAAATATAAGATGCCTACATTTGAAGTTCAAGTACACAAAGAATAATTGTTATACATATGTCCCAAACACCCTACAATAGGACACTTTTCCTCCGAGAACTCACTCATATTTTAAACTATGGCATGTACCATGTTCAAATTTATGTTTATTTTCAGTTCATTCCTGCTCCACATATTTTTAGAATCTTAATCTGGAGCCTCCATGAGTGTGCGGGGACATGAAGGTCCCTATCCTGAGGGTCCTGGGGGTCGCTGATTCCCAGCCGAGGCTCTTGGTCGGCTTCTCTCTCCAGGGTTACTCTTCCGAGACGGAGCCTGGAGCACTTTGCTGGCCGTGCTGCCCCTCGGAGCACGGAAACAGAGGCTGCCTTTGCTGCGAAGGCCTCTCTTGTGAACTGTGGCCCCAGAGCCTCTCACCAGTTTCCTGGGATATCTACTTCCTCTTCTCAGGAGATCTCTCGGGGAGGGATGGGAACCCCTGCAGCCCTGCCAGACCAGTTACCCAGCTCAGGGTGTGTAGACGCCATGGAAGGGAAACAGCTTAGAAGGCAATCTACGCACACGAATTGTAGCTTTGGGCGGCAGGAGTTTAAAATGTTCCTGGATATTGACGATGCTGTTGATGAATTAAAGAATAGAATCTGAAGTAGCTGTAATATGCACAACGATTTGTTCTTCTAAAGAGGAAAGTAGAAATCCGAACACTGGGCTTTTAATGGGAGGGTTGGTGTGTCAGATGAAAAATAATAAAAGCGTAATATGTTAATTAGACTAGACAGCCAAATGACCTTCCGGACATCCTTCCAGACAACCTCCCGGAACCACCAGTGGGCAGGGGTCAGGGCCAGCGAGCCTGCTCCACCAGGCCAGTCATGACGGTCCCGGCACCCCCCCCCCCCCCCCCCTTTGCAGAGGTGGTAGGAGAGACCATGGTACAGCTCAGCCAGAAGCCTGGTGTGAGCCTCTCCTGAGGCAGGTGGGCAGTAAGGAGCGAGGATTCCTGGACTGCAAGAGCCCTGGACTGCGAAAGAGATGTCTGACTGCCAGCTTAGGCTCTATCTCGGGGGTGTCCTGGACTGTGAGAGGGCACAGGTCGGGGTGAGGGACCCTCTGCCCCAGTGCACAAATTTGTGCACCGGGCTTCTAGTTATCTATAAACATGTTTTGTGAACCATGAGGTACACATTATTAGAATTAGAGCATGCCCTAATGTGAGTAATTTATTTTAAACTTTAAATGTTAGGACATTTTGCATGACGACTGTAGACATCAAAGCCAGCGAGTGGTGTTAAAGATCAGCTGGGCTCTTATTTCATGGATGTGGCCTAAAGAAGGGCAGTGATTTGTCTTACAGTTCCCTGGCTAACTAGAACCTGGCCTAGAATCCTAATATCCAGGTAGCCTCCTAGTGCTCTTCCTCCTTCACGGGCTACATCAGTTTTGAAGTTTCCACGATGGACCTCAAATCTGTGTTGTTGAAACTTTCACATGTGGAACTGGTGGTTACTGAGCATATTGCACATGCAGCACATGCTATAGTCCAAAGGAATTATGTGGTGTATCAGTTCCCTGCAGTTGCTGTAACAAATGAACACGAACTTGTTGAATGAAAACAACAGCGTTTTTCAAAGCTCTGGAAGCCAGAAGTCTGGAATGGAGCTGCCATCAGGGCTACCCTCCCCAGTGGCCCTGGAGGGAATCCGCCCCTGCCTCCTCCAGCTTCTGGTGGCGGGTGCCATTCCCTGACTGTGACTGTGTCACTCCGATCTCTGCCTCTGTTTTCACATCACCTTCCTTCTGTGAGTGTGTCCCATCCCCTCTGCCTCTCTCTTACAAGGATACTTGTGGTGGCATGTGGGGCCCACCAAGATAATCAGGATAATCTCATCTTAAAATCCTAAATTTATTCACATCTGCAAACACTACCATGTAAGGTTCCAAGGGACTCAAGTCTTTGGGGGTCACCATTCAGCCCAGAGTTAGGGAATACATTTCCTTGGAAACCTATACATTTAACCAAAAAGGTTTTCTATTCCCTTCAATTATCTGAACCCTCTTCTGATAACCTCCTAGCTATTGAGTTATAGGGCTTTGGGAGGTTGAGAACCCATACAGAATGGCTGGAATTATCAGTCTCAACAGCGACCACTGACATACATGTGTGTAATTCAGCACACATATTAAAAACACCAACCTTACAATGTTATAGGCAAAGAGGAGCCCGCTGGTGTAAAGTTCCCCTGACATGATGCAAAGAAAAGATGGTGATTAAGTACCACTGTTTCTCAAACTACAGAAAACCTTGTATTAGTGGAAGGCTGGCCCTTTCTCTGATGAGTCTGTTAAGCTGATTTCCTCAAAAACCTAAAAAAAAAAAAAAATACTTTCAGCACCTGGATGAACGAAAGTTCAGGATGAAGTTCAGACTCCGCTACTCATCCTCCACAACTACTGATATTTCCTAATTCATTTATCACTCACTCCCGGACGACCTCCCAAAGTGGTAGAAAGTGGCTTATCATGAAAGACATGCGATTAGAAGTAAGACTTGCAGCCATCATAGAGGGAAAGGGAAAGAAACGTGCCCTTTGAACCTGGAGGATGAGTGCTAATACTAATACTGAGTGCTTCTTCCACGCTTCCCGGCAGCCACCGCAGCAGGGAGCCGGCGCACAAGGCTCCCACGGCGTGTTTTCTTCCCCCTTTCCCCATCCAAGCTGAGATTGTGAGGGAAACAGTAGTGACCGCCTCCAGACTTAGCTTTCTCTCCCGACACAGAGTTAATTTCGATTTACAATAACATGAGCTCTTCCAGTTTTTACATACTATGTTTCATGGGCTTGAGTAATTTTGAGCGTGGTTTTAGATTTTATACCACGATCCTGAAATCAACCTGTGGTAGTAACTGCTATGACTAGGGAGACTGTTATCATCCTTTGCCTGTGAGCATTTTTCTAAGGTCGGTGCTTTTTCTTCAAGGTCGGTTTTGTTTCTAGCTGAATCCCCTTACCTGACTCAAGGCACCTTTTGAGTAAATCTTCTTACCCAACGGCTCTAACCATGTCTACATACCAAGTTGATAAATATTACACTGGCAAGCGGTATGCTGTCGCATTCAGCGTCGCTTAACTGACAATCTGTTGACTTTCACCAAGAAAACCTGAGGCAGCATTCCATAGGTGGTCTGAACTTCAGGCACATGCGGGCAGCGAGTAGACCAATTCTAGACAGATGGGCAAGGAAGCTGTGGGGATGCGTGTGAGTGGAGTCGTGGTTAAACATCAGCACGCCGGCGCAGCTGGGCACTGGAAGCGTGTGTGGGCTTAATGTACCGTTTTTATAGAGCCGCGCCAAATGAAAAGGATACTTCGTGTGAGCGTTAAACGTTTCTTTCTTAAGGTTGAGAACGATGGCGGTGGCTAATTTTCCTCTCTTTGAGAGCTCAGTGTTATCTGCAGCCAGTTCAGCACGGGAGACGGCAAGCCGTGGACGCCACTTTCCTCGTGGCCACAGCGTCTGCCCTGATTCCTCCGGGCTGTTTCAGCTTGTGTACCTCTGCTCCCAGGCTCAACGGGAGCATCGCTTCTAGGAAAGCATCTCCAAGCACGTTTCACATGGATAGCTGGTTAATACAGTCGGGAGCACAGTCTAAAACTGGCGGCCTCCCTATGGGGGCATGTGCTGGCTTAATCATTCTCTGGCTCTTTTAGGTAGAAAAGTTTGGGCTTGAAAGAAAAAAAAAATCTATTTCAAAAGAATGGAAATAATTTATGCATTCCAGAAATAATTATTGCACACACTGTGTGGTATTTTAGACGCTGGTAATACGAATGATGAATAAGACAGTCTAATAATGAGTACTATGGGGAAGATAGTTCCAAGTTAACAAAGGAAGAAAAATGTAATTACATATGCGATTAAGACACAAGACAGTGAGCACATGGTGTCTGTGAAATAAAGTTGTTGAAGTCGGTCTGGAAATGTGGGAGCCAGAATTTTGAGCACCATCTGAAATCACTTTTTATGGGAAAGGAGTTATTCTCAGAATGCTACATTAAACATTTAGATATATATGAAGGCAAACTTACTTTGTAACTTTACATGACATAATCTTGCCAAGATTATAATGGATTTAATACGTTGGAAAACATTTTTGTGACATGTACTAGGACTCTGACATGTGGATTACATTTTTTTTTTTTAAACTTTCAAAATTTCAACAACGCTCTGTCTAACAAACATCACGTGAAATAGCGGCGCGCATGCCTGGCCCAGTGGGAGGCAGATGCTGTTGGGAGGGACAGATGCATGGTTCCAGTCGGTAGCCACACATTTGAAGTTCTGGCTGATCAATAGAGTCTTTCACTTCCAGGGTCAAGGTGATAGAGAGTGGGTTGGAGAAGGAGTAAAAAGAGCTACAGGCTACAGTTACTTGTGCTATTCACAAAAAGCAAAGGGGTTTTGTGTGAGAAGATTGCTCTCCCCCAACTTGAAAGCATTAGCCTTTGCCCAGCCTGGAACTCTCTCGCACTCTTCGCTGGAAGCCCCACGTTTATAAGCTGCATCACTTGATACCATGTGAGCGCCCGGGCTGGGGCTGGTGGACATGGTCCAGGGTCCTAGGTAGCTCTGCATCCAAACCCCAGCTGTGACTCTGTCCAGCTCTGTGACCTGAGCTCGTTATCTTAACTTCTTTGGTTGACAGCTTGCTTGACTGTAAAATGGGGGAGACTAAAGGCTCCCTTACAGGGCTGTATGAGAATGAATGGGATGGCCATGGCCAAGGCATCTTGTATACCGTCTGGCACTTGGTCGGTTCTGCTGGGTCCTTCAGGCTCAGCGCTGAGAGCACCCGGGGTCACACAGCTCAGTCTCAGGTCATTCTCACATCGTGTTGCCTGTAAGTGTCCCTCCTCCCACAGTGTAGTGAGAATCCTGAGGGCAGCAAACCCACTTTATGCTTCTTTTCTACCTTCCACCGCACCTGGCGGAGTCCACATACCAAACCGGCACTTAGTAAATGTTTCCATTCAACTTCTCACTTTTGGAAAGCTGCTTAAAACCAGGGGCCCTGACAGCATGGAGGGTGGTGCTCTTTCACTCTGTGCCTCCACAAGTTTTGGTCCAGGGGTCCTGAAGGGGGGCAGGAAGTGGCACCATAAAAAAATCAACTCTTAAAATCCTGATGGTGACTAGGGAAATAAACCGTTATGTTATTTGATAACCTTTGTGCATAGCCCAAATGCATAATGCCTTTTATTATGATTCAAAGTGCAGTGAAGTGTGTGATGCCCATTTAGCATGCTCCAAAACACAGTGGGACTTCACCTTCGTGAGGAACAATAGTCATGGGGCCAAGACCTTTGGTTCTGGCCAATTTGAACATCTGCTTCCTCCTGGGACAGTCTAGAATTATCTCATGGGACTCAGCCTTACAGCTGGGCTGGGACCAAAGCGCTTGGGTGAAATGATGATATCTGAGAAGACCCAGGTTGGTTGAGTGTGGAGGGTGGCAATGCCCTTGCCCCACGAATGTGTAGATGCTGCATTCTGTCCTTTTGTGCCGTGTCAGCACTGATTACCTATCACAATAAGGGGATATAGGAAAAATCTTGCACATAGTAGGTCCTCAATACTTATTTAATGAGTGAAAGGAGAAAAAAAGGGATGTTTTCTTTGTATATGTCCATGTAACCCTAAGATTTCCAAGCTGATCGTGGGTATTGTTCTAGCACAGTATAAAGACTTGGACAGACCCATGCTGTATGTTGTGATGATACTTGGCTTACTGATTTCTCAGCTCTAAGAAAATCTTTGCTTTTGGCAATGGCGTCGGATAATGGGGTTCTCCTCTGTAATGCTTTTGGAATAATGTAGGTGTCCAAAATGCTGAACTTTGTTCAGCAAAGTTATAACCCAAAACAGATTTTTGAGCAAGTTTATATGTATTCCCTGAGCAATACTGCTCAAACATTCATGCATTCAACAGTAAGCAAGTATTTTATTATTCTAGGTTGTATGTGAATTTCAAAGATAAATAAACTCTATCATTTTTTTACACTTAAAGACATTACAATTATTTATGGCTGTAATTTTATATCTTGAAGTTATTAATGGTTAAAAATTACTACAATGAGTGATAAAATATTTTGACACTGATATGTCATGATGCCTCATAAAGGAAATTTCCACTTGGGAAAGAAATTGGGCTGATCAGCAGATCTAAATGTCTATCCCATTGGCAGTTATATTTCTCATTGCAGAATAATACTTGATTTAAGTCAGTTTTTAATGTGAGTTTGAATATCATTTTTTCTTAAGTCTTTTTTTTAAATGTGAGTTTGAATATCATTTTTTCAGTTTTGGCGCAACCCTGAGATAACACTGGACTATATAAAAAGTCCCAGACTTTTGCATATACTTTGACTAGAGCTACCAAAGAGGACTTTTCCTGGGTGGCCTGGGAAAACTCCTATATAAACAGTAAGAACCCTGATAAATGAGTGTTTGGGGGGTGGTAATTATCACATAACTTTTATGGAAATCGGAATAATGTTAGATTATAAATTTTTAAAATAGTGATCACTAACTTGTTCAGGTGACTTGTCTAGAGCCAGTGGACCAAAGATTTTGTTCAGATTGTAAATAGAGTCTATCATATTTGTGATGGGGTCGTTTGTTGTCTCTTTATAGGATTGGACTATAAGGCTAGCCTCGAAGTCTTTTTTAAAAAAGGATTCCTGGGCACTGTGTTTGAGATCTTGGTAGAAGCCATCAGGTGGGTGGGTGGTGTAGATATTGCTTTCATGGACTCAATGAAGTATTTTCACAGCGTCCTCCTGGGAACAAAGTGTATTCCTGGAACAGAGTTCCGTGATCCAGCAAACTTGAAAAATTCTGACTAAGATAATTTTCTTCTGCAAGACGTCTCAGAGCCTTTAATAAATAACACACACGTGACTCTGGGATATCTGATGCTGGTTTTCACAGACGTTTTTCTTTCTTTCTGGAGCTTGCTTTTAATGGAGCACGTTTTAGAAAAGTTGGATTAAGCTTCTTATGGTTACAAATGGCTTAGGGAGGGAGCTAAAGGGAGAGAGGGAATCAGTGGAAGACGGTCGTTACCGTTCCTGTGTTCAAGGGGAGGAAACTGAGGCAGGTGTTAGTGATCTGGTCCTCATGGATGGAGGGCAGATCCGCAGACTGTGCATTGATGGCATCACACATTTAACAGTTTGAACAAATAAAAAATATCTGGAAGGAGTTTAATAATTTTCTTAAAAATATCCGTAGTGCAAAAATTTCCTAACTTTGTTAGAACTTTTTATTTTAAGAGTGAGCAAGTGTTTAGACTATGCAGATTTCAACAGGAACGGAGTTGGATTGCTACTGGTCTTCTGTGGAACTTCAGATGAACGTACAGCTGTCAGAGGGTGGCCCCTCTGCTTCAGACGCCTTGTAATCAAACCTGTTGGGAGGATTTATCCTGTTTTCCACTTAGCAGAGAGAAGGAATATTTTTATTCTCCACACAGTTCCTTTTTTCACTCTATTTCCCATCCCCTAACTCCCCCTGACCCCTGACTAAATGAAACCGGTTATCCTTCATGTGACCCTGGAAGAGAGGCCCACAGTCCCGTTTTGTACACAGACCTTGTGTATCTCACATCAGTGTTGAACTTTTTTATCCATGGAGAGGGGCATTAATTGCCTGCTTTCTCACCCAGTCCCTTGGCTTTTGATGTTCAGAGTTGGTATAAAAGCGACCTTGAGGTTTCATGGAATTATTTTCTTTGACTAAGGTGACTTCTCAAGTGGCTTCTTTCTGCCCTAGTCATTTGGACTGTTCCATCTTGGAACTTCCTTTTTCTTTTCAGCGAACACATACTTTACGTCTCTTTAAACAGAAGAGATTTCAAACAAGTATATAATGATTTTTTCAAACATCTGAAATTGGATACAGCTGGATTCAGAGTAATAAAGAAATAAACAAATAAATGAATGATAATTCTTGACTTGGTGTATTTATAGTATATCCACGAAGGAATAACTAGGTTTACTATGCTGTTCACAGCATGGTCATGAATTTTAGCTGGTGTTTGAGATTGCCCTCAAGCTGAGACTACAAGTAATTCATCCTCCTAAAGACTCCTGTGGGACTTTTCTGATGGTTCTCATGTTTAATAATTTTTGGCATTCCCCATTGCTTATTGTACTTCATTGTATGGGTCCAGCACTAGAAAGTCAGATTGATTTTTCTGTCTTACCAAACTGAGAAAACATAATTATTTTAGAGTATAATTTAAAGATTTTCACAAGCACATAACACATTTTCTATTTGATAGCTTCATTAGAAATTATAGTTCTCCTCGGTGAGGATGAGAATTGCATTGTTTTGGATCTAAGTTGCTTCAGTGGCAGGCATTTCTGTGTATTGTTATCATTGTACCTTTGAGGAACAGCCAGAAGCAGGAAAAGCACTGTGTTAGACAAACAATAGAGGGAACACCATGTGGGCCGATGGCTGTGCTTGGCATCACCTATGGGGATTGGGAACCCTTTGCCAACTATTGGCAGGAGGGAGCCCCTGCAGCCAGTGCCAGATGTGGTCATGCTCCCAGCCATGCCCTCTTCTGTCTTGCTTTTGTTGCAATTGGGCACAGCAAGCACTGATTGCTGATGGTACTGTCGCCTTGCTCTGTCCTCCAGAATTTTGAATCCCAGAATTGCTGAAAACGAAGAGGTTTTCTCAAATTAGGGGAAGGAGTTCAGGAAGAAGTTTAGGAAGCAGAGAAAGCGGTAATGAAGGTTTTAATAGCCTTCTCCTCTTTGTGTGGGGTTAATATGGTTTTAAGTGTATAAGTGCAAGGTACTGGCAATAACATGACGATGATAATAGTAAATGGTAATAGTAAATATTACCATTTATTAGGCACTCACTATGTGCCTGACCAGTGTCACTGCCTCACAGTTGTCATTGCAGTTAATTTGCTTACCTGCACTATGAGGCAATGCATTGTTAGTGTTACTAAGGAGAACACAGCAGCTTAGAGAGTTTAGTGGAGCACCTGAGCCGAGTTTGCACAGTGCACGACAGACAATTCCAGCCAGACCATTTCTCCTCCACCTTCTCTGCTTTGACCCAGGAGGCATGGTGGGTAAGTGTGCATGAACCAGTGAGTGTTGTAATAGGGAACATGGACTTCCCATGTTCATAGACACGTGGGTCTGTCAGAGAGTTCCCATTTTGTTTCATTTTACATTTTATTGAAAGGTTCAAAATTGGTGAGTTTAATTAAAATATCAATCCTATATAATAAAAGCCTAATATGCTAAGTGTTTGGTTGTCCGTTCAACCAATCAAAGCATAATATGCTAATGATATGCTAAGGGCACTCAACTGCTCGCTATGATGTGCACTGACCACCAGGGGGCAGGTGCTCTGACTAGTAAGTGAGCTTGCTGCTGGGGTCCGGCTGATCGGGACTGAGTGAGATGGGGCCAGATACGCCCTGGAGCCCTCCTTTGGTCTCTCTCCAGCCTGATCGTGCACCGGTGGGGTCTCTTGGCCTGGCCTGCACCCTCTCACAATCTGGGACCCCTCGGGTGATGTTGGAGAGCTGGTTTCAGCCCGATCTCACAGGCCACTCCCCTAGGGAGGGTGCCAGACTCAGGGTTCATGGCTGTGGCAGCGTGAGCCTCTCCTGATCAGGACTGATTGGGTGTGAGCCCATGGCAGGTGCAGTGGGGCCAGGTTGAATGGGAGTGGCAGGTAGGAGCTGCAGGTGGTATGGGATTGCAGGTTTCGGCCCAGTCCCCACAGGCCACCCAGAAGGGCCCCACCCGTGCATGAATTTGTGCACCAAGCCTCTAGTGTTAAATAAATATATTCTACTTTGTGATTGAATCATTATTGAATTTTTAAAAATATGATTTGGTTTTAACATGGTGAATCGGTAGAGTGATTTAGGGATTGGGTAATGACCTGGGATGCAGTTATCAGAATATTTTCAGTAAGTGGTTATTTAGCTTAAAACATTTTTACTATTAGAATTGGTTGCTTTTAAAAGATGATATCTACTTTATTTGGAAACATGAGCAACATTAAAGGAAGGAGTAAGATTTTATATTTATCAACTAGAAGGCTTAATCACTAGCAGTACTAGATCTGTTCTCACACATCATTTTTGGCTTTATGTTATTGTTGTTCATAAATGTGTCTTGTTTTCCCCAATTAAACTGGAAGCACTTTAAATTGTCACCCCATTTCATAGGCCCTGAATAAATATTTCTATCACAAATGACTGAATATTTACTTATCACTGTCTAACTTGTGCCGGTTAATAAGTTGGGTGACAATGAAAAACTGATGATAATTATTGCATCAAAAATAACTTGAGGCCAGCCAGTGTGACTCAGTGATTGGGTATTGACCCATGGACTAGGAGATCACAGTTCGATTCCACATCAGGGCACATGCCTGAGCTGCAGGCTTGATCTCCCGTAGGGGGCGTGCAGGGGGCAGCCGATCAATAATATTTCTTTCTCATCCATGTTTCTACCTCTATCCCTCTCCCTTCCTCTCTCTCTAAAAATCAATAAAAGCATATTAAAAAATAATTGGAGGGCACTGATCACACAGCACTGTTATGTAAGGCTAGCACCTATAGCCCCAGGTTAGCTTTATTCTTTGGGCAATGAGTCTGTAAAATTCAGTGGACGGGAAGCTCACTTCTGCATGTGTATTTAAAGAGACATAAAATATTGATTCTCCTCCTTGGAGAAAAAGGCAAGTTAATGACTACATTTTCTTTGTGATCTCTATGACAGCTTTATCACAGATGTCTCCAAAAAACTAATCATTTTCTAAGAACAAGTCTGCTTGTGTGCTAACAGACTGTGAAAACCTGTCAGTTTCTTTTCTTCTCTTTCTTTCTTTTTAAACCAAAAGCCAAAAGCAGTCAGCCTTTAAATATTTGGACGTTTTTCTCTGGGATATGGCTGACCTAGGCAAACACACTGGTGTTAACATTTCTAAAACAGGCTCAAAATAAATGAGATTTTTAAAAAACCAAGCTCCTTCCAATCCCTATATTAATTGTCATTTTAATTAAAGCTTCTGTGTATCATCGATGGCAGGAGATTGCCCCAGAAAGATAAGGTGAGACTGTGTGTCGCTGGCTTTTATGCAGGGAAAACTAGTATTCAAAAAACCAAACAGGCAGATAAATTTGCCATTACTTTAAAAACACTTTTGCTAAGCATCAGGTGAAGCACATTATTAGTTGATTAACATCTTTTTCTTTAGATTATTGCATTTTCTAATCTAATTTAGGGTGGGTTTCCTGGTTTGGGGGCTTATGCTAGTGTGTGCTAGACTCTTCTAACAGACTGCTTTAGGGAGAGAAGGGAAACTGGAACCAGAAATCACTTTTCACTTGAAATTTTATTTATTCAAGTTCCTACGAGGTTGTGAGCTCAAGCAAGAATATACTTGAAAGATCTTTGTAAAATATTACTTACCATCTTAATTCCTGTTGTCTGGACCACAAAGTGAAACGCGGGTGTGTATTGAGCCCCTCCTTCGGACCCACGTTGCTCTCGGAGGAAACTGGAATACTCTGGTGTGTCTGTTTAAAAGCTGAGAACTGGGACTTGGGGTTTGCTGCTCAAGGAACCCTAGCTCACATGTCCTAAACTTTACAAATCAAATCAATACAGAGTCAGCAGGTAGGAGCAAAGAGCCGTGTCACCATTCCGCTCCGCTTCCGGGCCAAGTTGAAAATGCATTTTATTATAGAATAGGTAAATTTTGATTCCTGTTAATGCAACACGAAAGAATAATTTTAATGGTGGAGATGGACCTAGATCTGAACCTCAAAGATGAAATGCAATCCGGGAAGCCCTGAAGGCTGTTCAGTGCCCTTAGCACACCTTCCAAGGCCTCATCTTAATTAAACCCCGTCGTCGGAAGTCACTTGGGTGGATGCAGGTTCTCCCCGCAGAGGCTCTCATTCGCTGCTGTGTTTCCCAAACAACCGCCCCTTTGCTGGAGGGAACCCCGCTGGAGGGGCCTGGACCTCACTGGCCTGGAAGTACCTGCAGATGGGGATTTGGAGATGCCAGGTGTCCCCATGCAGCTGGTTTTACCCATAGAGTTTCCTCACAGGAGCCAGGACAATGCACGCCCCTTGACGACAGCGCCTGAGCTGTTGTATTCCCATCATGCATGTGCCGGCCACCCATATTCAGAACAGGCGTGGTTGAATGAGGTACCCAATGCCTGACTGCCCAAACCTGGAACTCTATCTGCTTCCTCTTGCTTACATCTCTCCCCCTGTTTCAGACTTTCTTCACTCTTCTGATTCTCCTTTTACATGAGTTCTTGCTACTTTTTTTTCTGAGTCCCAGGCCCACCCCCTCAAGCTGGCTATTGCCTGTGATTTGGTTCCCAGCCCTCTTATTTATTTATTCATTTATTTGTTCTTGTGTGGCTGACTGTGCATTAGAATCACCTAGGAGTCACCTGCTGCAAGTTCAGTTACAGACTTAATGTCCCTTTATACCTCAGTGTATATTCCTAAAAACAAGGGCATTCTCTTATATAACCACAATACATTGATCAAAATCAGAAAAGTAACATTAATAATACTATTATCAAACCTATAGATTTGATTCAAATTTCATGAATTGTGCCACTACTGTTCTTTATAGCAGAGGGTGGAAAACAATTTTTGTGGTTTAGGAATTCAGTCCAGGATCACAAGTAGCTTTTTGCTCTCATTTTTGTGGTCGTTTAATTTGGAGCAGTTCTTCAGTATTTCTTTGTTTTTCATGACCTTGACATTTTTGAAGTGCACAGGCCAGTTATTTTGGGTTTTCCTGATGTTTCCTAATGATTAGATTGAGATTATAGATTTTTTGGCAGGAATACCACAGAAATGATGTCGTGCCCTTTTTGAATGTCTCATATATCAGGGCACATGATACCTACGTGTGCCATTTTTTTTTTCTGATTACTTAGTTAACCTGTCTGTAATATTTCTATCGTGTAAATTTCTTCTTCTTATAATTACTAACTACCCTGTGAGGAGATACTTTGAAGCTATGAAAATAAATGGATCTATTATGAATAATAAGGGTCAGGTTCTGCATTGTTGAAGGGGATCATCCATATAGAAAGATAAAAGCCTAGAATGAACCCATGTAGTGTTGGATCAGGATTGGAGATAACAGTTCGAACACTTGGTTTTTATATCTTTCTAGATATAGGTGCATATCTATCTATCTATCTATCTATCTATCTATCTATCTATCTATCCATCCATCCATCCTCCTAGCTCTGTCTCCTAAGAGGATAAAGAAGCAATGATAACTTGGTAGAAATCATATCTTGTTTTCCAAATACCATTCTCTGATTAAATCAACCAGATTTTTTTTCTTGCTGGGACAGATAAGGGACAAGATAGATTGGAGCAGCTTGTTTCCACACAAAGAGCTGATAACGATGGAGACATGTCCAAAGGACACAGGACAGGAGCCGCTTGAAGGGGTAACTTCTAGCCAAATATGGGGCAATTTGAACATAAAAATAAGTGGTAATGATAGGTAGATTAAAATATGAATCTATGAGTCCATACTCATATAAATAAATAAAGGGAGAAAGAAAGAGAAAAGAAAGCAGGAAAAATTAATCCTTATAGCAGAATTCCAACAAATAAATGTAGAAGGAATGATTGAATGAAAATTGCTATTTATCAGCTACTAAAGTAATGGTTGTTTGAGGCCAACATCAGCAAATGGATTCTCCCAACTTTTACTAATGTTGGATTTGCTCTTTCTGACATCTCCCTCCTCCATCATTCAGTCCACAGCTTTCAGCACACAGTTAGGTCCAATCTGTCCCCACCCTGGCCTTCCCTTGGCCCAGCCTGCCATGTGCCTGAGTATCGAAGACCGGGAAATACCTTGCTCTCCCATGATTGGATTCATATCTTACTCTATCAGTTCAGATTCTTCAGGCTTCCCGAGGAAGCATTTCGCTGCTTTTATATTCGTGTGTACCAAGATGAGAGCTAGAGAGATGCCCAGGAAGCATCTGTCCAGCTCGGCTAATGTGAGTGCATTTTCAAACACACTCTTGGTAAAACCCAGACAGGAAAGGGGCTATTACAGCCCTCTGTTTGGGAGCAGACAAAGGGAGTCTGGTGGGGGCAAATAAGACGCTGGGGCCTCCTCCTATGCCATAGTTTGGTAGTTAGTTTCTTGTCTTACCATAAAGGAAGGCTTTGAGAACTGACCTGCGCTTTTGAGAATTGGTCATGCACAGCCCTTAGGTGTTGCTGTTGTTTTCGTTGTTGTTCTGTTCTGTTTTGTTTGCTTCTCCCCCTTGGTTCACAAGTCAAGAGACTTGAGGTGAGTATTTACTACTCAAAACGTTGCCACTATATCATAATAAGAGCAACTGTAAGACTAATTACTGAAGCACAGAAACATTTAAGTAAACTCTTATTCACAAGCAAGCAACTAAGCAAAAACCGGTTCATACAGCTTGTTTTATGACTTGTTATGGAGCTCCAGTTCCATTGCCTTGCAAATGTTTCTTCAGAGCAGACAGGGCCACACTGAGAGGCTGAATTCTGTTACCCTTATCACAACTACCAGGCAACCCCAAATCTCTTTATTTATTTATTATTATTATTATTTAAATGTCTTTATTGATTAAGGTATTACATATGTGTCCTTATCCCCCCATTACCCCCTCACCCCCCTCCCCACTTATGCCCTCACCCCCAGCTCCTTATCTTTCTCTTTGTCCTGAACATTTGCCCTGTTGTCTGTGTCCATTGGTTAGGCTTACAGTATATGCATGCATACAAGTCCTTTGGTTGATCTCTCCCTCTTACCCCCACCCTCCCCTGCCTTCTCTCTGAGGTTTGACTGTCTGATCCATGTTTCTCTGTCTCTGGATCTGTTTTTGTTCATCAGTTTATGTTGTTCATTATATTCCATAAATGAGTGAGATCATGTGATATTTATCTTTCGCTGACTGGCTTATTTCACTTCACTTCCAAATCTTTTTAAACCAATAGGTGGGTACTGGGCCATTTAGAGTCAAACCTCACATCTGTCTCCAGAGAGCCTCCCTGGATCTTATATTCTGTTCACGCTCAGGTGGAGAGTGTCTCTAAAATATTTTGCTACTTCACATATTCTTGACTATTTTTCATTTGACTTATGAGAATCCATTTCTAGATTCTTCATATTAGTTAATAGGCCACTAGTTTCACCAATTAAAACACATGGCGAACGTTTATTACATTGATGGTCAAAGTCTTAGGTTTTGATATGGATAATAGAAGTACTTGTAATAAAAATATAGATAATAGAAATATTTACAGTGGTTGCTTTCGGAGTGTCGCTTTCTGATAGGATAGGGGCCGAAGGTTGGATCTTGTTCAGGGCAACCTGCTGCCCATAGTTAAAACTTGAGTTAACTAGCATGCACACAACATTGCACCGTCCACACTGAAGCTTTAAAAAGCGAGTTACACAGTTGTAATGGAATCAGGAGAGGAGGGAATGGCCTAAGCACCAATTACTGAGGAACCCGGTGCCAAGATATTCTTGAAGAAAGGCATCGGGAAAGCACTACATTCTATAATGCCATCTTCGAAATTAAAAATGCCCATTAGCTATTTAGAGGTCAATGTCCTGCAATAAAACGGCCTTCTTAGCTTTGACTGACCCCGCATTCCCAAACTAGGTTGACCGCAGAGTCCTTTTTTCCATTGCCCCTTGAAATTAGTTTTCCTTGCGATATACTTTAGGAAACACTGCTTCAGAGATTATAGAGGAAGCTTTATAAGTCAACGTCCACTTTACTGACACTCAGCATGCCCTTCCTAAAGCTTGAGGTTAAATTCCTCTATAGCATGCTCTCCCAGCACTTGAGTTGTGGTGCTGACAAAGTTAATTGAGTTTTTCCGAAACCTGTTTATTCCATTTCTACTTGTAATGGCATAATTAAACAATAGGCAATCCTGTGAATTGTGAGTATAAATATAAAGCTATTGTTTCTTTGAAAAATAAATGTAGTGCTTTGAAAAGACACAGTAAAAGAGACTCGCCAAAAGTATTGTTAAATTAGGTGAGAGCAGGGCAACTTCTAAAGATTTGGGGAAAAATAATATAAAAAGACTTCTTGGGTAGATTGCTTTGCAAGTATCTTTTATTTAGTGATGCATTTTAAAGAAACAGAAATGTACCATTGTTTAAGAAAGACTGGATAATTCAAATTAGTGGAGCTATAATCAAAGCCTTACATTTAAGTAAAATGAAGTACATAAATAGCAATTTTTATTATTTCCTGCTTTTGCTGAATTTTCATTTTTATTTTAAGTGACAAATTTTAGGCCCCGTGGGTATCAGATAAAAGGCTTTGTGTTCTAGCAGGAGAAAATTAAAGAGGAGACGTCACAAAGGGGAGTGTATGTATTCTCTGTTGTATGTTTTTAAATATTTAATGCAGATTTTGTCCATGTCTCTTGAGCCAGGCTCAGTTGTCTTTAAAATGTTAGGGGGTCCCCCCACCCTCCCCCACCCCGCCCCCGCCATGTTGCCCTCTTTTTTTCTGGCTTTATTTTAAGTCTGTGGGGTTGCTTAGTGTCTATGATGCTGTTAAAAAATGGGTTAGGCCCCGCCAATATGGCTCAGTGGTTGAGCATCGACCTGTGAACCAGGAGGTCACAGATCAGTTCCCAGTCAGGGCACATGCCTGTGCTGTGGGCTCGATCTCCAGCAGGGGGCGTGCAGGAGGCAGACGATGAGTGATTCTCTCTCATCATTGATGTTTCTATCTCTCTCTCCCTTTCCCTTCCTCTCGGAAATCAATAAAAACATTTAAAAAAAGAGGGTTAGCATTTTAATTTTTTTGGGGGGAGTGGTCCATATTTGTACACATGTGTATCCTTTTGAGTCCATTCCTCTGTTTCTGGTTTTGTAGCTGGGAATAGATTTTACTTATCACTAGTGTATTTTTTCAGTACTTGTAGTAAAAGTTCTTGAAAGCATGTGCAGTTAAGTAACATGTGATTTCTATCTGAGTTCTCTTAGGCTTGATTCCACGGCAGCCCACAACGAAGGTTAAGGTTATGTTGCTATTTAAGAATTTTTAAGAGTTGTACTCATATGTGCTTTGTAAACAAGACAATATTTTATTGTAGACCAGTTTTTTCTTCTGAAACACATAACACAAAAATCATTTTTAGCTCAGCCTGTGTTTTCACAGAGATCTGTAGTTTGTAAAAGCAGTGAGGTAAGGAGATGCTTTTGTTTTGTACGAAGTGGAACACAAAGAGAAAATCTGGCCTGATCCTTGCATCCAAGAAAAATAAAAGGGGGACTCTTAGACTAATTTGGAATCCGCTCATTTTTTATCTCACGTTTTGCACGTTATCCTAAGCAGCATGGGTTACTGCTACCAAATGCCCTATTAAAAGTCCTGTAGACTTTCTGAGAGCCTTCTTGATGGGATGTTGAAATCTTGTACCTGTGGTTAGTGACATCATTTTCCACCAACCCCCTGTGGAATCCATACACGATTACTTCTCATGGGAGTGAGTTGGAGTGAGGAGGAGGGAATGGACCAGAGGCGGACATTGTGTCCTAAGCCCAAGAGTAATATTTGCAATAATGTTTCTCTCAAGTGTACTTCTTTTTTTGAATCTTATTTTGTAATAGAAGCCACAAAACATGCTGGTGTTGACAGCCTGGAGAGCCAGCTGAGGGATGCAAGGGGAACTATAGGCAAACAGAACAGGGCTTTTCTCAGGAGAGCAGCGGCTCATTTGAAAAATTGGCTGTTGGGCTTCTTGGACAATGAGCACAGAGGCCCCTTCCGGTGATTATATCACAGGAGGCGACATGGCAGCTTCTGTTCTCTGAGGATGCAGCCGTTAGAATCCTCTGACTGGCATGAGAGCAATGGAGGCAGGGAAGGGAGGCCCCTTTTCAGCTTTGCCCCAAGGCCTGGCGTTGGGTCTTTGTCCTGGTGGAGACAGGAGCTGCAGAGAGAAACCTAGCGCCCACCAGGGCCCAGTGCGTCCCGACCACCACTCCCTGCAGGTGGAATTTCAGCGCGGAGGTTTATGAGCCTTCCCCTGAACTGCTTGCTTTTCCCGCCCCTGGAAGGCTGTCCTCATTCAGGGCCGAGAGGAAGGAGGCAGAGGTACAGCTTTCAATCCTGTGGGCTCCCTGGTGAACCGCGAAGCTGCAGGCTCACCATTGTTGGAGAAAACATGTTTCCACACGTGGTGGGTTATCTACTCAGTAAATAGGACAAGGAAAGGGCAGCAAGCAAATTGTAAGGACGGGTTGAAAACCTCCCCAGTAGGGGCTTGGGGAACTGCGTGTCTTGCACAAGTTGTGCCCAGTTTGAAATCTTCTTAGTGCAATTCTAAAGCTGCTCTGTGGCTGACAGCAGTGCTGGGCGAGATCTCTTCCTCCCCGTGCAGATCAGCATCTCTCAAAAATAAGCCACTTCTCTCTGCCCAGCATTGCAGGGGAGGCGCGGAGACTAACCCTCTGATGGGAAAGGTCTGCGAAATGCTTCTCTACTTGACAGTTTTGAATTGCACGTAGCCCTGCTGGTCTTTCTGGCTTTCTCAGAGAAAATGGATTTATATTCTGCTCCCTTCACCACTGAAGTCCAAATACAATCATTGCTATTTTCTTGTCTTGTGGAGTATATTTTGACCAAAATAAGTAGGGAATGTACTGTTTTCAAAGTCCCAAGCACAGTTGTTTTTGTGTTGTTTTTTTTTGTTGTTGTTGTTGCAATTAGTAATTCATGTATTGTTCTTTTTAGGCAATTGTAGGATTTTTTCAGTTAGCCAGTAATTTACTAAGCACATATTATGTTTTATGCATTGTGCAAAAAACTGGGGCATACAAAAGAAATCTGAGGCACAAATCATGTCTTTATGTAGTTACAGTATTTGTAGGGCAATGAACCCAAGGCAGAAAGATAAAATGTTCCACTGCGTAGTGTTCACGACAGGTAGGAATTAAATGTAAGCAAATACTGAATGCAGATGAATGAATGAATGAATGAATGAAAAAAGTGTTGACTCAAGGAAGACATCTTCACTGACTGTAATGTGCCGTAGAATAGATAGAATACGAGCAGAGCCATGAAGGATGAATAGACCAGAAGTGTGTGTGTGTGTGTGTGTGTGTGTGTATTCCACATAAAGAGAGCAAAGGTACAAAGGTGAAGTTGAGGATGGACTATGTTGGGACAATGAGAGGAAAGACCAGCGGACCAGAGGACCAGCTTAGTGTTCAGGAAGATTAAAGAATGAATTTGGGCATTCCCACTTCAGTGATAAGTGGACCTCAGTTCTGTGCCTATTTCCAGGGAAGGGTTCATAATTGGTCTAATCCACTCACAATTCTATTTCCTCTTTTGCAGACAGACCAACTCTGTGATCTCATTCTGGCCAACCTGAAATTGTTGATGGCAATTCTGGAAAAGTTTTTGTTCACTTGATACAATGTTGGAGCCCACTCTCCCCCGCGTCCCCCCCCCCCCCTCCCTTGAATGAAATACAAAGACTAGAGCATACCCAATTTTGCTACCAGGAGGAAAGGCTAAGAAATGTTGTCTCTGACCCCGCTAAACTGCTGTCTACACTGGGTTTCCTGTTATGTAAGAAAGACCAACCTCTGTTCATGTAAAACACTTCAGGTCATGGAGTTAGGTATTTGTAGTGGCTCAGCATTATTTTAAGAAGGCTAATTGGTAATAGTGTGTAAGGTGAATCTGACGGGGTTGTCATAAAACAGAGCTTGAGGTGCAAATGTTCTAGAACAAGACCTATGGCAAGGGGCATAGGAAGGGAGGCAGTCATCTTAGAGAACAAGCAAAAGGATTCAATATAGGTTCAATGAAGGAGAGAAGCCAGATAATGTCAAAGTTTGTACGCAGGAAAATAAGTGGAAGAGCCATACCATTTTGGGGATAGTTTGATGATGACAAAGATTAATGTTCTTCTGAGGCATGTTGAGTTTGAGATGATGATGGGACAACCAAGTGCAATTGTGTTGTAAATAGTTAGAAATATAGCATTTGGACTTAGGTGCGTCTGTAGGGTACTGATGACCTTGGACATGGACAGGGGAAAAAGTATGAACCGATGCTTCCAGCTGTGAATTGTATAAGCGTGGAGATAGAGAAAGGAGATAACCCAGGCTTAGATAATTAAACAGGCTGCCATGCCATCCAAGCAAAGGGACATCAGTGGTTTCATGCTGCAGGGATAAATGATGTCCTCCTCAGTATCCAAGGCTGTAGGCGGCTCAAAGAAGCTGAGGACCGAGGACAGAAGTAAATCTGGTAAAAATAGGATACATTGATTTCCAAGAGAGGAGTTTTTACAGAAATGAGAGCCATATATCAGCTGCCCACATCTAAGAAGAGAATGGGTTAGTCAGTGGGAAGGGAAGGGCGTGGAAGCTGAAGGTGGTAGAGAAAGATCATTCATTAAGGAGTTGGGATTTGAGAAGAAGGGCTGATTCTTGCAGGGGCAGAAGACTTAGCAAACGATTGAGGTCCAGGAGGGAAGAAGTTAATGGAAAGGTCCAAACACAAAGTAAAAGTAAAGTCTGAAGATGGTGTTGGAGAAAGACTTGAGTTTTAGGGAGGCTCAGATGTTCCTCTTAAGGTGGAAGCAAGGAAAACAAGTGGCCTATGGAAACTAGTAAGTGGGTACCTCTTTCTCCACAGAGTTGGTGAGGTCAGGGGTTAGAAGCTGGGCTGGTGGTGGGGAGGAAGTGGAGGCAGAGCTCAGCAGGATTAACTTTGGATTGGCTGTTCTGAGGATGTGTGTTAAAGAGGCATCTGTGCAAAGATCAACAGGCCGAGTGTAAGTGAGATGGTGTGTATCTATTAAAGGTGAGGCTATTGAGTTTGAATTTTCCCCAGGCTGGACTGAGGCAGCAAGTAGGAGCTGTGGAGAGGAGCCAGTACCTGGTGGAGGTTTCATGGGGAGCTGTACAGGTGAGGGAGTCTAGAACAGTGTCCCCGGGAGGAGTGAGCAGTGAGTGTGCTAGAAAGAGGGAGGGTTGTCCAGAGGACAGATAACAGGTTTGGGAGGGCATAGTGGGGGAAGTGGCAGAGAAGGTGCTGAGAAGAGTAAACACAGATCTCACACCTGGAGGAGGACCTTGAGGTGCTGAGGACACAGTGGCTTGTTCGAAGAAGAAATTTAATTCTTGTTGTAATATTCCTCCCTGCTTTTGGGGGAGAAAAACACTTGGGCAAAATGACACAGCATTTTTATTAAAAACGAGAAGCCTGGTGCACGAAATTTGTGCATGGGTAGGGTCCCTAGGCCTGGCCAGGGATCAGGGCCATCTGTGGGGCGACCAGCGGGGTGATTGGGGGGCCCCACTGGCACCTACCTTGGCTGGCCTGGGGCCTGCAGGCTGGGGGCAGCTCCTGCATTGAGCATCTGCCCCCTGGTGGTCCGTGTGCATCATAGTGACTGGTCATTCCACTGGTTGTTCCGCCATTCAGTCAATTTGCAAATTAGGCTTTTATTATAGAGGACTAGAGGCCCGGTGCATGAAATTCGTGCATGGGGAGGGTGTGTCCCTCAGCCCAGCCTGCCACCTCCAATCTGGGACCTTTCAAGGGATGTCAGACTGCCTGTTTAGTCCCGATCCAGGTAAGATCCAGGACTGCTGGCTCCCAACTGCTAGCCTGCCTGCCTTCCTAATTGCCCCTAACTGCTTCTGCCTGCCAGCCTGATCACCCCCTAACCACTCCCCTGCCAGCCTGATTGATGCCTAACTGCCCTCCCCTGTAGGCCTGGTCACCCCTACAGGCCTGGTCACTCCTAACTGCCCTCCCCTGCAGGCCTGGGTCCCTCCCAACTGCCCTTCCCTGCAGGCCTGGTTGCCCCCAACTTCCCTCCTCTGCCAGCCTGGTCACCCCTAACTGCCCTCCCCTGCAGGCTTGATTGCCCCCAACTTACCTCCCTTGCAGACCTGGTCCCTCCCAACTGCCCTCCCCTGCTGGCCATCTTGTGGTGGCCATCTTGTGTCTACATGGGGACAGGATCTTTAACCACATGGGGGCAGCCATCTTGTGTGTTGGAGTGATGATAAATTTGTATATTAATTTTTTATTAGATAGGATAGAGGCCTGGTGCACTGCTGGGGGCTGGCTGGTTTGCCCTGAAGAGTGTCCTAGATCACAGTGGGGGTTCCCTTGGGGTGTGTGGGGTGGCCTGGGTGAGGGGCCTGTTGTGGTTTGCAGGCTGGCCATACCCCCCAGCAACCCAAGCAGAGGCCCTGGTATCTGGGATTTATTTATCTTCTATAATTGAAACTTTCTAGCCTTGAGCAGAGCCAAGCCTCCTGCTTGCTCCGTGGCTGCAGCCATTTTTGTTGGGATTTATTTATTTTCTATAATTAAAACTTTGTAGCCTTGAGTGGAGACCAAGGCAGGCCAGAGCTGCGGGAGCTTGGCTTCCTCCATTGCCAGGGAAACCCAAGCCTCCTGTTCCCTCTGTGGCTGCAGCCATCTTGGTTGGGTTAATTTGCATACTTGCTCCTGATTGGCTGGTGGGTGTGGCTTGTAGGTGTAGCAGAGTGATGGTTAATTTGCATATTACTCTTTTTTTTAGATAGGCTATATTGGTGTGTCATTTGCCGAAACACATTTAGGTGGAGTATGAGTTAGGCACACATCTAATGTGCTTAATCTCATGCTGGTAAGACTTCCTAGTCCTGGAAGAGAAAGCTGCTGCTGCTCCAAGTCCAGCAGTGTTTTGCCCTTCCACATGTTCACACGAATTCCTGCTGGCTTCAGCCTTGGGTGCCCCACAGTGTTCTCCGAATCTGCCATTCATTCACAGTGGCTTCTCCTAGTAAATCTATGAAATGCAATTCTTATGTCTTTTAAAAAGCTTACTACTTTAATGAGAGAGCAGATGGCGTGTTGCATGATTTCCTAACTCGTGTTACTTCCACACTATAATAGAACTATATAAAAAACTTTATTCTAAACTCAGGAGGAAGTCTGTGAAACTCAATATTGTATTAGTGTAGGCAGAAAGTTAAACTGCTTGTAATTTGCATATGTTGTCCTAATTTGTATTGCATAGGATATTTTCACTGTGGAAATATTTGGTGTGTCAGTCCATATTGCCTTACAGAATTTCCATTTTGAAATTGAAAATGAAATAGAATAATTGATTTGCATGAACGTATATTTAAAAAAGCACTTGAGAAGTAACCAGAAGTCAGAGAGAAGGGGAAGGCATTGATAGATATGCATTCTGGAGGAATGAATTGCAATTGCCAGGAATCAGTGGGTTAGCCAGAATCAAATGTTAACCTTTAATAAACAGACATTTGCTTGGGAACAATCTTCTTCGGGTTCAGATGAAACTATAAACAACTGAAAATTGTCAATATTAGTACATAATTGCCTATGTGAGCTGAGCTGTGATTATTTCTGGAATAAAATACTCAGGGATGACATGAGAAGTAAGGCGGCACAACAGTCTCTGAAGTGAGCCGGGCAGGGCACATGTGCCACCTCCGATCTCACCACTCCCTTTCAGTAGTGAGGAGTCAAAAGCTTCTTGTTGAGAAGACTTGCATTACAGTGGCGACAGTGCAGTGACCATATATTATCTGTCTCTTTTGATGTTTTTATGGTGTAAATTTGAGGTCAGCAAACTTTGGCCTGCAGGCTTAGTCCAGCTGCCCTGTTTTTGTAAATAAAATGTTACTGGAGTACAGCCACCTCATGTGTTTATGTATTATTTATGTCTGCTCTCGAGCCACAGTGTCAAAGCTAAGCAGTGTTAACAGAAACTATCTGGACCGCAGAGCTTAAAATATTAAATATTTAACTTCTTTACTGAAAACTTTGGTCCACTCCTAGTCAAATTTTTCACTTCTAATATTTTTTAAATCTGATAGCCTGCTATTGTTTACATGTCAAGATGGAATCGAATTACTTAAACGCTGATTCTATCTCGTGAAGAAGAAAGAAGTAAAACCCCTGTTCCTTGATTTGTAGAACTCTTCAGACAGCTCACGTATAAATGAAATAACTGTATAATGTGACACTTTATAATCAAGGACTAAATTGTGTGATAGCAGCAATAAAACCTCCCCTGAGCATTCTGTATCATAAATATAAACGAATTGAAACTCATTTCAATGTGGTCAGAGCCAGAGTTCTCAAAGTTACAATGCGAGCACACTAAATCTGAGGACGTGTCGTGTTTTTATGAATGAGAGATGGGAGCACCTGGCTCTCTGCCACACAGCTGTGTGGTGGGGTGTGGATAGCCAGGGTTCTAAAGAAGTCTGCAGCTCTTCTAGGGCGTTGGAGGGATGGTATACGAGGCTCTTTGAGTGTGGACTCAAAAAGAGGCAGTTCCTTCAGGATAGTCCCGTGTTCAGCGTAGAGGATGACCCTGCCAGTGTTTCTGAAGAATGTGCTAGTAAAAAGGACCTAGGTAGGAAGGCTTGGGATGGAAACAGTGAATTTCTGTCTTCCAGGACTAAAGAGAAATGGGAGAAATAGCCTGTCACACAACTGAACACATGTGGGGGGAAAGGGTGAACTTGGAAGGTCACTAGAAGCAATGATAAGTTGGTGTGACCTTACATGTAAGCATGAGCAACACCAGATGATGTATCTGTAACATGTTTCATGTACATTTAGTTTTGTATAGTGACTTTCTTGCATAATAATAAAGCAGGTCCCAGCATTAAACAAGGGAAGTATTTCTGGTCTGTATTGAATTGGCTGTTACAGGGAGGGGAGGTTAAAATCAGAGAGTGGGGTACCCACTCACCTTGCATAGCTCTTTCAGGGGAATGTTGGAAGGTTAAGAACCTTCTGTAGTAGAACCATTTTGTGACACTGTGCCAACTACAAAATGCCATATGGAGCAGAAGAAAGGAGAGATCTTTGTAGTGGCCTCAACTAGCTGGGGAAAGCTTAGTGGAGAGCATTGGATTTTATTTTAGTTTTTGGAAAAAGTATGAATTTGGTTTGATTGAGAAACAAGATGGTGACTCTGCGATTTGAATGAGCATAGTTTGTGTGGAAGAAGAGCTTGGACGGAGTGAATGGGTTATGCCCAGGGTAGTAGAGCAGAAAGAGGCTGGGGAGAGGAGAGAATGGATGGGTGGCCGACCACAAAGGAACTAAGGTTTCGGTCAGCCTGGCTTCTGTGATTCCATTGAATTATGAGGTTGAGTGTTTAATTCTCCGAAACATCACCTGAAGTAAAGCACAGAGAGGTCAGGTGGTGTGAGCAGGTCTGCCTAGTTTGGGAATCTCTGGGATTGTTGTGTTTGCTCCTGGTTGTAATGAATGACACATCACAGTCCCGGAGGGAAGGAACACCACGCACTGAAATACCACAGCCTAAATCCTTTCTCTTAACAAGCAGCGCCTATAGCCTTCTGGCCGTCTGTTCCAAACCTTTTATATAAGAACTAGAGGCCTGGAGCACGAAATTTGTGCATGGGGGGTGGAGGGTCCCTCAGCCCAGCCTGCATCCTCTTGCAATCTGGGACCCCTTGGGGGATGTTTGACTGCTGGTTTAGGACCCCGCAGTCTGACATTCCTCTCGCAATCTGGACCATTGGCTCCTAACCGCTGGCATGCCTGCCTGCCTGATCACCCCTAACCACTCTGCCTGCCTGCCTGCCTGATGCCCCTAACTGCCTCTGCCTTGGCCCCTGCCGCTGCGGTTTCGTCTGGAATGATGTACGGAAGGTTGTTTGGTTGTCCGGTGTAATTAGCATATTACGCTTTTATTATTATAGGTGTAGGGTATATATAAAATTACCTCCTGATTTTATTTCACTACAGAGTTAGTTGGGAATCTCTTTTCTTTTGAGAGTAGTCACAGAGAGAAAGAAAAATGGCAAAACTAGGATCCTTTCTCTCATTTTCTCAGATGGACTTTCCACATGATTATTGCCTTTTTAATGACGGTGGATGGCAGAGCGAGCTTTTCAATGTCATTTCATGATAAATTCTCCTAAGTCAGAGGGGGTTCCCTGTAATACCCTAGGACATGGCAGTGGGGTTGGCAAAGGCTGCTAAAGCAGCAGATGCTAACAGACCCAGAATTCCCCAGCTCATTAGGACTGCTGGAGATCACAGCATCGTTCACGCCTTTCGAGTGAAACTTGGCACCGCCAGTTTACTACTGTGTGGTGGTCACACCATCCCTGACTTCCACAGTATTAATAGATGGCACCTTCCATTGAATAATGACATTGGGTGGAACTGTGCCAATAATGATGGATTGGGCGCCTGAAAGGTTCTGTAGAGCAGAGAGTAAGGGGATGCCAAGGAAGCCAGTTTTTTCATAACGAAAGGGTAAATATGAGCAGCTGATGGGCACATCCATCACTCCGTGTCACTCTTGCCTGGAAGAGCTGGCATGAAAACAGTGAAGAAGGCATTGGCAAGGATGAATGCCCAGCACATGGATGAGTGCAGGCTTCACAGGCTGGCTGGTTAGGCGGGATGAGGGGGTGAGGTTTGTGACTTGTAAGTTGGTTTCCTGTCGTGTTCATTCTGATGTGGAAAGGGTCCTGGCTCATGCTTGCCTGGTCGGGTTGTGGAAATGCTCCAGCTTAATATTCAGGGCCTCTGTCTGCCAAGGCCTGTTTTTCCCCCTTCTTCTTTCTTCTTGGTTGTTATTGTATGTAGACAATGGTGGGTGAGATTTGGAAGAATAAAAGAGGAAGACAGACATTACCAAAAAAAGTAAAAGTAACTCTTTTCTGTATCCAACGGTGTGACTAATATTTCGATGCTTAAAGACCTTTTATCCTTCTTGCATCCTTTGGTGGGGGGTTGGAGGGAGCAGAGGGGGAGAAGGGAAAAAACAGAAGAAAAAGGTGTTTTCTATTTGAGTATAAAATAAAGATCTAGTAAAGGCATCATTTTGGGAATCTTGGGAGTGATACAAAGAAAACAAGAAAATACTTAATAGAACTCTATTAGTTTAAAGCCTAATGTGAAAGATCCTTTTGTCTCATATGTGCCACGAGAAGACTTTATGTCTTACTAGAGGACTGTCACACGAATTTATGCAATTGTGGGGTCCCTTGGCCTGGCCTGCTGGATCGGGCCAAAACTGGCTCTCTATCATCCCCCAAGGGGTCCTGGATTGCGAGAGGGTGCAGGTCAGGCCGAGGAGCCCCACCAGTGCACGATGGGGGCTGGGGAGGGATGTGAGAGGTTGACCAGCCAGGGAGGGACCATGGAGGGCTCCAGGGCGTGTCTGGCCCATCTTTCTCAGTTCCAATTGGCTGGATCCCAGCAGCAAGCTCACCTACTAGTTGGAGCGTCTGACCCCTGGTGGTCACTGCACATCATAGCAAGCAGTTGGGCGGCCTTAGCATATCATTAGCATATTACGCTTTGATTGGTTGAATGGCCAACCGGACGATCGGACACTTAGCATCTTAGGCTTTTATTATATAGGATAACATTCATTTGATTTAGATGGTGATATTTATGTTAAGACTTATACATACCAGGCATTATTCACTTGGCCAGTATGCCTGATCTGAAATTATTTGGAGTTAAAAGTTCCTCTCTCTAGCTTTCCCCCTAAAAAGACGCTGTCTTCTTTTATTATTTTGATCCTCTTTGCCTCTTCTTTCCTAATTCTTCCTTTATACTGAAGGAGATTTAGAAACTCTCTCTTCAGAGTCTTTTAAGGTCCTAGATTTAGCAGTTTGTTACCCAGTCAACACCTTTGTGAGCTATTTTTGATTTTCTGAATTTATTTTCTTTGACACTTGGAGTGGCTTCTGTTTCCATGCCTGGACCCTGACCCATGCAGCCCTTCAGTAACCTAGCTGTGCACTGAGAGGACCTCTGACCCGGTGGTGTGACTGAGGAGAAGGGAAGGAGAGACCCGTCAAAGGAGGAAGGAGCAGCGCAGTGACCGATTAGGGACAGAGGCAAAGGTCAGGGGACATCAGGCAGTTCAGATAATGGTTTCCGCCCCTGAGGGAAGGAGGTGGCTGGAAGGGGAGTGGCTTTGGGGTAGAAGATTTGTGCTCGGTGTAGAGCACGTTGGAGAAGAAACTTCATGATTTCACGGGCTCTGCCTTTGCCTTTCACTCTTAAATGCATTACAGCTGCGGGAGTGTTGGAGGAGTCACCTTTCTCTCTTGGGAGAGGGCATGGGGAGGAGTTCAGAGGGAGCAGAGGAGAGCAGTGTGGCCCAGAGGGGTGTCCTGGGCACCTTACCGAGTCTGGAGCACATCCCTCCAATGCCACGACTGCAGCTCTGTCGCTATAACCTTTTCGGGGGAGGGGGGTGGTGCAGGGGGAAGGAGCTGGCTGCTCAGGACCGTCCTTTGCCAGTTGGGCAGCAGCCCTTCACCAGGACTGTGATCTTAGGGTGTTCCTCTTGCCAGGGCAGCGTTTGCCACAGGAGAGCTGTGGAGGAGGTGACACCCGCTTCCTGAGGGCCTAGAGGGATCAGAGACATTTTGGGGACCAGCTTTTGGGATCGGACTTCACAAGCAGAGCAGCCGATACTGGGGGGCTGACTCCCCGTGGGTTAAGATGGTTCACAGTGGGGATGTCGCCTTGCTGCCTGGGGCTGGAATCACGTCCTCAGTGTGTGTGTGTGGGGTGCTGTGACAATGAGCCCCCAGGGACACAAACAACCCGCATCTTCAGAAACAATGTCTAGAAATATTAATGACCCCAGATGCAAACCAAACATGAAATCATTCTGGCAGTTCAGAAAGAGCACATGACGTGGCATTCGTGATGTTCTGTGTATGTGAGTGGGAAAGAGAAGAAGAATCCAAGGAGTGAAGACAAACAGGAAGTTCTCCCCTCGCCCTCTCCCCAGATCCTTCTCAGTCACGTTGCACAGGTCGAAGGTTCTGGGAAGAAGCAGCTAGTGCTCTGACCTGCCTTCTGCAAATATAACGTTTCCTGTTTTGTAGGAACTTGAGGCCGAAAAATGCTCAAAAACAATGGATTTCAATTCTAAAGCTCTTAATGGTAAAAAACCGCAAGAACTGCTGGTTGAAGCCTGTGAGTGTGTGTGTGTGTGTGCGCATGTGAGTGTATATGTGTGTGTGAGTGTGTGTGTGTATGTGTGTGTGAGTATGTATGTGTGTGTATATGTATGTGTGTGTGTGTGTGTGTGCGCTTGCAAGCATGCACAGGAGAGAGAGATTCCAGATGTCCACATTATATCCAACTTCCAGATAACCTCCAGTTAATTAAATAATTGATTCCATTGAATGTTAAGTGCATCAATATTCTATAGTTTCCCAAACGAATCTTTGACTTCCTGTGGTCTTTTTCAATTCTGAGTGAATTAGGTTTTGCTGGACATTTATGTTATGTCCTAAAATATGGTGAGATGAAGTATAATTCTCCCTGCATTGATGTTCACATGAATAAATAGACTTTTATTTACAACAACCTCAATAATATAAAATTAAAATTAACTGCTGACCTCAGGGAGCCAGCAGATAAGGGTTGAGCAACCGCCTTTACATTTCTCCTTTCCTTTTCAACCCATGAGGAACGCTCCAGAGTTGTCATAAAATCACGTTTATTTGCAGCAATGAGGATGAAGCTAATCCTGTTTCATCAGTCATCCCTGTACACACAAACACAATGGGACCTGCGTGCTGGCAGCCTCGGCTCCTCGCGGCTTTCTGACCCACCTCCGAGCTCGGGCATGGGGTGGACTGGTTCCAAGTGGGAAAAAAATGGCCTTTGGAGAGAGAAGGATTATTACAATTTCCCTGTGAAATCCCCACCACTTCTTGCCTGATGATGGAATGGCAGTTACATGAAGCTGCCTCTGTTGTGATTTTCACATGAAAAGCATTCAAAGGAAGGGAGAACATTCTTACAAACAACAATTACCACTTCAATAACATTTCTGTCCTCATGTTCTTTATCTCATTATCAATTCCCTGCTAATTCAAAGCAAAATACCTAGAAACATGTTTCCATCAGGGGAGTTTTTGGTGCAATAATCTTTTCTTGTCCTTACCCTGTCAAGCCGCCCTCCCACCCACAGGGGTCGGAGCAGCTTTAAATTGCTGTCCCATCAGGGCAAGGGCACACGCTTTGTGTGAAACACCAGTGCAGACAAAGGGCACTTTCCTGCCATCTGGTCTTTAGGAACGAACACTTGCCCTGGCCTTGAATCTGTAGTCCTCTCGGCTGTGTGGTCGCGGGCAGGTTATTTCATCTCTCCAAGCCTCAGTTTCTCCATCTGCAAAATAGGGAGAGTCAAACCTTCCCAAAGACCCGCGAGAGAAGTGGGCCATGTGGGTAAAGGGCTTCCATGAAGGAGAACCTGGCACAATAGTAAGGTTTAAACTACAGAAGCTGTTTTTTTAAAAAAAATATATTATGCTATTTATTATTTATTATTTTTTAATTTTCACCCAAGGATTTTTCCCCCCAGTGATTTCTAGAGGGGGAGGAAATAAAGAGAAACATTGATGTGGGAGAGACACATTGATTGGTTGGCTCTTGCTCTCCTCCAACCCCCTGGGGCTGGGGAACCTGCAACCAGAGGTATGTGCCCTTGACCGGGAATCAAACCCATGACCCTTCAGTCCCCAGGCCAATGCTCTAACCATCTAGCAAACCAGCCAGGGCTATGCTGCTTGTTTTTGTTGACTATTAGTATCTGGCAGACTGCTTACTACATTACTATATCTTGTCTTCGTCGAGTAGTCAGTCCCTGGGTGATGGTTGAGACCTCACAGATTGGATATAATTGTTGAAGTGTTGGGTGTGGCCGACTCTCATTTGGACCCTTAGATACCACATCCTGCACCTATATAGCTTTAGCAGCGATGGCAAAAAAATAAATAAATGCTCTGTTAGTCAGTGCTACCCACAAGCCTTGCTTTGGGCTTTTTGAATAAAGATAAGATTTTATGCTTGACCTTCTGAATGAGACAGCACCTGGGTTGTGTGGGGGGCCCTGGTGAATCCCAGCGGCTTGCCTTTCATTGTGAACTGAATAACACTTAACAAGCAGCAGAATTAAAGTTGTGAATCACTCTAACAACGACTTTTCTGAATGGAGAGGAGTCTCTGTCTCTCAGTAACTAATACTCGTGGTTCTAAATTGAGATCCTGGGGGCAGGTGATTGTTTTCCCCTCGGACATTATTGAGAGCCAGTTTACAATGCTGCAGGGAGAGGCTGTGACCCCACAGTCAGGGAACCAGGTGTGGTGGGCGGTGGGTAGTGTTGGGTTGCAAGGATGAGCTGGTGCTATGTCCAGGATGGCTCCTTCTGTGGGCGCGGGAGGGAGAACGTCATTTATTCACTATGCACTGGAAGCTGTGTTTACATTATTTCATTTTATAATTTTTTGATGGTGTTCCATCATTTATACTTTATAATTTTTTTGTGTGTGTGGAGGACAGATTTGAGTACAAGATCTAAGAAGATTTTAATTTCTACCAACCTCATTGTAGTCTTATGTTTGAAAATTTAAGCGAAATTGTTTCCTGGGCTAAAAGGAGAGTGCTATTTTATCTTGCCAAAATCTGCCAAAATTTTATTAATTATTAACCTTGACTCACTTATGACTGTATTTCCTTCTGTAAGACTGTAAGTAATTTAAATAGAAGACTGAAGGAAGGGCTCCGCCCTCAGGCACATGAGTTGTCGGAAAAACTTGCTGGGGACAGTTCGGTACAGGGAAGGTGACGGAGGCAGAACCATTAATGGGCTGGACAGATTTCTCTGGCCCAGGGACCAACACCAGGTTCCCTATGACACATAGAAGGCACTGGAACATGGTTTCTGCTCTGAAGTCCACCCACCTGGAGGACTTAAAGCATGATCAGTAGCACACTTTATGCAGATGGATAGATCTGCCTGGGGCATGAATGTTGAAAACTCACAAAGCCCCACAGAAGCCCCAAAATCAGGGGGCAAAAGCTGCACAGTGATAACAAGAAAAGAGAATATTAGCAACTGGAACGCTTACAGTAGATATGAAAAAACACGAGAGAAAGAAACTTAGGGTTGGAATGGTCATCGGGATTTAAGTGCGATGACAAACCAGGGTCATAAAGGATGCATACCGAGAAGCACTGCGCCTGGGAGACTTGAGGCCGCCGTCCCCTGCACTTAGTGCTGGGCTGACCCGTAGTGATTTGCCAAGGTAAGTAGAACCGCTTGGTGCAGAAGGAACCCGCTCAGGCCATTAAACGTCAGGAAATAGGGTACATGGGGACAACGAAAGGCATTAAGATTTTTGAAATGCAAAATAAAAGACGGAGGGGCAGAAAAGATTTCTTCTTCAAGAATACAGCCACACATGCAAACACATACCTTATGTAGAACCTGCCCTGTGGGAATAGCGAGCGTTCAACACCCTCTAAGATTAGGACAGAGAAGCACCTCCCATCATTTGAAGGAATGAGGAAGAATTTTTAGAAATTACAGTGAGAATGTAGGGAAGGGCATTTCCAGTGGGTGACCCCTTGCCAAAAAGACCTCATTAGAAAAACTTCTTTCTTCAGTTTAGAAAAATTCCATAGTTCAAGGGTATGCTCACTCCAGGATGGGTAAGACTAATGATTTTTCTAGTCCAAATAGTTCGAAAAAATTATTTCATATCTTGTTCATCTAATTCTTACAGAATTCTCTTTAATGATTGCTCGGTAAATGTCACTTCCATGAAATGACTTTTACATTTAGAATCGTGGCAAGAAAAAATTTTCCCATATCCTTCAGAGAAGTTTTTCTTAAACTTCTCAAAATATTTGTCTTGTCTGTGACTCATTATTTTCTCATCCTATTAATGCATGTTTCCTTTGTTAGCCATGAAAGGGTTGTATTGTTGGCTTCAGGCAAGGATGCTGATTGAACACCTGTGAGTGTTTGCTTCATTGATATTGAGAGGGAAAATGATTTGTCTCCCTGAGAATGAATTACTGCATTTGTTTGTGGCCGTTAAATAATTTAATAGAATTTATTAGGGCCTGTTTTCCTGTGGTTAATCCTTGGGCAAATATCAGTCTCTGCCTCTTCTGGAAACAAACAGGAGAAAGCCATCTTCTAGTTTGCCTTTTGCCATTTCGATGTTGAAAAGACACTGAATGATTTAACAGTATACCCTTTTTACATCTGAGTATGCCTTTAACTTAAACTTGAGACAAGGGAAAATATTGTTATAAATACTGTTTTTTACAATAATTTTTTTAGAGTTTTAGGTTCATAGCAAAATTAAGAGGAAGGGAAAGAGACTTCCCAAATTACTCCCCCTCTCCCCCCCGCCCCCCCCCCCGCTCCCCCCCCCCCCCCCCCCCCCGGAGCCTCTGCCATTGTCAACATCTGCCTTAGTGGTACATTCGTTACCATAGAGGACCCTGCACTGACAAACCATGATCACACCAAGGTCACAGTTGACATTAGAGTCCAGTCTCAGGGTTGTACATTCTGTGGCTTTGGACAAATGCATAATGACATGCATGCACCATTACATTGTCAAACAGTATTTTCACTGCCCTAAAGGTCAGTGTTGACTCCACTCCAGTTCCAGTAAGTCCTCAAACCCACTTCTCTCATGTGCCCCGCCTGGTTTAGAATATACTGGGCTGCCCTGCACTCACCATCTAAGAATCTCTTTCTTACTAGCTTTGTTTTGCAAAATCCATTCTCCAGCAGATATACACCAGTGTATATATTCAATGTATGAACTCCCACAGACTAAACTCCAGACTTTTTAGAAATGGCTTTTACAGCCCCACCTGATCTGGCTGCTCCCGCTCCTCTGGCTTCCTTGCATTTTCCCCTTCTCTCACTGTGCACTTACCTGATGTTGGTGTAGTTACTCCAGGATCTGCTGTGTTGTTTCTTCTGCATATTAGTCTGCAAATACTACGAGAATATTCTTCTCATACTATTTGCCTGGCAATTTGTCTGGCTTCTATGTTAGTTACTCAAGGGACCTGTAGGACCCCATGGCCATGTACATTAGCCCCCTCTACCTAAAATATGTATTTCCTTTCAGAGTACTTCTTGTAATTTTTAATTACGTGTTTACATGATTATCCTTTAATATATAGTCCTACTAAAAGTGCCGTTGTAGTACACCTATTGTATACCTAGCTCAATACCCGGCACTAAACTGAGTCTCTCTAAGTGTGTATTGAAAGCATTTTAAGTATTCAAACATTATGAGGAATTTTTTTTTTATACCAAATCCTCTTTTTTGCGGCTCCCGAGTTAAATGGGCATTTTTGCCATGGAATATAACACTGTGAGGAAGAGCTAACAGTGGAAGTGACAGTCCCTTTTATTCAACATTCAGTGAGAGAAAAGAATTACCATGGTGAAGGGGTGAGAACATACGCGGGGAGCTAGAGGACTATAGCAGCAAAATGCACGCTAGTCTGAGCTTACAGAAAGGAATTCACTAGGAAAAGGAACATCTGGGTTTGGTGTTCAACCCTGCCGCTGATTTATGTGTTTTGGCAAGTTATTCCATTTCCTTGTATCTTACATTTTCCCATCTTGGAAATCGTGTGGAAATCTCATGAGAAGTGAATGTGGAAGCCCTTTGAAAGCTGTAACACTCCGTAGAAATGCGAGATGCCCTAACTCTTCTTACTTTGATCGTCATTTATGAAAACAAAGTGGTTTACTTGGAGGTTGTTAAAAGAATAATGAATCTAGCCACTATGTGGATAAGACTCGCTGTCACATTCTCTCAGTTTATGCAGGTTTCTATGAAGAAACCACCTAGGGGTCATGATAGGAAAGTAAGTGACTGGAGTGGATTCATTATGGATTTCCCTTTTAATTCTTTACATGCTTCCTGATAGCAATGCTAATTAAGTTTAAATATGTTGAGGTGTCCAATCTTTTTTCTAAGAGATTAATTAGAGATTAGTCTCTAAGCTGTTTGTGCTTTTTCATTGAAAAGTGTTTTGTAGAAATGCTGCTTTAGGAAAATAATTATAGACTATAAATGGTTTCATTAAGTACTTTATTTCCCTGTTACCCTACCAGTTCTATAGTAACAAATGACTTTAATGTTCTTTTCACTGATAATTTAAATGAGATCTAGGAGCTGAGGCCTTGTTTTGAAATAGGGTTAACTTAATTGACCCAGCATGGCTGGGAATCCTTGCTGCCTATGATCTTCTTATGATTAATTTCTCAGGAAAGACCTATAATGTGAATATTTTTCTTTTATTTCTTCACCATGGGATTTGCACTCCCTCGGATAAAGTATCTTAGCCTTTTCAGAGAACATTCATGGGGGAATTAGAAATTTATCCTCTGAGGGGCTGTGCCAGTCAGTTTCATCAACAAATGAGAAGTCAAAGCCTGTTAGTAAAACTAATGACCTTATGTAACCATTCCCAATTCAAATTGTGTTTTAAATATCTTTGTGCTCTGACAAATTGATAGCCTAGAGGTCAGCGTGTGTTCATTTGTAGTCCTGTAAAAGGCTGTGTGATGACCGTCCCATTTTTAAAACTGCTAAGATAAGCAAATCTAACTATTTCAAATTTCACAGGGTTTTGTAAACTTCTCTCTGTGCCAACAAAGCAAGCCACCTGGCAGTTGTATTTTTTTTTGAACAGTGAGCCAGTGCTTAAGAATATACACCAGAATTCACTGTTACTATTTCAGCTGAATTGGGCTCAGATTTACATGGAACATGAGAGCATTTTTATTCTAGTTACCATTTCTTATGATTCTTATGATTATATTCTCATGCACTAGCTCATATTCTCATGAGACAAACAGCCTGGTGGTTATTGCACAGACTGAGTGTATTTTTTTAAAAAGAAATCTTTATTGTTCAGATTATTACAGGTATTCCTCTTCCCCCCACCCCACATAGCTCCCCTCCACCTGATTCCCCACCCCACCCCATGCTCTTACTCCCCGCCACTGTCTTCATCCATAGGTGTAAGATTTTTGTCCAATCTCTTCCTGCACCCCTCACACCCCCTTCCCCCTGAGAATTGTCAGTCCACTCCCTTTCTATGTCCCTGATTCTATTATATTCACCAGTCCATTCTGTTCATCAGATTTTTTATTCACTTGATTTTTAGATTCACTTGTTGGTAGGTATGTATTTGTTATCATTTTGTTGTTCATAATTTTTATCTTTACCTTTTTCTTCTTCTTCCTCTTCTTAAAGAATACCCTTCAGCATTTCATGTAACCCTGGCTTGGTGGTGATGAACTCCTTTAGCTTTTTCTTTTCTGTGAAGCTCTTTATTTGACCTTCAATTCTGAATGATAGCTTTGCTGGGTAGAGCAATCTTGATTATAGGTTCTTGCTGTTCATCACTTTGAATATTTCTTGCCACTCCCTTCTGGCCTGCATAGTTTCTGTTGAGAAATCAGCTGACAGTTGTATGGGTGCTCCCTTGTAGGTAACTAACTGTTTTTCTCTTGCTGCTTTCAAGATTCTCTCTTTGTCTTTTGCCCTTCGCATTTTAATTATGATGTGTCTTGGTGTGGTCCTCTTTGGATTCCTTTTGTTTGGGGTTCTCTGTGCTTCCTGGACTTGTAAGTCTATTTCTTTCACCAGGTAGGGAAAGTTTTCTGTCATTATTTCTTCTAATAGGTTTTCAATATTTTGTTCTCTCCCTTCTTCTGGCACCCCAAAAATTCGGATGTTGGTACGCTTAAAGTTGTCCCAGGGGCTCCTTACACTATCTTCATATTTTTGGATTCTTTTTTTTTGTTTGTTTTTCTGGTTGGGTGTTTTTTGTTTCCTCATATTTCAGATCTTTGGTTTGATTCTTGGGGTCCTTTGATCTACAGTTTAATTTCTGTATATTCTTTATTTCAGACAGAGTATGCTTAATTTCTGACTGGTCCTTTTCCTTTTTTTTTTTTGACATTCTCATTAAGGTCCTTGAAGGTCTCACTAAGCTCCTCGGAGGTCTCATCAAGTTTCTCAGCGGTTTTTAGAAGATTCTTGAGTAACCTTATAAATGTGGTTTTGAACTCTATGTCCAGTAGTTTGCTTTCCTCTGTTTCTTCCATTCGTGACATATTTCTTTGTTTCCGCATTTTGCTGCTTCCCTGTGTTGATGGAGTGGTTTTCTGTGGTAGGTGACCAATGGTTCAACCTATCACCTAGGTGGACACTCTTGGTGCACCCCTTTGTGGGCTGAGTGCAAAGTCTTGGTGTAGGTAAGCCTTGATTGCTATTGGTACACTGGGAGGAATTGACCTCCAAGCCAATTGGCTGTGAGGACCTGCTGTGTCTATAATGGAAGAACTGCTGTGCTGGAGACAAGCTTATGGGGCAGGACTTGCTACAGTGGGGCTTTGGTGCTCACTGAGTCTGCTTCTTGAATGTGTCACTTATGGATGTGAGTAGTTGAAATCTGGTGTCGTCTCACACTGACCACTAGATACACTAGCTTCTGGATCTCCAATAGGGTGCAGGTCAGCTACTGTCTGAGGCCACCCAGCAGGAGCTACAGTGAGAACTACAGTTTTCTCCTCTTTGCTTGGGGTTTGGAGCTGTCTAACCAGAGCTGCAGTTTGTTAGGTTAAGCTGCTATAGGGCAGACCATTTATATGCAAAAGCCACTGCATGGAGCTTGGGTGGGTTTGTAGATTGTGCGGGGCAGGGTCTCAGGGAGTCACTAGGCTAGGGCGTGGCAAACAGTGATGGCTGCCAGTCAGCCGTCTCTGAGTCTCTGCATTTCCAAGTCTCCACGTCCCAAGCCCCAGCACAGTAAACAATGATTGCTGGGCGCACCTCTGCAAGAAAGCCACCCTCACTTTCAGACCCGATGGCAGACAGTCCAGCTTCTCCCCGTAGGAGTTTGGGTCCCCAACGTCTCTCCAGAGACTGGAGTTCAGAGTAATCGGGAACTTGTCTCCCTTTGGGATGAAAAAAGCAGCGCACTTAGTCACTCGCCACCAGCCCTATTCACACGCCTCCGCTTTTCAGCGCTCGTGCACGTCTCAATGCTCTTTTCTCTTTCCTTCTGGTTGTAGAACTTCCACTCAGCCAGCTTTCCTGTGGTTCTGGGTGATAGATGTTTTGTCTTTTAGTTGTAGTTTTGAAATTGTTGTTCAAGGCAGCAGTTTAGGTGTTTACCTATGCCGCCATCTTGGTTCCTCAGACTGAGTGTATTTTGATATATTGACAAGCCTTATTATTCCTGAGTGCAAAAATGATTCAGAAGAATATTTTCTATTTTAAGTAGCATCCAAGTAGAATATTGGGTTCATTAGTTGAAGTTTATGATTCATGACTTAAATGTAGAGAGTTAAGCCCAGTTGCTACAAGAGTGTTTTATGTGCCAAAGATGGATAGAAATTACTTCATGAGGTGGGGTTAGTTGAGTTTACATAAGGGACTTCTATTCAAAAAGGGACACCATAGCTACAGTTAAAGAAATAAAGGAATATGGGTTAGGAGACAATAAAAGATAGTTTTGTGCACTATAATAAATACTTAAAAAACCCGTGAGTGTGTTTAGGAAGACAGAATGTAAAGGCAAATGTGGAGTCACCTATCTAGACATGAAAATAGAGGGATAGGCCCAGGCTATTCCATGGAGGACCGTGAAGGCTGCACTTTGTATTGGATAAAAATGGTTGGAATTTTTATAATTAGGATATGTACACTGAAAGATTAAAGTTCTTTTAACCTATATAGAGTTCTTGCTGAATCTAATTTCTTTGAAATATATTTAAATCCTAATTTAATACAGCAGATTTGAATCTCATTATCAGTAGAGTGCATTTAATTGAAATTAAATTGATTTAAACAACTAGTCAGGAAATCTCAGTATAATCTCCTTTTCTTCCTCTGGGAACATCACCTACTTACACCTCTCTGAGCTTACAGGCAGCAAAGCTTTGATTTAAGAGGAGACATACACTCCATTTTCATTTAAATGATTAAGTGCTCATGAGATTAATTTTACAGACACATTATGAAATTGAATTGTGCTTTGGACATTCTTTCTGCCAGGGCTTATTAAAATCAGTAGTTCTGAAGTGTAAGATTCTAAAATAATTTTCAAATCAAAGAGTTAAGGGATATTTTGTCACACTGGGATATTTTGTCACACTGGGATAGGGATGCATTAACCAGTCCCAAGAAAAATAAATATTTAATGGTTTTTAAAATAACATTGGTGTAATTATTTTAATAAAAATAAGCCCATGAACTTTGAGATTATAAACATTTTAGTTATGCCTCAAGTATTTCTTAAAAAGATATCGATTATTCTACAAAGTACATCTTTTTTTGATAATGAGGTAACTATAGGACTAATGCTATAGAAATTTTTAAATATGTTTTCTCATAATATAATATATGTTAAGTTTAAATAATTTGAGCAATACAGAAAAAACTAATTGGATAATTCTACTTTCCCCTTAGAGTTAACCCCTATTACCAATTAGAATATATCCTTTCAAAATTGTCATATGTAAAAAAAAAATTTGTCATATGTAAGTAATGAGATCTTTGGCTTTTATAGCCACAATTATGCTCAAATATAGTAAGTTTTGCTTTGTTTCTTTCTGATTTTGATGAGAATGCTTCTAAATCTCTACCAGTTAATATGATATTTCCTCTAGGATTCTGATAAAGGATTTTTTTCATGTTAAGGAAGTTTTCTTCTCAGTTTACTGTGAGTTTTATTGGGAGATTTTATTGTATTTTATCAAATGCCTTTGGGAAATTTATATGTCTGATCATATTGTTTTCCTTTTTTAAACCTATTTATTTATTGAATTACATTGATGGATTGCCTAATGTTGATTCATTCTTGCATTTCTGGAATAAACCTGAATTTTTGAAGAATATATTGGTCTTTTAATGCCAATATTGCCATATTTTATTTATCATAGGTGAGGTGGCTCTGTAATTCACGTGTTTGGACTTCTTTGCTTTTCAAAGTGCTTTAGCATGTTTTTCCCCTTTGACCCTGAGATAGCCTATGACTTAGACCAGAATTAAAATGTTTTGCAAATAAAATCAGTAGACATAAAAACTTCTGTTTGGCACAAAGTCATGCAAGTAGGTGGTTACGGTGAGAGTAAAATCCGTTAGTTCCCAGTCTACTGTTTTGGGAAGAAGGAATTTATTTCAATAATTTCTATCAGTAAGGTATTTATAGGCTTGGAGTTTTATTACCTCAAATAAAACTATCCTTACCTAGTTTTCTTTTGCATTTGTTTTCTAAATGAAGACAATAGATTGGTTTCCACTTTGACCTGAAGTGTTCCCTGGGTACCAGTGGGGAGGGAGGACAGCCACCCTAAAAGAGTCTGTGCTGAGAGTGAGAATGCATTCTCTTGAGCCCTGCCATCTGTTTGTTGCACTGGACAAAAGCTTATGTTCATTTAATCAGAGATAATAAATGCGGATTAAAGTGTTAGATGATACTAACCCATTCTGGAAGTTTTGGATAAAGCTTGACACCTTTAATCAGATTCATCTTGGTGTTCCAGTCAAGCTGGCTATTTAAGCCAAAGCCTTTACATGTCTATGGTAACTGGTCATGAAGGGCATAGTCTATTATCAACATAAGAGAAAAATATTAAGGAGATGTTTGCACTTTCCATTGAGTCAGGAGAATTGACATTCTATTTTGTAAGAGATCTACCTTATGGAAAGCTCAGAGATTGCTCTTAGGGATTTATTACAGAAGAAATATTCAATTGGGAAGTGTAAAATAATTTAAATGTGTTAGAATCTGTAAAGACTTAATACAAATGTAAGAAGTTGTCTATTTGTTAATCTATTTATTAAATGGTAGATTAGACTTCTCTAAGTCTAAGAAAAATTAATTTAGACTATAAATGAAGTGTTTCTTAAGTTTGAATAGATATGCTTTTACCAGTATAAAATTAACATTTAATCTCCATGTCCCACGTCACACACATTTATAAAATGTTTTTTTTAATCCTCACCCGAGGATATATTTTGTTATTTATTTTAGTGAGAGAGGAAGGGGGAGAGAGAGAGAAAAATTGATCAGTTGCCTTCTGTACGTGCCCCAACCACTGATTGAACCCCCAAACTTTCGGTGTATGGGAGGACGCTCCAACCAACTCAGCCACCCAGCTAGGGTTAAAATGTTTTTTTGTTTTTTTTTTTTTAATAAATTCATTATTTTAAAATTTTCTATAAGATTTTTTTCTTAATGACAATTTGTTTTATGTACCCTAATTAGAATTTATAAATGATATATGTGAACAAAATCTTAGAAATCATAGAAAACAGTGAATTCCTGGAAGGTGACCGTTTTTCAAATAAAACTTTATGCCCTGAAACAAGGCTGATTATATTTCTTATTTCTAGTTAAGCTAATATAACTCTAAATGATTTTCTAAATTGAGAAATAAATGGCATGTAACATTGTATTACTTTTAGGTGTATAGCATAATGATCTGATATATGTATATGTTATGAAATTATTACCAGAATAAATGTAGTTAACATCCATCACCACATATAGTTACATTTTTTAAATGTGATGAGAACGTTTCAGATCTACTCTTCTAGCAACTTTCAAATTCTAAATGATTTTCTTATTTTTATAAATCACCTCTGTTTCTGAAACTCATCCTATGTAATAAAAACCTAATATGCTAAGTGTCCGGTCATCTGTTCAACCAATCAAAGCATAATATGCTAATGATATGCTAAGGCTGCTCAACCACTCGCTATGACATGCACTGACCACCAGGGGGCAGACACTCCACCGGTAGTCTAGCTTGCTGCTGGGGTCTGGCCAATCAGGACTGAGTGAGACAGGATGGACACACCCTGGAGTCCTCTCACAGTCCCTCTCCAGCTAGCCAACCTCCTGCATCTTTTCTCAGCCCCGATTGTGTACCAGTGGGGTCTGGCCTGTGCCCTCTCACAATCTGGGATCCCTCAGGAGATGTTGGAGAGCCGGTTTTGGCCCGATCCCATAGACCAGGCCGAGGGACCCTACTGGTTCATGAATTCGTGAACCAGGCCTCTAGTCTCCTATAACTCCCTATGATAACAAGTGGTAGAACTCACAGAGTTTTGAAATATGTTGGGTATTTCCTTTCCAGTTTAAAAAAATGCTATATTCAAGTTTGGATGATTGAGGATATGTTTAAATCCTAAAAGTACTGAAATCAATGTAAATTATATATTGGTGTCTCATAGTTGATGGTAAATACTCCCATTAAAAATTGAAAAGCCACACAAAGGGAGGAACTAGTGGATTTAGCACACAAAGAAAATGTGAAATATTGTTAGGAACATTTGTGAAATGAACTCCACTTAATAATGTACCATTCTATTGATATCTTAATTTTTCAGATAAAGTACTTTAATTAAATGTGCAACATTAGAATGAAAAAATAAAATTATGCATAGATTTAAAGACCTAACTAATTATTTATCAATATCTGATGGATGCCCTAATTAAGTATCAAGTTGTATGCTTAGCCCTAGGGTGTTGCATCTAATCTTTACAAAAATACACTGAAAGAGATGCACTTGGCATAGACGTTAACAGTATATGTTTACATATTCTTTATTATAGATTTTCTCTGTTCAAGGGCCATGACATGTTGCTTTCCATAAAGAGTGCCTTTGATTAATCCTCACTCCAGAAACAGCAAAGTCGGGGCTGGCAGGCGTTCAGCCAGGGTTCCTGGGCCCTGCTGGACGGGAGCCTCATGAGAAAGGACAGATTCCTATCTCAGTTTCCAGGCCCGCTTGGCTCCTGGCACCTCTGCTGAGAATCGCACAGGCTCCCGATGCATTTTAATGCCGTGTTTTTGAGTGTGACGTGGATACCTGTGCTCGAGGAACAGGACTGATAGCAGCAGGTCATTCCTCAGAGGCCGTGGGATAATTGTCAGGTGACCTTTATTGGCATCTACCGCATTTTGTTCATACTGGTGCTGCCAAGGCACCGCACTGTGGCGTCTTCTCCTGGGTCTTAGAATCAACAGAGCCAGGCGTCACATCCAGCAGTGGGGTTAAGTGAAAAGACCATGTTTTTGACTAGAGTAATGGGAGTGTGAATGTGCCTTGTAACTGAATACAAAGTGAACTGCGAGGGACACAAGACGTGATTGGTAAGCTTTAAGTGAGAAATGAGGCTTTCCCCATGAAAGCAATTGACATTATAGGAAAGCATCTACCCTTATGGACCTGAGGGAAATGAAGTTGAGAATAGAAAGCTCATTGGTCAGTGGGGTTTCGTAATAAACAATTGCAGGTTTGTGCCCTAATGCTGGGGGTCAGGGTGAGGGTGGGGGGACAGAAATGACAGGTGTCCCCGGAACAGCAGGATGAAGTGGGTATCTGGCGATGCAGGCTTCCAAGGCCATTACCTACGTGGTTTTCTCTATGTCCAGGTCTCCTCATCTGTATGGTCTTAATTGCCTCATTGAAAAAGAAAAACAATTCCAAACAGGTGAAACAGTCTTTGATGCTACCTGTGAGCATTTGCAGTGAAAGGTCAGTGATTTCCATTAGGTTTTAATGAGTTTACTCCTGGAATGAATCACAGAGATGCAGGAATATAGGAAAAGGTTCAGGAGAGGCAGTTCTTTGCTTTTACTCCACCGTTGTTGAAGAAACATCATCTCAGTAGGTTTGTTTCAGGTGTTAAATAAATAACACTTTAAACACATAGATTGGGATATAGTGTTTCACAAAAGATATTTTGGTATGCTCCTATTTCTTGATACTTCCCACTTCTTTCCATCCCCTTTATTAGTAAGCTACCTTGGACCATCATTTCTTTCCTTTAAAGCGACAGGAATCACCTACTCTGCCATCTTCAGTTTTATCCACATTATATCCTTTCAGTGCATGTCCAGAATGACCTGTGTGAGATAAAAATGAAACCTTATCAGTTTCTTCAACTCTACATTGTGCTAGTCCCTAGCATGCAGTAGGTACCTGTCATTGTTGTTGAATTAAGAAATGAAGAATGGAGACCAGAGGTTTTTTAATATTCAAGGTGAGGGCTCATTTGGATTCTAGACTATATTGTCACAATCCTTTGGAGATGTTATGTATCATTCAACCTTTTGTTTCTGAGTTTTGCTTGGAAGAGCATAAAGCCAGAATGAATTAGTGTTAGGAGTTGTCTATAAGGACAGATATAACCCTTACGGTGAAAAGAAGGTTTACTGCCTGTGTTTCAGTTGTCTTTTCATTATAATCTAATACATTTTTGTGAATACTTTTTAAAGAGAACTCTTCAGAACTAAGTTTTCCCCACCTCTTACACTGAGAGAGAAAAGCAAATGTCATTTTGAGAAATCTGGATTTCTACATTATGAGACAGATTCCGCTTTTCACAGTTTGACACCTGCTGTTTTGATTGCTGTTCTTTAGGGTTTGGTAAATTTGTTCTGTTTTAACGAAGAATCATTTTAGAACTCTTTACTTTTTAAAAAACAACTTGTCCAAAAAGGAATAGAATATGTGACAATATAGTTAGATGTTTAAACCTGCCCATCAGGTCAGAGATAGGGAAATGCGGGCGTGATGTTTTCTTTATCCTTACATTTTTGTACAGTGATTCGGTATACTATTTTGGTGATAAAATATACATACCATAAAAGCCACCATTTTAACCATTTTTAAGTACATTTCTGTTAACAACATTCACTTATTTTTTCTTCTGCTTCAATGTACTTTTTCCTGAAATTGTTATGTTAAAATAATTCATAGTTTCATGATTGAGACCCAAAGCTGTGCGTGTATCGAATGGCAATGTTGTGTGTTATGAAGAAAAGAGGTTTCGTTTATTGAGCTTTTGTTAAGAAACTTGCAGTATATCCAACTAACCTGGTCGTAGGAAGAGAAAAACCACTGGGAACTTAGGAAAACAGGCTTATTAGTTTGAATGTATGTGTGTTTAGTTCAACAAAATATGTTTAGGGAGCTGTAAAGCCTTCACTGCTGTATAGAAATCTCATTTAATTATGGTTCCTAATAGTAGATTAGTAACAATGTAAAAAATAAATGAAAATTAAAAAATATTAAAATATTTGTACATTTCCCCCTAATATTTTGAAATTATTCTAAGATTTGAAATCAACCCTTTCATCATGAGATTAGACAGAAATAATCGTTATGGTATGATACAGATATATTAGAAATAGTCGGTGCTCATAGTCAAATCAATGTCTTATATTGTTTTAATAAAAGAATAAAACATGTCTACTACATTACTATTTATGAGACTTATTGATTCTGATGATTAAACACTTTATTTAAAGTACTGATTAATTTAAGAAAAGAATAGATCCAAAAGCATTATTTGAAAATGTTAAGAGACCATATAAACAAAATTTGGTTTATTTATTATTATTATTATTATTTTGTTCAACCTCACCGGAGTGGAAGGGAGAGGGAGAGACAGAGAGAGAAACATCATGTGAGAGAGACACGTTGATTGGTTGCCTCCAGCGTGCACCCTGACCAGGGCTAGGGATCAAGCTTGCAATCTAGGTATGTGCCATAGGCCAGGACCCTTCAGTCCACAGGCCAGCTCTCTATTCACTGAGCTAAACCGGCTAGGGCTATTTATTTGATTATTTAACTTCTTTATTTTTATTATTTAAAAAAATATATTGATATTTTACAGAGAGGAGGGGAGAGGAATAGAGAGTTAGAAACATCGATCAGCTGCCTCCTGCAAACCCCCTGCTGCGGATGTGCCCGCAACCAAGGTACGTGCCCTTGACCGGAATTGAACCTGGGACCCTTTAGTCCACAGGCCGGCGCTCTATCCACTGAGCCAAACCGGTTAGGGCTATTTAACCTCTTTAGAGGTGATCCCTTTTGCGAAGTGATAATTTGGAAACTTAAACATAGAATGTTAGGAAATCAGATTGAGCGCCGTGCCTGACTTATTCTCGGACCCCCTAGAATTTAGGGGACCTCTTACAAGATGCCGTTCATCCTAATAAATTTAAACGTTTTTGGTAAGCTGCTCTAAGAGAAATCTGGGGAGGGAATTGGTACTTTAGCCTTTCCCCTTAATTCCAGGGTCAGAAAGTTTAGCTTTGCGATAAATAGGGAGCTCCCACACTTTCTAATAATCTTTTGGATAGGCCTTCCGGTTACTGGAGACAGTTCAACCATCTAATAAGCGGAAAGCTGACGAGAACATGCCTGAACTGAGAATGAACTTGTTTTCTCTTGGAAAGCGCGAGAAGTGCCTGTCTTCTCAATATACAGATAACTGCAATGGATTTCTTCTCATTTCATCATCCAGTATGTTTTGTATTTATCAACCAGGAAGATTTATAACCCCAGGTGTCAACTTTTTTTCATTTGGGGATATCCCTTGTCTGTTTACCTGAACAGTTTTCCTTCACCAACAACCTACCAACATCTTCTTGAGGGGGAAAAAGACTTGGGGGTGTGAGGTTTGGCAAAGGGGCCATGGTGGCGAAGAAGCTCAGAAGGAGGTCTGGAGTCATCCATCTTCCCTGTCCACTCCGACAGTCTCATTTTCCCTCCTCCTGACTCTTCAGAGCCGTTGCATAGTAGGACCCCGAAAGAGCAGACCGGGAGGAATCCGAGTCCTGAAACTCTTCTAGCATATTTTGAATAGAACTTACCTTGGCTCTAGTCGACAGCAAACAAGCTAATTATCTGTTCACATGTGCTATGATCAGTGTTTTGCTCATTTGGGGCTTTGGAATAATTTTGGATTTTGTCCTTTGTGAAATGACAACCTCAGATCGTATCTTTTCTACTGGTTCCAAGTTTTAAGGCATTTTTGGGAGAAGTTTTATAATCATGTGGAAATTGCGAGTCAAAGCAAAAAACGAGTGTTATAATAAGGGCAGGTGAATTTTTTTGTAGGCTAAATATAAGACATTCATCTCTGGGTGGCTTAACTTACTAGGAGAGAAACTGTCTTGGCTTAAGGAGATTTAAGGTGATCGCACCACAAAGAAGAGAGGCTTATAAGAGAAATCTCTTCTGAAAGCAGGAGTTTTGTTCTCATAAACAAATGGTGGCTCAGATCACGAGTAGAGTGTCAGACAGTGAAGGTTGGCGCAATAACGCATAATAGGGCATCGGGTACAGGAACTATGTATATGCACTTAGAGGGACGCTGATTTCCCATCTGAAGTTTGTTAGGAACTATTAGATGTTTTATAACTATGTTGACAATAATCTTATTTGGAACATGATCTGCTTACATAAAAATAAATTTTAATGTGAAAGCTCTCATTAGCTTAAATGACTAGTCAAATGGTAGCTTTAAAAGCTGAGTCACTGTCTAATTTACCCTCACAATGCACAGTTTCCCTCTCTAGTTTACTTGCTAGATTAATCCCATCTCAGCAGTGCCATTAGGTGCCTGCCTTGATGGTGTGGAAAAATACACACAAGCATCTGATATTCCCGAGTGTGTGGGTTGTGACGAATTTAAATGTGTTCTAACAGCGCCTCTTAACTTAAGGATGAGGAATTTGGCCACTAAGGGATAATTAAAAGTAACAGCCCACTGGAAAAGCAGGAGCAAAGTTCTTTAGAGGCAGGGCACCGAGAGGCAAGATTCTGTCATCTAAATTGGGTAACTTATAACTTTGTCACTCTGAAAAAGATATGTATTTGAGTTCATGGATCAGCCCACCAACATTCTACAACTAAAGCAAAATTTGTTTCCTTTTCACGGGCAAGGTTGTAGTTAATTGACTAATAAATCATCGTGCCTTTTCCCAAGTCATAGGATAGGGAGGCTCTTACAGGCAAGACCACAATTAAATGAGGCCTTAGTGAAGATTCTACCCTGTTTTAAAAGATGTCGGTGAAGGAGGCAGCTTAGACTACTTTGACTATACTTTTCAGTACCATGCGGCTATTTTTAAATACGTTTAGTTTATCACTGAACATTTGTCTTAGATGCTCAGAGGTCAGAATGAATAATTTTTTTATAATCTCCAATGTCCTGGTCCGTGCCTACTGATGGTCCTCCAATGACCACATGTATGAGCAAATGTTCCTCTTCCTTCAAAAAGAATGACCTTAGAAGCACTTACAGTTTACAAAGAATATATGTGCATTTTCTCTCTTGAGTCTCATAAGAACACTCTTGTGGAGAAGGATTATTCATTCCTATTTAAAGCAGAAATAAAGATTCAGAGAGGGAAGCTAAGTGACTTACAAAGGTCATACTACTGAGTGGAATAATGACAATTGAGACTAGTTATTTTTGCTCCTTGTGCACTCTCCTCTTTGATATGCTTACAAAATTGGGCACTATAAAATGCATGAAGGTGCTTTTGGGAAAGTTCTTTCTGGGAGAATTATCTGAATTGACGATGTGGTTGGGAGCATTATTAACTTGAGTTCCTGGTCTGAACAGAGGAACGTATAAAGAAATATCCTGTTTTAAGTGGCATCGGTCAGATGTTCAGTGCCAATGAAGTGGGAGTGATAGACCCAGTGGACAGTCTAGGACTCAGATGAAGTCCATCATCTCCTAATGAAGAGTATTCAGAGGACTCACCTATAACTTAGGAAAGACAATAAGAAGGCCTAGATACACCCAAGGAGGAAATAGCCACAGGAAAGAATTGACCTGGATAAGATACTCTAATCTGAATGGTTGAAATGAGCATGCTGTTTAGGGAAGGGTGAAATGGGCTGAGGAGACCAGGTTTGAGACTTAAAGCTCCAAGCACGCTTACAGGCCTGGGGGAAAGGCAGGGTGCACATGTTCCCTGTGATACCTATGGCAGAGGGCTTTGACACTTAACTTCCATTGGAGGGACCTTACGAGTTAGTGGAGCTGGTCATGCATCTGCTTGGTTCTCAGCTGGGGCTGCTGACAGATAGCAGGAGACTGAGATGCAGGTGCAGTTCTCAGAATGTTCATTTCAATTGTGTACCTCAGCCTGAAAATTCGCTCAAGCAAGAGTTATTGTCCACTGTTAGCTCTCAATCTGACTTTCAATACCCTCATGTTCTTCAAAATAGTTTGAGGAAAAAAATAATCCTTAGTTAAGCTATAGCGTAAGCCCTTTTTGTAATGTAAAGTATGTTAAGGTTAAAATCTTTTATTTGAACTCGTTTTAAGTATTCAACTTATGTGGATGCTAGGTACCAATAAGGAAAACTTTAAAAAGAAATCCAGCTCTATTTCTTTCACCCACCTAGATGGACTCAGCGAGGCTGTCAAATTGCCAACATGTAGAGTTTTTTTTACAAAATTGCTTTAATGCGCAAATGAGTGATGGGCAGTTAGCTTAACAGTGCTTGGTTTTACTTCAAAGAACACGCAGGCATTTGAAAAACAAGTATTTTTCCGAACCAAAAACATCCATTTTCTCAGCAGTCCCTCTTTTCTGAAACAGTGGAGAGGAACACTGGAGGGCGGCCTCCGTCATATCTGAATGGGTTCCGAGGAGGCCACGGAGTGTTGCTGAAGGTCCCTGCTTTCCAAAGGCCATGGCTTCATTATCTCCCAATTGTTTTGCAGGATCCTGCGAACCAGAAGGGCGGCGGCCGCAAGAAGACGGTGTCCTTCAGCAGCATGCCGTCGGAGAAGAAGGTCAGCAGCGCCAGCGACTGCATCAGCTTCATGCAGGCCGGCTGCGAGCTCAAGAAGGTGCGGCCCAACTCGCGCATCTACAACCGCTTCTTCACCCTGGACACCGACCTCCTCGCTCTCCGCTGGGAGCCGTCCAAGAAGGACCTGGAGAAAGCCAAGCTCGACATTTCCGCTGTCAAAGAGATCAGGCTGGGCAAGAACACCGAGACGTTCAGGAACAACGGCCTCGCCGACCAGATCTGCGAGGACTGCGCCTTTTCAATTCTCCACGGGGAAAACTACGAGTCTCTGGACCTCGTGGCTCACTCGGCGGACGTGGCCAACATCTGGGTGTCCGGGTTACGGTACCTGGTTTCTCGGAGCAAGCAGCCCCTCGATTTCATGGAGGGCAGCCAGAACACGCCCAGATTCATGTGGCTGAAAACGGTGTTTGTGGCAGCAGATGTGGACGGGAATGGGGTCATGTTGGAAGACACCGCGGTGGAGCTGATAAGACAGCTCAACCCCACCCTGAAGGAATCCAAGATCAGGTTAAAGTTTAAGGAAATCCAGAAGAGCAAGGAGAAGCTCACCACCCGCGTGACAGAGGAGGAGTTCTGTGAAGCTTTCTGTGAACTGTGCACCAGGCCGGAAGTGTATTTCTTACTCGTGCAGATATCGAAAAACAAGGAGTACCTGGACGCCAATGACCTGCTGCTCTTTTTAGAAGCCGAGCAAGGGGTCACGCATATCACGGAGGATATGTGCTTGGACATCATTCGGAGATACGAGCTCTCGGAAGAGGGCCGTCAGAAAGGGTTCCTTGCAATCGATGGCTTTACCCAGTATTTGTTGTCACCGGAATGTGACCTTTTTGATCCGGAGCAAAAAAAGGTTGCCCAGGATATGACGCAGCCGTTATCTCACTACTACATCAGCGCCTCACACAACACCTATCTCATCGAAGACCAGTTCAGGGGGCCGGCTGACATCAACGGGTACGTTAGAGCGTTGAAGATGGGCTGTCGAAGCATTGAGCTCGATGTGAGTGATGGTTCAGACAGTGAACCGGTCCTCCGTAACCGAAATAACGTGAGCACACACCTGTCCTTCCGAAGTGTCCTAGAGGTGATCAACAGATTTGCCTTTGTGGCTTCTGAGTACCCGCTCATTCTGTGCCTGGGAAACCACTGCTCGCTCCCCCAGCAGAAGGTGATGGCCCAGCAGATGAGAAAGGTCTTTGGCGCTAAACTCTACACCGAAGCACCTTCGCCGTCAGAAGCCTACCTCCCATCGCCCGAAAAGTTGAAAAGGATGATCATCGTGAAAGGAAAGAAACTGCCTTCTGACTCAGATGCTTCAGAAGGAGAGGTCACAGATGAAGATGAAGAAGCCGAAATATCTCGAAGGATGTCGGTAGATTACAATGGTGAGCAGAAACACATCTGGCTGTGTAGAGAGCTCTCTGACTTGGTCTCGATCTGTCAATCTGTTCAGTACCGGGATTTCGAACTGTCTATGAGAAGCCAGAACTACTGGGAGATCTGCTCGTTTAGTGAATCAGAGGCCGGCCGAATTGCAAACGAATACCCAGAGGATTTTGTAAATTACAATAAGAAGTTCTTATCCAGAATCTATCCGAGTGCCATGAGGATCGACTCCAGTAACCTGAACCCGCAGGACTTTTGGAATTGTGGCTGCCAGATTGTGGCGATGAATTTTCAGACGCCGGGTCCCATGATGGACCTCCACACGGGCTGGTTCCTTCAGAACGGCGGCTGCGGCTATGTGCTGAGGCCGTCCATCATGCGGGACGAAGTGTCTTACTTCAGCGCAAACACCAAGGGCGTCGTCCCGGGCGTGTCTCCTCTCGCCCTTCACATCAAGATCATCAGCGGCCAGAATTTCCCCAAGCCCAAGGGAGCGTGCGCCAAAGGGGATGTCATAGATCCCTACGTGTGTGTAGAGATACACGGAATCCCAGCGGACTGCGCGGAGCAACGAACGAAGACGGTGCAGCAGAACAGTGACAATCCCATTTTCGATGAAACGTTTGAGTTTCAGGTGAACCTCCCCGAGCTGGCCATGATCCGTTTCGTGGTTCTGGACGACGACTACATTGGGGATGAGTTCATCGGGCAGTACACCATACCCTTCGAGTGTCTGCAGCCCGGCTACCGGCACGTGCCCCTGCGCTCCTTCGTGGGGGACGTCATGGAGCACGTGACCCTCTTTGTCCACATCGCGATAACAAACCGCAGCGGCGGGGGCAAGGCGCAGAAGCGCAGCCTCTCGGTGAGGATGGGCAAGAAAGTTCGAGAGTACACCATGCTCAGGAACGTCGGTCTCAAACCCATAGATGACATCTTTAAAATAGCAGCGCATCCCTTACGAGAAGCCGTGGATATGAGAGAAAATATGCAGGTAGGGAAAACCTCTGCTTGCCTTCCTGACCCCTGCTTGCTTGGACCCCGCTCTTACCAGGGAACATTGTGAGTTAGTAATGGTCGGATTCCCGATCAGGAAGGTGGGATGTACCCAGTATCACGGAATCAAGTTCCGTTTTACCTGTGATAAAGCAGATAGGTCTACTTTATGTTCCTAATTGTAAAGCTATGTTAACTTTGGCCTGCACTAAGCTGGTTAACAGAGTATCGCGTAGCAAAATGCTGCCAATCTATTACATATTCCTGGTATGTAACTAAACTGATAGATGGGAATGTGTATATGAAATGTGAAAAGAATATAAAATATTATATACAAAATATATATACATACAAACACATGCATAATCGTTACAACTGTATATATATATAAAATATTTGCCGGTATCAACAAGAAAGGTAATTTGAAGTCACATAAAACAAGTGTAATGCCTATTAGATTTTGTTGTTTAAATGTACAGCAATAGTAAATTACTCCCCACAAGAGCAAGCAAAACTAAACAAACAAAAATGAACTTGTTGAAAAATATTTAGTCTTCTCTTAGAAATGTGGTTTAATGGAAAGGATATAGATTTTTGATTAAACTGTATCCCCTTGTGACCTTGAGCAAATTATTTTAGGTTTCTCATCATCACTTTTCTTCACATAAGGTAAGAAAAATGGTAATACGTCCATCACAGGATTATTATGGGAATTAGATGAGAGTGTGTGTTAATGGCCCAGTCTCAGCATATGGAAATCCAGTGTTTGTTTCCTTCCTTTCATTAATGTTCGTAACCAGAGATGGCTGCAAACTTCTTTCTTCAATATTACTGAATACACTTATTCTAGGCTCATGCCACTGTGCAGCCATCTGGCACCAAGTCCTCACGAAGTTCCCACATGTGCTGGTTTGCAGAAGCGGCAGTGGTGTATGCATGAGAGAAAACAGGAGAGGTATGTGCTTCAGTGCACTTCATTTGCCCCTCTAGCTAACAGTTTACTATAACTCTCACCAAAAAACCCTGCTTTCAAAATAGAAATCACGCTTGAAGTGGTTAAGTAATTGTCCAAATATTACAGTGACTAAATAGCAGTGTTCGGCTTTAAATCCAGAATTGCCTGCTATGAATATCCATGACCATTCATGGTTGTTAGTCATGTGATGTCGAACTTCATACCCATCAGTTGGTAAAAAGATTCCTTTTACATTATTTCACAAAGAAGTTCTAGGATAGGCTTAAAACAATTTTTAATAGCCAACATGCCAAAAAATAATAATATGGCATGTAAATCACACATAAATACTTAGATTGTAAGGATTATTTAAAAATAGGCTCCAAATAGCAGCATCTCCTACTCACTTTCTGACATAATTCTATAACTAATAAAAATCCCTATATTACATTAGTTGTAAGTCAATTTTACATGTAACTCCATATGTTAGAAAGGATTTTATATATTTTTATATAATTCTTGAAATATATTCATTGCATATAATATGTATTTAAAATATATATTAGGGCCCGGCTGGCATGGCTCAGTGGTTGAGCCTCGACCTATGAACCAGGAGGTCATGGTTTGATTCCTGGTCAGGACACATGCCCAGGTTTCAGGCTTGATCCCCAGTGTGGGGCCTGCAGGAGGCAGCCAATCAACGATTCTCTCTCCTCATTGATGTTTCTATCTCTTTCTCTCTCTCCCTTCCTCTCTGAAATCCATAAAAATATATTAAAATAAGATCGATATTAAGGAGAGTTGGCAATGGATAAAGTTTTTCCAAGTATTACTGATAATCTCTATCATCTCAGCATAAAGTCCCTGGGGGTTACAGATTACTTGGAGCCTAATGAGTGGAGAAATGAATACTGTCATTGTCACTAAATCCATGAGGCACCTACAGGCCTGGTACTGTTCACCACTAATGAAACAGAATAGTTATAATTCTTATGCCTTTAAAAGCATCTTTAAAAGCCCGCGTAACAGGGCATTTAAATGCAGTTCTTCACGAACTGCGTGTCGGCACTCACGTCTGCCGGGGGCTTTTCTGCTGGGATGACAGAGGAACACCATTGGTGGTTAGTCAAAAGCGGACGGTATTTAACAGCCTGCTGCCCCGAGGGGACAAGCTCAAAGGAGATGCGCTCCAATGGGCCGCCGCTGCTGACATGTTTTAATGATCATCACGAGTCAAACCAAGTAAGATGCTCATGACTAGCCGGTGCTGACTTGTGGGACTATTCCAGGGCTTTGCGCTGAAAAGCGCCGTGTAGCCGTGGGGCATAATCTGAGTGGCTTTGTGGCAGATCTGTGGCAGTTGCTAGAGATGGAGGACGATGAAGTATAGCAGTGAATTGGCCCTGGGTTACCTTTGTGCACATCACAACGTTTTTGGTTGGTTGTAATCCAGTTCACGTTAAATTACACGTGCACTTAAGGAAGTGCTTTTAATGAATGCATTTCTGTGTGAACTTAGAAGTGCTGGGGTGATGTGTCACGTGGTCAGAAGTGTGATTCCGTGTTTCCTTGCCCACAGAACGCCATCGTGTCTGTCAAGGAGCTGTGTGGCCTTCCTCCCATTGCCAGTCTGAAGCAGTGCCTGTTGACTCTGTCCTCGCGGCTCATCGCCAGTGACAACACTCCCTCCGTCTCCCTTGTGATGAAGGACAGCTTTCCTTATCTGGAGCCCCTGGGGGCGATTCCAGACGTGCAGAAAAAGATGCTGGCTGCTTATGATCTGGTAGGAAGCGATGACTGTATTTCGGATCTGTGTGTGTGTCGGGGAAATCATACAGAGGCCTTTTGGAGGGACTCTAATGAATGACACTGAGTGAGTGCCTTTGAAACCCACGCTGGGGGATGGAGGCAGGGCTAGCCACTTGGCTTCCCTTAAGCCCCGGGAAGACCTCTCAGGCTGTGCTTTGAGCCCCGAGCTCCACAGGCTGCAAATGGAAAATCTCTTTTAGCAGAGAATGAATTATTGATTAAGTCCTCGAAAGCATCATCCAAATAACGTTAGCCAACGAAAGAGCCATTTAATTGCACACCCATAGGAAGTGAACTTAAACCTCTATGCTGCCTTATGATGGTTGAGAAAACAGTTTTTAGAATTTATATATTTTAAGCTAATACTATTCTCTGTTTCTGAATGTGTAATGGCTTTATATAGCAATTAAACTTAATAACTGTTTTTCCATAAAAAATGAGGTAGCAAATAACAAATTGGAAAATTTTGTAATGTGTAAACCAGATAAAGTAAATATTTTTAAAATAGAATGAGTACTTGAAAATTGATAAGGAAAAATATGGGGAAGAAAATCTTACATTAGTCAGGATCAAGTTCAGCTTCATGAAACTAAAATGTAAGCTAATTATGGCTTAAAAATACAAAGTTTTATTCTCTCACATAAAAATCTGGAGACCAGCCATCCAAGGTGGCACTTCTCCAAAGTTCTTAGGCACCTAGGCTTCTTCTGGCTTTCTGTTCCACCATCCCTACCCCATCCTCATGGTCCAAAACGGCTGCTGGAGCTCCAACCATAACATCTGCATTTCAACTAACAGGGAGGGTAAAGAAGAACTATAGGCCATATTCTTTCACTCTGAGGACATTTCTCTGAAATGGCATAGATAGGTTTTGCTCATATATCATCCTGCAGTTGACACAAAGACACACTCAGATGCAAAGGAGGATGGGAAATGTTTTTATTTCCAAATGTTCAACTGAAAGTCATCTCTTCTGTTACTGAGAATAAAGGGATAATGGGTACTAGGGAATAACAAAGAGTCTTGGTTTCAAAGGTGAATGGACGATTCATGTGTCTCTTCTACCCAAAAATATAATGGAAATGTAAAAACATTTAACCTTGAAATACATTTTAAATGAAAGATATTAAAGAAATGTAGTGACATACTTTCCTTCTCCATTAAATTGGCATTGCTTTTTTAAAACAGTATCTCTGATAAGGGATTTAAGAAAATTTAAGATACTGCCATCCATCTACCTCTAGTGGGAAAATAAGTTGATATAATTTAGGGGGAGAACAATTTGGAAAGAGAATTTAAAATGTTTATCCCATTTGATCTATATATTTCCTTACCAGAGAATTATTCTCTAAGCCAACAAATTTGTACATAAATATTTATATTTTAAAATGTAGACATAGAAGGGTTGGTTAAATAAAATATGGTAAACCATGTCATGCACTCTGTGGAAACCGTTAAAATCATGCATTGGAAGAATATGTAATGATGTGGAGAATGCAGATCGTGTTTTGTGAAAAACTCTGGCTCCAAAAATATACCTTACAGTATTTTTATGTGTATTTGTATGTCTACACATCTAAAATGCTAGCAGGATATTATTATTAGTTTTCAATAAGAGGAATTTTCTTTTCTTTTGTATGCTTTTTATATATATTTTTGTATTTACCAAACTCTTTACAAGGAACCTGAGTAATTTTCCTAGTTGCATAAAAAGAAATGTTAAGGAAGAAAAGAATAATACTAGTATTTTATCATTAAAAAAACAAGTAGATAACATTTGGGATAAACACGCTGTAATGGAAAAAGAAAAATACCCCACAGAGTGTATTCTGCTTATGAATGATGGACCCTCTTACAAACTCTACTCCGTGGTCGCGGGAGGAAAAGTTCGCTTATTGCCTATATCTCATTTTCCATGAAATCCATTTTTCATCATAAAAATGGGGACTGAAAGCTATTCAGTGAATAGGTATAATTGCCATCTAAGAGGTGAAATGAGGGTGCTAGTTGCCATAGAGACAGTGGAAATCACTTATTCTTCCAATTCCCTTGTAAGCGAAGAAAGAAAAGTGATTGCTGAGCGGGAGCCTGGTACCCTGGAGCTGGGCCTGTAATGAGCAGCAAAGCACTGGGCGGTGGTTGGCCGTGTCCATTCACATCCCCGAGGGTCCAGTGCTGTCTGGTTGTCAGTTTTACCTGCTGGACATCAGCCCTTTCTCCTTTAGATTTTGAAAATGCAATTTGTAATTGTAGGCATAGTATGGTTTTCAAAGCTTAAAGGAAAAGCCACACTGGAAAGCAGAAAAGCTTGTGATGATATCTTGGTTGATAGTTGCCTCTGGAGTGATTTTTTTATTTTGGTGGGGATTTAAGTGGAAATGTCCTTGTACCAGATGGTAACCTCAGCAGATTGTCCATGGGATCAAAAACACCATTGACATCTCTGTGGTTATTTCTTTAGGGAGTGGGGTGGTAGGGACAGATGTGTGTCATGTCGATCTTGACCTCAAATGTAAAAATGGATTTTTACTTTCTAGGATCTGAATTGTAATGGTTGGCATCTTTAATACTCTTGGTGTATTAATGTGAGCATTTATTTAAAGGACGTCTCCTAAGATACTCAGTAGATCCTGAGTGATCATTTAAAAACATAAATCAGAGCAGCTCACTTTCCTGCTTTAAGATCCTCCAGTGGCTGCCCATTGCGATGAAGCAGAAACGCTTCACTGTGGCCTGTGGGTCCATCCATCATCTGGCCTTGCCCGACTGTCTCCCTTGCCTCTCCCAGCCTCACCCTCATACTCTCTCTTTGGCTCACTCTCTGATTCAGAATGGGTTTTCTTCCTTTCTTCAACCAGACCAAGCTTGTTTGCATCTCCAGGCCATTTTATTTGTGGTTCCTTCTGCCTAGAAAGTTCTCTCTTGCAAGGATAGTTGCCTCATATCTTTTAATTCTTAGCTCAAGGGCCATATCCTCAGAGAAGCCTTCCCTGCCCTGGCTGGGTAACTCAGTTGGTTAGAGTGTTGTCCCGATACCCCCAGGTTGCGGGTTTGATCCCTGGTCAGGGCACATACAGGAAGCAACCAATGAATGCATGAACAAGTGGAACACCAAAAACTCTTCCTCTCCTCCCCTCCTCCCTTCCTTCTTCCCTCACTATCTGTGCCACACCAGCACGGCCAAGGGTGAACCTGAGGAGGGGCGGTGAAGGATTGAAGAAAAGACAGAGAATACAGCTGGGGCTTGGTGGATCTCCTGTGCCTGGATGAGGACACAAAAGATCCAGCCTGCAAGCTGATGCTTTATTTTATAGTCTGATTAAAACAAGGGTAGATTAATATGTATACAAAGGTTCTTGTTTTGGCAACACTTGCTGCACCTTCCACAGCCCATTAGCTACTTAGGAAGGAATTAGGGAGGGCTGCAAGGTCAGGCTTAATTATGCTAGGAGAGCTCTACCCTCCAGGCTGGGACTTGTTTGTGGCCCTGCCACAGGTCAACCTGAGGCTTGACCCTAGAGCTGCTCCCTACAACTATCTCTCTCTCAAATCAGTAAAGAAAAGACAAGCCTTCCCTAGCCTCTGTTCCCACCTGTTACTCTATCACATAACTCTGTTTTATTTTCATCATTCTACTTAGCAGCTTTCAAAAATATTTTGCTTGACTCTGTTTAATTTCAGTTCTTCTCCTTCGTCCCTGAATTTGAATGTATAACTTAGAGAGGGCAGAGACTCTGTCTGTCTCACTCACTACTGTTATCTCTAGCACCTAAGACAGTGCTGGCATATAGTAACTTATCCATTTATGTTAGTTGAATAAAAAGTTAATAAAAACATCTGTTCTTGGTGAAAATAATGTAGTTCTCATGCTATAAATGAATATGGTGGATCTTTTAATCCCCTCTGTTTACCTCTGTGACACCACCCTAGCTAAATTTTTTCCTGTCTTATCCACAAAGTTACAAACCAATAGACTAAGGTGAAGCTATGGAGACAGTAAAAAGACCAGTAGTTTCAAGGGGCTGGGAGAGGTGGGGGGAGAGAGAGAGAGAGAGAGAGAGAGAGAGAGAGAGCGAGCGAGCGCGAGCGGAGTAAGTGGCATACGGGGGAGTTTTAGGGCAGAGAAACTATTCTCTGTGATATTGTAGAAGTGGATACATGTCACTGTGTGTCTGTAAAAACCCATAGGGTATGCAACACAAAGAGAGAACCTGGATGTAAACTGTGGACTTTACCTAATAGTAACGTATGAATACCTGCTCATGAATTGTAATATATGCACCACACTAATGCAAGATACCAGTGGGGAAAACTGGGGGTAGGTGGGGTGAGAGGGTATATGGAAACTCTTCGTTCTTTCTGCTCAATTGTTATGAAAACATAAAACTTCCCATAAAAATAGTCTTTAAAAACCTTAGAGACGTTAATAAGAACTTACTTGGATGACTAAGGCGGATGACAAATCCAGGGTTTATTTCTTGATGGTGGCGGTGGTAGGGGGCAGGTATTCTAAAATGAACAGCTTGCGTGTTCAACCTACACTCAAGTTGCCTAAATGTTTAAATTTCTCAAACGTGGTAATGAACTATGTCTATGCCATCCAAGAGAAAAAAGTTGTAACCACTAAAAAAATACAGAAAAGAACCTGAAATCATTCTGAACAGACACAAATGTTTGGCTTATTTCAGTATCAAAAGAAATGAATCAGGAAACCAGGTAACCTACATTTATTGAAAGCCAAACTGATTGTATGAATTTATACTACTGATCAAAAGGAAATAAATGAAACTGTTCTAGAAAACATTGACCTTGAGTTAATCTGCACAGATCCTTTTCTAAATTTAGGTTTTCCCAAATGACCTCTGTTGACCCTAGCCCTTACCAAACTTCTGGCTAATTTAAGACTTGGAAATATTTCCTCTTAAGGGTTTTAAAAGTCACTCAGTGTTAGCAGTCATCTTAAGTCCTAGCCGTTTTGGATAGAGCATCAGCCTGTGGACTGAAGGGTCCCAGGTTCGATTCTGGTCAAGGGCACATGCCTGGGTTACAGGCTTGATTCCCAGTAAGGGGTGTGCAGGAGGCAGCCGATCAATGATTCTCTCTCATCATTGATGTTTCCATCTCTCTCTCCCCCTCCCTTCCTCTCTAAAATTAATAAAAATATATATTTAAAAAATGTAATTTTGACATTAGTATGGCAATTATAATTCTACTAGAGGATTGATGCACAAAATTCGTGCAAGAGGAGGCCTTCCTTCCCCCGGCTGCTGGCACTGGCTTCCCTCTGGCACCTGGGACCTGGGCTTCCCTCACAACCTCGGCTTCATCCGGAAGGTCGTCTGGAAGAACATCTGGTCTAATTAGCATATTACGCTTTCATTATTACAGATGGTAGCATCTGTGTTTAAATCAAAGAACCAAAAACTAAATATATCCATAATAAAATGGGCCTATTTGTATAGCATAATTTCAGAAGATACCTCCATCCCTCCATCCCATATCCTATTTAAAACACATGGCTGCTATCTGCTCCATGGTACTTGAAATTTCAAAATTACAATTAATTCCTTTGAGTTAGAGACATTTTCTCCCTTTTACATGTATTTTAAAATATATTTTCATTGATTCCAGAGAGGAAGGGAGAGAGAGAGAAACATCAATGATGAGAGAGAAGCATTGATGGGCTGCCTCCTGCACACCCCACACTGGGGATCGAGCCCGCAACCCAGGCATGTGCCCTGACTGGTCAACCACTGCACCACATCATCAGGGCAAGATTTTTCATCTTTTTTAAAATGCAAAAAAGTCTCCATGATTAATAGCACATTAGGTTATTGGTAATCTGTACCTTTGATTCTGTCCTGTCAGCAAGTTTTTACCTGGGAAAAGTAGGAGATCCCAATGCCAAAGAGTTCTCCAAGTCTGCGTAAGGTGAGCCAGAGGTTGCTCAAGTAATTGCGATTTTTCTTGGGAGCAGTCCTGTCTACAATCTCCCTGAACACACTGAATGGGCATGTATCTGTGTAGATGCCCAGCTGGTATTAGTGCAACTGAAGCAGAGGTGACTTTCCTGATATCGAACACGTGTCACAGCCAGAGACGGGATGTGACAACTTCTGAAAAGCATGAAAGCAAATGTGATTGATCTCCGTAGTGGGAATGTGATTGATCAGTAACCCAGGCACGCAGAATAGTCCCTAAAAGTGGGCAGTATTCCTTGCGGGCTTGGAACACACAGAGGAGAGCTATGGGCGCTGTAGACTGCTTGCTGCAGTGCTGTCTTGGTGACTCTGGTCCTCAGGAAACTTGTTAGTAATTGTCCCAAGAACTTAAACTCAGAACATCATTTCTGTGACTTGACCCTTTATTGCACTGTGATTTTTTTTGGCCCAGGTCTCTGAAACAGTAAATGTCACTTCCCCACTCTGGACTTGCACTTTCTCTAAGAGAATATCCCACTGAAGTACGTATAGCAAAGGCTGTGGGAGGTACCCCACGCCCTGTGTTCCAGTTCTCACGTTCAGGACAGACTGCCTGGTGAGTCCAGCCTGGGCCTAGGAGTCTGGGGTTGGAGATCTGCTCATATTCCTCACCATTTCATACGAAGTCATAATAGTGGATGACTACACTGGACTACACTGGCAATTTCAGCAGGATAATGTCAACATTTGTTTGAATAGGTTTGACTTTTTTCTTTCTACAATGGTGTTTTTATGCATATAGACTGAATATTATTTTAGAAACCATCTCTAGTTCCATTTTACTGACATTTTACTCTAGTCACATTTCTACATTTGATGACAGGACATCACTGGGGTGTCTAAAAAACAAACATATAATCTTTTTCTTTAGGTAGCTGGATTTACTTTTCTAATGTTCTCACCTGTCTGATTTTTCGTGCATAGTCAAAAAATATTTGCCTAACATATTTGGTCCTTTCAAATGTTTTAAATTAATGTGAGAACTTTTGGGTAGTTAGTGTTTGAATATAGCATTCAGAGGAGGAATGGTCACCGGGGACGGCAACTGGAAAAAATAAACCCAAAGCATTTTCTGAAGGTGACTTTCGTGTTGACTTATTTATCATTAACATAAAAGTTAAAACTTTACTGTGGTAAGAGCAACAGATTTTCTGAAGTTAAAGAAGAAATCAAAACATTCTAGGGAACACGAGTCAAGGGTTACTTAATCTTTTACTAAGGCAGTTGGGGTGGGATTTGGAGAGCAGATGATTGTGTTAGCATGACCAGGAATCTAGCAAAAAGAGCTAATTGCTATCTTTAATCACTCTTGCAATGGAATCAATATACTGGCAGGTATCCCAATTAAGCCAACCATAATGAGTTGGGTTAAATACATTCTCTTCTGTCAGCGTTATACCAAGATATATTGAGTCTCAAGATGGGGAAAAGTTGTGGGTATGTCGTTTTGCTTATTGAAATAAACTTACATTGTAATTAGATGAGGAAAGATATTCTTCTTCCACCCCCCTCTTCCATTGTGAAACGTGTGGAAATTTTGTTAATTGGCATTTCAAAAGCTCTGCTGGCTTGTGTAGACATGGAACCCGGAGAAGGAACAGCCTGCAGGCATGTGCCCATCAGAGCATGTCATCGAAAGACAAGATGCGGAACACTTAGTGCATTGAAACTTCCTGTGCTTGTGGGAGTGGCAAGGACTTGTGACACATTTTCTGTATAACGGGGGTATTGTCAGCACCTCAGAGGCTGACAACGTCTCCACTTGGTACCAAGTTCCCAAAGACACTAGGTATCAGAGACATGTGAATAAGTATTTTGGGCCTGCTGGTTGTGGAATATTGTGCCTGTCTCCTCAAAGTTCACTTGACTTTCCTGGAGTTCATGGTCTTGCCTCACTTTTAGTTAAAGGCAGTGTGAGGCAGTCCTGCAAATCTGGAGAAGGTTCAGGAAGGTTAGTCACCTGGTAATTTTATGAATTAGCTAAATTTTAATCATAGCTGGATAAAATCAAACATTTCTAATGACTAATCAATAGATAGCTGGAAATAGAGCAACTGGAGGAAAAAGCAAAATGATCCCTCTTTTCAGAAAGCAGCTCCCGGAAGCTCCTGTTGCTATCATGGTGTGGAGGCAGGTGTCCTTTAGCCCGCTCTGTGCGAGTCCGCTTGTCCTGCACTGTCATAGGCCAGGCTTGGAAATGTGACTCAGAGCTGGTCTCGGGTCAGAGAATACCCATCACATACACCAAGGCAGTGGGTGTCCAGTCAGCTTGCACATGTCCTGAGCTATGTGTGCTCTTGTTTCGCTGAAAATTAACACCCTTGATAGGACTGACTTTGCTTAAAAACAAAACCTATTAACATCGCTTTTATTGGATTTTCAAAAGAAATTAAAAATGAAAGGGAGGTATCTTCATTCTAGTTAGCAAAGATAGTGCAACAGCAGTCATATTTAAAAATGTGCCAGGTTTAATAAAATCCAAGTCTTATATTAAGCAATCTGAACAGCTGAGCCACTACAGATCCAAACACTAACACCCAGTGTTTTGGTTAGAAGGAAGGTAAGGGGATTGATTAATTATTTCACTGTTCTTAAGGGGAGGGAAAAGTTAGGTCTAGAGTAGGTTGTTCTTTTTTTTATTGACTCACACATTCTTCTGTGATTGATTTTCCAAATTTGATAACCCCTTTCTGAAAGAGCAGTAGACATACGTAAGTGCAGTTCTTTCGAGGTTTCATAAGAAGAATAATTATGTTGGTTGATGCATGTTGCAAATTAGACTTGGAGGGAGAAACAGTCATGGCAAAAATGTGTTTTCCTGATGTTTTACTTGATGAATTCTACTTTATTAAGTGTTCGTCACCCACTTGCACTTGCAATAGGAATTCTGAACTTCAATATAATATCTGTATTACAGAACAACTTATCAGCTTCAGTCTGTGCCTCAAGAATACCTGGCTTCTAGACTCAACTCTCACTAACTAGCTGTGTGGCTTAGGTAAATCCATTTGAGGCCCAGTGTTTTCATCAAAAAATAGGATAGTCCATGACAGTTCGTAAAGTGATTTCTAACTATACAGTTCTGTGGTTCTAGGAATTTAGATATAATTCAGAAGAAAATGGGGATCTGTGAAAGGTTTATGGGTCACGCTGTGATGGAAGTTCATCTTTTCAGTAATAGTAAGTAGTTACATGGACTCTGCAGTGATCAAAGGCAATTAGTGAAATTCCCTGTGGAGAAGAGCAGGAAGGACAGCCTTTTCACACAGATTGGATAGTTCAAGCCGTCTCTGAGGAAAAGCATTACTGTTTTCATTTTAAGTAAATGATTTAAATCTTAACTGATAAACTTATATACCCTCACTGAGGACATCTAATGCATAAAGTAATGCCGTCCTTTACCTGGATAAGTCCTTTTAGATACAAAGCCATGGCAAGGAAATAAGATCCAGTGGGAGATATGCTATCACTGAAGCAAAGAAAAGCTCTTTGTATTACAACAGGCAGAGGCATCTGGGAGCTGGCGGAGACATCAGATATGTACACAGGTTACTGCCACGTCCTATCCATTGAGCTGACCAAGCGCTGGCTGCCTAGGGGTCCTGCCTACCAGCCAGGGGGTTGTCTGAGGACATGCTTCTCACCTCCTCTCCTTGGTTTTCACACCTGATATGTCATTTCTGTCAGGATCTGTAGACCTAAGGAGATGAAACTCACATAAACTATTTTTCCTTCTTGACAACTTAGATAAATTACTTAGCTGGGGAAAGGTTGAAATAGTTCATTTAGATGTGGCTTGGAAGTATTGGTACATTTCAGCCATCCATCTTACTTGTTTTCTCTGCAACTACTAAAGTTGACAGTTGACTGTGGAAAATAGAATAAAATTATTTTTCTCAGTACAATGGAAAGTGTTATGGAGAAGATCAAATGTTCCTATGAGAAAAGTGCACATGAGCAAACGTTAAATGCTGACAATATTAGTGGTGAGGAATTTTAGAATAAAAGGTGTGACTTTTATGGATGGATTTCAGGTTTTCCTTAGGGAATGTCACAGGGATGCTCTTGTGTGTTGATGGTGAATCCCACTGACTAACTCTTATGAAATGATCTGTTAGACATCGGGAAAAACAAACTTCTTACAATGTAGGGTTAACAAATACTTACTTGGGGATTCTGAGGAGGACTGGAATCATAGAATTTGTTGTATGTTTTGGTCCTGACTTTATTTTACCTCAAATAAGTAGTAAAGTTTAAAAAAATTATTTTTTGATATTGAGTGTTATATTTTCTATAAGAATGACTCTGTTGAAAGCTTTATATTTATTTTTCAGTACTTAATGTGAATGGGAATGGAGAGCATGTAAGATTATAGAAAAATGGAGAAGCCTGGAATAAAAGACTAGACACAAAAAAAAGAGATTAGAGTTCAAAAAATATAATTATGGATTTGAACGTGATAAATAAACTATTTTATTGTGCATGCCTGTGTGGGTAATAGATGTGTAGAAGAAATAAGTATTACAAAGTAAAATAGAAAAAAGGTAATTGTATAAACGCATAGGTGAATCTGGGTATATAAAGATGCATAAGGTAAGTTCCCTGCTCTACTGGAATTACAATTTACTGCAGAAGTGGAGGGTGGGAGGTAAGAGAGGTAAACAACTTGAATTGTAATATAAGATAGAAAAAAATTTGTGAGCAGACTAAAAAATAAATAAATAAAATGTACTGGGAATTTGGAGGTAAAAGAGGGAGGGAAGGGAGAATCAGGACACTGATGGGAGAGGGGCATTGAAGTGAGCTTTGGGGCCCACGAGGATTTGACCACAAGAAAAGGGAGTAAGCCAGGGGGGAGGCAGAGATTGTAGGTAAAAAAGGAATCATTAGGACGGGGTTCCTGAGAGAAGCAGGGCAGAGGTGGGACTGAAAGAGGAGAACACTTGTTCTTAGGCTGTAACAAAGAGTTTTTGGATGCAGGAAGTATATTCTTTTCATTCTTAACACTGAGAAGACGCTTAGTAAAATCCTGCAAAGAAAATTGGTCAACAAATCAATAGCGTTGTTTTTTTTTAAATTAGAGAATGCTATTGTATATTCTCTGCTTAGAGCAAAATCAAGAGAAATGAATATTTCTTTTGCATTTGAAAATTTGTAACCATAAACCATTTTATATTTGGAAGTGATTATACAAGACTAGAGTCTGTTCTACAGCATTTGACGTGAAAAATGTCTTACTCAAGACCTTTCATCTCCACTTTGAATTCTACCTTGAACTAACTCCCTTCAGAATATTGAGCCAGACAGACAAACATGGCATAGTCAGATGAAATGGGACAATGTTTATTGAGAATAGAAGAGTGGCTGGAAATTCAGCAACTCTTCGTTTGCCTATTGGTTGACTTTCTTTAATCATTTCTTCAAAAGGGCCCCAGTCCCTTGTCTTTCTGGTCAAATTTGTACCTACTATCATCTTTCCCCCTCTTCACATAAAGATTTTTCTTTTCTTTCTCTCTCCAACAGTCGTCTCATTTCCCCTACTTCACTCAGGATATTATTTACCTCTTACACATATTTGCTTTCTGCCCAAATATGGAGGGCAGGGACAACCATTTCAGTGTTGGTACCTCAAGATCTGTTGAGCTGCGGGCTCTGAGACCGGACCCACTTCTCATTATTGCCGTTGGAGCCAGAGCCCTTCTAGAGGGACAGCCAGACCTCGGCCAAATCCAAGCTGACAACTTCATCTAAACGCTCAGCAGTCCTTGAGCTCATCACTAAGTGATTCCCTCTTCTGGTTCCCATTGCTGTTGTCTCAATGCCACTTACCTTGATGTTGTAGTAACCTTTGGGAAGAGGGAGTGGAAAAAGAGGTGTTTCTGGATGCCATCTGAGGCTTAAAGAATGTGCATGCATTTATTCAACAGTTACTTGTTTGACATCCATTGTGGGAGAGGCAGGTGGCATAACTAGAGCAATCAAGGTAGGTGACTCTAGCTGTGGTGTTAGATGGGTGAGAGTTGGAGCAGAGGTTATCCTTCCCTCTCCCATTTCTTGGGGTTAAGGCCATGGTCCCCACTGCTGGCCATATCATGTAGGTTTCTGTGCGCACTCTTTCCAATGAGCCAGTGTAAGGATTTCTGACAACTACCTTTCTGATGTTTGTTTTGTGACAGATGATTCAGGAGAGCCGGTTTCTCATAGAAATGGCTGACACAGTCCAGGAAAAGATTGTGCAGTGCCAGAAAGCAGGTAATCTCCGCCCACTCTCACCCACCCTCCTGCCTCTATTCTGTTTAGAAATCATCATGATCATTCTTGGCAGATTTTTTTTTTTTTTAATTTGTGTTCCTCCTTTTAAAAGTCAAATATTTGCTGGCTTTAATTTTTTCGATCTTAAATTACAATTAATTGCTTACCTATATTATCTCTTGCCCCTCCCTCTCCAGTTTATCCTCTGAGTTACACTCAAGTCTTTGTTTAGTACAGTGTGTATATATAGGGGGGTGATGTCTGAAGATTTCTGGAGAGGAGGGGGTTTCTGAATCTGCTTTTGTGGGTTTGGAACCTATCAAAACCTTTTCCTACTGATATGAAGCTATGGGTCCACACTGCCTTGTAAGAACCACTTCATTTTACAATTGGAAACATAATCCTTTTAGTCTTCTAGACTTTTACCTCATTTACTTGTCCTCATTTTAGAACGTTCTTTCTTTAAGGATGGGATGGACCCCATATCTGTGAGGGCATGCCTCTAATTATGTTGCTCTTTACCCAAGCCTGTACTTTCATTTTTCTTGGATCTATGTCTCCTTGGTCCACACATACTATAATGATTATGATGAAGATGATGGCAGTAATGACAATTGCTTGATATATATGCATATGATATACTAGTCACTACATTTTGTTAATTAGTCCTCCTAACAGCACTGCCAGGTAATCATCATTATATCCAAACTACAGATGAGGCATCTGAGATTCTGAGAGGTTGAGTGAATTACCCAAGATTCCATATTAAAATGTGGTAGAGCTGAGCTTTGAACCCAGACCATACTTTAACCAAAGAACTTATATGCATATGAGCATAGCCCATGGACACAGACAACCGTGCCAGTGAAGGCCTGGGTGGGGCGGGAGCCAGGTGGCAGGGAGCAAAGGGGGTAAGTGGAGTATATCTGTAATACTCTCAACAATAAAAATAAATTTAAAAAATTAACAAATAAAAATGGTGCTCTACACTGACTGACCAGCAGGCTTATATGTTTCAGTCAACAGGAGGCACAAAAGTAATATTACCCAATACTTGTTTTATAATGCTCCTATGTGCCAGGCACTACTTTGAGAGCTTTAGAGGTAGTGACTCATTTAATCTTCACCACAATCACTTGAGGTAAACCTTCCTGTTGTCACCATTTTACCAATAAGGAAACTGACCCGTGGAGTTTCAGAGACTCACTCTTGCTCACAGGCCTGGTAAGTGGCGGAGCTGATGTCAGCCCGGCTCCACAGTCATGCTCTTACCTTGTGCTGTTTGAGATGTTAGCACCAGGAAAGTTACTGTGGTGGTAGCTGCATTAGTCAAAGCAGAGCAGCCGGAGTAAGGAGGGTAGTGGGTCATCCCTCCCTCGAGTGGGCTGCTTCCAGCCCACTTAGACGGATGTTCCTGGTCACAGGTCTCTGCACGCTTCACTCTGCAAAGTTATGTATCGCAGTGGCCCTGCCTGGAGGTCATCTTTCAACCAAAGACGTTATTAGTACGCTGAAACATGTCAGAATGTCTAATCTGGAGAAGAGAAGACTCGGGTGGACTTTAATATCTTTCTTAAGACATTTAAAGGGTTTCTCTGAGGAAATGAGAGCAGACCTTATTGGTCTGGGTCTAGGTAGCACCAAGGAATGAATCGAAATTCCAGGGAAGAGAGACTTTGGCTGGATATCGGTCATAGCTCTTCAAAGATGGAATGAGCTACCCAGAGAAAGGATGATCCCTGTTCTTGAAGCTCTGAGACAGAGGCTGAAGGAACAGTTGATTATGGTGCTGTTTTTTATAGTATTCAAGCGTGGGAGAGTGGTTGAGCTAAAAGTCACTTTCAAGTCATTCCCAAACCTGAAACATTTGGGTGTTTCCAGGAATGTTATCTTTAAAAAATCTTTTTATTTTCACTCAACATTTATTAATTACCATTGTTATAGATGTGGGCTCCAGGGCCTCTGTCAAGCCATAGGTTCATAGGAAAAGAGAGGTATTTGCATCCATCACATATGGTTGCCATTCAGGCATTACACCATTTCATATGAAAACCAGGCAGAGGGCAAATAAGACGGATGTAACCTGTTGCAAGAATTTGCTTCTTACCTTCTCAGGTCTATGGCTTCTGGCTCTTTAGAATGTAATTTAGTCTAATGCATTGATTATTGATGGTTTCCCCCTAAGACTAGCCATTTGATGGGGATGAACAGATTGGGAAGGTGTGTTTAATTTAGGGATTTAGAGATTATAAGAGAAGGACAGGAATGGGAAATTATATCTTTATTGATCATATTTTCATAAAATGCCTCTTTTTCTTCAATATACGCTGAGAATTCTTACATGTTCTCTTTTCAAAGGGATGGAGTTCCACGAGGAACTTCATCATCTGGGGGCAAAAGAAGGCTTGAAAGGAAGGAAACTCAACAAGGCCACCGAGAGCTTTGCGTGGAACATGACAGTGCTGAAGGTGAGTGAGTGCCAGGTGCCCCTCCCCACCTTTGTTTCTCTCCCCATCTCTCCAGCAGGTAGAGAAGTCCGGGCTGGTTAAGTACGGTGATTTGCATGTTTAGGTAACATGTGGCCTAATCACCAGGTCATGCTCTAAGTGATGGGGAAATGCATGCTGGGATTGACATCCTCTGCCCTGATAGGGCAGTGAGGATAGCACAACCTAATTCTCTTGCCCGGTGTGTGTGTGTGTGTGTGTGTGTGTGTGTGTGTGTGTGTGTGTGTGTTTGTGTGTGTTTACTCACATAACACTTCTGTTTAAGTCAGTACAGCTGTTCTTGTTTGTGAAAAGAAGAAGGCCAGTGCTCGCTTCGGCAGCACATATACTGAACTTGGAACAATACAGAGATTAGCATGGCCCCTATGCAAGGATGGCATGCACATTCGTGAAGCATTCCATATTTTTTATTAAAAGAAAGAAAGAAAGAGTCAAATGTTGCAGGAGAAGGACCCAATGCAAGTGACTGGAAAAGCCTTAAGCTTTAGAATATCTGGAGTCATGTTTATTTTAAGAACGAACTTTGTAAATACGTTTATTTTTGCAAATAGCTTTGGAAGTCATTTTCCTGAGATTATGATCTGCTCCGCTGAAAATTAATTTCAGGGTTTTAAGTAAAGGTGATACTGGAATAATTTGTTTTGACATTGTGATAGGAGAAAAACAGCCACAAATTAATCATTGCTGACATTTAAAGGACACATACTGTGTGTCAGGTGCTGTTTTATAAGATTCATATGAATTAGCATTTTAATACAATAACCCGATACTCTTAGTCTTTCCACTTCACAGGTAAGAAAACTGAGGCATTGAAAACGTGCCCAATGTCACTCAGCTAGTATATGGTGGAACTGGAGTCTGAACCCAGGTGATCTGCTCCAGAGCCTGTGTCTCTAACCTGCTGTGCAGGGAGATACACACATTTATGTGTAAGTGCTAGGTGATCTGTAAGCCATATCACAAATGTTTATTAAAAATTCAACCCACAGATAAGCCCTACTGTATAATGGGCTCTATGCTAGGCATGGATGATCCATGGAGAACAAAAGAGATACAGACCCTGTCCTCATGGATTGACACTCCGGGGGCAAGGAGTGGGGGTGGGGGGAAAAAGTGTCATTTGCCTAACAGGCAGGGAGGAGCTCATGACAGCACTGGAGTGCAACATGGCAGTGTGAACTCGGATGCAAATGCTCTCGGTTCCGCAGATATTTATTTTTGTGGCTTATTAATCTGCTGGTCACTGAGAAAGGGCTAGGACCCCAATAGCAAAAGAGTAATACCTGGGCCTCCAGGTCTGGTCTACAAGGGGTGACAGACATAAAATCGTGGCCATTGATTATTCAGACTTAATATGTGACAAGCACTCAGGGCTAAGTAGTTTATGTTCATCTCCCCTTTCCTCCGTGTGACAACTGTGTGACCTTGAAACAACCGTGTCATTTCTGATATTGCATCGCTCCCATCTCACAGATGAGCAGTGAGGCCTGGGGAGCTTTGAGTTTCTTGCCCTCAGCTAGGAAATGGCAGAGCTGCGATTTTAACTCATGCCCATGTTCTAACCACTACCTGAGCTGACCAGCTCTGTAATATAATGAATAGGAATTGTAATTGCAGTGTCCACATTTTCTAAGCCAGAGGTCAGGACTTAGAATCCAGCGAGGAGGCTGAAATCAAGACGGTCCTGGAAGCTCCTATACACGCGTTTTTCTTTGATCCGTTAGCACCATGCATGGCCCCAGAGTAGAAACTCATCTAGCAGATATCTTACATTTCCCCCCACTTTTACCATGTGCCATTATCCAGCTATACCCATCCTTTCCCTCTCTCTTTCTCTTTCACTGCTGAGCACAAAATCCAACTCCTTACTTAGCCACCAGGTTCACTTGGGTCGAATGATGATGCGTGTCTCACGCCCCTGTCTTCAGTATCTTTTCCAGATAATCACTGGCCCGACTGGGATAGCTCCTTCTCACCCGCCCTCACACGTGAACAGTTCCTTTCATCGCTCCTTCCTCGGGCATGTCCTTCAGAAATAAGTTTTGCTTGGTTATGAACATAGTATTAAAATGTTACAATGGGATTTTTTCTAGATCTTTAAGTCTTCCAGGAAAAGATACTACAACTTCACTTGCATAGCCAACCTGCTGGTAGTCAGTTATCACTAATTTTGGAAGTGTTTCACTCACGAGAAGTCTAAGATCTCCTTTGGAAGAGAGACGTGAACTTAGACCGTGTCGCTGACAAAGCACAATGTGCTGTGAAGTGGAATTCATTTAAAGTCTCGGACTCCAGCCAGAGTGTTTAGACCCTTTCAACCCAAAAAGAACTTCCCTGTGGGGGAGGGGGGTCACCCCTATACAACTGAAATTTGAAAGGAGCGAAGAGTAGCGTTTCACTGCGCATTCTCAATATATATTTTTCTAACTTGGCCTGTTGATGATTTTAAGGAAATAAATTCCAATTACTGATTTTTATATTTTTAAAAATTTGGTAAATATTAGTCAAGTTAGCAGCCTGCAGCTGTCAAGTAGAGATATATGAAAATAATATTGAAGAAAGTTTATAATTTAATGCACTTCAGTGTGTGCGCTAAAAAACTGGGTCTCTTTTATAGATTCCTGTCCAGTTGATAGGACTAACCCTTTCCCACCTAACTTTTTGGCTTTTTGCTAAGCCTTTGCTCCTCTGCTTAATCTTGACAACACTTTGGTTTTCCTTGGAAAGAGCTGAGCTGAAGCATCTGACTCGTCCTCTGGGCACTTGTGTTCTAAGTCAGGCAGATCTCTCAGGCAATCCCCAAGTTTCAGGCACTCACAACCCTAGGGGCTCACCGCAGCTGGGAAATTACCTGGATGTCACTGTAGGGCTGTGCTTCCTAATAGAGTTTTCAAACACATTTGAGGTCTCTGCTCATTGTTGAAAGACAAGAAGAAGGGAAACAAGGTATGGGCTAATGGGAAAAGCAAGAATAAGGAGAGGCATCGCTCTCTGAAAGACTGAATGACAGACAGCAAGAACAGTTACCCTTAACTGAATGGCCAGAGATACTTTAAATCATTTCATGAGATACTGTGTATGGGGCGAGGGGCGATTAAAACCAGGCTCTCTGGCAGCCCATAATGATCATGTGTGTCCCGTCCCCCCCTCCTCTGGGGACTGTGCTGGGATTACAGAAGGAAGGGACATGGTCAGTGTCCTCCATGTGTCCATTGAAAACTCCAGTGGTGTTTCTGGTCGCTGCTGACCGTTGCAGTGGGAGCCAGAGAAAGGCTAGGTTTTGTCCTGAGCCAGCTCATTCAGCTATTTATGATAATGTCTAGAAATAGGTCCCCAATTACAAGAATGCATTAGCAATAAGCTATTCTTTATATTGACATTACTATCAATTATTAAACCAGCGGTCAAGGGCACGGACTCTGGAGCCAGATGCTTCCGGCTGTGTGGCCTTGGGAACATTTTCTTTTGCCTTTGTGCTTCTCATCACTTGGGATGGGCTAGGTTGTGCTGTGTAACAGAGATCTGGGGATCGCAGTGCCTTAAGACAGTGGCTTATTTCTAGCTCGCAGGGGTCAGCAGGGGTCACTTAGGAACCCAAGCTAACGGGGGCCCTAGCTTAGCAAACACTACAGTCCTAGAGGTAGGAAAGCACAACTGGTTTTCAACACTTCTGCCAAGTAGTGTCACATGTCCCTTCCACTCACATGTGATTGGCCTTAGTTCTATCTGTAAAATGGGTATAACAACAGTATCTTTACCGGGTTACCCTTAAAATTATTTAAGATGTTGTATGACAAGCATTTAACTGCTCATTTTAAGCACTGAATGCTCCTTATTAACAATAACAATAATACACACTTGTGCAGCACTCTTTGCATGCCAAACATTGCTTTACAACTCCTTCAGTCACTCATTTATTAACTCACTTAGTCCTCACACTAACCCTCTGAGGTGGATGTTGGGGTATCTGCCGCGGGCGGATTACATGCACCCATATCTGCTCCCCTTCCTTGAGGGAGTGCACACCTGCACCGCTACACTGACGTCAGGTGTGACCATTGGTTCTTCTGGACGAATAATTAAATCAATGTCAATGAGAGAGAACATCAACATCGATCGGCTGCCTCTTGCTCGCCCCTTGCTGGGAATTGAGCCCACAACTGGGGCATATGCCCTGACCGGGAATTGAACCGGGGACCTCCTGGTACATAGGTTGCCACTGAACCACTGAGCCACACTGACTACCTTTATTTTTTTAAATTCTCATTTGATATTTTTGCCTGCTGTAAGTTTTAAAAATAATATGTGAATTTTGGCAAGCAGCTATGGTATTGTCATGCTGGCAATGTTTGGTGAGTAGAAGTGGGAAGGGCAAAATAATAACGATGCCAAAATGGAGGGTGTGATTCTGGTGGCAGCCAGTTTAGTCTCCTTCAACCCAGCAAGCTCCAGCCTCACCTGTAATAGCAGCAGCTGCTTTCAGCGCTTGTCATTTACCACCACGAAGAAGGTCGCAGGTGAGAGAGAATGGAGGAGCCGTTTCTAGAAAAACGTCTCACAGGCCAGTGCCATTATCTTCACACACAAAAGGAAATGCTGGCGGGCCCTGTGAAGTGAAGAGTACACATTTAGAAGGTGTAGCGTCTACTCCTGGGGTTGATCAGCTCAGTTGGCTCTGTCTGTGCTTGGGCGTGGGGTCTGAAAAGGTACTCCTAGACCTGTTTTTAGGACCTTGCCACCGTTTGGCTCATCGGTGTGGAATAAACAGCTTTCTCACCCGTATCAAGAAGGGGATTTTATTTATTTCCCCTCCAACATGTGTACATAAGGAGGGCCAGACTATCACAGGGGCTTCTTCTAATCCCTCATCTGGCAAACTAATTTTGTGTGCGCGTGACTTCATACTCACCCCTTCAACGAAGATCTCAGTTCCTGCCGGTGCTAGACTGTGTGCCTGGGGGTCCCCGCGAAGAAAAACATGGTCCCCTGGGCTCATGGAGCTGGCGGTGCCATGGGGGAGGCAGTCGTTGAAGGACCACACGCTGTGCGTTCGGTTTGCCTGTGGTGAGTGGGGGGGGAGCGGGGGGTTGCCTGCGTTCCCCAGCAAGTTAATGGGTCTGACCCAGCGGGAGAGCCAGGGAGGCCTGTACGAGGCAGTGCCTGTGCAGCCGAGAGGAAGTGTCTCCAGCCTTTCGTGGTTCCCAGCCCTGCCTTGTGTCTTGACACTTGAGCGTGGTTGCCAAAACAATCTGAAAATGACGGTGAGAGGAAAACACAGCCAAGGTGCTGGACCTCCTTAACCCGGCCTGGGAGGTTGTACAAGGCCGGCCTGGCTCATTTCATTCCCATTCATTAGCGTCACTGCTCGTTTCTTGTTATAGGCAGTCTGGTCATGAGTCATATTGTTCCGCACAAGCGACTGTAATCCCCAGCCTTCTAAAAAATAACCTGGAGCCGTGTTCCGTGTCCCCGTAAAATCCCACATGCGTCCCCATAAAATCCATCAGCCAGGTTCTGGTTGCAGGGGAGGGCATTAGAAGGTTGCTTTGTGAGAGATTTCTGTGATTTAGGGTTGAAAAGATTTAGAGAGAGAATTAAATGATAGCTGTATTAGCGCTAGAAAAAACAGCAAATGCTTTTTTTTTTTTTTATAAAGTGTAATTAATGCATCTTTAATAACAAACAAGCCACAAGTCTAAAACCCATTATTTCAAATGGCCCTGCTCCAACAACACAGGCCGGTTGGGATGGAATGTTAATGCTCTGAGCAATAAGCAGGCTGGTCACACGCTGTCCCGGTTTCTGCCTTGGGTGCCTGCATCCCAGCTGTGCCGCCCAGGAGTTCTGTAGAGATAAAGCCAGGCTGTTGACATGATTACGGGCTCACAGACCACTCTACTCTATCTCCAGTACAACTAAATTTAGTGTCTCTGGGAGGTACGCTTTTTTTTCCCAGACGAGAGCAGCATTTTATAATGATTCTGAATACTTCACACATGGCAGAATCTTAATGAATAGCTATTACAGACCAGAGACTTGGCTCCAGCTTGTGATGTTCTAGAACAGTGGTTCTCAACCTTCCTAATGCCGCGACCCTTTAATATAGTTACTCATATTGTGGTGACCCCAACCATAACATTATTTTCGTTGCTTCTACATCACTGTAATTTTGCTCTGTTATGAATCTGTGTCACGACCCACAGGTTGAGAACCGCTAGCAGGGTCGCCTAAGACCATCGGAAAACACAGATATTTACATTATGATTCATTAGCAGTAGCAGAATTACAGTGATGAAGTAGCAACAAAAATAATTTTATGGTTGGGGGTCACCACAACATGAGGAACTATACGAAAGGGTCGCGGCATTAGAAAGGCTGAGAACCACTGTCCTAGAAGGTCTTCCTTTTCTTGCAGGCAAACTTTCTTTAAAGAAAATGTTTTCTTTACAGACCCAGTCTTAGTCTCAGATGAGTTTTTAGCGGAGGGGAGTTTGACGTTGTAGCCGTGTTAGCTGTTTTCTACAATGACAGAAGAGGAGGGAAGACATCGGTCACAGAAGCGTGTCCTTCGTAACGTCTTCCAGCCCTCTCAGGTTCTCAGGCACAAGCTCCCCCACTTCCCTCGTCACTCTCGGGAGAAGTGATACAATGCACTGATTTCCTTCTTCTAAACAAATCAGAGTGTGAGCTCACGTCTCTGAATGTATGTGTAAGTGGGGTGTGTACATGGTCGAGTAAGAGCAAATCCAGATTCAGGCAAACAGATACTGGATTCGAAAGGATCACTGCAATATGGCGAAGGAGACCATTGCAATAAGAAGGGAGACTGCTCCTTCCGTGAAATTTAAGTGTCTCATAGGTCAGGCAGAAAGGTTTTTGCTTTTGTTTTTTACTCAGAGGGTCAAATAAGCTAGAAAAGACCAGGGTGGGGAGTGGGTGGCTGGGTGGTATGAACCTGGGAGGCCATTAGAAGGCTGGCCACTGTGGCTCAGCTGGCTGAGCATCATCCCCTGCACGGAAAGGTCTTTGGTTCAGTTCCAGGTCAGGGCACATGCCCAGGCTGTGTGGTTTTGGCCCTTTTTTCTCTCTGACATGGATTTTTTTCTCCCTCTCTCTCCCTCTCCTCTCCTCTCTCTCTAAAATCAATGAAAACATTTTTTTTTAAAGAGAAGGGGCTGTATGCTGGGGGTGGGGTCAAGTTCAGGAGCTTAAAGGAAGGAAAGAAGCTTAACTAAAGTTTGGCCAAGGCAAGAAACAGGTGTTTTACCCAGTTCACCTTCATCATTTCTGAAAGGTGTGTGTCTGGCCTTGACATCGGTAACTGGGGGCCTCCGTGAGTCTTATCTCAGTCATATGGGGGATGGAGGGCCTTTGCAGTGAGCCATCTTCTAGAACACAAAAGAGTGGGGGTTTCTTAACCATCTCTGTTCCCAGGAGCATGGGTCTCAGATAAAGTTTAACATTTGTCCACACACACACACACACACACACACACACACACACACAAATATGCACATAAAACGTTACATGTGCGGGTGTATGTGTATATATGCACACATGTATATATCTGTATATGTAACTATGTAAAGGATAATTTCTTCTAAGAATAACTAAATTAGATGTTACTCTTTTAAAGCCATATTGAAAAGATCGTAATGGTTAGCAAGAAAATTTTCCCTCAATCCAGAAGTGGTTACCTTCCGATTTAATTCGATTTCTTTGATTTTAGGTAGATCCATTGTGCTCAAATGTACATCATGTATGAGATTACATACTCAGACTGATAGACTGGGAAGTGGGGGAGACCCCCAACCTTGTTTCCCGCTTGTGAAACAGTATTGTAGCATTAATCATTCCCCACATAGCGGCGATGTTTTAAGCATTTGTAATAAGTGAAGGCACCTCTCCCCCAAAGCAGAATAATTAGGAACTTACTTTTCCTCTTAAGGAAAACGCATGGCTTCATGAAAAGGTTAGTGATACATATTTTGAAAACCCCCTTGGATTATGTTAAAGGAAGTTTAGATCCATGAAAAATGGACACATAACTCCTCAGGAAATTATTGACGAGAGCAAGAAACATCCATTCTTAGCACCATTCTTAGCATCACACTCGTCATGTTAATTTTCTGAGAGAAGGTAACTTCTGGAAGGACAAGGCTCCCTATCACAGAATTGGGTCTTAGGCTTTTGCACTATCAGATGATGTTATGGGAAGGTTATAAAATCATTAGGTAGGGGCTACTTGCTTTCCGAGACAAAGAACTGTAGACGTTTCTTCTCTGAAGAACATCCTTTGCTTTGCAGCAAAGTATGCTAACCCCTTCTGCTTTGGCTTGTAAGTCTGCCAGGACAGCTATGTGTTCTGAAAACAGCCATGGTCTTCAAGTGTTTATTTAAGAGACTCGGTTCTCAGTGGACTGTTGAGTCAATGGACTCGGGGATCGAACGTTCTTTAATTGCTTTACAATGTAGTCAGGATAAAAACATTGCCATCTAAATCTCTCTGAGGTATGCCTAACCAACCGGGATATTCTAGCTCTCCCAGTCGTCTGCTTCTAGCAGCTGACATCATGGAACAGCTAGAATAACACGTATTGGTTTGTGGATCCCGTTGCCTGAGAAATAGTAATTCCTGGGGCCCAGAAGAAGTTCCTGATAAATTGCTGACAAATCTAGTTTTACAAAGTGGAGCTCTCTTTTCTTAAACATGCATTAAAAGATGTATTTCTCACAAACGTTTTAACTATGCTAGAAACCCTAAAAGTGAGTCCTGGGGAGAGAGAGAATCTATTGATTGGCTGCTTCCTGCACGCTCCACAGTGGGGATCGAGCCTGCAGCCTGAATGTGCCCTGACCTGTAATTGAACCATGACCTCTTGGTTCATAGGTCGATGCTCAACCACTGAGCCACACCGGCTGGGCTCCGGTGATTCCTTATTGAATCAGCACTTTATTCCTGCAGTTGGCCGGACGAGGACATTTTCAAACTCTGATATTAACACTTGAGAGGTTTGGACAGTTTTTTTGCAGGTGAAGTCCTGGCTGGTTGCACACCCCCTCCCGACTCTCTCGCCTTCCCCGATGGCTCTTTACACTTCCTACACAGGTTGTAGGAAACAGGCTCTATTGTTTACTAGGGATTTGATGTCAACCAAGAAGCTTTTACCTAAGGCTGCCAGAAAAGAAGCTGGCATGTTCGCACTTGTGTATGAAAAGTGTGCTTTAGTAGTAACTGTGTCCTAATGTTAAAGCTGAATAATGAGACTAAAGATTCTTAACAATGTGCATTGTGTATCCTTGGAGTCAGCCCAGGAGCCTTCGCGTGTAACCTGAAACCAGAGATGGGGGCAGGAGGGGAAGCCAGCAACTTCCTTCCTGTTCTCTTTCTCTGGAATACATTTTGCCTGGGAGAGGGAGAAGGTCATTGAAAGGAACAGTTATGTATATATTGTGTGTGTGCTCATGGGTGTGCGTGTGTGTTATAACAGAGCCCTCTGGTTTTTATATTAACAATCTACTTATTAACCCCAATCATTATAAGCCCTGTCATGATACATGTAGATATAATAATAACAATATTGGAGAAATATCTTGCCCTGCATTTTTGATGATCTAAAGCTGTTTATTCTCATTTGTTCTTATGAAAAACACAAATATGTGTATACCAATATAATCACAAGCACTTGCAGGGTGGAAATTCCATGTCTGAATTTTAGAAAGTACTTTCTTAGCTAGTGAGTTACAGTTCTATCACTCAGACTGAATCATCTCAGTAATCCTTCACTTCGTAACCACCACCTACGGAGTACTGGGTTTATCTCAGTAAGTATAACTATGTTCCAGAACTCTGGTTAGACGGAGAGGGAGCAAAGAGTGAAGTGATCGCCACTGTCCTTTTTTAAATAATTACTCCTGGGAAGGTCATTTCCTCTGGCTCCGTTGTCAAGGATTCCCAGGAAGAGTTTTCACAGGAGACCTGAACTGCAGCTGGCCTTGATAATTAATTACATGAGACTGTGAATGTCATTAAAGTTAAACATCAGCACAACCAAAATTACCTACGCCAGTACAATCATTCTTGTTACTGTTTTCTTTCAAATATATTTTTTAAAACTGATTTTAGAGAGAGAGGAAGGGACAGAAAGCGAGAGATAGAAACATCAATGATGAGAGAGTCTGGGCACAACGTACGTTTTTTTAAAATTTTAAAAATAAGTTTTTATTGTTGAAAGTATTACATATGTCCCTTTCCCCTATTGCCCTTCCCCCTCCCACCTCCAAGCCTTCACCACCTACTTTCTGTATCCATGGGTGATGCATATACACATATAAGTTCATTGGTTGATCTCTTCCTCCTTCACCCTCCCCTGCCTTCCCTCTGAGGTTTGATAGTCTGTTCCATGTTTCTATGTCTCTGGATCTACTTTGTTCATCAGTTTATGTTGGTCATTAGATTCCACGTATGCGTGAGATCATGTAACACTTGTCTTTCTCTGACTGGTTATTTCGCTCAGCATGATGCTCTCCAGGTCCCTCCATGCTGAACAACACAGGTTTTAACAATCCACCCCTGCATTGGCCAGAGCAGCCACATGCTAGCATGTAAGTTGTTCGCAACATGGCTGTAGGGGGCGCCATTCCCTTTGAACCTACGATGTGAGGGGCCCCTTTTAGATTTGTCATGTACCTGTCATGAAGCGTAGCCCGAGCATTTTTCTACCTTTAGTCTTCCGTTTTCCAGGGTATTTGTTATTTATATTAGTTGTATTCATCGTCTTCCTACTAAAGTTTACATTTGTTAGAAGTCTTAGGAATTTCCAGAGGATCCCTGTGCAGTGGGCCATCCTTCTGCGACCCTGTAGCTTATTTGTGTATTGAAGCATGGTGGAGCAGCTCAGCAATCCGGAGTGTTCTCTTCATCAGGCGAGGAAGGTGTCATTTGGGGCTTAGCTAGATCTTAACTTTGGTTTTGACAGCCAAACGTGGTGGGTTCTGTTTGTAAGTCCATGACAGAAACGAAAGGCATTGGGAAAATCACATCCAGTCCTCTTGTCAAATCTAATGCAGCCTTCTTGTCAGAGAAATTTTAGTGTTTTTTTTTTTTTTTTTCCATTCAGAAAAACATGCTCTGAAATCACTGAATGGGACTGAAAAACAAGCAAACACACCTTTTTGATAGCCCAGGTAGACTTCAGTGAGACAAATGTGGACTGGCTGTTTGGCTGTCATCTGCAGGGAAATAATTCCACATCTTTGTCTGGATAGAAGGTCCTCAACGTCGAGCCTTTGCTTAGCTCTGTACCCCCACATTCCATGCTCCTGTACTCCCACAGTCCTGTGGCTCTTGAGACATATACGGCAGTTGTAGGGTTTCGTGCCCCCGTACATGCTGTTCCCGCTTCGTGTGATGCCTTTCCCTCCTCAGCCAGCGGACCAGCCTCTCCGCATCTCCCAAATCCAGCGCAGTGTCACCTGCTCCCTTTCCGGGGAACATTCCCCCAGCTCCTTTCTCTCTGTGCTTCCATCTCCCACTTCCCACCCAAACCAGGTAATCGGACAACCTTGTCGTGCCCTTCTGCAGCTTCCGCAGTTTCGTTCTGGTGTCCCCCTCTCCTCCCCGTGGGGTAAGGCTGTCTCTCCAGCCCCTGCAGTGGGTGTGTCTTAGCGTGGCGCTGAGCTTAGACTGAGGAAACGGGGTTTCGGAAACTCAGTCGTTGGTTCAAGATAACACAACGCACTGCTTAAGCAGGGGACTGGATGTGACCCTTAATCCCCGTGACTCTAAAGCCTGTTTTGACATCCCCGGCCATGGGGTCCAGTGTCACCCTTTGATGGCCGCGTGCCACTGACTTGGGAAGGTGGGCATGGCTGCTGTGCTTGGTCACTTTATTTCCTCCTGGGGCTGACATTTGGACCTCTTCCTTCCTCCCGTGCCCCTGGGGAGTTCGGCTTCCCTGCCGATTCTGTGCACTGGGCCTCTAGTTTTCTATGTACATTTTATATGCTTTTTGGTGGCCCTGTTCTGTAGTTTACAATTCCAGTGCCCACAGTCATGTTTCTGTCACTGCAATAGAAGCATATGCTCAAGATGTGTTTGCTGAATGGAATTGTTTGGATGTAAACCTAGAAAAGAATGTTGAAATTTGCCTCGTGCAGTAAGACTCCAGTCGCTCTTGCCTGGCGTCATTTCTAAGAGGACTGGAAAGAGACCCTTTGTCTCTCCCTGAGTTCCTTGTCTTTCCCAGCATGGAGGAGGCAGCATCAACCAGCCAAGCGACTGGACGTTAGAATTTTTAATATGCTCTTTATAAAACCTGGTATCTTTCACTTTTGAGTTCCTTTCTCCACTTGTGAGCCAGCACCATCTTCGTCACTGTCACTGTCTAAGAATTCGTCTTAAGAATTCATCGTACACCTTGTGCTGTGAATAAATGAAAATGCCTCAGAGTTTGCTCTCCTTCCTAGAATTCACTTGTGCCCCAAATAGGCAAACTTTCTCTCACTGGTCTTAGTTACACTTAAAAAAAATCTTCTAATCTTGGTGGATCTTACTTTTAACCAAAACCAAAGAACTATTAAAAAAACTTGTGTACACCAGAAAAAAATTGGGATATTTTGTGTGTGTGTGTGTGTGTGGGGGGGGAATCAAGATATTAACTATAAAACCTTGAATGAAGAATGTGACTGATTGGAATTGAAGAACTTGATTCTCTTTTAAATATTTTTTCTTAATATAGAGTGCAGTTTAGCAACAACAATAAATCCTATATAATAAGAGAGGAATATGCTAATTATCATTTATGCCCCGAGGCCTATGACAACCTGCAGGAGGGTGGGGCATCGAATTACAGGCTGGGGGCAGAGAGCTACAGGAGGCAGCAGGGCAGCAAGCTACTAGTAACAGCTATAAAATGCTTATTCTCTGCTAGGCAGTGTTCCAAATGCGTGATCCTTATTAAATCCTTTAATTTTAATAACAACCATATGATGCAGGTGATACTGCTATTTCTAATTTTCACATGAGAAAACCGAGGGACAGAAAGACTAGGTAAATAGCTCACCTTTAACCAGGTCACGTAGCTGAGTGGTGGAGCCAGCACTGAAACCCAGGCAGCTTGGACCTGGAGTCCTTGTCCATAGCATGACCAGACTGCCCGCTCCGTTACACAGTGACGTCACATATAACGTGTGAGAAGCACATTGACTACATCAAAGCCATACTTTGTGGTAATAACCGGAACCCTAAACTTACAAATGTATAAACACAAGCGGGTCTCCAGGTGCTCAGACAAGGGTTTCTTACTCATAATACCAGAGGCACACTGTGCCAGAATTTTAAACACAGAGGTTTCAGTGTGGTTGGCCATAGATAAGTTAGCCTGAGACACAGATCGGAACATTGAAAGAGGGGTGACTGTTACGGGCTGGATTGTATCCCCCCAAATGCCTGTGTAGACACCCCACCCCCACTGTGTGAGAATGGCACAGTTTTAGGGACGGGGTCTCCCAGAGGTAATTAAGATAAAAGGAAGTCATTAGGGTCGAGCTTAAGCCCTGGGGACTGGGGTCCTTACAGGAAGCGGTTAAACAGAGACGCCCGCGGAACGGCCGTGTGAGCGAGCACACAGGAGGTGACGCCATCCCCACGCCAAGGACAGACGGCTCAGAGGAAGTCAACCCGCCACGCCTTGACCCTGGCTCCCGGGCCTGCAGAACCGTGAGGGACACACTTCTGTTGCTGAGCTTACCCAGTCTGGGGCTCTCCGTTATGGCAGCCCTGCGAGACTAACGTACTGACCATCAGTCAGCTTGGGCCGCTCCGACAGGAATACCGCAGGCCGGATGGCTTCAACGACAGGTGCTGACCCTCCCAGTGCTGGGGGCTGCCTATCTGCGAGTGGCGTACCGGCAGGTCCCCTGGCGAGAGTCCCCTTCCTGGGCGAGGGAGTCTCTTACTCTTACGAATATTGAGGTTTTGCATTCTCTTGGTGTTCATTTCTTTTGGTATTTATGAGCAGTGTTACTGTGAAATAGTATAGCAACATTTGTATTCTCCACAGCAGAGATAATTCATTTCAACTCCAACTCTTCCAAGTTCAAGGGAAAAAGAAAGATCATAACAGGCGGGCAGAGAAGGAAATTCACTATGGTGCGTTAGGACCCTTGAAGGTGACATGAGTGGGAGACTTGATTAAAATATGCAGCCTGAAGGTGAGGGTTGGAAGCATACCATGTCCTGGTGAGGGGTCCGCCTCTGCTGCCGCTCCTCACGGTGACCTTTGAAGGAGGTGAGCAGCGCTGGGAGCCACGCACTCCTGTGTGTCCTGAAACGTCCCTGCAGGCGTCAGGTTCAAATCCACGTGGAAGCAAAGGAAGAAACGCAATGGTTTTGAAGGCCATTTCCAGCCATTGGAGCCCAACACAGAAACGTGGCAAGTTGAAGAGCAAGGGAGAGTGGCCCCGGGGAGCCCGCCAGTAGATGGTCCGATGGCTTCCGTGTTTATTCCGAACGACATTATGTAACTGTACAGCTAAGCAGCTCCACGCTCATCAGCATATGACATACCCGAATATTGGTAACCAAATATTTTCCTTGGAGGAGTATCGCGTCTCCAGTCTCTAAGGTAACACAGTTTGCATGTCCTGTCTAGGTGTGTGCAGTTGCTTTAATTTGTCTCCAGCGAGGCTGCCTTGCCTTGTTGAGGAGGTCACTTTCCTTGCCGACGTGCCGTCATGCTTGTGTCCGGGTCCACCTGCCCACTGTGTTCCAGCCATAGGTTCCCCTGCAGTTCTCCAAGCAGCCCACGGCCATTGCTGCCTCCTGGGTGGTTTTGCTCAGTGGCAGAGCTCTGGGATAACGGTTTCCCCTTCCAGTTTCTTATAAAATGAGGAAAGATGGACACAGGAGGGTAATATGGTCTGTGGCCCTGGGTCACGGGGATTTCCCAAGGGGCTGACTGGAGGGAGCCACTCATTCTGCACTACTAGCGAGTTCAGCATGGCAGCACTGTTTCCCAAGGAGACTGGCGAGGGAGGGAAGCTGGGTTCAGCTAGTATGGGGTGCGTGCGTGTGTGTGTGTGTGCGCGCACACACGCTTTTCACATTGATAATTATAAAACAGACCATTGCCCTCTACCTTTGCTTTTCTGGTGAGTGTTTCAGGCACAGCAGGATGGGAGAGGGGCAAAGGGAAGTATCTGCGGGGTAGACCTTTCCAATTGCCCTTCAACTCACATATCTTCCTGATTGTGAATATTCATAAATGCATAATACTACCATCTTCCTGAGGCTAAATCTTGCTCAGAAGCCCTCTCAAGTAGAGGAAAGATCTTTATGTCTTATTGCTATCGGCAGATTGCTTAAACCTGAGAGCTTTACATCATATTAGATTGAGTTGTGCATGTTAAAATTTTCCAAACAGCAAGTAGAAAGATCCCGTTCTATCTGTAGCATTGATATGTTAACCTATTTTTATTATATAAAATAAGCATTTATTGGATTTTTTTTTTAGTTATCATATTTTTCTTTCACCAAATTATGAAAGCAGGTAGCCAGATTTTTTTTTTGTCTTCGAAGAGGCATGACTATTTCAATCTTGCTAAGATATTTTCCATCTGAAAATGTGTGTACACAGCGTTCACTTTTAATTTAAATGCTTCCTTATACATGTTGGTGATACATGAATGTTTTTTGATGACTTGGAAGTTTTCAGGATTTATTTGAGGTCACTTTTATGTAATTAGAATGATATAGGTTCAAATCCACGTGGAAACAAAGGAATAAACGCAATGGTTTTGAAGGCCATTTCTAGCCATTGGAGCCCAAGCTTTGTGCAGACAAGAACTCCCTACTAGGCCCCCAAGCAGGGGCGCCACCTGGTGGACACAGTGAGAATTCTTCATTTTCTGGAGTTAGTCATAAATGCACAGACTGTAGGAAATCCCTATATTTTACTTTTAAGTTTAGGTAGATTTACTTATGTATTTAAACTCATATGCTTTACAGTTCTAATTGCTGCATAACTTTGCAACTTCCTACAGATACTCGGGCTCTGAAATAAGGGGGAAACCATTAGGATACAAAGAAGACGAAGTGAGACCCACCAGTCCAAGCAGAGGCTTTCCGTTATTTCACCTTACATTTTGTCTTCGTCCTTCCCCGGGTCATTGTTCAGCTGTGTGTATGCACATGGAATTCCATAAGAGCCTTCTGCTCCCCTCCAGCTCCTCTGTTTCCCATCTCTCTCCCCACCTACGCACCCCAACTTCTTAACAAGGTTGTGTTTGCTCTCACTGCATCCACTTCCTTACCGCCCACACTCCTTAGCCTACGTTCATCTGTCTTCTTCCCTGACACTCCATGAAATCACTCGCCAAATTCGCCAGTCACTATGTCACAAAGCGTGTAGACACTTCCAGTTTCTGTCTTATTCGATTCCTTGGGAACATTCCACATGGCTGATCACCCCTTCCTTGCCTCCCCGCTTCCCCGGGTTTCTGGGACACCCTACCTGGTCTTCCTCTTCCATTTCTGGCTCTTTCATCCCAAGAAGTTTCTTCAGGTTACCCTTCGTCTGCTCTTCTATTAAACGCGGGTGTTCCTTAGGTTCCTAACCTAGTTCTCTTCTCTTCTTACTTCATTCTTTTGGGGTCAGGCTGTCCATGCAAATGGTGTTTGTTATCCTCTCTATGCTATCAGATCCCAGAGGTGTACCTTGGGTTCCTGTGTTGCTCCTTGTCTCTAGGTTACCTGCACTTGCCACCCCTCCCTCTCAGCTGTCCACCAGGCATCAGCACACTGGGGAGGGCTGTCAGCCACAGTGAGGTCGGCATGTCTCAAACTGCGCTCAGCTCCTGCCTGCCCTCAGTGACACCTCTGATATCCCTCCCAGAAGGAACGACTGGCAAAGGAATGAATGGCAACTCCGAGTATCCAAGCTAGAGTCCTGGATGGATCAAGTAGCCAGTAATTTAAGCAATGGAATCAGTAAACTTCTTAAAGTAAAACCTTACCAAGCAAATGCCAACCAGAATGCATTTTTAAAAATAGCCTTCTAAAATGAGTAACTGCCTCTGTAGCCTCTGTCTGCCCCCGGGGGTTGGGAGCATCCTCCTCTGTCATGCTGTTGTGAGTGATCTTTCTGAAATGGGAAGAGCGTGAGCTGGCTAAGTAGAGGTTTCCAGAGAGGCTCCTTCTGTGTTTGGCTTATGGCACTCACGCTAGGAGCATGAATTCAGGTTTCAGGGTTATTTGTTATGTAAGGAAAGCTAATACTATATAATAAAAGTCTAATATGCAAATGGCCCCCTCGACTGGGAGTTGGATCAGGAGTTCAACCATGGGGTGGGTCTGGCCTACCAACCACCGTGGCTCCTTCCCACAGCCATCACCACCCATCAAACCCCCCCACCCCGATTGGGGGCAGGGCCTGCTGGCCAACCTCCCATCCCCTCCCCACAGCTGGCCTGGCCTGATTGGGGTGGGCTGGCTGGACCCCACCCGAGCATGAATTCATGCACTGGGCCTCTAGTTTGCAATATTGGAACTTGTAAACAGTACTTGTTTTTTGGGCAGATGCCTGTCCATTCATTACTGCAGCTGCATTGGCGATGCAGTTAATTGCCATTGTCACCTTCTGAAGGTCGGTATTAATCTTCTGTCCTTTCTTATTAGAGCTGCTGACGTAGAGGCAGGTGATCACAGTAACGGAAGGGAAGAGCAGAGAGCAGGGGACCAACAGGCAGCGGCTTCTTATTGTTTCAGTGAGTGGCTCTTTCGTCACAGTGACTGCAGGGCATGTCAGGGTGCCAGCCTCATCGCATAAACCGGAATTCGCCACGCTGTCTGAGTTGTGTCTTTAAAATGACTCAGGGTTTCCTATTATTCAGCTCCCTGTGTGGAAGCGAAGGTGTGGGCATTTTCCGTAAGAGGATTAGGCTCGCAGTGGCTGCGCAGCGCGGACAGATGGCTTCTTACCCGGAGCAGCCTCGCAGGAACCTGTCTCGTGGCATCTTCAGAAATCCATCGGGTCTGTCACAGAAGCTAGTGTTCGTCATTCGTTTCCTTTGGTGACAGACAACTTCAGTTCGTTTTTACTTTATCATCTGGCTTAAGTGAAACAGCTGCTTAAAATGGTTTTTCCCACTCGCAAGGGTTGCTTTGGTGTTTTCCACTGACCAATGTTGTAACCTCTAAATTACAAATAAGAACGTGAGCTTGTGGGGCCAGAGGGTGTCACGCTCTGGGGTTCCCCAAGGACAGATCCTGCGGTTGTTACTCTTTTTATTTTAGTCGTTATGGGGTCTCTTACAGGACTAATGGGGGATCAGTCTTTAATTTTATCCTCTGTAACAGTTGTCCTCCCGCTTCACCATCTTGTCCTTTATAAGGCTCAAAGTGGCTTTGTTTCCTCATATTTTATAAGGAAAGTACCACAGACATCTACAACATTGTCATATTGATAACAAAATGTTGCATTTATAGAAACTTTTAATTTAATTTTCTGTGTGAAGAATAATAATAATAGCTAACAATCACTAGAGTTTGCCACACATTCCATGCATTGTTCTCAGTGATTCACCTGCATTGTCTACATGAATCTCGCAATAAGCCTAGAAATGAGTACAATTATTAGAGCCATTTTAGGGACGAGTACACTCAGGCACCGAATGACCTTGCCCAAGGTCAAAAAGCCAGGACTTGAAACCAGGTAGTCTGGTAGTGGAGGTCACAGTATGAGCTCACCTATCGAAGAGCAATGTGGTTACAATTCAAAGCCTCTAGACCACATGGTTATTACCTGAGAGAAACGTGGACCCCTGAGATTCAGATACTTCCTTCGTGGGGCCTGGAGTCCTGGCTCTACTCCTGGGCTGTGCGCTGCCGTTTTGGGCAGCCCCCTTGCGCGGGCGCTTAGTAGGGGCTCCTGAGCACTGCAAGGGGACTCAGTGTCCGGAGACCTGAGAACCAGCTGAGGAGCCCTCACATCAACAGCGTCCTTTAAATGTGCAGCTGGTGCCGGCAAGAATTGCATTCTCATAAGACCTTCTTCTTTTGGACCTGCTCTATTAGGGCTTATGATGATATCTTTGAGATGAAAACCGATCATCTTCTCTGCACTTCTAACGCATATGATTTTCCACCTTTGCTTTTGTATTTCAGTTTTCTGAAAAACTGTCTCAGAGGAAATTTATTATATTCTTCCAAACTCTGAAATTTGCCATGTTGAAGGCAAAAATCAGACATCAAAGTACTTTTGTGTGGGAAATTCATGGGGTTCTATCAAGGATTTTTTTTCTTTTTTAAACCTAATAGATCTTAAGCTATTTCTTCTTTGTATTTCTAAGATCTATTAGATAACATGTTCAACATATCATATAATGTGTCTGAATACAGCAAAGAAAAAACATCTATTGTCCTGGGAAGCAGGCATTATTAGTTATTTCCTTTACACTATTTCCTGTGTGAACCTGGGCAGTGCATTTACTTAGATTTCTGGAGTCCAGTTCTTGACTAAAAAGTTAAAAAAACACGCATTGTAGCTGTCCTTCAGATGTCTCAAACTTTTTTTTTTCTTTATTGATTAAGGTATTACAGATGTAATACCTTATCCCCCCATTGCCTCCCCCACCTCCCAGTCATGCCCTCACCCTCACCTCCTGTGTCTCAAACTTTTGAAATAATTGCTAGAAACTCTTAGCAGAACAAAATTATACTGTCATTAAATGATACTTTATTGAGTATTTTCCACATTGTGTTTTTTTAGGTTCAAATTTCAAGGAAACAAAATAAATTCTATGTAGAAAAGATGGAATGTATTAGGCCATTTTTGGTGCTGCACCCTGGAGACAGCATCCTTCCAGAACATTCTCTGGTACTGTTTCTATCTGTCTCTGTCAGACTGGGGGGAGGGGGGGGATTGAGAATGTGGGGCGAGCATCACAAGATCCTCAGACCCTGTTTTACTCACGGTAAGATGCTCAGAGAGAAACGAAGGTGCCTCTCTTTCAAGTTGTTGCTCAATTGTCACTTAACCGGGGAAGCCTCGCCTGATCTCCAAGGCTGCCGTGTCCTCACACGTCACATTCCTTTTCTCTAAGCACGTACACAACTTGTGTTTATTTAGAACTTTATTTTTATGGCGTTTGATTTATGCCTGTATCCCTAACGAGACTGAAGTTCTATGGGATCAAGAAGGGCATCTGTGCTCAGCACCATATCCCTGGAATACAGTCTGCTGGTTCTTAAATGGGCGTGGCACTGCCCCCAGAGGGCATTGGAGGTGACTGGGAGGTTCTGCATCTGGTGGTAGTGGCCAGGAGTGCCGGTGTTCTGCGCTGTAGGACAGAGCAACGTAATGAAGAATTGCCCCCGTCCTGCAGTTCTTTCTTCAGCACTGCCAGACGAAACCCTCTAAGATACATTTTGAAGGACTTTAGTGAATTATGTTAATTTTTTTTTACAAGAAGTTATGTGAAAGGCCCAGTATATGAGGAAATGGTAGTTATTGGGAGGAAAGTCTAAATGAATAAAGATACTGTTTCCAAATTGTTGAGTAATGTATGCCCTCTGGGAATTCCGTCCACTTTATTGTATAATTACTATATGTACAGTAATCCTGGATTAAGCTGGGGAGTGTGATCGGTTTTAATTTGAACTGTATTTGTTGTTATTGACAGTCCATGGCAGGCATTCCAGTGTCCTGCAAAGTGCAAGTCGATAGTATCAATCACAAGAAAAACGTCCTTTGGGGTGTTTTTGAAGATCTGGCAAGTTTGGTGGGATGTATGGGCATAATTTATTTCCTCACGTGCAGGATTATCAGATTTTTTTCTCCAGGGGGAGAGTCTGACTTGTCTTGGCATGTTATTCCCCTCCTTTTATTATATGCAAATACGTCTGGTCTGTTGCCATTATTTGTTCATATATTAGTGTCTGTCTGATACATCTGCATTTTCATTTTTTAATATATTTTGTGTGTGGGGGATGGCATCTGATCTTATTTCTCTTTTACATGTAAATGAATCCATATTGAGTAAGTGTGGGCATCTGCCTACTTCATTATGGCTCCGTGTGTGCCTGCCTGGGCATTTACATACTGCAATACATATGATTTCCTCTTTCTCTTTTTCAAATATATTTTATTGATTTTTTTACAGAGAGGAAGGGAGAGGGACAGAGAGTTAGAAACATCGATCAGCTGCCTCCTGCACGCCCCCCACTGGGGATGTGCCTGCAACTCAGTTACATGCCCTTGACGGGAACCGAACCTGGAACCCTTCAGTTTGCAGGCGGACATTCTATCCACTGAACCAAACCGGTTAGGGCAGATTTTTTCTTTTTTAAAAATATATTTTTATTGATTTCAGAGAGAGAGAGGGAGAAACATCAATGATGAGAGTGAATCATTGATGGGCTGCCTCCTGCACGCCTGCCTGCCACTGGGGATTGAGCCTGCAACCCAGGCATGTGCCCTGACCGGGAATCAAACCGTGACCTCCTGTTCATAGGTGGATGCTCAACCACTGAACCACACTGGCTGGGCTTAAGCCTATTTTTTTTAAAAAACCTTTTAATACAAAGGTTTTCTACATACAATATAGTTATCATTTTGAAGCAAATAGGGTTCTTCATTTCTTCAACATTCAAGTTAATCTGGATTTTTTGATGAGAAAGATATTGTAATAATGTAGGATGCTAGCTGAGAAAGAAATGTTGAAAAGAGCTTATTTGTCAGGTCTTTAAAACATATGGTTTCAAATTTAGCTTTGAATGCAATTTTCATTTTGTTGAATTTTAACAGAGTATAATGTCAATATTTTATAGCCTTTTGTATGTGTATTGAATATGGCATTTTGCTTTACTTTGCAATGTTGTTTTCTCTTTGGCACTAAATTATTCTTAAAATTTCTTTGAAATATCTTATGTACTTTATAAATTATTCTTCCTTTAGAACTGGATTCTCAGATATTAAGAATTATTTATTTTTTATTTCCATAGTCTTCAGAAACATTTGTTTGAGTTTATGACCATTACTAAAATGTATCAGTCACAAAACTAACTTTAAAAAATGAACTTTATGTAAAGCTATAAAATCTAATGACTCAGGTGTAATTCCCTTTTTGTTCCTATAAAAATATAATAATTTAATGTCATTACATAGTAAGGTTTTTAAAAGCAGTGTTTGTTTTGAGTGAGAATTTCAGAAGAGTAACATAAAGGCTCCATTAAGCCAATACTCTTAGACCAGAGCTACTTTACCACTTGTCATCTGTATTTCTTGAGTGCTCATAGAGTAAAAATTCAACTTTTCAAGTAGTGAGTAGAACACCGTTCAAATATTTGGTTGCCAAGGCGTTGAAAAATAATAAACCTGAGCATTGATGACTGAATGCAAGGGAAACTTCTGTTTTGTGCAGTCAAGGTACTCGGTACATAATCTAATGCTGCGCCTCTGTGCCCTGTAACTTCTCACCATCTTGCGTACATTCCCCACACGGCCAGGTTTTCATCCCAGAGAGCCAGAATTCCAGGCCATCTTTGCCTCCTTTTACCCCATGTCCCAGAAATGTGACATCAAGAGACTTAGATCTGCCATGACAGCAACACACCTGCTGTTTTAGTTTTTTAAATAAAGGGCATTGTAATAGTTGTTTCCATCTCTTCAGAGTAAAATATTTAGTCTCTTTAGGTAATACAGAAATGCCCCCCAAAGCATGGTTTTTGAACTAGTAAGATGGTAATAATGCATAGCCCACCCGGGTACGGGCTTTTCAACGCAAAACTAGCTGCTGTCTGCCACACTGCAGCATCATCCAGGGTGACAGTCGCTGTGGGTGTGGACTCTCACAGGGGAAGAATGTCAGGGAATCAGTCTGTTCTTGAGGACGTGCTGGGAAATAGCCACACACGCTGCGTAGAGACAGAGCCGCATTTGTTTACGCGTGGAGTTGTGTATTTGTGAGGGTCTCTCCATTCCCAGAGCCTCAGGGAGCTGCTTTAAATACTTGTGGTGTTCCCGGAGACAGCCCACGCATTTCCTCCCCACGTGACAAGGACACTCGTCAAGATGTTCTCCTGCTCCTCCGAGCGCTGACATCACGAGGGGAGTGCAGTTCATGGGAAAGTGGGGATGTAGGAGCCCCGGGGTCTTCCGTAAGTTACTCTACCAGATTGGAGCCCACACTCTTTTCAAACAGTGGGGGCAGGGAGGGGACTGCCTTGCTCAGTAAGAACAGGAACAACAAAAATCCTAAGTGTCTTTGATGGATAATAAAATATATGACTAAGAGAACTTACAATATAACTAATAGTAACTTACATTTAGAATTCCAGCCCCTTTTATGGTTATGATATAATGAGATAATGTGGGCCAATTGATTTGCACTCTGCATCTTGTATTCGACAAATGTGAGCTTCTATTGAGTGTTGTGAGAGTATTTTATTTTCAGTCATACATTTATTAGTAGTAATAAAAATTGTGGTGGTATTGTAGGGCAGCCCCATTTTCAACCTAAATTACATCACATCTTTCTTGATTTCTAGATAATGTATTTTAATTGCAATTTAATGCAGTTGGAAGGAGTTGGTTATGAATGCCTAATGTCTCTTTATAAAAAATTAATCGCTAATTTTTGAAAATATTTTTTAATTGATTTTTTACAGAGCGGAAGGGAGAGGGATAGAGAGTTAGAAATATCGATGATAGAGAAACATCGACCAGCTGCCTCCTGCACACTCCCTACTGAGTATGTGCCCGCAACCAAGGTACATGCGCTTGACCAGAATCAAACCTGGGACCCTTCAGTCCGCAGGCCGACGCTCTACCCACTGAGCCAAACCGGTCAGGGCAGTCACCACTAACTTTTTATTTACATCAGTATCGTGATATCTCTGTGGTTTTCTGTAATTCCAAGTATTACTTTTTAAATGTGTTGGGATTTCCATGGACTCTTCCATTCAGAAGCCAAATGATTATGGGGCCCAATTGATGACCACTGCTCTGGAGACCGCTGGTAGTCCCATTGTCCCATCTGCATCGGTCTGCCAGAGTTGCCTCCTCTTCCTCTTACCTTCTTTTGGGTTGAAGAAGCCTTTCTAATTTTCCCCCTGAAGCATCCCTAGTACCGGAGAGAACTGCCGTTCCCCGAGATTGCTCAGCTACTGGGACACTGGCAGCTCCTCCACATTTCTTCCAGGTCGAGTGTTCAGTGATCAGTTGTTCATTCACTTTACATTCTGGGCCCTGACAACCCGGACTTACTTTAGTACCCAAGAGGTATTTCAATTTACATACAACCAAGTAGGGTTAATTCTCCCGGGTTGGGTTCTCTCCTTCCTCCTCCTTTCCCAAGACCTCTGGGCATTTCGGGACGTATTATTATATTATTATATTCGTTAGAAGCGCCCTGTAACAGCGCTCCTGAAATGCCTGCTACACACCAGTCCCTGGCGATGCCTTAGCCGGTCTGAACACCTGGCCCATCTGTGGGAAATGACACACGGGACAGCGATGTTTTCAGGGAGGAGATACGGTGTGAGGTGTCCAGTTAGGGGGAGTTTGAGGAGTGTCACAGAGAAGAGAGGGATGCTAGTGGCCAGGAGAAGTCACTGCACAACAAGCAGGCCCACGTCACACTCAGAGGCATGCCCGAATGGGGCGGTGAGCAGCAAACTTCACCCTCTCTGCGGTGTTTCCGAGGGCGAGTCTTTCCTGGGACGGGCGCCGTCCTCCGCAGGGACCGAGGCGTTGATTCCTTGAACCGCAGAATAGAAAGATGACCCCCGTTTGTCCCGTGAGAAAACAGAAAGCAAAACTTTCCATAAACTGTTCCGTGTAACTGTTCACGGCGTAGCCTCGCACTGGCTCTCCTTCTATTAGTTGGCAGTTTCGTGTCCCTCCCGTTGTGTCCTGCCGCTGTCGTCCCACCAGGAGACGCTGTCTCCGGCCAGCAGGAGGGGATGGAGCTGTTCCGGGCCCTGGCACACACTGTCCTCTCCTGTGGGCCATTGTTTCCTGGAGAGACTGGCTTCTATTGAGCAGAACTGGCACCGTCTGGCATGTCGGCCTGGGTGCCACCTCTCAGGCTGGCGAGACGACATCTGACTGACTAATGAGATTCGTTTTGTAACCTGCTGCAGGGAACGGATGGGAGAGCATTCTGAGTTTCCGAGTGTACTTCCAAGCTTGATGTGCTTCCCTGTTGCCCTGGTCTCCTGCAATGACGGGAGATGCCAGTTTCTTTTGTGTGAACGCCTGTTGGCGTTCCATTCTTGATGGAAATTTCAGAACTACAAGGAAAGGGAGCTCTTCAAAGAAATAACTCTCAAAATGAGTGCAGGCATTTTCTCTGTATTAATACAGTTTGGATGTTCATAGGAACCTTTCCATCTGTAAAAATGGTAGCAATATGCGTCTCTAAATAGACTCTTGCAGATACATTATAGACAATCCAAGAAAAGGTATGTAATAGATGCACAGCACCAAGTGTTTGTTATAATAGACCACATGAGGTGCTTTTCCTGTCACCTCGGAGCATAGTTTACTTGTGGGTGTTTGAACCCCGAGTGGCTTTTCAGCGTATTTCCTGTCCTCTTTAGGACTGTGAGGGAGGCAGAAGGGTGTTTTCCTTTTTATAAAAGGAAAAGTGGCCCACGAAGAAACCGCTGGAGACACTGGCTGTGCTCCTGCCAGTGTGTTGTTGGTGTGCCCTGCACCCTGGCCTCTGGGTTCCATCTCAGCCCTGTCCCGGGGTGCCACGGGGGGAGGGATGCTCTCTCCATCTGTGTGTTTCCCTGGGTACCAGTGACGGGGGACTGCAATGTGCTTTGGAGAGCACGATGTGCCTTGAAGAGCGGCCGTGTCAGGCCCTGGTTAACACGGCAGACTCTGGGGCCAGCTGCTGGACTTGACCTAGACCCCAGCTCTGCACTTCCAGCTGCGGGACTCTGGGAAAGGCGGCCGCTCTGACAATTAAAAAAAAGCGCCAAGCTAATAGGGATGTTGTAGCCAGAGAAGGAAGGACATTCACGTAAAGCACGAAGGAGAAACAGGGCCTGCACCGAGCAACTTCACGTTGCAGAGTTGTTACGTGGGAACTGCATTTTTCACACTGGCTGTGACTGTTTTGCAGCGTCCGGCAGGGGCTCATTGCGTTTGCGCTGTTAAGAACTGATCCCCCACGTTCTGCTGGTGTAGTGCATGTTTCCCTTAAGTGGTCTGTAGCTGACGAGTGCTTGTTCTTCAGTCTCCCCTAAACGGATAAAAACCTGTGAGCGTGGTGAGTGGAGCAGGGCACTGCCCACGGGGCAGAAGACCTGGCCTGGTCAGCCACGCACCCTCATCCTGCTCAGTGTCCTTCGCCCTCACGAGAAGGCTGGACTGTGCATCTTCCCATCCACTTCCCCGTCCCACTCCACGACGGGAGTAATTGGGTTGTTTCCTTTACCAAAATATGAGGCAAAGCAAGCCCTACGTACCCATCTCACTTAGTTAAAGGCTGCTATGAGAAGGATCTAACTTTTATCACATCAGATAGAATTGACAAGTGCCTGGATAGATCTACAGAATGATATATTCTGAGGCATTTAAAAAAAATACAAGTTTCCTCATACATCCCAAGGAAAGCAAATTAAAGCAATAAAACGGCATATCACGGAGCACCTTGCATGGAATGGGTGGCTTGTCCTTCCGCCGGTCCCTGCCTTGTGGGGGGACTCCCCCGCTGTCGGGGTGACCCTGGCCCTCCCACGCTGTCCTCTGCTCAGGCATTGCCCGGAGAACGGAGAGCAGAGGGAGGAACTGCTTTCTCTTTTGTCTGTGCGCTGGGGGGACACATCCGGGTTTCCCCACACACAGTGCTCCCTTCCGTGTGTGTACTTGACCATTATAGCAATGAAATAAAATAAAGAAAACTAATGGGAAGATGTATTTCTTGGGCACAGATGCAGCGGACAGCTGATGATGTCCTGTGGTCCTCGGTGGTTTTGCGCGTTGATTGACATGCTGAACCTCTCTTTCTCCACCAGTCAGATGGGAGCGTTGTCCTCAGGATGGAAAAGACAGGGAATGCTGGCGACTAAGAATTTAGCAAGCTGGGCCGGCATGGCTCAGCGATTGAATGTGGACCTATGACCAGAAGGTCATTGTTCAATTCCCAGTCAAGGGCACACGCCTGGTTGCAGGCTCGATTCCCAGTGGGGGCCATGCAGGAGGTAGCTGATCGATGATGCTCTCTCATCGTTGATGTATTGCCACCTGTTTGTAGGGCCAAGGAGACCTGCTGAAGAGCGCGAAGAACGAAGCGCTGGAAAACATGAAGCAGATCCAGCTGGCGTGCTTGTCCTGCGGACTCAGCAAAGCCCCCGGCGGCGTGGCCGAGGCCAAGGGCAAGCGCAGCCTGGAAGCCATCGAGGAGAAGGAAGGTGGCGAGGAGAATGGGAAGCTGCGGCCCTGAGCAGCGTCGACGAGCGCACCGTCCTTTGTGTCAAAGACTGTGCTTTCCCTCTGGTTTTCTTTCCTGAAGCTTTTTAGACTTTCACAAAAAGGTGTCATCTTTGGGATGTTGGACATAAACAGGTATTTTCACAATGTCAGTATTTTAATGTAGTTAATTTATCTAAGTTAAACTGCTTAGGAGTAGTGTTTTAAATTCTGAGATGTGTGAACACACCCATGTATGGATGTGGGTAGGTGTGTGTGTGTGTGTGTGTGTGTGTGTGTGTCTTTCAGAGAGAGAGACAGAAAGAGACAGAGAAACAGAGGGAGGTTGAGATCCTGTTAAAATCCATGCTGTATTGCATTATTCATTTAGTAAGTTATTAATGTATCATTTTAGGAAAAATTTGTTAACCTAACATTCTAAAGAGCACTCACTAGGACCTGTTGCTGTGTTTACCTTTACTTCTCGACCTTTGTCATTTAATTCAGAGATGCTGACATTGCTTATTATTAAAGGAAGCCAAATCTGCCAATGCATATTTTGATAGATTACACACAGATTAGCAAAATTCCTAACAATCACAGTAGAAATAAAAATGAACGAAAGATAAACAAATGATCAAAATTTCTGAAAAGATCAGAAAAGTCATTTCTTCAGTTAGTGAACTCTAAAATATTTATTAAATAAAATCAATTTTTAGAAAGTTTTATGTAGTTGTGTACAAACATATATGATTTCTGTGGAAAAGCTGATCATTAGTGAATTTATATCCAGCTATGTGATACTCTGAAGCACAGTAAGAGCTCTTTTGTAATTAGAATTTTAATGTGACAATAATATTTAGTTACAAAATTCCAAGTTTGAGATTTGTAGAAAGGTCTCACTCTTCCAAACTGGGAGCCTAGCATTCAGTTCTATAGCAGACACGGGCAGCTAGGGGGCCTGGGGGGTCTTGGCTTTGATAGCATTTAATTTAGGGTACTAAACTGAAACAGAATGACATTTTTCAAACAGTACGTCATCACGCTGAGCTGGCATAAATCCTGAGGGTCAGATAACATCTTCCTAGTGATTTAAGAACTAATTGATTACAAAATGTTTATGACATGATTTTAACACATGCAGAAAAACACAAAAAAGAAGCAAATGACTAATTAGGGTACATTTATAATGGCATCTGGATCATTTTTGCCCTAATATTTTCATAATGTTCTTGAGTGTAATATGTTTGTTACCTCCAGCAGAACTAAATGTTCTATGGTTATGAAAATATATTTATTTAAAACATTGCTTTTATTTTGAAAAGCTTCTTAATTAATTTGGTTAACAAATATGCTAATTTGGGGGAACCTAGGGAAGATAATTATTGAAATTTTGCAAATATAACCATTTTCTTTAGCTACCGTGTTATTTCTGACTTCTTAACACTATTATGTTCATGCTGCACATTACTGAAAGAGTAAAGATCTGAAACAACACTTTTACGGTCCCCTTTTTGTGTGAGTTAATTGAAGAAAGAACGATAAATTGGGTTATTATGTAAAAAAGTTTGTTAAAGGGTATGCCCTGTCCCATGGACCAGATGCGATGAAATTTCTCCGTGGATTTAACCGGGTTCTCGGGGAGGTACGTGAGAGCTCCTTTTGGTAGGTTTCCAAATGGTACCGAAATAGCCTGAAAAACTTTGGGGGTCGGGTGGTAAATTTTTATTTTTGTATTATTTCTGAGAAGCACTTGCTTACTAAGAATTTTAACCCTGTGCTTGTCACATGCACTACTCATGCCTTTTGATGTTCAGAGCCCTTGTTTCTGGTTTTGCCCTTTAACTTCCGTCTGGTGCTGAGACGGCTCTGCCTGCCTGTGCTCATGAAGGTCGTTCCCTGGCGCGCTGGTGGCTTTGCTGGTTTAGGGTTCACCTGACTCTGCAGTTCCCTCGAGTTGATTTCTGTGTGTGGTGGAAGGCAGAGGTCCGTTTTCATCTTCCCCAACACGGATCTTCAGCGACCCCGCCCACCTACTGTGGAGATGGGCCTTTGTCCACGGCTCTGCAGTGCCAGCCTCGTAAAAACTGCAGCACCCGGGTGTGTGTGTGTGTGCGTGTGTGTGTGTGTGTGTGTGTGTACGCACACGCACATGCACACACGCTTCTTTCTGCAATCTCGGTTTGGTTCCATTGTTGTGTGCCTGTCCTGCTAACATTACCGCCCTGTGTTAATTACTGTAACTTTGTAATGTTTTCTATCAGAGAGTATAGGTCTTCCCACTTTTCTTCTTCAACGTTTTCGTGCTCATTTTTGGCTCTTTGCGTTTCTCTGTCTACTTTAGTATTCCAGCCTGTTCGCAGGGTGTATTTCTCCATTTAGTTAGGACTTATTTAATTTCTCTTACTACAGTTTTATAGGTTTCTGTGAAAGGTCTTGCACGTCTCTCATTGTGTTTGTCCTGAGGTGCTTGATGTTTTCCATACTGTTAGAAATAGTAATATTTTACAGTTTAAATTTGCAAATTGATTACTTAGGGTAAATAGAAAATATAATAGGTTGTTTTGTTTTGCAACATTATTCTGTTTTGTGACAGGTTGTATAGTCCTCATTTGTCTGCTGCGGAAACAAGGCATGACTCTGTGTGTAGGGGCCCCAGAAGCTACACTTACTGTCTTTCAGTTCGGTAACTTTATTCCCCCACCGTTACTTTAGCAGCATCTTGTCCGAAAGATAAAGGGAGAGTAGGTCACCCAAAGTACGTTTAAGTCAGAGTTGATTTAAGCTTAAACCCAAAGAAGTTCCAAGGATGCAGTGAGGGGGATTTATTCCTTCAAGTTTCTGTCATGGTGAACATGTTACTAATATCCTGGTGTGTCATTAGGCATAAAAGGGCTTCGAAATTCTTTAAATTTAAAGTCTTTCCAAATTCTTTAAAATTTCCCAGGCCCTAATGGGAACATACATAGGGATATATTGGGATATGTATGTATGAACATATATTTGTTGATAGATTTGTGTCTGCATTTGTCCATTTCCAAATATGCCACATAAATATTGTCCTCTCTTCTGTACAATCTCTTTATAAACAATGCATACATGTTTAGGGTTTAGGATTGCTAAAACAAACATACTAACAGCTCCTGGCACATGGCTTAATTGTCCTTTTTGTCTGTCTTTCTGTTTATGCAACCATAGATTTTAGCATTTCTCAACAAAGAATGCACAATTGCTTGATGGGCCAAACAAACCACTGAGGTAGGAAAGGATCGGAGCAGCTTTTACAAGAACATTTTACAGCGCTTCTTGTCTCTGCAGAAAGCCATGAAGCACAGCGGAATGGAGATGCCAATCAAACGAACCCTCAAGGGCACGGTAACTGCTCGGTGATTAGAGGCTTTGCTGGGCAGCTGATGTTAATGTCATAGGTTCTTAAAGTTCTCTTCAGCCGTTTCACTCGGCAGAGGGAGCTGCTGCTTGCCAGCACACACAGGGTGAGTAATTGGACTGTGCGAGCCGGAGCGACCAGATTCCAGATGTTCTGCGGTGTTGGTCATCAGTACAGCCGTGCCTGGGCCTCCAGGGATTCTGGCGTCTTTTCTCACACAGCACAGTGCTGCCAGGCACGCGGGCCCAGGAAGGTGCGAAGCCCCAGCACTTTGCCGAGAAGGCCTGATTAACGATTCGATTCCCACTCTTCTGGCCTCCTCGCCGTATTTGGGTCTGGTTTCCATCATGGAGCCTATGAAGGCCTTTCCTCTCACCAGAGCAGCAGGTGGACGGGATCAGGTGTGCCTCCCTTCCACATTTCTTCTCTCCTTTCATGGGTGTCTTCCTGCTGCTCCCTCCACTCTCGGGCTGTTTCTCAGGATCTGCCTGCCCACTGACTCCCTTCTGTGCTCACATTTCCATTAGCTTTGCAAGCAGAAATACCAGGCTTTCTGGGAAAAATGTTAAAATCTCAGGCCACCACACAAAAATAACACTCCGAGTTTGCTCCTGCACCAGAACAAGTCCACTTTCCCTTGTAGCTTCCTCATTTGACCTTGACTCCTATGAACCATCCCCACTCTAGCTGGTTGGTTCTCCCATTTGCTCCCAGAAGCACGTCTCCGGGCCTGCTCTCTGGGCCAGATGTTCCAACAGACCCCCCCCCCCCCCGCCCCACTGTGCAGACAAAGGCTTTCACCCGAAGGCTGTGTATTTTAAGAGTCACCAAGAGGTTGTTTTTTTTTTCTTGTTGAAATATCACAATGCATTTCTTTACTATTAATTAATTTCTCTGTGCTATCAGTTCAATTTAGTTGCGAGGAGAAATTTAACCTGATTAAAAAAGATCACATTATAAGAGAATATGCCTGATCTGTATATTATATTTTCACAGCTCTGAATTAAACATCTTAATTCAGAATGCTATTCAAACATATTAATTCAACATTTATTATGTACCTGGTACATTTATTAAACACACATTATTGAATGCCTGTACTATACTACTAGGTACTGTATTTCATTGCTTGATGGCACCATTAATTATAAGATGCAGCCTTATTTTATGTACCACTGAAAGTTTTTTTAAAAGCTTATCAGTTCAATAATAATATATCAACTAAAAGACACATCCTGCTTAAAAAGAAAAAGAAATGGGTAAATATGTCCTAAGGAGCTTATAGTCAAATGAAGGAAGCAGAGATATTAGTAAAAAAGGTTATAATACAATTTGATAATGCAACCATGAGAGAGATGCAGGTCACATAGCAGCACAGAGGAGGGAGGGATGGGTCAGGGGACACATAAGGAGGGCACACTGGGTGTGTCAGGGACATTTCATGAAAAAGCCTACGGGCCTCCAAGGCATAGGAGATTTCTAGGTAAAAACAGTGGGAACAAACATTTCCAGCAATGCCGTCAACAATAAAAGTGCTCAATGAGGTCTAAGGTGATACGGCTGAGTGCTGGGATGAAATGTGCGTGGGGAGAAGTGAGGAGGGTGCTGCCCCAATGCCTTGCGAAATGGTCTGCATGTATTTAATGGAAAGCCACCTGAAGCCTAAGCAGAGTGAGGCATGAGCTGGCTATTTGAGACTTTGACTCATTGATACAATAATGCTCTACCGGGCAAGTACCGTATAGCAGACCTTGGAGGAGGTCTGGAAATTCAGGGGTTGGCAAGTCAGAGTTGGTCCGTGTCCAGCGTACAGTCAGGGGAGAAGATGGGTGATTGAAGGCAGCAATCATTATTTTCTCGACACAGAATATTACACAAAAACAAAGGGGCAGGTAGTGCCGTGAGCACAGGCTGTGTGACCAGGTGCCCTGGGTTCACAGCCAGCCTCCTCTGCTGAGTGGAAAGTGGAGTTTGCACCGAGGGTAAGAATGTAAACAGAGTATACGCCTCATGAGCTTCTTGAGAGAATTAAATGGGAGGCATGCCTGGCGTGTGATAGGCACTTAATAGAAGTGAAGTCTTGTAAGTGTCATGATTGAGGAGCTCATGGGTGTCTCCCAAACTAGTCCAGAGGGAGTCTAGGAAGACATCCCACAAGAAGGGAAGCCTAGGCAGAGACCTGACAATGGGACCAAGTGAGTGGGGGTAGAACATATATATGCATATATATATTTTACATGTTACATATGTGAAATGTGTAATGTATATGAATTTTATTACATATCTATGTTGTCCTTCCGTTTCACTTCTCTCCCCTGGGATCAGTAATTGAACGACCACACAGAAGACTTGTCTCAGCTGCTTAGCCTGGGAGAACCCCACATAAGCTAGCTGATGTCAGGAATGGCTCTAGAAAGCCCTTAGGATGGATTCTGGAACAATCCCTCACTAGTCAAATAGCACCAAGGACCTATTGCTGGAGGCGCACACAGACTCTCACACACACCTGGGGTAGCTTAGGACCAGGTACGGGGAGAAGTGGAGTAATTGCTTTAGCACCTGAATGGCCTGGGTGGTTGGGAATTTAAAGGATGTGGCCCCGGCTGTGGAGATCTTCAAGAAGGAAAACCGCGGGCTCAGTTCCAGGCCCACCCCGCGTGAGCCAGGAAAGCCGAGTTCCCTCCGGCCGCGTGGCACCGGTCTCCTCGGGGCCAGGAGCACAGGTTTGGAGCTGCAGGGACTGAGGCGCAGGTGCAGCAGGCTTCCCGCGCAAAAGCAAGGCCCCGCTAAGGAAGGCGTGGGGTGGGAACCTTTGGGTGGATGAATCCAAAAAACCATGGCCCTCTGAGCCTCCGAACCCCGAACCTTGGGCCAACAGCAGTAGCTTTTCCCCACCCAGAGGGTGGAGGGAAGCAGCTCACTTGCCCTGGAGCCCCGCCCAGGCCTGCACTGAGGAGGCGCCGGGAGGAAGACCTCGTCATCTCTGGAGATGCACCTTCACCCTCACCCACAGTCCTGCAGAACCCTGTAAGTACCTTCGCCCCAGAGCGCAGTGCGGCCTCGGGGGGTCACAGCTCACTCACCGAGATGCTGGCTGGGATGGGGAAAGGACTGGGTGGAGGGGACAGAGCATAAGGCGTGGTAGGAGAGTGTCCATTCCCCCTGGAGAATTCTCCTGGAACTCCAGTTCCTGGGGAGGGCAAGGACGAGGAGCTGATCATCATAGGCCGCTGGACGGCTCCTTGACACTTGAACACAATGGCCCACAGATTACAGAAGGTGGAAATGCCTGGGGGGGGGCGGCCGTCAGAAGTCTCAGGGAGCCCCCTGCTGCTCTGCCCCAGCTGCTGTGTCCCGGTCGTCCACACACAGTGTCACCTGATGGGAGGCTGCCGCCGCAGGGAAGTGGGGAAGCATGAGGTTGGCTGCTCGCCAAGGCCTTTTCCAGCTCCAGCTCGCCATGGCACCGGGCAGTCAAGCTCTGGAGTCTGCCTGCCAAGGTCAAATACGGGCCTCACCTTTTCTGGGCTTCAAGGCCTAGGGCAAGATAATTCACCTTCCTTAGCATCAAAGGAATATGTAAAAAGGAAGTAAAAATAGTATCTACCTAATAGAATCATTGTCTTAAATGAGGACACATGATAATTACAGCACAATATCCAGCACATCATAAATGTTCCACACTTATTATAGAAACACGAGAGGTCCGAAGCACAAAATTCGTGCCAGAGGAGGCCTTCCTTCCCCCAGCTGCCGGCACTGGCTTCCCTCTGGCACCTGGGATCCAGGCTTCCCTCGCAGCCCCGGCTTTGTCCAGAAGGATGTCCAGAAGGAAGTCCGGTCTAATTAGCTTATTATGCTTTTATTATAATAGATAGGACTGTCCAAGAAATAAGTTACTTTAGCCAGATTAGATCCAGCATAGATAGGTGATGCTGTTATGGCTATACATATTTAATCTTTAAACAATAAAGGATTTTTTTTTATATCAAAGTATTTAATTTCCACATTCTAAGTAGTGCCTTGGAGAATAACAGTATATTAAATTAAACCTTGTCATCTTCATAGGTCCCAAATGGTTGAAGATTGACAATTTTGTTTCCTACACATGTAAAAAGTAACAGTTTTCAGAAGAGGCTCCAGGGAGTTGGCAGTGACATCTCCCCTGTGAAGAACACATATCCGTTGGTGATTTTCTCTTGCACAGTGTCCCACTTTGACCTTGACTTCCGAACCTGGGTTCCATGACAAAAACCAGAGACGGCAAGTCAGAATGGCTTCCTGGTTTGGTTTCTGTTGCAATAGAACCACTCAGCTAAGGCCTCAGGACGCCAATGAAACCCAGACTGTGACAAAGTGTTCATGCAATAGGCCGGGGTGTCCCTGTACTCAAACCCGCGGGCCCTGTGAGCACGTGAACAGCAAAGAGGAGCATTTGTTGTCTTGGGGTAGAGTTAGAGACAAGAAAACGAGAAGTTTGCTGGTATCTTCAGTGAGGGTTTTATCTCGTACATTACATATCAGGGTTTAATGGTACTTAACATTTAGGTGATCTGTTGCTATTTTCTCTCTCTCTTTACATTGTATGTACCTGCTAAAAATAACAATTTTAATTTAACAATCTTGCCATGCCTGAGCCATCTAATCAAGTATTTCTATTGCGCGTTCATCCTGGCTTTTTCCTCCCCCAGTTTTACCTGGTAAATCCATGAACAGGAGGCTGGAGCCTGAAAGGCTTCCTTCGCACTTAGCTCATGTGGTCCCAGGAAATGTCACAGAATCTTTGGATTCATTCCCATGGCAACAGGCAATTCCACCACAAAGGACCCTGCTAGCTTTTCTCTCTAAGAAGCTTTGCTCTATCTTTGAGATCCAAAGCTATCTTCGTTATTAATTTGAACACACTGGGTTGCACAGGGTCTACAGAGATGCCTCACATCTTCCGTACACTTGGGATGGGAAGGCAATCGCTGCCTGCTCACAAAGGAGGCAAAATGAGAGTCAGGGGGAAGGGCTTCTCAGTGCCGTGGGACTGAGGGTTTGCGTGGCTGGGAGGTGAGGACCCAAAAGGAGTGAGTGGTGCCCTAGCTGGTTCGGCTCAGTGGAGAGAGCGTCAGCCTGTGGACTGAAGGGTCCCGGGTTTGATTCTGGTCAAGGGCACATGCCCGGGGTTGTGGGCTTGATCCCCAATAGGGGGCATGCAGGAGGCAGCCGATCAATGATTCTCTCTCATCATTGATGTTTCTATCTCTCTCTTCCTCTCCCTTCCTCTCTGAACAAAAAAAACGAGTGGATGGGGACGAACAGAAAATAACGAATTAGGCAGTGCTAACTGGAACAGACACACACACAAACCTCACAACACAACAGAACAACACCAGGGCATAACCACAGCCACTGTACATGCTTCCACACTGCATGCAGAGGTTTCTTTTCAGCCACGCTGACTGGAATTAGTAATGGAGATGAAAGCCATAATCAGCGGTGTCTTTTCCACCACGTGTCTGTGCTGGTAGGGCTATTAGCAAGGGCCACTGTTAGGGGTATGACTGTTTTTCTATGCCTGGAACCTCATTATTTTATCACATTTTCCATGAAGTGACAGGAAAGCAAATTATTGAAGAATTACTGGCTGAAATCTATGAAAAGATTCCATTTCATGCCTTGTGAAATGGAAACAAATCTGCAAGGCAGCCTGAAGGAAAGCCTTGTAAAACAAAACAAAGCAAAAACCCCAATGCTGCTCTCACCGCCCCTCCCCCCCTCCCCCCCCCCCCCCCCCCCCCCGCTAGTCCAAGGTGGGACTCATTTAAAAAAAAATCTCCAGGTGATTTCAATGTGTGACCAAGACTGATTCACTTAATCCCCTTAGAGATGATCATCATTTCATTTGATAAAGAAATTAGAGGCTCCATGCACAAAATTCATGCACTGAATTTTGCAGTTGGGGGGGGAGGGAGGTGGGGGCATCCCTCAGCCCGGCCTATGACCTCTCACAGTCCGGGAGCCAGCAGCCGGACATCCTTAGCGCTGCTGCCGAGGCGGAGAGGCTCCCACCACCACTACTGCACTCACCATCCATGAGCCTGGCTTCTGGCTGAGCGGCACTCCCCCTGTGGGAGCACACTGACTCCCAGGGGGCAGCTCCTGCATTGAACATCTGCCCCCTGGTGGTCAGTGTGCATCACAGTGACCGGTAGTTCCGCCATTCAGTGGATTTGCATATTAGCCTTTTATTACATAGGACTAGTGGCCCGGTGCACGAAATTCGTGCACATTAAAAGGGGATTAATTAGAGGAAATAATTTAATATTGCTATTTGCCCTTTCTCTATAATAGAAGTGCCAGAGATGAAAGAAAATTAGTAAAATGTATATGAAAACCTTCCTCCTGTCAGAGTCTCGGGCTCACCACGAGACCCAGAGTCAAGTCCCCGCCCACCCACATGCACCTCAAAATCATGTGAGACCCAGACCCAGCCGTCCCCCATTGGGCTAGATCCAGACCCAGCCAGTCCCACCCTTGTCAAGCTCTGCTGGGTAGGGGATGTAGCCTCAGGTCCCCTGGCCCAGCGCCAGGATGGGGGGCATGGCCTGAAGTCCCCTGTCAAGCCCCATTTGGTGGGGGGTGAGGCCTGAGGTCCCCTGGCCTGGTGCTGGGGCAGGGGAGCAGCTTGAGGTCCCCTAGCCCAGCAACAGGATGGGAAGTGCCTCTGGAGGTCCCCTGTCAAGCCCTGCCAGGTGTGGGGCACGGCCTGAAGTCCCCTGTCAAGCCCCATGGGGGCAGGGGAGGGAGTAGCCTCAGGTCCCTGCTGATTGCTCATTAAGGCTCCTTATGGGAACTTGGCCTCAGCTGTGGGTGCAGCCATCTTTGTGACAGAGTGATGGTCAATTAGCATATTCCCTCTTTATTAGATAGGATGTTTCATTTGTGTGAGCCTACATTCCAGTTTTCATCAAGATGCACTGGGTGTTTCCAACATTTTAAAATGTATACATACATAGACTTAACCTCACTAAGTGCACAGAATCATCTCATTAGCAGGGAAGGTACCACTGGCCTTGGGCAGAAAAGGAAAGTGAGGCACCTTTACTCAATGACAGTCACATTGGCGACTCCCAACCTGCTTCTACAGCAGCTGTTCTTGTCACTATCCCATGCTTAACATCTTCATCAACAGCAGACAAGCAGGTCATAGTCCAGGAAGCCTGGGCACAGACAGGTGAGGGGTAGGGGTGGTGACGTGGGAAGGGCAGGTTTGGGCATATAAAGGTTGGTTGTCGCTCTGTGTGTGAGTTTCCCAAGGATGTTGTGACAAAGGACCACAAGTTGGGCGGCTGAAAACAACAGAAATCGGTTCTCTTGCTGCCTGGAGGCTGGACGTGGGACACCAAGGCTCCTGGCCACCTCCTGCTCTCCTGGCACGGGCCGCGTCGCCCCAATCCCCTCCTCCTTCTTCATGTGGTCCCTTCTCTGGGCCTCCTCTAGGTCTCTCTCCCAAACTTCCTTCTCTCTCTTTTTTTTTTAAAGACACCGACATTGGATTTAGGGTCCATCATAAATCTGGGATGATTGCATCTCCAGATCCATAACACATTACATCTGCCAAGATCCTACTTCCACATAAGGTCCCATGCTGAGGTTCTGGGTGGACAGGCATTTTAGAGGGACCCTATTCAGCTCACTACACTCTGCAGCTGACATTTGGAGACCCTAGTTATCCCTCAGCGAGAACATGAAGGCTGCTTCTGCACCACAGAAGACTCGCACAGAATGGGAGGAGCAGGGGGGAAGCAGCAGCTGAGAGGCAGCTTTTCTAGGGGCCCTGGAGGGCCACAGGGGGTCCTCAGGGAAGATGCTAGAAGACTTCTGTAGGACCCAAGTGGGACACAGAAATTACCTTTTGCTGCCAAGGGTTTTAGTCACTGTGTATAGCGACGTAAGAAAACTTGTCTTCCTGCTTGTACACGTTGGCTCGATAGGAATTTATGGGATATTTGGGTTTTGCAGGCATTAAACAAGCTGGGGGGACATAGAGGAAAAGCTGTGGGCTCTGATTGGAGGATTGACCACCTGGAGTGTGAAGGAAGCTTGTCTCCTGCACAGGAGCTGAAAGGGCTTATGAGAATGCCAATTTACTTGTCAGGCAAGGGTTTAGAGCCCAAAGAACTACACAGAGGAAACGGGCAGAGACTGGCCAGGCAAAGAGACCCACTGCCTGAGGGTCTGAGCTGTGCAGGAGTAGGAGGCTCCTTCCACACGGATGGACCTGGATCCCATTGGGTCCAGCGGGGGCTGGCCCTTCCTGCTGCTTCTGGACCGTTCTCAGCCCCCAGCCCCAGCCCCAGAGGTGGGCTCCCAGCCGGCCTGCACCTGGTACCCTCTCCCCTTCTTCCCACCTGTGCCTCTTGCTTCCTACAAGCATCCAGCATGCCTGTAACTGACTTTTCCCTTTCTGACACAAGATGCAGTGTCCTCCTAAAAGGTCGGGCTTTTTGCTTTTGGATTTTTCATTGTTACCGTAGGCAGCTCTTAAATCGGCCACCCAATGCCATCAACAAACAGTAAGAGAGCTCTGTTTGCGCCCTCTGCGGTGTGCTGCCTGGTGAGGGCTGCTAGCTGCATTGGCCTCGTCCTGCGCTTGGAGAAGCGAGGCCCCTGCCAGAGGACTGGTGCCCTGGTCCCCTCTTCCCTGGATGAGGCTAAGGTGCCCTGGTCCCCTCTTCCCTGGATGAGGCTAAGGTGAGGCTGGTCCCCTCTTCCCTGGATGAGGCTAAGGTGCCCTGGTCCCCTCTTCCCTGGATGAGGCTAAGGTGCCCTGGTCCCCTCTTCCCCGGATGAGGCTAAGATGACTCTGGTCCCCTCTTCCCTGGACGAGGCTAAGGTGCCCTGGTCCCCTCTTCCCTGGACGAGGCTAAGGTGCCCTGGTCCCCTCTTCCCCGGATGAGGCTAAGGGAGTTTTCTTCTCTTCATAGTTTGTGTGAGTTTTTGTTGTTGTTTTTTAAATCATGAATGCGTATTAAATTTCTCAAATGCTTTTTCTGAATCAATGGGTGCTATCCTGTGGTTTTTCTTTTATATTCACCTAATCCAGTGGTCGGCAAACTGCAGCTCTTGAGCCACGATTTGCTGCTCTGTTGACTAATGAGTTTGCCAACCACTGACCTAATTCAATGGCTTACATGAATTCATTTTGTAATTTTGAACCAGCCTTGCATTTCTGAGATAACTCCATGTGACTGTGATGTATTCTTCTTTCACATGTTGCTGGATTTAATTTGCTATTTTGTTTAGGATTTTTGCATTTATGTTCTTGAAGCAGAATGGCCTAGAGTTGTGTGTGTGTGTGTGTGTGTGTGTGTGTGTGTGTGTGTGTGTTGGGTACTATTTTCGTCTAGTTTTGCTAATGCTGCTTCAAAATATAAACTATTTTCTGAAAGGAATTGTATAGGACTGGTGTCCTTCACTTTATTTTTGAAAGACAGTTTCAGTGGCTAAAGAATCTCAGGTTGCTCCTCACCCCCATTTTCCCTTCAGTACTTTTAGGATGTTTCTCTACTGTTTTCTAGCTTGCATGGTCCCTCCACACAGAATACACTGTCACTCTTACCTTTTTTAATCTGTGTGCTTTTCAGATTTCTCTTTAAGACTAATTTTGAGAATTTTATTATGGTGTACCTTGTAATTTTCTTCACATTTCCTTTCTGTCCCTTTCTCTTTATTGTTGCCACTATTATAGATGTCCTCATTCCCCCACTTTGCCCACCTCTACCCAGCCCTCCCCCCCTACCCCCCGCCATCACCTCACAGTTGTCTGTGTCTATGGGCTATGCATATATATGTTCTTTGGCTAATGTCTTCACCATCTTTCACCTTGACATTTCTTGTGCTTGGGATATGTTGAGTTTCTCGATTTGTGGGGTTATAGTTCTCATCGACTTTTAAAAATTTTGACCATTATTTCTTAAAATATTTTCTTTCCCTTTCTGCCCTTTTAGGACAATAATTATTCATACAGTTAGCTCCTTGAAGTTGCCCCACAGTTCCTGGATGCTCTATTCATTCTTTTTTCTTAATGTTTTATTTTAGATAGATTATATTGCTATGTCCTCAAGTTCACTGATCTTTGTCCTAGATGGCATGACACTGAATTATGTTTGAACATTTTCATAGCAACTTAAAAAAATACTAATGAAGGGACTTAACTAACCTGGAAAAAAATTCTGCCCAAGCAAATATTTCTTTGTATAATTCTTCATGGAAACATGGCTTTTCTAATTATTGTCTTCTTGTGACATATTCAACACACACACACACTCACACACACACACACACACACAACAAACACACTCACACACTCATACACACACTCATACAACACACTCACACACACACACTCACACACATACACACACACTCACACACACACACTCACACATTCACACATACACACACACACTCACACACACACTCACACATTCACACATACACACACTCACACACACACACTCACACATACACACATACACACACACACACTCACATACACACACTCACACACACACACTCACACATACACACATACACACATACACACTCACACACACACTCACACACACACACTCACACATTCACACATACACACATACACACACTCACACACACACACACACACTCACACACACACACACTCACACACACGTGGCCTTAGGTGTTCTATATGTTTTGAAGTGCACTCCCTCTGTCCTCTCTGGGACCATATCTCATCTGCAGCCAGACTGGCTTTGACAACAATACTAAAGATGCGTGTTAACATTTGTACGGAGAGTGAAAGGAGATTGCACGTATATCTCACATATTCCTCATGTGAGCGCCCGGGAGGCAGGCAGTGTGAGTGCTGGCATCATCTCCGAGGCCGGGGGAGGGCGAGTGTCTGGGCCGGGCTGCCCCAGGCCCCCGGGCGTGTGTGCAGGGCCGCATGGAGCGCCAGGCCCTCAGCCCAGCCGCAGCGACCTCCCGGGGCTGTGTTTCCTTCGTGATGGAACAAGGAGTCATTATTTCGCTCTCTTTCTATTGCAAGAAACTGTGGATGAATGCCGATAGCTCTGAAAACGACCCTTTTAAAATTGCCACCAGTTTCTGTTAAGTGTTGCTGCGTTCAAATCGGCACTTTCATCTATCAATATCCAAACCTACTTTCATGGTTAGCTCATGGTGTGTAATTTCCAAAGTGCTGAGCCGAAAGCTGTGTTTGCCTTTTTAGGAAGAGGGAATGGATGAAACGGCACAAGAGGACAGCTCTGTGCTGCGGCCTGCTTCACTTCTCAGTGCGGGAGGCGGTCAGGGCCCCGTGGTCGGGAGGGCGGCTTTCTCGGGGGGCGGCTCTTAATCATCCTGATAGGAACTGAAATTCTTCTCACTTCGAGGGATGGCTGGTCTATAAACTAGGACAATTTTACCTGTGAACTTTTTACCTTCAAATCTGTCCTCTCATATGTCCTGCCACCATCTTAGTACACGAAACAACTTACAGATGCTGCAAGAATTGAGTGCACCACCCTCCTCCTCCGTGGGCCAGAATACCAAGTGCTGACTTCTCAAATGCCATGGGCAACAGGCGAACTATCAGAAAAAGGAAAAAAGACCTTTCTGTGGATTCACTGCCTCACTGCCTAGTCCTCATCCGGGGAGGAGAGACCAACCTTGGAGGCTGAGCGACCCCTGCCCCCTGCCCCCTGCCCCCATCCTCACCCTCAGCTCTTCAGGTAGAGGGAACAGTTTAGGGTTTTTAGATCACTGAGCTGGAGTAGCCTGGCTTTCCCCGAGGTTGGTGGGCTTGTGGCTTAGATAAGGTAGAAGTGGGCAGACCCAAGACATAGAAGGGGATCTTCAGAGAACGGGGCAGGGGGGAGGGCGGGGTTGGGATGATGGAGCCGGGGAGTGTCCCTGAGCGGCAGCGCCACACCCACCTTGCATGCATCCGGATGGCTTGGCAGTGACTGGCACTGACGCCAGGAGCTGAGCCCTGGGCATGGCAGTGAGGACGCCTTGGCTGAGCCGAGGTGAGGAGGGCCATGGGGAGTGTCCGCTGGTGCACTCAGATGGCCAGCACAACACAGCTCTGTCGGGTGGCAGAGGGAATGACAGCAGTGATGACGACCACCTACCCTCAAGTCCCCGTTCTGTGTATGTCCTGTTCATTCACGCCTTCATGGTTGCCTCCCTCCCCTAGTGCGTGTCTCATTCAGCTTGAGTTAAATTGATAATGAAGGATCCCACGAGTTTGACTATCGCAGCTCCGCAAGATGTTCGTATTGTGCGAAGGGAACAATGGGTTCACATCCCGCTTGGAAGAGCTCAGCGATTGAGCACTCACGTGGCGCTCTCTCATTCCTTCTCTCTCTCGGCCAGCTCCCAGTTGTGGAGCATAACTAGGTGAATGTGTGGAAGTTAAGCATGCATATGATGGGTCAGCTCGGGATTGCAGGACCTGCCAGGCCCTCAGTCATCTCTCCTCCCTGGGGAGCCTGGGCTGAATATACTCAAGGAAACTTTGGGCAGTCTCTTTGTCTCTCTACCTCTTGAGTTTGACAAGCAGCACTGTGGCAAACAGGTCTTAGTCACAAACCACGTTCCATGGAAAAGTCGAAGAGTTCAGTCCTGCCACTGTGGCTCAGTGGTTGAGCATCAGCCTGTGAACCAGGAGGTCACGGGTTCAATTCCCAGTCATGGCACATGCCCAGGTTGCGGGCTTGATGTGCACCCAGTAGGGGGTGTGCAGGAGGCAGCTGATTGGTGATTCACTTTCATCATTGACGTTTCTATGTCTCTCTCCCTCCCCCTTCCCCTCTGAAATCAATAAAAGCATAATTTCAAATATTATAAATTTCTAAATAATTTGTCATTACTCCAGAAAATGTACAATCATCATCTTGTGGCACATCCATTATCTCTTTACAGATGCTCTGGTTTAATTCTTACACTTTCCCCAGAAACCCCACCCCCAGACCTTTACATTTTAGGGAAGGACAAGAGGATTTGCGCTGCTGCAGCCTCCAGGCTGGGCATTGTCCTGAAGTCCCCTCCTGCCCATCTCTGTGGTGGTCTTCGGGTTTGTCTTTATTATGGGTTGTTTACTTTGTTCTTTTATAATGCCAATGAAGCCAGCTCAGAACCCCCAGGCCTGCCTTGTCCCTTTCTCTGGTCCGCACACCACCTTCACCTCCGCCAGGGTGCCAGCCTGTCTCTGCTAGTCAAGAGACCTCGCCTCACTGGCATTCGCTGGTGGCAAGTGTGAGACGGTTAATGTCTGGGAGTAGGAAGGGATTAGGAGCTGTTAGGTCCTTTATCTCCTGTTTTCCTCCACGACAGTAAAGACCTTGGCTGATGCCCCGTTGTGAGCTCGGACTCCTTCAAGGTCTAATTCCTCCTTCCTTGGAGTGCTTGCATTTCAAACTGAGGAAATGGCCCAGTTTCTCTCTCCAGCCACTCATGCCCATTTCTGGTGATGCTGCAGGCGGAGCAATAAATAACGCCCGGCTTCGCCCTTGGTCAGCTTTCCCAGTATCCTCGGCGCTCAGCACATCTCCAGTGGCCTCTCGTCCAAGTGACTAGAGGGAGATTTGCTCGGCATTCTAGGTCCCCCGCAGAGCTTATTCTTCCTTTAAAATCAGACATCTGTAGTTTTGGGCAAGATGTCCCCTTTGCCTGGGCATTTCTTCCCTTCCTCAGCATCCCCAGCCCAACAGGTATTTGGGAAATCACTTCCCATCATTCCAGATGAAGCCCAAACTTCACATCTTCTCTAAGCATCTTCCTCATCCTACTCCCCAGCCCCACCCGAACCCCTCACTTCCCCCGCCTGGGCCCGACACCACCTTTCTCTCCCTTTGGCACTAGGAGCAGAGTTCTCTTCTGCCAGGGAACATGTAGTTGCCGTTTTATTTTATTTATTTATTTTATTTTTTGGAAGGCAGCAGAGAGCTCGGGTTATGGGTGGGATCTAGACTCGGATTGTTGAGGTTTAAAGGATAGCTTCATCATTTACTGTGACTTTGGGCTTGTTGCCTAGTCTCTGTTTCTCAGCGCGCTCACCTACTAAGTAGAAGAGTCAAGGTGACTCTGTAGAGAGGAGGCCCGGCACCAGCCAGCACTGCATTCACGCTACCGGCGGTGGTGATGCCGTTCCTCCCCCTCCCCCCAATGACTGAGTGCCACGTGCGCCAAGATCTGTTCTCTCTGGGTGTCTGTCCTCAAGGAAACCAACCAACACTCTTTCTTTCTCCCTCTTTTACTTTGTCTTTATCTCCCCTCCTCCGTCCTCTCTCTCCTTCCCTCTTTATTTCTAGCACAAACTAGGATTGACTAGTATTCTGGGTCAGACACCATGTTAGATGCAACCCCCACATGTATGAAAAAGAATTCCATTGCAGCGCAGAGTATGACAACAAAGTGGGGTGCTTGGGGAATTGTCTCTGTGGAAGAGATACCACATGAGTTACGTAAGGCTTGAAGGACAATTAGAATACAGACCGCAGTAATTACATAATAACTACGATTATTTTATAATGCTAGTTTAAAGGGCCTATTTAAGACGAGGAAATAAAGACATCATAAGCAAATAAAATTTCTTTTTTAGTATCTCGGGTCTCTGAAGAAATCTAACAAGATTGGAATTTAAGACCCACCGATTTTGAGTATAGGTTGGAATTCACTTTCAATTCCAGTCAAGGCTAACTTCAGACAAACTTTCAGCAACCCAAGGATGAAATGGACCTTCTGGTTCTCTTTCTTCTCCCTTTTTCTTACTTGTATCCATTCCTACTCCCTAAACTGGTGCTCAATGTAATTTATCCAAGCAGATTTGTGATCTTTAGAAAATATATTCTGAAATCGGCCTCCTTATTTATTAAAATCTTTAATGATCCTTATCTTTATCTCTTACATCTTTAATGAGGAGAAATAATTTTTTAAGAAAAACCTACTGTACACTCTTCCTTGTAACTCTTATCTGTTGCGTGCGTTTGGCAAAGAAAGCGTAGGTTCATTATTGCCTCTGCCATGTAAAAACAACTCGATCTGGGGCAGATTAATCATACTCTCTGAACTTTGACTTCCTCATTTGAAAATTTAGGCCAAGCCCACATACCTTACAGAATCTGCTTTCTGGAGAAGTGTGTCTACTCATAAAGCTCTTAACATAGCACCTGACTCAGGAGGCAAGCAATTCATGAAAGCTTGGATGCTCAGTGACTGTGGGGGACTTCCCGGACCTGCCCAGAACAGTGACCCAGCTGTTCATTCTTCCTGAATAGATGGCTTAGTTTCATGAACTCTTTCTCATCCACCTTCGTTCCAGTCCCTCTCTCCCCCGCTGGCTTCAGTAATGTCAGGAAAACCTGGAGACAGACCTGGAGAGGAGGAGGCGTGTGTGTTCATAAAGGCCCAAAGGTTCTTCTCATAAGGGATGGGCCCTAATTCTGTTCTGCCCTCCTCTCTGGTGTCACTTCTTTGTAAAATTTTGAAGAATAGGCACCATACCTGATTGGACGCCTCATTACCTTTCACCGCATTTTGCAGTGGGACACATGTGAGAATCCATGGCCACACATAATGTTTCAGGGACCTTGTGGTGATAGGAGTGATAGGATATCTCACTCACAGGGAGTCACTACAGCCTCTTAACTTCAGAAATACCTGGAACGCTCCCCGCAGAGAACTCAGGCCTGGAAGGCAGGCGGGGCAGTGCCATCCAGGCTGCCTCCTCCTCTTCCTTTCTCGCTTCCTTCTTAGCTTTTAGGAAGAGTGAGGATGAGGAGGAAACACATGGAAAGGTGCCAGCAGCAAGGTTATTCTCTGTCGTTTCTATCGATTCTATGCGGAGTGAACGAGTGAATGAAACACAGCTGCTAACAGAGCGGAAAGATGGCTTCTGAACTTCCTCCACCTCCAGTCCCAGATGAGCTCACAATCTTGGACACATACCAAGTTAGGCAAGAGGCTAGCTTTCACAGGACCAAATCTCTCTGGCTTAAATAGCCAAAGCATCTCAGTGCATTATTCCCTCTAAGGTAATTGCTAGCATCACAAGTTCTCAGTAGTGTAAAGTAGGGTATAGAGTGCCAATGATATTATACTGTCAACGCATTTATTGGGGTTACAAATGAGGGACATTTGAAGAAGTAATTATCAAAGTTTGATCAGAAAGCTCCTTGTATTGCTGCAAAACAGCATCCGGGCAAGCCATGCTGGACCTTGCACCGTGTGTGGTCCAGTGCGAACGTAAGGCGAGGTGTCTCAGCTGTGCTCTCGGGCCTTCTGGCATCAGTAAGACTACCTGGGAGGAGCAGAGTGCTTCCTCGGCTCTGTAAAGACAGAGAATGGAGGTCGCCTTTCTCAAAACTGACCATGGCCGTGGTGGAGATAGCCACTTATCCACTAACACGGTGTCTGCCTTTACACTGAGTCATGATGGATAGTGCCAGGCCCATTTCTTCGAACCCTCGATTCCTGGCTCGTTGTATGTTAGACGCTGACTCAGAGCATAAGCAGCCTCTGCAGAGCCTTGCAGCCCCCTGCGAGGGCTTGCCCCCTGCCTGTGCTGCAGCTGAACCTTCCAAAGACCGTCCATGTGCTCCCAGGCCAGCTGCTTTGTGATGATGGGGGGCGTGGCCAGGCCAGGGAGTCCCAGGAGCCAGGGCCCCTTGCTGCTCTTCTTCTGCTGTGAAGCGAGTTCTTTGGTCAGAAGCTGTGCGTGTGGAACACCAGGACAGCGGACAAGGCACTCTGCAAGTTCAGGGGTGATAGTTCAGGCTGCTGGCAGGAAAGCAGATCCACGTCCGAGTCAATGTCTCTTCCAGTCAGAACGAAAGGCCGCCCCTCCCATGATGGAAGCAGCCCAATGGAACCAACCCGCTGCCACGGAGAGCCTCCAGAAAGGGTACAGAGTGGGGCACGGTGTTGACCTCAGCTTTGCATGTTGGCTGTCTCTATTTCTATGTCCTTCTTATCTGGACTTCAGTCATAAGCACAAAGATCCTGGTCAGTTTTTCTTCATGGACACAACGGCTTCTTTTATCATTCTGAGATTATTAATCGTAAAGAATTTTTGAAGAACGTTCTGTCATTGGCACTGTGTTTTTATTCTGAGAATCCTGCCTTTCACTTCTTTATGCTCTTTCTTCATTTCCCTCTCGAGGCTTTCCTCACATGCCCATGTGATTTGTGGTTCGGGCCTGTCCCTAATGTTGAGGGGCTCAGCATAAGACTACAAATGGCACCCACACACTATGTACTTAAATATTTAGAAATTGTAATTCAAAGCAACTAACTGTTCAGTCTTCCTACAAAACAATGACAACAATCATAAAGAGCATGTAAAGCTGGTTTTCCTATGACGCGAAGTCATCAAAACACCAAAAACAATTGAATTTAATCATTCCAGCTCATGTCTGCGTGGTCTATAGATCAATAGATGTCTGGACAAGTAATAAAATGAAGACTTAAATTGTGAATTACTACATATTCCCTTAATTATTTCCCTCGCTTTTATATCAGTAAACACACTAATTATGTTTCTATAAGCAAGATTTCACATAATGTATGTTGTCAGTAATGATCTAAAATTGCCATAATTGTGTTTTTAAAGTGTATGCAATCTGAACATATTTTCAACAGAATATGTAAGTTAAAGTGAAGCTTAAAAAGCAAAAAAGTTATTTTTCATGTGTGTTGTCAAAAATGCATTTTTATTCACGTTACTGAGGATGCATATTTGTGGTTGACGTTCGCTGTGGCGGCCCTGCGGCAAGTCCAGGTGGGAGGTATCACGTGCTCTTCAGTGCATTTAGTTCTTTGTGCTTATGACATACGGTGACCTCCAAAATGGAGGGCCGGGCACAGGGCCACTCCTGTCTGGGCCACAGAGTGGCTGCTGTGGTATCTCCATTCATACTTTATCAGGACACCAACGGGACGTTTTCCCATGTCACCAATGGGCTTGTCAACTCACAGGCTTCCGTCTGCGTGATCAGGCACCACGCCGCTCTCTGTTGGATTCTCAGGGTCAGTACTGTGACATCTTCTCTCTGGGTAGGTCATTTTCTCCCGAGGAGGATTCCTGTGAGGAGGGTAGGTGAAAGAGCCAGGCTGGGCGGGGATGGGATTTGAGAGTGTGGGTGGGGAGGTCCTTTTATTCAGCCTCCCACACAATCCCTCTGAGTTCAGCCACGCTTTCTCTGCCCATCCGCCACTATTTCTGGGTCTGTTTCTTTAGAGCAAAATCTGGTGAGTGGGGGACTGCAGGCGGCAGGAGTTTCAAGAACTTCATACGTAGCCATGGCTGGGAAAGCCCTGATGCAGGGAGGGAGGGAGGGAGTAGGAAATGCTCTGGCTTCTCTCTCCTCCACGCTCTGATGACTCGCAGGGGCCTCCAGGGCCAGCTCCAGGGAAGCCAGGCAGCAGGAGACCCAGAGTCATACCACGTGCCTCATCAGCTCCTGGAGCGGAGGGCCGAGATGAGAAGGGAGGGAGATCAGAGCTGACAGAGGGTGGAGGTGGAGAATACCCAGAACCGAAGGAGAACAGAGCATCTCACGGAATCAACGAAAGCTATGAGACTTCAGGGAGAGCAGGCACCCGGCCAGTTTCGGGAAACGCAGCTTCGCTAACTTCGTTGCGGGTGCCGTGCAGTGATAGGAGTCATTCCCAAAGCGTAGTCTCCGTATCTCTTAGTTAAAGTCTTGACAAAGATTTTTTTTTCTTAAATATATTTCTTTATTGATTTCAGAGAGGAAGAGAGAAAGAGAGAGAGATAGAAACATCAATGATGAGAGAGAATCATTAATTGGCTGCCTCCTGCACACCCCCGCCCCCTGCTGGGGATGGAGCAGCAACCCAGGCATGTGCCCTTGGCCGGAATCGAACCTGGGACCCTTCAGTCGGCAGGCTGACGCTCTATCCACTGAGCCAAGCTGGCTAGGGCTTGACAAAGATTTTCAATGGCCAGGAGTTGGCCATATAGTCTCTTTCCCATATCTAATTAGCCATGTGACATGTGGTATGGCTATGGGTGTGGGGTAGGGATCTACTCCTTTGGGCAAAAAGGCAGTTGTAGAAGGAGGACCATGGCTGGGAAGGCACCCCAAAAGGTATGAGCCACTCACATGGAGGCGCAGTTCTCCTATTTAGCGTGAGATCATGAGCACACTATCGGAGCTCTCTCCGTGGGACAGCGGGCAATGGTTCATTCAGGCGCTGCACTGAAGGCCAGGACGGAAGGAGAATGCTTGCTGTGTGTGTGTGTGGGGGGGGTGGGGATGGTGTCTCCTTCAGCAGGGGTGCTGTGACGGCCATGCAGGCGGTGCACGCTCCACCTCTGGGCACCCTGACCTGCAGCAATGTGCACGCGGCTCGCCTGGCATTTTCCCAAGTGGCAACCTTGTTCTCTGCCTTGCTTATTAAGGAGCTCCTCACTCGGGTGGCATTTAGAAAGTTTGTGCCACGAGGCTGGAGTGACCCTGGAACCAATGCCTGCCGCCTGTGGGAAGTGAGGGAGCCCAACAGAGCCCTGAGCAGCTTAGCAGGGGGACACCCATGAAGAAACCCCCCAAAGGCAGCAGAACACGGACCAGAGTCTCCAGACTCGGCCACCGGGAAAGCACCATCGCGCTGAGACGGCCATCGGGCGCTTCCCCGCGGGAAGAGGAGGCGCTGTCGTCTGTTCTACTCCCGTCTGCTCGTTACACACGGTCCCCTGCGAGAGATGTTTCCACGGCTCGTCATCTCAGTCACATTGCGTGGGAAGGCCCGTCCCCGCCTGTCGGACGCCGGCAGCCCGAGCAGAGCTGACGAGGGCCGGAGCGCCGCGCTGTTGTTGCAGACATGTGGCCCCCGGGCCGGCAGCAGCGGCGTCCCTCGGAGACGGGAACTGCGGGGCTGGCACAGCGTGGAGCAGCCCTTCAGCGGAACCCCCCGTGGGCGTGTTAACACGGGTGTTTCTCCGCCGCCAGAGCGGCTGTGTTCGCAGGAATGGCGTGGGGGCTTGCGGGGAAAGTTTTCTTTAAACACAGTGTCCGCCCCAAACATGATTTGCCAGCGGATTAGGAACGGCGTTTCCGCTCAGCGAGGCAGCATGTGTTTCGTATAATCCTGAGGACGACGCTCTCCAGACGGCCGGAGTGTCTGCATGGAGGTACAGAGGCTGCACGCGGCCAGCGTTCTCCTTTCCGGCGCTGCTTTGCTTTGGGAGGCTGCCGTCTTAGGAAACCTTTCTGTGAAATGTCCACCCGAACTCAAGCGACAGCGCACAGACCTTGCTTCCAGTTCCGAGGACAAGTCAAGCAAGACCCTGGGCCTTGAGCACCCCATCGGGGCTGCACGGCTACGCACCCAGGCCGGCCCGCCGGTGGGTGACTCTGGGAACGGGCGAGTCTCGTGCCGCTGGGACTGTGGGCCCCTCCGCCGCACCCGTTACTACCGCCCTGCCGCCCCTGGCGACCCAGGCTTACGATTTGTAGTGGACATCACGGAGGCCCGCCACGCCCCCCCTTTGCCCCCCTTTCCTAGGCCCTGATGGTCACCACACGCCGTTACCAGGCACCACACAGATTCTGGGACGTGGAATATCGTCGGAGCTAGAGCAAAGGGGCCATGGAAAACTCCCGGGAGGGACTTAGGAGGGCACTGCCGTCCAGTCGCTGGATCTGAGTCCAAAACACAGACGATGCAGCCAGGAATCGTCTGACGGCCTTCGTCTGGGCTCTGTGTGATCCGGTGCCATGCAGTTGCCGGGCGATGTCAGGGGCCCTGCTCCCTCGGGGCACCTTCCATGCATGCGTGCCTGTGGCTACCCACCAGCCACACGTGGCCGGTCTTGTTTGCTAAAGAAAGTCTGATGGGTGTCTGTTGCCACAGGTTTTGGAGCAGATGCTCCTTTCCAAACACAGTAGTTACCGCATGGACGACAAGAGTACAAGGTATGTCCGTGCTCACCCCTGGTGACTGTGTGATTTTCCTCCTGTTCTTAAGGAGATTGCATGCACAGTATTTGATGTCGCCCTCGCCCTAGTCCTGGGATTGGACCAGGGAGCAATGATTCCCAGGGTGAAGCAACAGAGACCTAGCCTGTTGACTGTCATTCACTAAGGGTCCTGAGGTTGGGTCCTTGAGGACTTCAGATTGTAAAGGAGATGGAAGAACACACACACACACACACACACACACACACACAGAGTTGTGTGTGTGTTTTTAAAATGTTCCTTACCTTTACTGATGGCCATGGAGAAGTACCCGGAGAGGAGAGCAGGGTACAGCCACAGCCCTTCATAGCGCAGGCTCCCTCTCAGGGAGGGATGTCAGGCCCGAGCAGCACTGGCCCTCCCCCAGGGGAGGCTGTGTCCTCCCCGCAGCTTCCCAGTCCCTCCTCTCAGGGGGCGTGGCTCCACCCTGTCTTCTCATAGCAACGTGCATTTCCTGTGAACGTGGTCGTGTGAATGGATGAAGAGATTGGTTCCGTTTGTTGGCCACACCTGGGCTGCCCTTCCTTTCGGGAAGGTCTGAGAATTCCAGGTGGTATCTTTTCGCATGAGTTCTGGATCAGTTCAGGTGCAGTCAGCAGATAGAGACCAGACCAGCTGTTTGACCAGAGTGACTGTAATAGAGAATTATGAACTGGGGAGAGAGCTGTTAACTGGGTACCTGGGAAGGTGAGAAGAGACTGCTGATGGATCTCAGAGGTAGCAACTGCAGGAAGCAGCTTCCACCCTTAGTGACAGCTGGGGCAGGGGCCTGAGGGTGGAGTTGTGAGGAGGAGGGGGCTGGGCCTGTGGAGGTGCATTCCAGTGGCTTGGAGGGCCATGTTCAGGACTCAGCAGCGAGAGCTGCTGGCAGGGCTGCCTGGACAGCTGTGGAGCGCTCCCGGGGTGACACTGGGATCGCAGTGTACAGAGAGCAGCCAGGATCAAGGGGAGGGCCTGTCCCGCTAGAGCCCCCTCGTGACGGAGCCTGATGGGGAGTCCATGGGCAAAGCAGAAGTTGGATTTATAGTTACAAGTTCCATGAGCTCCAGAGAGAGTATGAACATGGGTTTCGGGCTAAGAGGCAATAACATAATAACCAACATATTTCTTAAAATACTTGGGGTTTATATAAAAAAACTAGAAGCCTAGTGCATGAAATTCAGCCCAGCCTGCACCCTCTCCAATCTGGGACCCCTCAAGGGATGTCCGACTGCCTGTTTAGGCCCGATCCTACTTGGATCGGGCCTAAACTAGCAGTCGGACATCCCTCTCACAATCCAGGACTGCTGGCTCCCAACTGCTCGCCTGCCTGCCTTCCTTCCTGATGGCCCCTAACCACTTCTGCCTGCCAGCCTGATCACACCTTAACCACTCCCTGCCAGCCTGATTGATGCCTAATTGCTCCCCTGCCAGCCTGATTGCCCCTAACTGCCCTCCCCTGCAGGCTTGGTCACCCCTAACTGCCTTCCCCTGCAGGCCTGGTCATCCCCAACTGCCCTCCCCTGAAGGCCTGGTCCCTCCCAACTGCCCTCCCCTGCTGGCCATCTTGTGTCCACATGGGGCAGCCATCTTTGACCACATGGGGGCAGCCATCTTGTGTGTTGGAGTGATGGTCAATTTGCATATTGCTCTTTTATTAGCTAGGATTAGGACCCATACCAAATGTCCACCCACAGATGAACAGATAAACAAAATGTGGTGTATATATAGTCAATGGAACATTATTCAGCCTGAAGAAAAGAAGAAAATGCTGCCATGTGCTACAGCGTGGATGGACCTTGAGGACACTGGGCAAAGCAAAATGAGCCGGTCACAAACCAACAATACTGTCTGACCCCACTGACAGGAGGTACCTACGTGGTCAAAGGCATAGGAACAGAAGGAATGGTGGTTTCCAGGGGGCGGGGTGGGGAGGACTGGAGTTGTATAATGGATACGGACTTTCACGGTTTGCCAAGAAGAAAAAGTGCTAGAGAGCTATTGCACAACAATCCGAATGTACTCAACACCACTGAGCGGCACTTAAAAATGGTTAAAAAGCTTTGGTTATTTTTTTTAAACCACAAGGTTAAAAATTATTAAAAAGTTAGGACGTAAGTCTTGGCTATTTCTCCGACATTTTAAGTTTCTTTACTCTCTTTCGGCCCTGACTTCCATTGGTTTCTTCTCAGCACTTTGTAGCGAGTCCTTCATCCTTACCTCATATTACTGTGGGGTAACCTTTGATCTCTTCTTCATTGTTACTTTAATCGTATGCGTGGTACAAATGATAAAAGCTGGCGACTGTCTATGAAATGTGGTGGCAAAACAGCACAGTGTCATCCTGCAAAAGGCTCTGCTTTGCAGCCGCTTTCAAGATCCTGTGTCCCTAGAATGGCCCGAAGTGAACAAACTGTTTAGGAAACCAGCAAAAGCACTTTAATTCGGTTTACAGGACACGGAAATGCCTTCGTGGAAGTCGTGTGTAGTGGAGCCAGGTTTCTGCTGCTCCGCGGCCTGTTCTCTGCTAAATGGCCTGCGGGAGCCGATCTTGGCCATGCCGCCTCATAGACCCTCACAGTAGAGTCCACGATGGGACACCGAGTGGAGCGTGTGGGAAGGGAATGTAATCGTTGTGGCTTTAAATTTAACCTCGTCCAATGCGATCTTAGAGCACACGATGAGCTTGCCAGGCACGAAGCCGCCCTGCTCCCCAGGCCCGAGTGCATGGGACCATTCCAGATGGATGAGACAAGTGCCCGTAGGAGAGGCGAGAAGGAATCCCACAGCCCCCTCAGCAGCTCATCTGTGCGGGACAGATCTCGCCACGGGCTTCTGCAGTTGGCCCATGCTCATCTGCAGAAATTTCCTCCCCCTCTCCCCCTCCGGTTATGTCATTCCTGGAGACAGGAACCAGCTGGCCTTGTGCACAGAGGCTTTTGTCCACGTGAGCATGGTGGTGGCGTGTCTTCGGATGCTTTGCCGAGCAATATTATCCTCTAACTCGGCCCCTCCATGACCTTTTGGGTGCTTCTCAGCATCCTTTGCGATGTTAGCTTCCTGCCCTGAAATGGTGGGATTCTGGTTTTCATGGGACTCTAACACATCCCCAAACAAGTCTGGGATCAGTGGACACATTATTCATGCCTACAGAATATTTATTTTAAAATACATATTATTATTAAATCACCTCCTAAATCCTTCTGGCTTTCCTGACAAAAAGGAAACAAGGTTACTCTCACCACTTACTGCGAAGCGAGCAGCTCTTGTTCAACTCAGGTAGAAAAGTAGCTTCTCTCCGAGAGATTTTAAATCTCTGGCAAGTGGGATAGAGATGACAGAAAATATATAAATATCTATTGGTGGAAATGAGCACCGACTGGGATGAATATAATTGTGAGAGTGTTTCTCTATGTCATAAAATATTTTTTGTTATCTTGCTTTCTTTAAAAAAAATGTAAAAAACACCTAAAGTCACACCATTTTGAGGCATCAGGATTTAACATTGTCGTTATCCTCTTTCTGAGTTTCTCTTTATATTTATTTTCATGTAATTATAATTTATTTTAAATGTGACATATCATTTTTAAAAAAAGATTTTCATGTTGATTTTTAGAGAGAGAGGAAGGGAGAGCAAGAGCGAGAGAGAAACATCCACGTGAGAGCAAAACATCTATCAGCTGCTTCCTGTACACCACCTTCTGGGGATCGAGCCCACAACTCCGGCATGTGCCCTGCCTGGGAAGTGAACCAGCAATCAACTGAGCAACACTGGCCAGGGCCACATCATTATTTTTATTGGTCATGTTTTAAAAACATTTTCTGTATGTATTCTTATCATCATATGCTTTCCCTTCTCCCCAAAATAACTAACGTATTTATTCTTCCAGTCCTTTTCCACGGACATGTAGTCATATTTGAGCGTGTATTTAAAGAGTTATCGCTGTTTGTTTTAGAGAAAACCACATAGTCTTTTATGCATCTTGCTTTTCTCACTAAGCAAATCTTTATGGAAATGTCTGCCAGGCAAGCTGTATAGATTTAACTCATTTATTTTCACGGCTGCACGATGATAGAGATATAATTCAGGTCAGCCAGTCCTCACGTGTGTTTGTAATTCTTAGTGGCTCTATCATGTTAGATCTTTAGCACGTGGTTCTACAGCCAGCAATATATCAGAATGGGGGTACGAGAGATATGAAATCTCTATGCCAATAAAATGAAAGTAAATGAATCATACACTATACACAAAAATCTAGAAAACAAATTGCAAAGGAAATAAACAAGTACAGGACAGGAATTAATAAAGATAAAAACAGACAATAATGAATTAGAACACAAAATTTAAAAAATGGGAAGGATTAATAACTAAGTCCAAAAGCTGGTTCTTTGGGGAAAAATAATCAATAAAATAGACAAATCTCTGGCTAAACTAACAAAGAAATGAGAAATTACAAGATGGAAGTTCAGAAGAGAAACTTTTAAACAATAGAAAAGACTACTTTGCACAGCTCTCTGCAAATAAACTGGAAATAGATAATTTCCTGGCATAATCTCATCTGCCAGTAGATATGGAATACTAATAGACTAATTAACAGAGAAAAGAGAGAAATCAAGGTGCACTCTAATAAAGTCCTGGTGATTTCACCTAGGAATTTATTAAAACTTTAAAGATCAGTTAATCCTAGTAACATTTAAACGATTCCAGAGCATGGGTAAAAAATCTCCCCCCAAATATTCTATGAAGTAAATTGATCCCTAAACCTGACAAAATCGGCACCAAAAAATAAAAATGCTGGTCAGTCCCATTATGACCATTGGTTAAAATGTTCTAAATAAATATGAGGAAAACAAATCCAACAACCCACTAAGAAATGGATATATTCTGAGCAAATGAAGCTGTTTTCCTGCAATGTATAGATGCAGCATTTATTATTTTAATAGAAATAAGGAGAAATGTCATATAATCATCTCATAGACGTAGAATAATAATTGGGCAAAATTCAACATTAGTTCAATAACATATAAAGTAATAGATACTTTATAGCTTCTATAATTTTCTTTTAGCTTACCAAATTGTTATAAATATGTTTGCATCTGTACGTGAGTTTCCAAATGCCTTTATTGCTTGCAGCAATATTGTTCTGTTCTTTGCTCACATTCTGTTTAATAATAGCTTTATCGGAAATCCAATTGCAATTATTTTTTTGTTGCTAGTGTTTAAAGGAGATGTGATTTCCTGAGTTTCTCAGGAGGGGAGGACAGGAATCAGTATAGTTTGCATAGCCTCTCATTCCAAGGCTCTCTCTTTTTAAAAAATAATTCTTTATTGTTGAGAGTATTACATACTCCACCCCCCCCCCCGCCCCACCCAATAGCCCTCCGTCAGTCTGCTTCCCTCCACCCCCCACCCTAGGCCTTCAGCACCCTATTGTCGTGTCCATGGGTTATGCATATGTGCATACAAGGTCTTTGGTTGATTACCTCCCACCTACTCACCCTCCCTCACCTTCCCTCTGAGGTTCTGCACTCTGCTCCATGCTTTCATGTCCCTGGATCCACTCAGTTCATCAGTTTATTTTGTTACTTAAATTCCACATATGAGTGTGATCATGTGATACTTGTCTTTCTCTGACTGACTTATTTCACTTAGCATGGTACTCTCCAGGTCCCTCTGTGCTGTCTCAAAGGGTAAGAGAGTCTTCTTTTTTTTACTGCTGCCTAGTATTCCACGGTGTAAATGTACCAGTTTTCTAATCCACTCATCTACTGATGGACACTGGGGCTGTTTCCAGAGCTTAGCTATTGTAAATTGTGCTGCTATATACAGAGGGGTGCATACATTCTTTCTGATGGGTGTTTCTGGTTTCTTAGGATATATTCCTAGACGTGGGATCACTGGGTCAAATGGCAGATCCATACTTAAGTTTTTGAGGAAATGCCATACTGTTTTCCATAGACTGCGCCAGTCTGCATTCCCACCAGCAGTGCACTAGGGTTCCCTTTTCTCCACATCCTTGCCAGCACTTGTCATTTGTTGATTTGTTGATGATGGCCATTCTGACAGGTGTGAGGTGATTCCTCATTGTGGTTTTAATTTGATCTCTCTGATGATCAGTGACTTTGAGCATGTTTTCACATGTCTCTTGGCCTTCTATATGTCCTCTATGGAGAAGTGTCTATATCCCAAGGCCCTCTTTTATTCTATCACGAAGTGTTAAAACATTGCCGCCTTATACTTCCTGATATCTGTCTTCTCTGCTGCTTCCTTTCTTCTCTCTGGCCAATCTTCTCTGGCTGCATCCACCGTTGGAGTGTCCACAGATGTCATGCACTCGTTCTTTTATCGTGGCCCCTGCACAGGTCTCACCCTGCTGGTGTAGCTGACACAGGCTCTTGGCAGTGCCATAGGTTTCCCAAGGCTGAGCTGTGACTCTCATGTCAATCTTGAGTTGGAGGGTCAGTCTCTGTCTCTCTGCTAGAGGGTCACGTTGTCTCTGTTCAGTGAGACCTTTCTCCTCCCCAAGTTTGCCACCAGCATCAGCTCTTCCCAGTGCCGGCCTGCCCTGTGCTCCTGCGGAGCTGAGGCAGACACATCGGGGTGGGAGTGGGTGGGTCGTTTTCATGGGCCCTCTCCTTATCCCTTCCCACCTTGCCTTTGGGACCTGCGTGTTTCTCCTGATGCACTGCCCCTTCTCCAGTATCTGGGTGTCAGCTCTGGTTGGGGTCAGGAAGGGTCTTTTTAGATAACACTCTGTATCTAATTCTCTCTGTCTATTCTGACCTTTTTTTTTTTTCCTGCCTGTGAGTGTGAATACTGTATTTTGTATCTTTTTTCTACTCTAAGTGCTCCAGATTCTCCAACGTTGAGCTCAACCCCTTTCCGCTCTTTCAAAAGGTCTGTTTCTTACAGTGGAAGGTCTGGCTTATGTACGTGAACTTTCCCGTGATTGCTCCCGTTAGGCACTTGATAATAACATGTAGAAATTTGCAGGCGTGATTTCTTCATGCTGTATCTCACTTCTCTCAAGAGCAGCCCAGGTGAAAAAACAGCACATTTTTGTTGCCTGAATGCTTGGGGAGAGGGTAATAAATATAAAAAAGTGTGTCAGGAAGGTTGGAAAAGAAAATGGTCCCAGATCCGATCGGAACTTTGTGCGATATAATTCATGATCTCCTTCCAGGGGGAAAATTACTTTCCTGATCAAATGCTTAAGCCATGTCCCCAGGAACTCCCATGGGATTAAAACGTATTCTGGGAACCTAGTCACCTACGTATCTAGCTGCTATCGGTCAAGAATTTAAAAACCTTTAACTGATCATCCTTTTCTTTTTTACTTGAGTCTCATGATGACCATCTAACTCCATGCGTCTCAGCCGGAGGCAGTGTTGTGAGAAGGTTTGGCAATGTTTGGGGACCTTTGGTTGCCACAGCCTGGTGGGAAAGAAGGGTTGCTCCTGACACCGGTGGGTGGAGGGCCAGGGATGCTGCTAAATGTCCTGTAATGCACAGAACAGCCCCCAACATCCCACCCCCCAAAAAGCATCAGGTCCAACATATCAATACTCTTGAGCTTGACAAACACGGATCTAGCCATTCCCTTTTCCTATACATTTCTTACCGAGTCTTTGAATTGGTCTGCTGTAGGCCTTTTCTCTTAAAGCAAGATTTAGTAAATTCTTATAGCTTCTCATCACTAATTTGTTTAAAGATCTTTGTTTGTTAAACAAGGGACTGAGTGATAAACCTCAGTAAACACCTGAGATGTGACCCCATTACACTAGGTATCAGGCAGCTGAGCTCTGGTCTCAGGTTCAGGAGCGCCTCATTCCCAGCCCAGGCCGGAAGCCTCAGTCCCAAGCAAGGCCTTCTGGGCTCAGGGCTGAGAACCTGGCCCAGGCCCCTTGTGCTGGCCGATGCTGACTGCTGAGACGGAGCCCACAGCATGTTGGCCACTCCTGTCTCCCAGTTCTTCAGTCCCCGTTAGCATGGCCCGAAACCCATCAGCTTGTCTCCTGGTTGCCCAAGAGCTTGGATTTATTGTTTGTTCTCGAGCATCTCCCAGTTGCCTTCCTCTCCCATGACCAAGGGGCGCTGCTCCGTGGACACTGCTCTTCTCTCTGAGCAAACACAGCACTTGTAGAAACAAGCCCGCTGTTCCCGTCACTGGGAAGGTCACACAGAAGACCCACTGGAGAGCCGGGGCGTGGGGCCGGGCGGAAGCCAGCGCACCTTCCCTGCCCTGGAGCAGGAGCCTGTGAAGACAGCCGCACCTGCTCTCAGTCCGGCCGGGCGCCCAGGAGAGGAGTGAAGGCACCAGGTCTTCATTTTTGCAAGGCAGACGGAGGTATTGATGGCAACACACGGGCTCAGAAAGTGAAGAAAGGCAGGAAGAAAGAGGTAATTCCACAGAGTTGTTTGAAAGGGACGTGGGGTCTTTTCTATAGTTTCATGTGAAAGAAGAAATGTTTTTGAAGGACAGTTCACCCTAGCAGAAATACCTCGTGTCTGAAGAACACCAATGCAGTTGTCTCCCTCGCTCTTAAACAAACAAACAAACCACAAAAAACCCAACCCAAAACAAAACAAAACACAGAAAGAAAACGAAGGTCACACAGTCGTAGATTCAAGGGTATTGATGCGGAAGCTGGGAAATACTTTCCTCTAATGTAAGGGCTTACATGTATGTGCCTTTGCTTGGTGAAAAGTGAAAACAATGAAAGAGTATGAGATTCTGAAAATCTATATCCCACCGAACATTTTTCTTTCACCAACCCTTTCACTGTGGGCCTGTGGGGTAGGGTCGGAGGGCGGGGAGGACGACAAGATCTGGTGTCCTCAGCCCAGCTGGCTCACCCCCAGGCGCCTCACAGCCGCCACAGCCCCTTAGCATCTTCCACCGCGTCCTTAACGGAGCAGCGAGCTCATTTCCAGGGACTCGGGATTAGGACCTGGTGCTGCTGGCTCGCGTCTCAGTCTTAGTTTTTTGCTCTAACAGGCTCCCGGTTTGCTCTCAAGCACTCGCGGGCCAGTGTGCGTGCGACTCCCAGCCAGGCCCGCAGGAACCATCTGGAAAGTCTCCTGAGTCCCAGCCAGGGGCCCCTTCCCATCGGCCTCTGAGGCCTGGCTCACTTTCACCTCACTCCCTTCACATGTCCTCCTCTGTTAGACATACAAGCCTGGTCGTCCTTCCTGACTCAATGTGGGCAACGTTCTTCAGTCTTACTCACTTACTTGTTGGGATTTTTAAAAAATATATAAATATATTTTTACTGGTTTCAGAGAGAGGAAGGGAGAGATAGAAGCATCAATGATGAGAGAAAATCATTGATCGGCTGCCTCCTACACAACCCCAACTGAGGATCGAGCCCGCAACCCGGGCCTGTGCCCTGACCGGGAATTGAACTGGTGACCTCCTGGCTCGTAGGTCGAGGCTCAACCACTGAGCCACGCCAGCCGGGCTTCCCTGCTTTTCCTAACGAGGCTGATGTGGGTATTTAAAATCTGCTCCCACCTGGGCTTCCGAATGTGCTTTCCCCGAGCGTCTGTGTCCGGGCCGACACTGAGCAGGTCCTCCACGCCTGTGACAGCTGGGGCACAGGTGACCGTCTCACATCGCGGTGTCCGGGGGCTGGGACTAACGCCACAGAGGAAAGCAGGCTGTCCTCCTGAGGGAAGCAGTCGTCCGCCGGGGACTTGGAGAGGGGGTGGGGGGATGGGGGGCCGGGGGGGGGGGCAGGAAAGGTAGGGAACAGGGAGGAGGCGGGGGAGGGGGAGAAAATGGGAAACATCCAGAAAACGACCAACAACAAAAGATATATTAACAACAAGCACACGCACCAAGTGGAAGCTTAGTTTTGCCAGAAAAGGACAGTGTTGCCATAGGTACAGGAAGGCTCCCAGCGAGCCGCGGGCTCGGACTCGGCTTCAGGGTGTCTCCGAGCCCATAAGGGCATCACTTGGAGGAGTCCGTGGGCAAAGCAGCGCGTTAGGTTTGAGTGCTGGCCTTTGTCAGGCCCTAGTGCGGGCCAGTTGTTAATCATATTTTAAAATCCTCTTTTCACACGATTTTCAATACGTGCTGTGGAATAATGCACACTCCGTGAAGTGCAGACAGCTTAGTACACAACCCGAGGAATTTTAACATCCGATGTACTTGTGTATCCAGCATCCAGACCAAGACATAGAACACTTCCAGCCCCCGGAGACCCCCTCATGCTTCCTCTTGCTCAGGAACCCTCTCAACGACCCCCCCCCATTCCGATGTGTACATGCGAGCGTGGGGTCTTCTCAAGTCTTCCCGGGCCGGCGCCTAGCTCTGAGCATGGGCGTGGCCTTTCAGATGCCCAAGTACAGGGGGTTCTTCAAACCGCCCTGCGGGCGCCTCACCACCCCGTGTTTCCTTCCCAGCGTTGTGGCCAGCCTACCGTCATCCCAGCTGGTAACCTGCCCCGGGAGCCGGGATGCCACACCATCGGTGCGGATCGCTTTCATTAAAACCCACAAGACAGAGCCGTCCCCCAGGGTGAGCTCCGAGCCAGGCCACGGACAGACCGGAGCGGAGGAGGGAGCTTTTTAGCAAATTGCCAGACAGGTCTCCTGAGGAGCTCCCAGCCCTTTCTGCTCCCCCCGCCGGCGGCCAGGCTGCCGGCGTTTACAGCGACCGTGGCTCCCGGCGCTGGGTTCTCCGGGAGACAATAGAGCAAGTTAAAATGCCATGAAACATATCGTTCTTGCTGGGATTCAGCCGTTTTTTTCTTGCAACTCCTTGGACTGTTGCAAGTCTTCAGTTAATTTCTGGAGTTCGGAACAGGTTGGTTTTGATGATCTCGGTCAGTGTTCTCATGGCTCTTATAGAAAGGCGCGTTTTCAGAGGCCCTTCCTCCACATTCGGGAAGCCACCCGTCAGCTGCGACCTTCAAACTAGATTTTGCTGTGAGTTTGCACCGAATCAGAGCGACCTGGACACAGGGGACTGTGCAGCTGCCGCCAGGCGGGAGGCGCCCTGGACCACAGAGGTTCTATTCGTTCTCTTCTGGGTCCTTTTCCCAATTGGCCTTGAAGTTTCCAGAAACCCTCTCCCCAGGATCCTGGGTTGAAATGCCTCATCTTGTCTAAGAGTTTCCGCTCAGACAAGAATACAGTTTCTCCACAGACACCGGGGACAATTGGCGGCAGAGGGCACACGGAATTCCAAAGGAGAAAGGGACACGCAGGCCGCCTGTTCAGAGTGCCAGCGGAGGGCCCCCGGGGCTCCGGACTGGTCCCCAAAGAGAATGGGTGACTCCTGATTTTTCATTTGTGTGGCTAAGGGGGCTCATTCAGTCATAGGAACAAAGACATACCAGGTCTCAGAAGAGAATTCAGATCACTGTTTTTGCAAGAGGGGCTATTTTGGCAGGGTTTAAGTGTCACTTTTCAGTTTCTTTACAGCTTCTACCCATCAGAATTTCAAAATCCGCCAGGATCCGGTTTTCAGGAGGTCCTCTTGTTGCAGAGGCACTATTTTCAGAAAGTCCATCTGCTCGGCCGGCGTGGCTCAGGGGCTGAGCGTCAACCTCTGAACCAGGAGGTCACGGTTTGGTTCCCGGTCAGGGCACAGGCCCGGGTTGTGGGCTCGACCCCCAGTGTGAGGCGTGCAGGAGGCAGCTGATCCATGATTCTCTCTCCTCATTGAAGTTTCTATCTCTGGCCCCTCTCCCTTCCTCTCTGAAATCAATAATAAAAAAATCAATATTTTTTAAAAAAAGTCCATCTAAACACAGGCCAACCCAAGAAGCAGGGTGACCCTTGGTTGAGAATTAAATACGGAAGAGTCTGTGGTCCCCAGAATCACAGAGACAGCTGTTTGGGGAACACCCACAGGACAGGGAAAACAGGTCACCGTCTCTCCGTCGCTCCCGTTCCTGTGTGGCGGGCATTCTGTAAGTTCCCGGTTGAGTGTTGGATTTTACAAGAACTGGACGACCTGACAGATGGAGGCAGAAGTATGAGCTCAGCAATACAATGTGGAGCCTTTGGTATCCAGGCAACAGTCAAATGAGGTTTCGTTGGAAAAGAACAGAGAACGAGGAGCCGACCTTCCCAGGACGCGGTGCTTGCGTGTGCGGGAGGCCAGTCCGCTGTGAGCAAGCAGGTGCGGCTCCTTTTGCAGCGACCAGCAGCGTGGCACAGCCCGGCTGCCACGACCCCATCTTCCATGACCCCGGCTGCCCTGAGGACTTCAGCGTTGGGACTTCTTGTCCCGAAGGCTTGGAGAGAAGCTCCAGCAAAGACATTTAGTAAAAACAAAACCGAAAAACCCTCTAATTTTAGAATGGAGGGAGAGCGAGGCGCACTTTTGCTTTCCTGGTAATCTACTTCCCATCGCGGGACGGAAAGTTTTGTTCTGATTCTATCAAAAGTGATGAAGTGTTTCCATCCTGGGCCATCCTCACCGTTCCTGCGGCCCCATCCATCATGTCCGGGACCAGCGCCGTCATGCCTTACGGCTCGGGTGTCCTCAGCCACCAAATGGAAATGAACATCTGATAGGTAGGCATTAACACAGGAAGTAACAAGACAGCCATGCAAGTCTTCCCGGGCTTACTTTGTTTTCTGTGACGCCTCAGTTCCCCGAGGTTAGGAGATAAAATACGTGAATTACAACTGTGTAGTATTTCTGATCATAGTGATGCATCCATGGTAAGTACTTAAGAAGACTTACCTGTTGAATGAGTGAGTGAAATAAATGTCAAGTCATTGCATTTTCTAACTGTGGTGGCCCTGCACATAGGAATCAGATATAAAGCTGCTGTCTTTCTTTTAAAAAATCACCAGGCAGTCCTAGATCCATCACCCAGAACAACCCCTGTCTGCAGCGTACCCCGAGAGACCAACCATCTCCCTCATTTTTACTGGGAAAGCCTCTGGCAAGTGAACCTCTGGAGGGTTTTTAAAAAGAAGTTACTTTCAGAACAATGCCCGCAGTTCTCCAAGATTGATGGCACTGGTAGTCTCGTAAAGAAAGCAACCTGGAGTAAACTCGGGGCTGTTGGTTTATCGCCCTCGCAAGCATGTCAAACTCACGGTTGGTGGGCCACATACCAAATGGGGCATGCGGCCCACCTGCCACGAGTTTGACATGCTTGTAAGGGTGTGTGTGTGTGTGTGTGTGTGTGTGTGTGTGCGGGGAAGGGCAGGGGGTACAGGTGGCAGAGGGGTGTTACCAGAGGGTGTTGATTGTTTACTCCCACCAGTAAAAACAAGCTGTTACCTCATTTTCTGAGCAATGGCACAATCCTGGGCACAGCTTTTATAACTCACGAACAGTCTTCCAGAAGCACGTATAAAGCAATACAAAGAATAAAATAGACACATGGTAGTTATGGATGCTGGAAGTAGTCTTCAGGGACGAATCCACCTTGTTATCATTAAGACTGAGCAGTGCTAGAATATTGAAAATCTGATAAGTTCCATATTGAAATTTTAAACATATGATGTAAAGGTCTGAGAAGACAGGCTGTTGTGTTATTCCCCAGGGCTGATACCGCCTCTCCAACGATCATCCCATTCCAGCCACCCTGGCGTCCAGCCCTTGCATTTTGATGCTGTTATGTACACCGGATCTTTGCACATGATTTTATTAAAATACTCTTCCTTCTCTTCATGTCGTTGACTGCTCCTCTTCAGATCTTTCAGGAAAAAATAATTTAATGCCTAAATGATCCTACAGTACCTTGTCTTCTCATCGTTCAATTTATATGTATGATATTGATTAATGTCCACTCACCACTAGAACATACTTCATGAGGGCAAGGATGGTGTTCTTTTAAAAAGGTGTTTTTATTGATTTCAGAGAGAAGGCAGCGGGAGAGAGAGACAGAAACTTCAACGATGAGAGAGAATCATTGCTTGGCTGCCTCCTGCACGCGCCCCCCCCCCCCCCCCCCCCGACTGGGGATCGAGCCATAACCTCCTGGCTCATAGGTCAATGCTGATCTACGCCAGCAGGGCTGCAATGGTGTCTGTTTGGACCTCACATTTGACCCCACAAGGTCAGAGAAGAAAATGATTGATCCTGCCTGGAAGCCGGAGGGAGATGGAATAAGCATGAAGCACAACACGGCGGGTTAGGTTGGCGTGGTGGAATAGCCAAAAGTCAGCACATGGACGTAAAGGAGGTAATGAGCAGACAAGAGCAGACAGGGGCTGGGTGAGACCAGATCGGTGAGAACCTCGCGCTGGTTAAGGAGTTTGGATGTCAGTGAGGAGCCGTTTGAACTCTGGCAGCAGTGTGGAAGGCAGCGGCACTAAAAATAGGATTATAAGTAATGCGCTCAATGCTTTCTCCCTATTTGCACAGTAACCCGATTTTTAGCCCTGACACGCATCCTGTTTGTACCACAAAACCCCCAAGTCTGGAGAAGCGTCTCCTGATCGTAAGGAGAGTTTTGTTACAAAGCAAAAGGGCAAAGTGGCCGTCAGCCATTGTATTATGCTGCATGCCCCTAAGTGCCCAATAATAAAATCATTTAACAAAAGTAATTAACTTAATTCATGGGACTGTAACATTTAAGTACTGTCCAGACCTTCGCAGAAACTGACCTTTGGGAAAGCCTGGGAGATCGATGTCATCCATCTTCCAACAAAGGTCCAAATCGGCAGGAGACCAGTGCTAAGAAAGCACCTAGAAATAACAGTGCCCTAGAAATAACAAGTCATGGACACCCATCAGACAGCTTGATATAACTAGTGATCTTGAAAATATCAATATCAAGCTGTCAGGGACATAGCAATATTTGTTGAGGACATGCTAGGCACCGGGTGCTGTTCTGATTGTTTTAATGTGATTAGTGGTGTAACCGTCACAACGTTACGAGCGCTGTTCTCAGCCCTCTTTTAGAAGCGGAGAATGGGAGCGGAGCCAGGGGAAGTCATCTGTCCCAGGGGGAGTCCTCCCAATGGCCGCCCGCCTCCTCGGACAGAGCCCGGCTCAGGTTGATCAAGGCCTCCTCGTTCCTTTTATGGTCACGCCTTTTCTCATCCTCTGTCCCTTTCAATTGAAGAGAGAATGTCCGTTTATGGGTTCATGTTTGCCTGGCTTTCCCTGTCTTCCACAGAACATCACATGCATTTTTGTGTGGTGTTGAGAGCGATCATTTGGAAAGATTGGTTCCGGCTGGCGCTGGCTCAGGGGTAGGCAGCACTGAAACCCAGGCTGGCGGGAATTGGACTCATCGGGTGCTGCAGAACCGGGACTGGCACCTCCTGGTGTTGTCTAAGAGCTGATCATGTCACTCTTCACACATTACTTTGTGGGGAAGTGCACCCTTGTTTTCCCCTCGTGCTCTGTTCCTAGAATTGATGCTGCCGAACAGAAACACGAATGAACCGACATTCGTGTGCCTCACGTTTCTCATCTTGCAAAGCCTCTGTGGTCACAGGTCGTGTGAACGGTGTTGGATACGGTGTGCTTCCTTGGGGTTGCATTGGAAAATGGGCTTATGAAGAACCTGACAGTGCCGTGGCTTTGTGACCGTCATGTTCAGAGTTAGTGCCGTGAAGAAGTTCCGAGTACAGAGTGGAGTGGGCTATTTTGATACAGCCCATGTAAGCTCAAGAATGAGAATCTCGTCCAGCTGGCATGGCTCAGTGGTTGAGTGTCGACTTATGGACCAGGCGGTCATGGTTCAATTCCCGGTCAGAGCACATGCCCAGGGTGTGGGCTCGATCGCCGGTGTGGGGGGTGTGCAGGAGGCAGCTGATCAATGATTCTCTCTCATCATTGATGTTTCTATGTCTCTCTCCTCCTCCCTTCCTCTCTGAAATCAATAAAAATATTTAAAAAAAAGAATGAGAACCTTTGGAAATGTTAAATATTAATAATTTATAAACTATTGTTAATGTGATGACTAGAGGCCTGATGCAGGAAGATTCATGCAAGAATGGGCTTTCCTTCCCCTGGCTGCCAGCACCAATTTCGTTCTGGCCAGAGCCACCTTTTCGCTTGGGCCCGGAGCCGCCTTTCCGCCTTCCCATGCTGCCCAGAGGCCCGGAGCGGCTGGGGTGGTGCAGAATGCCTGTGTCGTCACATGGTGATGATGCAAGTGTTCCGCCCTGCCCCCGGCCACTCAGCACCTGTGTATGCAAATTAGCCCACCAGCTTTGTTGGGTTAATTTGCATACTCACTCCTGATTGGCTGCTGGGCATTGTGAAGGTATGGTCAATTAGCATGTTACTCTTTTATTATTGTAGATAGCTTCCTAAGTTTATGCATGCCTCCCTTGACAAAAATGACTAAATGTAGTCAAAAGAAACCATAGGCACTCTTGGGATCCTCTGTATTTTTAAGTTATAGAACTCTACTACCTCAGGGAAAATGTATTTCAACTCCCTACGCCTCACTGACCACTATTCTCCTAGACTGCCCCAAATCAGGTGTCAGGGTCCTCCAGGGTTTTCAATGCCAACGCCTGTAGCGATCACACTGTGATGTCAATGAGTCAAGCAGACCCAGAGATCTGTCTCTCCTATTTCTGGGAACAGAAGTACTATTTTTTGATTTTCTACTTTTGATAGAGAAATGGGTACAGGCAAAACTTGCTCTCCTGTGAGGAACATCACAGCACAATAAGGTGATAAAAGGCAGTATGACCAACATCCATGCTGGCTCATTGGGCTCCACACTGCCCTCTTCTGGCCCCTTCCTCTCAGCCAAGCCCACCTTTTAGGGGCTTATTTCCTCCTTCTCAGTAGGAAATTCTTTATCAGCGTGAGAGGTTTGATTTGCAAGTAATAGAAAGTAGAGTTGAACTGGCTTAAGTAACAAAGTAGTTACATGGTTTACAACACTAGAGGTTGAGTCCAGAGTTGTACAGGGTTCAGGTGAGGGTGGATCAGGGCTCTATGTGTGTGTCTCGCTGTTCTGTTTGGCTCTGTCCTTCAAGTTTGGACCAGATTCCTGTGCTGACTTCTCCCAGGTAGTCAAATGGCTGCAGCAGCCTCCGGTATCACCTAAGTGCACCGTGCCACCCAGGACAAGAGAGGGGTCCTCTTTTACCTCAACCACCACACACCAGTCCTGCAGATTCACTGACGGGACCCGTCAACTAACACAGAAAAGATCCCACACCCTGATTTGGACGGATGACCTTCACCAGATGTTGCTTCACTGGTTCTATACCCAGTGTTCCCTCTGACTTATAAGTTGGATTCCTAATTCAATAACCATGTATTTCAACCTTGGAGACAAGGTTGTCTTGGGCAGTGGGAAGATGAACAGACCTCCACATCGACCCTTCAGAATTTTTAAAGTTTGTCTAGAAGGCTTAATTGGGTTCAGTCACATACACAGTCCAGGATGGTCTCAACCACACATCACATTCAAGGCTCTGTCCTAGAAGAGGCTCCTAGAGTGGGAACAGGGGGCAGAATGTATATTCCAAGGACAGGGGAGGGAGGAAGAAGCCTCAAATTGCCCAGGTCCAGCTTGTGGGTCAACTGGGGGGTCACAGCCCCTCAAGGAGCTCCTCCAGCACCCCACCATCGGAGCTGCATCTGAGTGCATTCTGTCTGTGTGCAGCCAGTTGGAAGGATGAAGGCAGAAAGGACAAAAATCTCCTCCTCCCGGTGAGTCATTTCCTGTAAGGGGCCATTCTAGGAATCCCAAACAGGAGCTCTGTTCCCATTGCACTGATCACTGAGTCACACGGCCACACCGAGATGCAAGGCGGGGTGGGACTGCAGCCTTTCAGCGGGAACATCAAGAACTAAGTAAAACTGGAGTTCTGATGCTGTGAAGGAAGGGGCGCATGCATTTGGGGATCCCTGTCAATGAAGGAAGTAGATGTTTCAGGGAAAAGTAAAATTACTGTGGAAATAATTTTATTTCTGCAAAATGAAGTAGGCCATTTTATGGGGGACCTCATTTTGTAAGATGTCTTGTGCTATTTTTAGTAGCATGCTAGATGTTGTGCATCAAAGCGTGTAAATCTGTTGCATCTACTAGTTTAAATGCTTTTGAGGAAAAGCCACTGGCCCCTGTCAGCACGTATAATTTGATGTGTGTGCTACGTCCATTTTGTTGACTTCAGGGTCCATTATTTGCTACAAGCTCTTGTGTGATTTCCTGAGCAATGTGCTGCGTCCCCATTAACTTCACCATTTTTCCTTTTCCATCCCGCCTCCATGTGTTGCCTGGTAGGTCAGAACAGTAGCATTTGCCCACCAGAGGTTGTTCGGTGGTTAAATAGCACTGCCGCTCTTTCTTATCGCCGAAATCTTAATTGAGGTTGGCAAAGTGGCAGAGGTCTGGTCTGCGGCTTGGTTTATGTGGTGTCCATTTCTGTCACATTCTCTGGGGAAAGTGCATGTGCAGGAGGAAGCCTGTGGAGACTTCCAATCTTTGAAGTCTCATCAGTGTAGTGTAGGTCCCCTTACCCTTATTCTGCAAAACTCCGTTCATGATTGAGGTAGCTCAGGGCTTTAAACTGTGCAAGAGGGCTTCCGTGAGAACAAGTTTCTAGGGAACAGAACTATGCAGAGCTCTCCTATCCACAAATGCCACACATCACAGTGACGCATTCTATAAAGTTTGATTCATTACGTCAAAAGCGGTTATTCTCCTAAGCCAATCTCTCTTTATTTATTCACATATCACAACTTTATCTGAGAGAACCCGTGGACCTGGGTGGAATGAAACGCCATCCACACCTGGTGCTGTAGCGAGCAGCACATGGGCTGTGAGGACTGCCCCTTCCGACTTTGGGGTTCTGGGCAGCTATGACCTCTCCCTGACCTCTCGGAGCCTCAGTTTCTCCTTGTCACTTCTAATTAGATTCTGTTTTGATGGCGACCACTGTCTTAGGCCCTGGGAGGGAGACAACTATGAATAAGAAAGAGGCAGTTGTGACTTTTATAAAAGTGGAAGCTGAGGTTGCAAGTTGCATTGCTCCATAGGGTGGACAGGGGACAGAAATGCCTGAAGAAGAGGGAAGTCAGCAATCAAGGAGAGACGGGGATTGTGGCTGAACCAGAGGCTGCAGGTCATCAAAATGGGTCAAATTGGTTAAGTAGGTCAACCACTAGTACATGTAAAGCAGAACACTGCCAGGCCCATAATATACACTTGATACATGTTACCTATTACTATGGGAGTGCGCTAATAAATCAATGAAGTTAAAGCCTTTCCTAGACTATAACTTCATTGACTTATTAGCAAAATAATTTTACATGAAATGAACATTTTTACGCTGGTCATGTTATCCTCTATTTGATGGCTTAAAGCATTGTAAAGAAAAAAAATTCAATATATTTAGAAAATCAGATGGTTAAAGAATTGATGAAAGGAAAATCTTTCATCAGATAAGAGTGGCTTGCAGGGAGTTGGGCGGGTGAGGGGAGAGAAACAAGGAAGAACTCTGCTTCCCCTGTACTGGGGTGTCTGAACTGGTTGCCAGAGGCCAGTTCAGGCAGAGGAAAGTGCAAGGGGTCAGTGCCGCTCAGGTGTAAGAAAGTGTTAGGGCACCGTGGTACATTCTCTGAATACCTTCGGATTGTGGTTTCTACCTGATAAGGCAAGCGTGAGAAAAGGTCTTGGGGCAGTTGAGAGTGGGCAGAGAATATATATCACAAAACCAGGAAACCTTCCAAGAGTGGCTTAAACAATGAAACATTTAGTCCTCTCTCCTAACCAGAAGCCTGGGGTAGGAAGCTCAGAGGAACTATTTAATCTGCTCAGAGGTGTCCATGTGGCCTGGGCTTCTTCCATTCTTCCCTTCTGCCATTTCCAGCCTGACACATCTTCATCCTTAGGCCTGTTGTCTCATGGTTGCAAGATGGTCTTAGGCATCACTGAAATATCAGGTTTGTCCTCTTGTCCTGTCTTTGTTTCCAGTACCTAGTACAGTATGTGTACGGAGCTCAAGCACAGAGTAGCTACTCAACAAACATTGCTTGAATGAATGATTATGTTGCTTCTAAAGAGAGAGTTGAAGGGTGTCATTATCTGCTGGTTTTGTGCTTAACTTTGTCATAGAACTTTAAAGCTCGCAGTAACCACCTTCTGACGAGTGACAATAGTGAGGTAGACACAGGTAAAGGGACATAGGTAGTTACCAGCAGAGGACTCAGCCCGCGAGGGGAATGTCCTGCTCAGAGTGTGAAAACTATCTGTGGAGGCCAAGAGGTCTGGCTTTTCTCTAGTCTCCTTCCAAACTTTTGTTATGGCAGGAGCTCTGGGCCTAATTACCTTTGTCTCGGCCTTTAAGTTCCCAAACACTGGATCTTGCACATCACACGTCTTGGCTTGTGAGGTCATTGACTCTCTGTTTAAAGGGAGGAAGGCAACAATGAAATGTGGGAGGTGGAGAACCACAATTAGACCCTCACAGTGTAACCAGCTGACTTGGAGCTTCTAGACCTTAGCCCATAATCAACTAAATGCAGACTAGACTCCATGATCATTTAAATGAACGAAGAGGTGAATACAGGAACCCTCGGTGAGTTGATGCCAGTCTAGAAGAGTTGGGAATCTGGCTGACAGCTGTCCTGTCTTGTTCAGAGAGTACCATGGGGTCTGCTGAAAAAGCCTGAATAGCAGCAGTGGGTGCTGATGAAAGCATTGCATTCTATAACCCTGCGCTGTGCAGGGGAGAGAGCGGGGCCAAGTCTGTTTCCAGGGAAAGCATTTGGTTAATCTAACCCCTAGGAAATCAGTGATTACCAGCCCCCCACCTCCAGCCCGAGGAGTGCTTTGGGATTGTCACACAGACAGAACAAAAGCCAATTTACTGTAAGTGTTCTTCCCCGTGTGCAGGGCAGCTGCTAGCCAAGCAGGGAGAAATGAGTCGCTTGAAGCTGTCCTACCCTATTTGCTTTGTCTTTAACAAAGTTCTGATGTGCGTGCTATTGAGTGTCTGTTCCACGCCCCGCCCCCCCCCCCATATGTTTCCAAAGCATTCGGAAGTGCAAGTGCAAAGTACTTGAAATGGAATGAGTCTGCAGATGATAAGAATTTGGGCAGAATTATGAATAGTTTAGATGTTCTTGAAATGCAATTCAATCTTGATAAATGAAAGACATGGGCTGAAATCAGAAAAAGGAAATTTAATAAAGTAGCTCGCATAGGGAGAACTGAAAGTGTAGTATTCAACTGGGAGAAATGCAGCTTCAGTGATATTGCCAAGTAGCCTTTGGCGCTTTGCGGCTATTAATAAAATGATGATGAATCACGTGAGTGTGTTAAATGGCAGTCGGTACATTGTCAGACAGCAGTAGAAATATCCTATTTAATAAAGAGGGAATATGCTAATTGACCCTTATGCTGTCGCAAAGATGGCGGCACCCACAGCCAATAAGGAGGGAATATGCTAATTGACTGCCCTGTCTCAAAGATGGCGACACCCACAGCCACAAGATGGCGGTCCCCAGTCCCCTCAGCCCTGCCAGAGTGGCAGGCACATGGCAAGGCCGGGCCCACCTCATGCGCCTGCTTCCAGAGTCCTCCAGTCCCCTCAGTCCCCCAACTGTCCAGGGCCGGCCCAAGGCACAGGCAAGCCTCGGATGGTGGCTGCCCAGCCGCCCAGGGCTGCCTGAGGCTCAGATAACCAGGACCGGCCAAGGCTTGTGCTGCCAGCAGTGGCAGCAGCAGAGGTGTGATGGGGGGTTGCCTTCCCCTGATCGCTGGGTTGCCTCCTACCCTGAGGGCTCCCAGACTGTGAGAGGGGGCAGGCCGGGCTGAGGGACCCCACCCCCCCTTCCAGTGCATGAATTTTCATGCACTGGGCCTCTAGTTACTAATAAAATTACTTTAGAAAGAACATCTCACCATACATGAAACAATTAAGTGGCTGCTTAATTGAAGCAAGATTTGGAAAATAGCTCCCAAACAACATACATATATTGGTGGGCTGAATATTCTCTGATGTCCAATAAAGAGGTAAGGGGAAATATCAGGATGCAGGATGACACCTGCGTCTCTGCCTTGAGTGGCCTTGTTTGTAAAGATGGAACACACACCTCTCTCTCTCTCTCTCTCTCTCTCTCTCTCTCTCTCTCTCTCTCTCTCTCTCTCTTTCTCTGTCGAGTGTGAGTGCTTTTGCTTTGGTCTTTGCAGCACTCTGCCCTCCTCAGCTGTTGGGTTGGTGGCAGCTGTGTAATCAGTGGAAGTTTTCTGTGACTGCCTCAAGGTCATCGTAGGACTGATCAGCTGAATTCTCCTCTGTATGCCTATCCTGGCCTTAGGGCCTCCGGTAGACAGACCCGGGTTTGTCTGTGACTTTCCTCACAGGGAGGAAGTCAGTGCTTTGCCAGTTTTCCTGGTTCTTCCAGACCCCTTTCTGGAGGGTCTCGGTTCCCAACCTCAGCCTGCTCAGACGTCTCTCCCAGACCAGGGCTATTTAGGAGTCAGCCCACCCCTCCAAGGAGCAGAAACCGTTCTGACCTGTTACTGTTTTAAAGAGCTGGTTCATTTAAAAAAATTGAAATACAATTGATATATAGCATTATATTAGTTTCAGAGGTACAACCTAATGATTCAATATTTGTATATATTGAGAAATGGTCACCATACGTAGTTAACATCCTTCACCATGTACTTATACATTGTTTTTCTTGTGATGAGAACTTTTAAGATCTACTCTCTGAGCAGCTTTCAGATACACAGTGTAGCATTACTAACTATAGTCACCACGTGGTATATTAGAGCTGGTGCAAATTGCACGCGTGTGTTTTGATCTGTCATTGTTGATTGTGAATTTGGCTATTTTTGCTGACATTCAATATGAATCACATCGCGATTTATTCCTTGACCATCTGACCCACTGACAGGCCGATACATATGATGTGCACTGGCAATTTAAAAATAAACACTGACTCGCACATGCATGATACATATAAAGCTCTCGCTGGTGCCAATCGCATGTATGTTTTAATTATATAATACTATATTATATATACTATTTTGACATGTAATTTTTTGCAGTAACGTAATTACTGCATGAATCTTTCTTCTAATTAATTTCCTTTCAATGTGCATGAATCTGTGCACTGGGCCACTAGTATTAGCCTAAAGCAATCTCTTATCTTTGCAAATATTTTTGTAATTCTAACATCAGTGTTTTAAAAATATATTTTTATTGATTCCATAGAGGAAGGGGGGGGGGAGAGCAACATCCATGATGAGAGAGAATTAGTTGGCTGCCTCCTACATGCCCCACGCTGGGGATCGAGCTCACAACCTGGGCATGTGCCCTGACTGGGAATTGAACTGCGACCTCCAGGTTCACAGGACAATGCTCAACCACTGAGCCACATAGGCCGGGCTCTCACATCAGTTTTTAAAGCACTTTGCAAATATGTACATTTCAGACTAAAACGCCTCTTGCTTTTGACTTAGGAGAATTTGTCCTTGAGTGTGAGCTCTTTGAAGCCAGGGAGTGAGGCTGTGGGATGCTTGCTGGCCAGGTCAGGGGAGTTGAAAGCTGTGATAAGATCTCATTTGGAAACCAAAGTAAACACAAGAAAAATAAAATTCTGCTCCTGATTCTTGTGTTGCAGAAGATTATAGTGAAAGCAATGGATTTGTCCTTGAAAACCAGTAAGTTCGCTTCACATCAACATCACTCTGATTTGTTTCATGTGAGAGCTTACGGAAACGGTGATTTTGAACTAGTCAGTTGCGTCTGTGCAGCAGGAGTAGCCGTGTGAAAGTCTCAGTTTTAAAACCCCTCCACAGAAAAGCCATCGGCACATTTTTCTACTCAGATTTGAAGAGCTTCAGCTTCCCGGCTGGCAAAAGCATCAAGTGTGTGCATGCTTCCAATTAGCAGCAGAAGTTTCCCAGCGTGGCCCAAGGTTACCAGCAGTCCCCAGAGGATTGGTGCGGCCTTCGTCTCTCCCCATTTGCTACTGCTACTATGTGAGCGGTTTGCAGAACTTGGGCTGCTGAGCCAGATGTAAACGTTTCTGAATATTAATTCATTAGGAAGTAGCAATGCACCGGCCAAAAGAATGCTGCGTTTATGATGTTTCCTGGGAAAGAACTCTCAGGAAGTTGGAGAGTTAAAAAGCAGAAGGTCATTGTTTCACAAATGGAAGCTATTTGTTCCCACAGCAGTGGGAATTGCTTTATAATGTTCCTTTCAGAACTGAGCAGAATTCAATAACACATTTGAAATTTTTTCACCAAGTACTGCACTTACAGGTTTTCACAAGTTGTAAAGGGAGGAAAGAAAAGCCAAAGTCAAGACTAAAATTATTCTGTTAGTCACACCTTTGTGTATATCAAAGAAATCACCCCTAAACATGTCCTGAACACAGAAAGAGGGTGTTCAGATATTACACTTAGGTATCAGGGAAAAAACAAAGTCATTTCACACTTAGGCCTCAGTCTGCCTAACGTGCTCTTGAAAAAATCCTTCTTATATGTTTTTATATTATAATGTGTCACACACCACTTTGGAATACAAACCTGAAGCTTGGTATGGAAGCTTTCATACCTTTACATCTAGAAATGGTTTCTACTGCAGAAACCAAGGGAACTTAACCTGAAATTGAAAATGATCTGGAAGGAAATAAGCATATTTTCAAATGTTCAAGACAGAGAACAGAACTTTCACACAAATATTAAAAATGGAGGTAGTTCGTTTCCCCTTGTTTGTATATGTCATGGAGGTTGACTAGGAGTCTGTCCACTTATAATATGAAGCATTCATTGGGTAAAATTCACAGTATTAGTTTACTCTTTTGAAATAAAAAGAACCAAGTCTTTAGGTTTAGTCTACTATCACATAAGAGTTTAGAATTGATAGGGCCTGTATTTTTATCCAATTTCTTTGTGCTTTTAAAATATTATTGTGAACAAAATAGAAAAGAGGCATGAGTATGTGGAACAGACTGAGGACTGTCAGAGGGGTGGGGAATTGGGGGCTGGAGGAGAAGGTGAAAGGGTTAAAACACAGACAGAAGTGTGGTGATAGCTAGAGGGAAGGGGATGGGGGAGGGAGAGGTGGGCAAAGGGGAGAAGGATGGGATGGAAAGAGACTTTGCTTTAGATGATGGTGCTCAATTCTGTGTGCAGATGATGTTTTGTTGAGTTGGACATTTGAAACCCGTGTGGTTTTGTGAACCAATGTCACCCAAAAAATTCAATAAAAAGTAGCTGGAGCACCTGAAGCAGACAACCGAGGGACCAGATCAGTGGGAGAAGGGGATACAACTCAGAGCAGAAACAATAAAGGTGTGAGACTCAAGGCAGACCCAGCCTCTGGGATAATAATTTCTGGACCATTACCATGATAGGGTCTTCAACCTCTCAAACCCCAAGCAGGGTGCCCAGGGCCAGAAAGAGACAGCAAAAACGGAGAGACAAAGAAACAATGCCCCAAGGAAAGAAAAGGACTTGCCGGAAAAGGAACTAAATGAAATGAGGCATGCAATATGTCAGAAAAATAATTCAGAATAAGGGTCACACAGTTCATGAATTGGATGGATGAGAAAATCAAAAACTTATGTAAGAATGAAGAGGAAGTAAAAAATGATATAGCTACAATAAAAAACACGATGAAAGGTTTCAAGAGTAGACTAGAAGAAGTGGAGGACTGAATTAGTGAGTTAGAAGATAGGGCAGAGAAACACACCCAATCTGAACAGCTATTAGAGAAAAAATTAGAAGCAGGAGGAGAGCCTAAGGGAGCTTTGGAACAACATGAAATGAAGTAACATACATATGATAAGGGTGACAGAAGGACAAGAAGAGGAGCAAGGATTAGAAAACCTATTTGAAGAAATGATGACAGAAAACTTCCCTGATTTGGGGAAGAAAAAAGTCACACAAGCACAGAGTCCCAAACAAGATGAACCCCAAAAGACCCACACCAAGACATGTCATAATTACAATGGCAAATGTTAATGACAAAGAGAGAATCTTAAAGGCTGCAAGAGAGAGACAGATTTACCTATAAAGGAACTCCCATTAGACTATCAAATGATTTCTCAACAGAAACACATCAGGCCAGAAGGGAATGGAATGAAGTATACAAAGTGATGCAAAGCTAAGGACTGAATCCAAGAATACTCTGTCTAGCAAGGCTATCATTCAAAATTGAAGGGGAAATCAGGAGCTTCGCAGATAAGAAAAAAAGTAGCTGGAAATCTGAGTTAACAGCCCACATGGACCTACATGAGGATTTTCCTACTTCTTAGGTGTGGTCCCACACTGCTCCTCTGCAAAGTTCTGTGAGCACCACATGCACACCCCAAATAACACTGAGGGGCATTAGGGCTCTTTAAATGAAATTGTCCCAAGTGGAACCCATTGGACTAGGAATGTAAGTATCCTTGCTCAACCTCCTTATGGCGGTCGGAGTAGAATATATTTGTTTCCTATTATAACTATAAAACCAGTTATTACCGTGCCTCACCTGTGGGAAGGGGGTGTGCTTGCAAGATCAAGCTGTTGTTTTCTTTCACCTCAACTGCTGCTGCTCTTCCTGCTTCCATTGTGTACTCTTCCAATCCACTCTTCACACAGCAGCCAGCAAACAAAGGGTCAAAAGAAACTGATACTGTGCTCAAGATTCCCGGACCTTTAGAGGAGTGTTCGAGGAACCCATCGGAGCAGGTCCCAGCCAGTTCCCTCTGCCATGTCCCCTGTAACTTCCTGCTTGTTCTCTGTCTCCTGTTAGCCAGGTCCTCCAACACTCACAGTATTCCCACTGTAGGGCCTTTGCACGTGCTAGTGCCATGGCTGGCAAGAGGGCAGACCCGGGAGCCGGACCATCAGTGGGGTCACAACTTGGGAGCTGGGCTAGTTGTGAGGTTGCACACAGGCAATCTTGCTGTATGTGCCTGTTTCCTCATTTGTAAATCGGTGATGATAATAGCACACTCGCCTCATAGAGTCGATGAGAATGAATGTATGTGAACACTTAAACAATGCCTCGCATTGAAAAGAGGTAAAAAAAATCCCTAAGTTTATTGCAAAGTCATTTAGCAGCAACATATGATCTGAACTTACATGGGCCACTGCCATTTATTTATTCTGCTCAGTGTGATCAATACAAACTTTCTTTTGAAATTAGATGAGATAATAGGATGCTTCCCAGACCCTGCTGAGGGTGTCAGATTCAATATGGTACATGTATTGTATTCTATTCCTAAACCCTCACGTTCCAATTCTGAAACTTACCTTCCCCCAGGATTTTTGTGTAAGGGATCATGGACACGTATCATTGTTGTTTAAGAGCCAGCTTATCTTTATCTTTCACCTTTTTCAAGAGGCCTTCTGACCAGGGCAGCCTCCTCTTCTACAGTGCCTTCTATCATGTGACCCTGTTGATTATTCTCATAGCACTGTTAGGCCAGATTCTTTGGAGCCTTCCTTGTCTCCTGTCCTTCTCCCAGACGCCTCCTCCAGGCTCCAGCACATCCCATTGGCTTCGCCTTCAAAATCATCTGTACCCCGCTCAGCAGAAGCCTTTTCTAGTCTCGTGCAGGTCAGCACGGCGTCTGGCTGGATTCCTGCCTCAGCTTCCTGACCCTGGGCCTTGCACCTACAATAGGTCTTCCTCTAGGATGACCTTCCGAGGACTTCCTGTCCTCCCCACGGCCCACGGGGTCTTCCCAGACTGGCTCCCAGCCTCCTTCCTTCTCTCACCAATCTCCAGCCCCTCACTGCTCCTCGTCCCCTCCTGCCTCCCTGTTCCTGCCTCCAGACCTCACTGCCATGATCTCTGTTTGAATGTTTCTCCCCTGAGCTCACTCCCTCCTGTTCTCAAACATGTGTTCAAATGCATAAACCTTCCTGGCAAGTCTGGCCTGGCTGCTCTATTGCAGTTGCAAATCACTGTTGCCCTGGCATTTCCTTGACCAGCTGGGAAAGGGCAGGTGGAGGACCCCGAGTCCAGCTTGTGCTGTGCTCATGTGGTTTCTGTCGGGGATCTGGCCTCTCTACCTGGAAAGGCCGGACGGCACACACTGAGATGGTAGAGTTGACGGCTGGGGGTCAGCTCTGTCTCATACCTCAAAAGAGCCTGTGGTTAAATTTTTCTCCCTTCCGTTCTGGCGATCGATTGTGAGTAACAAATGACCTGACTGCTTATTCCAACACATTCATGATTCATAAATATTCAGAACACTTAACACTCAACAGCCACCCTTCTCAGCCCAGTCTGCACCTTCCTGGATTCGCTGGCCTGCTGTTCTGCTCGGCGCTACTGACAACGCTCCAGGTATGCCACCTGGCACCACCACGTTGCGGTGGCCACAGAGGGGAGGGCTTGGCCTTGCCTGAGTGTAGGCAACCTGGGGCTCTGCCACCAGCCTGGCAGGCAGCAAGGTGGGCAGCTGGGCACTCCTGTCCTGCTCAGGCACAGCTGGGCGATCCTTGCCTTGAGTCTTGCACTTTGGTACCTCTAGGCTTCTTGTTGCTGCTGAGCATCGAGACTTTGCAAGAGACATGCAGCCTGCACGCATGCTCACTGCTCCCCTGGCCAGGCCCTCCGGGCTGCAGCTGGGAAAGGGCAGGTGGAGGACCCCAAGTCCACCTTGTGCTGTGCTCACGTGGTTTCTGTTGGGGATCTGGCCTCTCTACCTGGAAAGGCGGGACGGCGCACACTGAGACGGTAGGGTTGACGGCTGGGGGTCAGCTCTGTCTCATACCTCAAAAGAGCCTCTGGTTAAATTTTTCTCCCTTCTGGTGATCGATTGTGAGTAACAAATGACCTTAGTGGCTCACAGTCACAGCGGTTATTAATTTGCTCTGGAATCTGTACTGTGGCCCCGGGCTAGGGGGAATGACACATCTCCGCTCACCGGGGCCGGAGGCTTTTCTCTGGGAGACGGGTGCTCGCAGGGCTGGCCCGGCTGGGAGGCTCAGGGCCTCTTGCGTGGGGACCCTCACAGGGCAGCCGGGGTTCCCCAGAGCCTGGCCGCCGGGTTCCAGAGCAAGGGCCCAGGAGCAAGGGCCTAGGAGTGGACGTTGCCAGTCACGTACCCCTTGGCCGAGAAACTTGGCCAGGTGGCTTCCACTAGATTCCCCCGGTCAGGTAGTTGCAGGCCCACCCAGATTCACAAGAGGGGGCGAGGACTCTGCTCTGGGTGGAGGGGTCAGGGAAGGGGCGGCTATGTCCACCTGCCGTCTTCCTCCCCCGGGTAAGCTGCCCTGCTCACAGGCTGCATGGGCGGGAGTGATGGCTGGGCTGCTCTTGACGCTGCAGCAGCTCGCTCCCTTCCCTGGGGCGTGTTCTCCTTACTTCTCTCTCTCGTTCCTGCACATGTCCCTCTCGAAGGGCATGTTCGTGTAAGATGGAGCCGCAGGTTCTGTTCTGTGTCCTAGGGAACCCAGTGTCCATCACATACCATGCAGGGTGGTGCAAAAGTAGGTTTACAGTTGTAAGCACACGAAACAGTTTATCCTCGTATTATTATTTATTTATTATGATTGCATTATTTTCCGCAGGAACAACTGTAAACCTACTTTTGTCCTACCCTGTGGTTTCCTTTGTTTACTGCCTAGCAGCCCTCCTAGTATATAAGCTCGTTAGAGTAGGATTGTGTGTGTGTGTGTGTGTGTGTGTGTGTGTGTGTTTCATTTAGGGCATGTATGTTCCCATCCACTGTGAAAACTCCTAGGGGCGCCTTATAATCAAGGGCAAAGGGAAGTTTTGTGGGGAAAGAGGCACCCAAGGCAGGGTGATTGTTCCTGGTGGGCATCGTTGTGCAGGGTGTTGGAGATTCCAGAATGATTCTGTGGTGGATTTGTGCTGCCCTCTTGTGGCCAGATGTGATAGAAACCCCCTCACTTCCTGAGTCTTGGAGGAAGTGCGATTAAACCTGAAAACATCAAGGCAAAAAAAAACACGACAAATGTCTGAAATTCTGAGGATTGGCGGGTTTTTTGGTATTGTGCTCAAGTTAAACCCCTCCCTCCCCCTAAATACAAACTGAACTTCTACGTGCAAGTAGTGTGCGGGATGCTGGGGATGGGCTCGTGCCTAAGGCATGGAGACTGAGTAGGAAGGGACAGTACAAGTCCACTTCCAGTCCATTTTATTAAAAGCAAAAAACACAACCAAAACAGAAGCCTGGAGAGAGTTATGAAGGGTGGGTGATTCGTCTAAAGTCACGGACGGGTTAGTAGAGTCAGACTTAGAATTTGGTTGAGCTCCCTTCCCACTTAGAAGGAACTTGTCCTTGAGACGCTGAGACAATCATTCTGTGCCAACAACCATGTCAACTCTTCTCTTGCAACTAAGTGGTTCCCACTTCAAGTGTCAAACAGATCCTGGCTTCAGGGATCACCATGCATCCCCCCCTCTTCTGGTCTGTTGAAAAGAACTTCATTTGTCTAATGTAGGTACCAACAGTTCATCAACAAGTCCTACGTTCATCTTTCTTGTTCAGGGAGAAGGCTGAGTAGGGACTAAGTTGCATATATACTTAATATATAATGTATTCAATATTTATCATGAAAATTTCCTAAGGAACTGTATGTAATACTAATATTGTCACCAATGAACTTAACAGTGACACAGTAGTATTATCCTATATACCACCCAATTTAAAATTTCTTTAATTGTCCCAATAATGTACCTTTTTAACATTTTTTTTTTTAATTCAGCATGCAATCAAGGGTCTTGTAAGCATTGAGCCATCTTGCCTCCTACGTCTCCTTCACTATTTCTCTCGCCTCTTTTGTGTTCATAGCATTGCCAGTTGGGCAGAGTCCAGGTCAACTGTCCTATAGAATTCCTTTGGATTAGATGCAGGTGAAGCATTTTGGGCGAGAATAATTGCATGGGTGATGTTGCACCCTTTCCATTGCTTGCTGTAGACTCAGGACAGGCCTTTACCAGATGAGGGATGCATGGGAAATGCATTGTCTGCAGTTCCTGCAGATCTTCACAGTCACTCTCACTGGCTCCATCACAGCCCCTGTCTTTGCAAGACTTGCATGTCCCTTTGCAATCAATGTGCAATGTTTTCGCACGTGTATTATTAAACATTGATAATAGCAGACCATCTGGGGAGGACTCAGGAGCAAAGATTCGACTCCAGGAGGGCTGCTGGAGTGGAGGATGCAATTTAAATAGAGGTCAGGTTCTTAGTGAATATTTAATGTTATGACTTTTGCTCTCCTAAATAATATGGCATCTTCAGAAAATGACCCAATTCATGCTTGGATAGCAAAGATCTGTCACATTAAATATATCTGGTGGACTTAGTTCCAAGATGTCTAACCTCCAGCACCGTTCAGAGTAGACCAGGAATCACCAACATGATTGGCCGCCGGAAGAGCTGAGCAGCGTCCCTGGTTCTTCTCCCGGAGACTGGACACTGCCGGGCTGGGAGCTCGGAGGTTCACAGCTTCTTGGCTTCCCTGTTCAGAGCTCGGCTCTTCCTGTTGGTGCGGCTCACCCTTTCCTGGGAAGGTGGCTGTCAACCTCTCCATCCCTTGGAGATGGGACCCACCGAGTAAGATGCCAACCACAGGGGCCACGGGGTCCTTTTTGCCTGCTGACCCGGGGCCAGGCCCAATGACCATCAGGACACAGAGAGTCTGATGTATTTGCCTCATAAAAGGGGAACTGGGAGGCTGGCTCCGTGAGAAGAGGCAGTGGAAACAGGCCATGTGAATGAAGAGAAAAGCCAGTGGGCGCCATTTTTTAAAAATATATATTTTATTGATTTTTTTACGGAGAGGAAGGGAGAGAGATAGAGAGTTAGAAACATCGATGAGAGAGAAACATTGATCAGCTGCCTCCTGCACACTCCCTACTGGGGATGTGCCCCCAACCAAGGTACATGCCCTTGACCAGAATTGAACCTGGGACCTTTCAGTCCGCAGGCTGACGCTCTATCCACTGAGCCACACTGGTTTTGGCCCATTTTTGTTTTCATCTGAAAAAGTTCGGATGGATTCTAGGAGCAGGTTGCTTCCCTTGGTTGTTAGCTTTAGGGTTTGACCATCTGCAGGAAAACAGGGCTGCGCCCAGCCCTAGAGTTCCTAGAGGGAGAGCACATCCCTTCTCGGAGATTTTGTGATATCCTGTGACTCGTGGTGGAGGGGTCCCGTGGATTTCTTCTTTGCCAGGCAGCTCTAAACTCCACACCCCCGTGGTTTCACCCTAGTTGTTTCTCATTTAAGATGTAAGAAAATGTAATCCTCATGCACCATATTCTGTACACTTAGCTACCAAAAATGTTGTTTCGTAAGAGCCTTTTGAAGTCCAAGAAAACGTTGGAATAATTTTTATTAGACTTTTAAAATCTTTCTTCTTAGGGACAGGAAGTTGCATTTTGCCAGGAATAAACGAACTCCAATAACGAAGGGATTGGTCTGGACTCGAGATGCCAAACCCGCAGTGTGTCGGTGGCTTCCTCGCCTTCCAGGCCTGAGAGTCCCGCTGCAGCTCCAGTTCCAGACGGACATGTTAGTACTTACGAGTAATTACTTTAGTATGCCGGTTGTGCTTAATGCAGAAAGTGTGGCTTTCTTTTTGAGCCAGTTTGATTCTACAGGCAAGCAAGAGAGAGAGAGATTATTAATTTTATAAGTCATCCCTTTATTAGCGTTGGTTAAAATTACGTGAAAAAATCCTGAATTGAATTTCCTGTTTGGTATTTCCGTGAATGTTCTTCCTTTCTTCTTTCACATTAATTTAAGATAATTTCAGACTTTGTTTTTGTGACCAGATTCTGAATAATTTTCGAGGAGTCTTCCCTGAAAGGAAAATCATGGTAAACAACGTAACTAATGTTGGCAGCCATGAAAAGCCCATGGAATCTTCAAAGAAAGCATCGTGTTGTGTCATATGAGGGCTCATCATTCCCAACGAAATTTTTCTAAGATGAGTATAAAATAAAATCAATAGCAATTTTATTTTAACTTTTCTTTTCGTCTGTATTTGCTGTTAACTTTTTAAAAGCAGAATGTGATGAGCACTGCACCTCTATTCACAAAAACTTGCTCTGAGTTACTTTTAAACAACTTTACAACATGCCTAAGGTAGCTTATCTTTCTGCTATGCTACACAATCCTTTTCTTTGGAGACAAACCCTATAGACAGTTACTACCATCGTGTTGGTCAGCTTAGCATACTAACTTCTAGAGGCCATACATGCATTTGATAACTACAAGGGATGTCAGGCTCAAAAAGTAAATCTTAGGGGATGAAGGTTGTTTTAACCACGCATCTCAGAACACTTTAGCAACAAAGATTTGGTCTACTTAGGAATCTGCTTGAGAGAGAGACACTTCAGACCACAAAGCTAACTAACATTAGGCTACACGTATCTTACAAGCAGGATAACCCCATCCTGTTACAACAGGCCAACATGGAACTAGGAAAGAAACACGAGCCCGGCTTTAGTGCCTGGATATCTCAGTCTCATACAGAGGGGGAAAGGAACCCGGTCTTCCCTGTAAGTAGTTGCCACGCCATACATGTTGTTTAAATGTTAACAAAAATAAAGGAAAGAGTCCTTGAAAATATATTATCCAAGGGAGGGAAGGGGAAGAGCGGAACACGTGGGCAGGCGTCCTCCAGGGGAGCTTAGTCTACTTCCTCCATGCGCGAGGTGTCGTCGTCGCCTTCCAGGGGCGGCATCTCTTCGGTCATAGCAGCACTGCTCTCGTCGGCAGTGGGGTCATCTTCATCGATACCGAGACCAAGTTTGATCATCCTGTAGATCCTGTTAGCGTGTGTCTGGGGGTCTTCCAGACTGAAGCCAGAGGACAGGAGCGCGGTCTCATAGAGCAGGATGACCAGATCCTTCACAGACTTGTCATTCTTGTCTGCCTCCTTCTGCCTTAAGGTCTCGATGATGGAATGGTCTGGGTTTATCTCCAGGTGTTTCTTTGCTGCCATGTAACCCATTGTTGAGTTGTCTCTCAGGGCTTGAGCCTTCATGATTCTCTCCATGTTTGCTGTCCAGCCGTATGTGCTTGTGACAATGCAGCATGGGGATGTCACCAATCTGTTTGATACGACCACCTTTTCTACTTTTTTCTCCAAGATGTCCTTCATGATTTTGCACAGGTTTTCAAACTTGGTTTTTTTCTCTTCCTGTTTCTTTTTCTCCTCTTCATCTTCTGGAAGTTCCAAGCCCTCTTTGGTGACTGACACTAAGGTCTTCCCCTCAAACTCCTTCAGCTGCTGAACACAGTACTCATCAATAGGCTCGATCATATAGATCACTTCCAGGCCGTGCTTCCGCAGACGTTCCACGAAGGCAGAGTTAGCGACCTGGTCCTTGGTCTCCCCTGTGATGTAGTAGATGTGCTTCTGGTTCTCCTTCATTCGGGTGCAGTAGTCCTTGAGGGAGACCATCTCATCACCGGAAGCAGACGTGTAGTATCTTAATAGCTCAGAGAGCTTCTTCCGATTCTGAGAATCTTCATGAATTCCAAGCTTAATATTTTTAGAGAACTGCTCATAAAACTTTTTGTAGTTCTCCTTATCTTCTGCCAGCTCAGTGAAGAGTTCTAGGCACTTTTTGACCAAATTCTTTCTGATAACTTTCAAAATTTTGCTTTGTTGCAGCATCTCCCGGGAAATATTTAGAGGGAGGTCCTCAGAGTCCACCACACCTCTAATGAAGTTCAGGTATTCAGGGATCAGCTCCTCACAGTTATCCATGATGAAAACTCTGCGAACATACAACTTAATGTTGTTCTTTTTCTTTCTGTTTTCAAACAGGTCAAAGGGAGCACGTCTTGGGACAAAAAGAAGGGCTCTGAATTCCAATTGTCCTTCAACTGAAAAATGCTTCACTGCCAAGTGATCCTCCCAGTCATTAGTGAGGCTCTTGTAGAATTCCCCGTACTCCTCATTAGTAATGTCATCAGGATTCCTGGTCCAAATTGGCTTTGTTTTGTTCAGTTCTTCTTGGTCGATGTACTTCTCCTTGATCTTCTTTTTCTTCTTCTTGTCACCATCCTTCTTTTCTTCCTCCTCTTCGTCAGAACCAACGTCTTCGATTTCAGGCTTGTCTTTGGACTCCTTTTCTTCTTTTTCTTTCTCTTCCTCTTTCTCTTCCTTTTCTTCAGCCTCATCATCACTGACTTCTTTATCACGTTCTTTCTCCACGAAGAGAGTAATGGGATAGCCAATAAATTGAGAGTGTTTCTTCACGATCTCCTTGATCCTTCTCTCCTCCAAGTACTCCGTCTGGTCCTCTTTCAGGTGCAGGATAACCTTTGTTCCACGACCCATGGGTTCCCCTACGTCAGTCCTAACTGTGAAGGATCCTCCTGCAGAAGACTCCCAGGCATACTGTTCATCATCGTTGTGTTTGGTGATCACAGTCACTTTCTCAGCAACCAAATAGGCTGAATAGAACCCGACACCGAACTGGCCAATCATAGAGATATCTGCACCAGCCTGCAGAGCTTCCATGAATGCCTTGGTCCCAGACTTGGCGATAGTACCCAGGTTATTGATCAAATCGGCCTTGGTCATTCCGATTCCAGTATCCACAATAGTGAGGGTTCGGTCTTGCTTGTTTGGAATGAGATTGATGTGTAGCTCTTTCCCAGAGTCTAGTTTACTGGGATCTGTCAGACTTTCATATCTGATCTTATCCAGAGCATCGGATGAGTTTGAAATAAGCTCCCTCAGAAAGATCTCTTTATTCGAGTAGAAAGTATTGATGATCAGTGACATCAACTGGGCAATTTCTGCCTGAAAGGCAAACGTCTCCACTTCCTCCTCCTCCATCGGTTGGTCGTGGGTCTGCGTTTCCTCAGGCATCTTGGCTTAAGAGTCCGCAAAGGATCCGCTGCAACACAGCACGAGGACGCAGAATCCTCAATAGCAATTTTTAAACCACTTAAAGGCAAGCTCTTAGCTAGGAAAACAATATTCACCAGTTCCTTCTCTTCTCCACTTGCTGGCACTTTATTCTCCACCAATACAAGCGTCTCCTGTTGTATCTTGCTTATTCCCCATCTCTTCCACTATTCCTCAACAGCTTCCATTCATTCTATTGCAGTTTTGCTTATTACTATATGGTTTCTGTCATCATTACTGTTTAAAGAATTCAATGGAATATTTATTAAATAAGTATAGAATAAATGAACTAGGGGGTGCTTTAACCCAAAGATATAATAAGCAACGCCAGATATTCAGAGGGCGGTCACACAGAGAAATGAAAGACTTCTTCAGTATTTTTCCAAAAGGCAGAACTTGAACACGGGGTAAGAATAAAAGCCACCAACAGGCTGCAGGATAAGTGTATCCCTTATCTTAATCACTTCTTTCCCAATAGAGTGCATCCCACACCCACATTTCCCCTCTTCTGGAAGGAGATATCACAACTTAATAGTTCTTATGAACACCCTACATCAGGCCTGTTTTCACGGCAAGCCCTCCACTGCCAGCAAAGGGTGCACTCCACTCTCAGAGAAGAATCTCAAGTTCACTAAGGAAACAATCTTTTGCTCCTCAGCCACATTTCAGCCTCCTGCATCTACCGCTCAGGAGAGGAGAAAAGAGAGCGTAATCTTCAAAGAGGGTGCATGAGAATCACCCCCAATTCAGACACTGCCCCCAGGACAGTCCTCCTCAGACCCAGATGCATCCCTGCAACTATGAGCCCATGGTAGGGATGGGAGAGAGTCCCCTGGGGGCATGACAGACAGCCACCCAGCACCTGTAGCACCAGGCAGGGGAGCTGTCCCTGGAGTCCCCGGAAATGCAAACTGACTGCATAATCCCCAGGCTCCGTCCAAACGGCCAGCTGTCACCCGAGGAGAGCTGTTTCAGCCACTCAGCATGACGTGTAAGGACAGCACACGGACGCTTTCTATTCCACAGGCAGGCTGTCGCAGGCTCAGTGGGGAAGGCTGACGTGCCTCCTCCATCCAATACGTTGAAACCAAAAATTGTACGTTCCTATACTCGCTGGGATACAGGCTCTGCAGGTGGGCCTTGAGTCAGAAGGAGAACCATTTTTTAAGACAGGATCTCTTTACGTGCACCCCCTTCCCTGAGTATTTGCTACGTGCGATCTCGTGAGTAACTGATAAAGCGAGAATGAGCCCCATTTTACTGGGGGTGATACCGAGAGCCAGGGAAGGACAGACGTGGCCGAGGTGCCTGCTGGTCCCTGGCCGGGTTGGGATGGAAGCCCCAGCCCCCTGCCTCTAAGTCAGAGGCTCTTACCCCGCCTCGCAGCCTCGGCTGATGCCAGCTTCCGGTTGCTTCTCTCTGTTCTCAATGGCTGTGTCTCTCCTACGACTGACAAGCGATCTCTTTGCCTTTGCATCTCTGGAAGCTCCTTAAATGGCCCCTATTTGCCAGTTTGCCAGTCCCCTTGCCTTGGGAGTTAAGTTTAGTGGATTCATTTGGGGAGTTTAAGGAGAGCTTTAGGAGAAGGGAGCCCAGGCCCCAGATGCACACGGCTGTTATGGGAGTGCAGTGTTTATGTAAGTCGGGTGGTTAGACTTGGACGTGTGCTATTTGAGCTAAATTTCAGTGATGAGCCACAGGGACAGGCTCAGACAGTTTGTGATATGGGCGCCGGTTCATGTTCTATGGGATGTACACCTAATGGAGAGAGCCCCGGTGGATGCTGTTTTAGATCTGAATGGGGGAAATTCACTTCCGTGTGCGACACCACCTTTCATACTGTAATTGTCAACATGCTAACCTTGTCTGCATGAGGGCCTGTTTCGGCAATTTGCTTGTATTTATTCATTTTTTATGGGAATAGCAATGGTGGCACTAACAAGTGGTATCTCAGACAAAACTGTACATATGCAGTCATTGCAGATAACATACTGGATGGTTTAATTTGTAAAAATATTCTGCGTAATATTTTCAGTGACAATCTGAGTAAGAAGTCACACATTAAGATAATTATTTGGAGAAGAGACATTTTAAATGTAAAATTTTTAAAGGATTCATACATCCCTAGGCGTGCCTATTATTTATAAAAGCAAAAAAAAAATAGCTTTTGTTTATAATCATCTACAGAGAAAACAGCTCAAATACTCAGTCAAATGGATAGAGAAATGTTTACTTGAAAATTTACAACACAATCTATTTTTAACTGTGTAGTACTTCTGTCACTGGTGTGATTCACGTGGAGAAGGGGAGTTTGATTTTTATGTTCTCTTGCAATTTTGAGGGATTCAGCGATACTTGTTCCAGGACCAAACCTTCCTAACACGGACACAAGGGGGCGCCAAGCCTCCATGCCAAAGTGTAGCAGCGGCGAGAGATTTAATGGACGGCGTAGTCTGGCACTTAACCACGAAGCCGTGTTTATTTTATTCTGGGTAGTATACTGCGCACCTGCTTGTTTTATTTTTCAGACTGATTCATGTCAAATGACTTTCCAGAAATATGACATGTGTCCCGGATCCAGGCAGCACGAATCTTTCAACATACAAGTCGTATTATTTGTACAAATTATATTCCAGGACATAATGAAGTTTTACTTTATTGTCCTCACTCTGAAGGGAGTGAAGAGAGTGTAGCAAGTGGCCACATACTTTTAAAGCGCTTTTTCTTTGCAACTCGCTAAGAGACAGTTCGCGGTCCTGGGCTATTTACCACACACACGCACACACACACACACACAGACCACACCATGCAAACCACACACACACATACAGACCACACAACACACACCACCACACACACACACAGACCACACAACACACACCACACACACACACACAGACCACACCACACACACCACACACACACACACACACACACAGACTACACAACACACATCACCTGCCAACTGTAATCTTCAAAGACCACACCACCCACACCACACCACACACACCACACACACATACACACAGACCACACACACCACACACACACAGACCACACCACACACACCACACACACACGTACAGACCATACACCACCACACACACACACAGACCACACCATACACACAACACACACAAACCACACCACATACCACCACATGCACAGACCACACCACACACATCACACACACAGACCACACCACACACACCACACACACACGCACACAGACCACACCACACACACCATGCAGATACACACAGACCACACCACACACACCACCACACACACAGACCACACCACACACACACTCCCCACACACCCCACACACAGACCACACCACACACAGCACACACACACACAGACCACACCACACCCACAGACCACACCATACACACAGACCACACCACACACACACAGACCACACCATACACACAGACCACACCACACACACCACACACACAGACCATACCACACACACAGACCACACCACACACAGCACAGACCACACCACACATAGCACACACACACAGACCACACCACACACAGCACACACACACACACAGACCACACCACACATAGCACACACACACACAGACTACACCGCACACACAGACCACACCACACATAGCACACACACACACAGACTACACCGCACACACAGACCACACCACATACACAGACCACATCACACAGACCACACCACATACACACACACACACACACACACACAGACCACACCACACACACACAGACCACACCACACACACAGACCACACCACACGCACACACAGACCACACCACACACACACAGACCACACCACACACACAGACCACACCACACACACAGACCACACCACACACACACAGACCACACCACACACACAGACCACACCACACATAGCACACACACACACAGACTACACCGCACACACAGACCACACCACATACACAGACCACATCACACAGACCACACCACATACACACACACACACAGACCACACCACACACACACAGAACACACCACACACACAGACCACACCACACGCACACACACAGACCACACCACACACACACAGACCACACCACACACCACACAGACCACACCACACACCACACAGACCCCTTCATCAGAAGCACAGCCTCGTGGGTCTTTGTCCAGAGGGTTCGGGGCGGATGCAGCGTGGAAACTTCTGGCGGAGGAGGACACAGGATGGGCCCTGGGGAAACGAGTGTGCAGGCGTGAGGAGCACGAGGCATTGCTGCCAGGAAACGGCCCGGCGTGTGCATGAGTGTGCGAGGGCTGCCTTCGCAAAACACACGGACCGGGCAGCCTCCACGACAGGAAAGTGCTTCCTCCGGCTCCGGAGGCTGGAGTCGGTTAAGGTGCGGGTGCTGCCGGCCGGCCGGCTCCTCCTGAGGCCCCCTCGCCCGCAGGCCCTCTGCGCCCTCACAGGCCTTTCCTGGGGTGCCCACAGCCCTGATGCACCGGGTGTTGGCTTCTCAGGAGGCCCTCAGTCCGACTGGATTAGAGCCCAGCCCTCACTAGTAGTTTAACCCAGTGGTCGGCAAACCGCGGCTCGGGAGCCACATGCGGCTCTTTGGCTCCTGGAGTGTGGCTCTTCCACAAAACACCACAGCCTGGGCGAGTCTATGTTGAAGACGTGGCATTAGAAGACGTTTACGTTTAAAAAATGTGGCTCTCCAAAGAAATTTCCATCGTTGTCCTGCTGATATTTGGCTCTGTTGACTAATGAGTTTGCCGACCACTGGCTTAACCCAACCGCCTCTTTAAAGTTACATCCTTGGGTACTGGGCTTTTTGAAAAAACATGTTTTCATTGACTTTTACTGGGGATCGGGCCTGAAACCTGGGCATGTCCCTTACGGGGAATCGAACCAACAGCCTCTCGGCTCCCGGTCGCCGCAGTGGGGGGCCGGTACTGGGCTGTTACGCACGCATTCGGGAGGACACTGTCCGCTCCTCACGACCTCGGCCTCCGTTGGTGCGAATCTGATCCGGAGAGGTGACGGTCTGCCTTCGTCTGGGTGAGTTACTGACCGGCTCTGTGTGAAACCCCGGCCGTACCCTACACACCACATGCTCCATTCACGCTCCCGAATAAGTGGATTTCGCCGCTGAGCCAAAGGCATCCATACTTCCTGCTGGGCAGGGACCTTGTGTCCCTCTGGTGGGAGGAAAGTGGAGGCAGATAGTGAGCGTCAGGGGTGCGGAGACACCTTTGAAATAGCTTCGTTGAAGATTAACAAGTTGATGCTTGTGAGAACAGATTCCCATTTGCACAGAATGGCCCATCATCTGGTGTGCCCTTCCCCAGGAGCAGCTGCTTTCTACCCCACGGCAGCGGCCAGGGCTGCCTGGGTTTGTGGGCCTTTCAGACTTCAGCACTTGAAGAGAGTATCTGGAACTCAGTGACCCGCCTCGTCGTGTTCACAGTCTGTGGCCCCTGCCCCTGCCCCTGCCCAGCACCCGCGCTCGCCCCATGGAGGGGGGTAACAGAGGTGCTGCAATGGGGCCGGCCAGTGGGATCCCTCCCCCAAACCCAAGCAGAGAGGCCGGCAGGGCCTGGCAGCAGGATCTCATGCTTCCGGGGGGTGATCTGCTATTTCAGAAAGAACTTCTGGCCACATGGATGCAGAGGGAGGTGCCCTGCGTGGGCCAGGGTGGAAGGCCGGCCTCAGGGGAGGCTGCCACCCAGAGGAGCTGCAGTTTTTAGGGCCCGTGGACGGCAGGCATGGGGCTGGGCGCGTCCGGGCTCAACGGGCTTAGGGTTGCGGACACAGGAATGAGCGAGGGACCCTCAACGTGGTTGTGACTTGTGAGCCAGGGAGCTTCCCGAAAGGAGTCACTGGCACGCATTTGGGTCTCCCACAATGCCAGGTTTCTTAAGGTTGACCTCCCCAATAAGCCGATAGAGTCACAGGCAGGTCACACACAGGGGGTAAGGGGGCTTCTGTGATAGAAGGGAGCAGAGCGAGCGACCAGCACGAAGTACAGGCCCCTGGGGGTGTTGGGGGGCACGGGAGGCAGTGTGGGTCTCCAGCCAGGAGGCTGCGGTGGTGGCTCACATCCAGTGGAGGCGAAGTCTCGTTGGGCTCCAAGCACAAACCTGGTACCTCCAATTCCAGCCCAACTGGAATTGGGCTCTGAGTTCTTACGCCCACCAGGGCTGGGGTCCCACTCACATGGGTGTCCAGATGGAGTCATCATCCGAGTGTCCACACTGGTGGGTTGGGCGTGGGCCCTCCTAAGGGCATTCCTGTTACACCCGTCACCTCGGTCTTGACGTAGCACGTGACATGACTGTCATGGCCTCAGGGACCCCACACAGATCATCACAGGTATCCAGACAGTCCGCTCTGCTCCTGCTCTCCCCACTCCTATTGCCTCCCTGAAGCGTGCTGCTGCTTCCCACACACCCATGGGCTAGCCTATGCTGATTCCCTAAATCTCAAATTCTTGCTCTCGTGGCTTTGGCTCCGTGGACAGAGCGTCGGCCTGCAGACCCAAGGGTCCTGGGTTCCATTCTGGTCAAGGGCATGTACCTTGATTGCAGGCTTCTCTCCCATGTATGTTTCTCTCTCTCTTTCACTCTCTCTAAAAATCAATGGGAAAATATCCTCGGGGGAGGATTAAAAAGGAAAAAAAGAAGAAAATTTTAATCTGGTAAAGAATCAGGTATGTAGTTGCCTTTGGATTCAAAAGCTTTTTGCCTTTCAAGGGTCTTCTTCTTTTTTAAAAAAATAGATTTTTATTGATTTCAGAGAGAAAGGGAAAGGAAGAGAGAGAGATGAGAGAGAAACATCAATGATGAGAGAGAATCGCTGATTGGCGGCCTTCTGCACGCCCCCTACGAGGGATCGAGCCCACAACCCGGCATGTGCCCTTGGCCGGAATCAAACCCGGGACCCTTCAGTCCGCAGGCCGTCGCTCTATCCACTGAGCCAGTCCAACGAGGGCCAAGGGTCTTCTTTATCCTCCTCCTCATCTTTCCAGAAAAGTCGCTCCTCCTGCCTCCTGGGGGCCCTTCAGGCTTCTCTGATAGGGGTGCTGCTCCTTTCTTTCACAAGAGACCTTAGAAAATCCTTCCTGCTGGCGGGACTCACTCGGGAATAAATGATAATAATCAGGCGGCCGCCCTGGGAGCTCTGACTCCAGGCGCTGGGCGGGGGATGGGGGGATGGGGGGTAGGGGGTGAGGGTATGGGGGTGGGGGGGTTTTGCTCACATTATCTCACTTGATCCTGCGACAGCGTTAGGAGAAGCCCACTTCGCGCACCAGGACAGGAAGCCGGGTGCTGAGGAGCTTGCACGGGGGTCCCGGGCTCAGGGAGCGGCCATGCTGGACTCTGCCTTCCCTCAGCGAGAAGGAAGGAAAAGTCACGGTTACTTCCACGTCACAAGGTGTGTGAGCACCTACTCAGCACTGCCAGGTCAGCGAAGGGGCGCCATCCGCCCTTTGAGTCTGGATCGTGGTGTCTACACTTTGGGGAACACGGCGAGGATCTGGGCTCGGTGAGGCAGGTGAGGCAGGAGGCTGCCCTCGCTCCCCAGGGAGCCCTGGAGGGCGGTGGGTAGGTGCCCCTGGGCATCAGGGAGCATGACAGCTCCCCACCGAGGCCTCTGGGCGGTGGAGCCGGGACGCAGGTTTGGCTCAGAGGGTGACTGTGGTACCCCACGGGGAACAGGAACCAGCGCAAGGGGCCTGGCACAGCTGAGTGATCATGTCTGCAGGAGCTCCCTCACTCCTGTGCCCCCGGAGTCCCATCAGGGACCCTCCACGCTGCTTTTGCGCGTGTCCCTCGCTGGGGTCTGCAGAGAACATCCTTTGAGTCCTAAAGGCCTCGGGCACCGTTGCTGGGCCGGCTCCTTTCCCCGCAGGAGGTTACACCGAGGAGTCTCAGTCTGGGCCTCCGGGGCCCCCTCCTCCCTGCGCTGCTCCCCACACACCTCCTGCCCTGGGCAAGCGTGGTGCCTCACCCTCGCTTGTTCCTTCTGGCCCACTTCCGTGTCCTCAGCATGCACCCCTCCTCCTGGGTCGCCGTCCATCTCCCTGGTTAAATGGCGATCAGCTCAGTGTTCAGAAGAGTGGGTGCCCAGTGTCCCCTGTGTGCTCATCTCCTTAGAAAATGCACGCCCTGCCCTCCTCTCCCTGCAGCTGTGTTGCCTTCACGGAGCCACTCCCCGTGCCCTTGTGCGGACCCGGCTGGCCACCTAATGACTTCCCCACCGGCATCCGTGGTCACCTGGTCCGGAGCGCCCTCCCTCTGCCGTGGTAGCTTCTAACCCATTGGGAAGAGGCAGAAGTGCCTGTGCGCGTTCCCATGACTCCATTTGGTGTTTAACTCTGCGGAACATATTGAAAGGTTGAAAGAGACATTACTATTTTGGTTATTTATCTGTTGCCGAGTGTACATGCAAAGATGTAGCTTTTCTCCCAACGTGCGTCAACAACAGCTAGCGCTGGATGGCAATAGAGATGCTTAAAGCAATCACAGCGATTCGTGTACATTTAACCGACTGTTAAGTTTTACTAACTTGGGGGACATGAGGGTAATATGATGGTGGCTTCAGTGAGGAGCCATGGCAACAGAAGGGAAAGAAGTGTTAGAAAAGGAGAGTAGACTCTGAAGTATACAGTTAGTTCCAAATAAATGTCACCTGCCCAGCGGAGCGATCACACACCGCGAAAGTGGCAGAGCTATGCCCACAGAACTCGGTATCCGGAAACAATCAGGGTAGGGTGAGTCGGAGGGCATAGGCTAAGGTGAAGGGAAACCCCCAAAATTTAAAAATGGAAGGGTGGAGAGGCAATGAACATGCGTTAGCAGCTAGAGACCATCAACGAGTTTTCTATGTACAGAGGTGTATGAGTCAGAGGAAACTGTCCAGTGCCAGTCACACAGGCACAGTGTCACACGGATTCATCAGAAACCCGGCGGAAGGTGGTTTATCTTCCCAATAACGAACTCCCGGCAGTTGGACGGTGGCAGAATGCAGGACTTGCTTCACTCCTAGAGCCAAAAGGTGGCGCTGTTGTCCACGTTTGCCGGGAGCACCCCTCCAAGGTCTGCAGAGCCCATGAAAATGTGTCTGGCCTTTTCCGTCGGGTTCAGCCACCAGAATTACCCCAAGGAGTCCGGTGTGCAAGTTTTTTGTTATCTGGGATTTCGCAAAGTGCGACAACATATTCCAAAGCAATGTGAAACTCCAGGAATGCGCGCCGGGATCGATGGTACGTCCACATGCCTGCCACGTACCTTATGACTTATGGTCATATCTTCACAGGGACATTTGCTTGTGGTTCGGCTTTTGGTTCATCTCCCCTTTCATGGCAAAATCTATGGCTAGCATTACATCTCTAAAAGTCAGTCTTACTGAAAATCGATAGCGATACTTGTGTTGCTATTGTTTCGGGAGGTGATAAGCCTCTGGGTTGGCTGGCTCTCCCCAGGGCGCTTGCTTACCTCACCATGGTAGAACGGGTTAGCATCATGGTTTGGACAAAAAGCGACACGAGAAAAAACATGTTTGGTCTCATTTAGAGTAAATCTGAAATAAAAGGTGCCTCGTGGTTGAAATTCTTTTGCACGAATACATTTCTTGGTTCGTTCTTTCCAGACTTGTAAAATAGTAAATGAGTATCAAGCAAGTTAGACATGGGGAGTGAGACTGTCACACTAAATCTCTCAGTGTGTATGTGTGTGTGTGTGTGTGTGTGTTGAATATGGTCCAGAGGAAAAGTAGGGTGAAGTTAAGGTCAGAAAAAAAGAAATGTACAACATTTTGGCTTTGGTTATTTTAATTTATGTTCTAAATACTGAACTTAATCACACCCTATGTGGGACTCTAAAAGCTATGTACATTCTTTTTTAAAATTAATCTTTATTGTTGAAGGTATTACAGATGTTCCCTTTTCTTCCTCCTTTACCCCCTTCACCGGCTCCCTCCCTCTCCCCAGGCCTTCCCTGCACTACAAAAATCTCATAGTGCTTATAAAGAAACATATGTGAAAAGAACCTTGAAAGTTAATCGATAGTTAAAGCATGAGGATACATTCTGCCAGGGGATAGCTGTTTAAGAAAGGTGCGCTTGGCATTCCATTACATAGTGAATCTGGGTACATTTCCTGCCTCCACCCACACAGGTGCTCATGGCATGGCGTCCCATATGACTCAGACTCGTAGAAAGTGACAACATGACATTTTGGGTTAATAATCACTTCAGCAGCATTTCCCAAGCATCTTGTGTATCCCGAACAGCGCGGACCCTGATTCAGCTCTTCTGGATTCCACAGGAACAGATGGGTCGCGAGACTGTTTACTGCTGCTTCCCACAAACTTCCTCTTTGTAAACTCCTATATTATTTATGAACCAGGAAAGTTTCCGAGAAGCCTCCCATCTGATTACTGCTCACTGATGAACTCGCATCAGAGAAACTTCCAGTCCAATGACGCCCGGGCGTTGTAAAAAAAAAAAAGTCTGAATTTGTTAACTGGTTCTGATGCCTGTGTCTCTGGGCCGGCTACCCACAAAGACCTGGTCTGACAGATTCCCTGAACTCTATCGGCAAGAAACGGGCTGGCGAATGTGTTGGCGCCGAAAGACGAAGGTAGACTGGTAATAAACGCTGTTTCACAAATAGCGTTATTACATCAGACGCCGTGCGAGTGTTTGAAAGGTCTCAGAAAAGACTGCAGCGGGTTTTGGTGCTGCATTGGTGGACACTCACCCCGGAGAGCTGTGTTAGGCTTTCGGCAATAATGCGGTGACCGACGTTTATAGACAATCTACAGACACGTCTGGTCGCTGACCTTGACACGGAGAGTGGTTGGTTTGAGTGCAGGCCCAACTAAGTGGGGAAAAGAGGGAAGTGAAACGTGCTTCTTTCAAGTTTACTTGGTCCATCTTGATTTTACCGTTTACTTTAGCAGTAGAAGCCGTTTTCCGTGTGTGTGTGTGTGTGTGTGCACAAAGAGATCCACATTCACAGGATTTTAATTAGACACAGGAGAGGGCGAGACAAAACCAAACCAAAGAAAGCAAAAATCCCCACTACAAGCAAAGCCTCTGAGAAACCCCAACCTTCCCTTAAAACCTCCACCCTCTGCACAATGCAGCAATAGGCAATATTGTGACTGATTCGTCATGACCTTGATAGGACATATTTACAGAGAAATGTTGTCAATTACAGAGGTTCCAGGGCTAGACCTGTGCCAGGTGTGTGTGTGTGTGTGTGTGTGTGTGTGTGTGTGTGTGTGAGAGACAGGCCTGGTTATGTCATCATCCTATCAAATATATGATTGTCATTAAGCCGATTGTGAACTGAGTGAGTGCTCACCCTGCCCCGGCTCCCACCCTTCCCGGGGACTCCCTTCGCCTTCACGGGGACCTAGGCTGGGGCCGTCCAGCTGCACAGCCCCTGGGTGCCAAACTCAACCAGGAAGAAGCCTGTGGCAGCTGCTGCTGCATTTTATGCAAATAGCAACTTCATGGATCAGTTTCCTTCTCCCTGTGGACTCTCAGCACCTGGAAAATAGAATTCCAGGAGCCGTAGCATGTCTGCAAATGAACGGCCGTGACCACACGAAACAGGTAACAGTCACTGGACTGGGGTGTCCAAGAAGCACATGTGCCTTCAAGTCCTTGTTCTACTGTAACGTCCCCCCTCCCACCGTGTGCTTTTACCGCTTCCCAGTGCTCTCCTCTCTGGAAATCTGTAGTAAGTGCAAAGTGCGTGTTCCCGTCTCTCGTCCCGGCTGCTGCGCTGCTGGTTTAGTATCGCAGGTCTGGAGTCACGACGCAGAAATCCACACATTGGCGAAGCTGTGTTTAAAACAAGTCTAAACAAAAGCAAAAACAAAACCAGCACGTTTTTTCCAGAAAAAAGGTTTCATGTCCACCATGGATATAACATTCAGAGCTTCAGGTTTCAGATGTATTTGCAGTTAAGGACTATTTTTTATATTAGTGTGCCACTTAGAGCATACTTATGGAAAACATAAGCTTATGACTAAGGATATAGCAAACATTTAAGTATATTCTGACATTCAGCTTCAGCTTTTAAAGGGAGATTATAACTATTTCAACATAAATAATTTTATAGTACACATGCATTTGCTTTAATAAGGCTTTCACATTATACCTAATTTTATGTAAATGTTATTCAGATTTCAATTCAAGAGTTTTGTAGGGCAGGTTAAAGGGTGTTTATCTTGATTTGTTAAAATGTACCATTAAAATTAAGCAGTGACAAATATTATGACTTTTTAAATTGTTCTAAATGGTTGCATTTATTTATTAGGCTTGTGTTTATACAAAATATTTTAATTCTTTAAGTGCAACCTAATTTGATGAATTGTTCGTACAGGAGTTGTAATCAGAAACTAGGTCTGGGGACCTTATAAATCCACAGTCATCTTGCATTGTCAGTAAAACCTCCTTAATAAGCCCAGTTTAATGAAATAAAGTATATACTATATTCTGAAAAATTAATAAAAATAATTTTAAAAAGCGTTGATTATTTTATTTTCCAAAATGCTAGCCTATATGTAGAGTGATCATAAAGGTTACTGCTTAAAATGTATTTCTTGAACATACAGTTTTAACATTTGGGAGAACATGTATTTATTCAAAATAATCACAATAAAGATTATTGCATTTGCAAATTGACAAAAATATTTCATTAGTTCATTTTAAAAATGCCTCTGAAATTATATTTTAAGGAGAAACGTGATCAGAAATGTTTGCTATTAAGAATGCAGCCATTGTATTCCTACATGTTACTTATTAAAAGCAATCAGCAAAGATAGAGTGCAGATAAGGCATGCCTCTAAATGAACCTTCACCAAAAATCCAAACAGCATTTCAGAATCAAGTATTAATAGCATAAACTTAATTTTAGTTCCTCGTAAGTGCAGCTGCATTTTCTATTTAATTACAGGTTTTCAACAGTAGTAATTTTTTCTTGACCTACTCAATCTCCAAAGTCAGAAAATGGTTTCTTTTTAAAAACTGACAATGGCACGGTATGTTTCCGAAGGGGGGTGGGGGTGGAGGTTAGAAAAGAAAAAGAAAAAAAGACAAATTACACAAAACCATCAGTCTAGAACATATTTAAATAGCCGGACAGAAGTTCTAATAGAAAACTTGGTTAAATATGAAGAAAAGTTAGGAGCTACTTTTGTTGCGTGGCGCGATGTGACTGTGAAGATGTTAGTACTTTCTTTTTCTCTAAAAGTGAAATGTGTTGTATGATGACAAGAAACCCAATGTGTTAAAGATGACCTGCTTCTTGCTCCTTGGTGAACGGCATTCTTGGCAGTTGTAAATCCATGGCGGTTGCTGTGCAGCCTGGGAGGTGGAGGAACTGAAGAATGCATTTTAAACGAGGAAAGTTTAGCTTCATAATATGGACCGAGCAGCAAGATGAGCAGAGAGCAGGGCATTGGCCCTTTAAAAGGTAATGAGACGGAAGCTCAGAATTTAGGGACAAATGCAGGAGGAAAACATATTTTCTTGACCTAAATTGTAGCACAGAGTGTAAACATTCAGGTTTTCTCCGAATGAGAAACTAAATAATCTTCCCGGTTTAGTAAGGGAGATTTCTCTACCACAGACAAGAGTGGATAAGAGATTTTTTATTTATCTGATATACAGATTTTACATAACTTTTTTTTTTTAAAATCATACTGTTGACCCTCCTTTTGTGGTTAGCAAATACTTTGAATACTTCCTGGCATGGGCTCTGATTGATTGAAGAAAAAGAATTTAATAATCAATGGATAATTATTCACTGTTCAATTTTCTTTCTTTTATCATGCTCATATTGAGATTTCCTCTGGCTCTTTAAATGGAATTAAGAGTAAATTGCATACAAATGAGTTAAGTCTTGTAAAAGAATATTTTTTCCAGAGCTTAGTTATTAATACCTTCTTCTTCTTCTTCTTTGTGGTGCTGGCATAACTTACGTCTCTCTTCACAGACGAAACATGGGTTCAGTGCCCAGGTTAATGTAAAGGGCCAGGTGACAGAACCTGAACCGGTGATGCTACCTGTGTCTGTTGAGAACAGTACACCCAGCCGGGAAATCAAGGGAAGCTTTTAATAAAAATCAGGGATATCGAGATATTCAGTTTTTATCTCTGCGACTGTTGATAGAATGACCCGACACCCCCTTCCCCATGCCTGCCTGGCAAGAACCCAGGTTGCTTGGGAGGCCCGAGGCTCACCTTACTGTAAACTTCATGTGGTGACTGGAGCTTCCTGGCTTTCTCCCACAGCCTCCCATGAACGTGTAAACTTTTGATTTCCTTACTAAAGTATTTCTTGTGCTCTCTCCCATGCTGTGAGCAGGGCGCAGTAAGGGTGGCACTCAGGTGCTCTGTAGCCACCTCGGAGGCCATGAATTTCCAGCAGAAACCCGTGGCTCCATGACAGGACTGAGAACTGAGGTTTAGTCGGATAGGTCAGTGGGGAGCCTGCCTTTCAATGGCAATCATAGCATGCAGCCCTGGGATAAAAACTCAGGTAAAACATCCTCTGGGGTAGATGAGGCCATGAAAATCTAAATAGCAAAATAAGTATACATTTACACCCAAATTCTTGTAAATCATCAACCCTCAGAGGCTGATCCGTGGGTCCTAGTCACTGACTATAAATATTCTGACCAGCGATGACAATATATTGTATGGTGCTCCTGAACAGTTGGGCTATAAAACAAATGCATAATAGTTTTGGAAGAGTTTTTTTTTTTTTTTTATGGTATCAGAAATTTCATAAGGAAGTCCTCAGAAAGTGCAGTACAGATTCAGTGTGATAAAGTGTACTTCTTAATTTGTTGAGATATCGTGAAAGGAAAGTTTCAGGTGAAAAGAAGCCACAGGTCTACGAGGCAGAATCTTGGAACCTACCTTTGGGGTCCCCGGCTGGAGTTAGTTCTAGGTCTGACCGGATTCTCTGTGTCTTAGTTTCCTCACCTGTAAAATGAGGGTTAGGGGCTGGAGGGCCTCTTGGGTGGTGATAAACTCTATGATCCTATGACCTTGACATTATAAATAAAATACCCTTTGCTTTTTCTTGTAATTTAAAGAGGTACTGCTCACATTTTTCACTTGAATGTTCTTATATCATCTTACTGTGCTGCAAGGCTTTGGAAAGGGGGTGACAAAGCGCGTGTTGGCGTGTACGAAGGGATCCGTTGAAGGTCAGATAGAGACCAAAGAGTGGAAGGACTGTTGCGGGCTATGCAGTGCTGGGATGAAATTTGCAGGTGTCGCCACAGAAACGTAAATGCTGAGAAGCTGTCGCTCGCCGAACAATGGTGATGCCTGAGTAAGGAGAACAGTCCTCCCTCGGCACTGCCAGGTAGGGGCAAAGAGACACAAGGGAAGAGAGTGTGCGAGATGAGAAATGGGGCTCTCTGTCTTTGCACGGAGGTTACCACAGGTGCCCCTTCAGGATCAAGGGAGTTTCTCTCTCTGGAATGCTATATTTTGTATTAATTAAAAATCAGTGTGTACATTATTAGAATGTCAAAAAAACCCCACGCGTTAACTTTTTTTTAAGTAAAAAAAAAGAAAAAAAAGAAAAAGGCTTAAAATGATTTCGAGGAAGTGTACACACAAGTCGGCAGGCCAGGGAAATGCCAGGGAGGCTGAGTGGCCAAGTGGGAATGTCAGGAGGAGGTCAGTGGTGAGGAAAGAAACGGGTCAGCAGGGCAAGAGGGCCATGGAGCAGAAACGACGTGAGTAATTCACCCTCTTAACCCTTCCCAGCAGCAGCCTTACCCTCTTCACCTTCAGTCCTCTTTAAAATAAAAGAAACTCAGCCACAGCCACAAAGCACATAAACGAACACCCAAAGCACCTTTTTTTAACCTCACGTTGTGACGTGCTGGGAAGGCATTAGTTGTTCAGGAAAACCCCAGGTGACTTCTGTGTCTGGTAGTTTAAACTCTTGAAACTTGAGTTTTACATCATCGGCTGTTGGTGTCTGGTGACAGCTATATGCCTGTAGATTCCTACCTCATTCGTATCTTTATCATTATCTTTTTTTTTTTTTTGACTCAAATTCTTAGGTTTCTGCAGTGAAAGATGCCCTAATAATGGGCCTGATTCAGCTGTCTGATAAAGATGCCATGGAGGGTGATCCCTAAGAAGTAACCAGTTAGGAAGGCAGGGGTCCTGGCCGCTAAGAAAGATGGCCTGGAGCTATGCACTGCTTCCTGAGACTGTGTCGTAGGCGTCAGCAGTAGGGGCTAGTAGCCAGCATCAAAATATATTCCCCCAGAAGGCTAACTCAAAAGTTAACGGTAAGTTCTGAGAAGAATCCTTTATTTATTTTTAAAACCGTTAATTGTTATTAGTATTACTATTTATTTAGGTTAGTATTTCTCTTTCATTTGACACTCACAGTTCTTGCAAGTGTTAAGTAGCAAAATGCAATGGAGTAAATGTAAACGTCTCACTGGCTCTATGTGGCAGTTCCTGAATTGCACGGCACCCAGTCCAGCAGATAGAAAGGACCCTGAAGAGCTACACTGAGAGGAAGAGATTTGATAGGCTGATGGAGCAGGAGGAAGGACGAGATGCCAGGCAGAAAGGCTATTGGTTACTGCAAGTTTACTTTCTTTATAAGGAACCACAGGGGTTTATCAGATTACCTAACTAATGTGCATCAGACAGTTCCCGAGTGCCTGGTTTAAGACGCCATTTCTATAGTGAAGACTAATTTAGTTAAGTCTCAGTTTGGTGATGTGGGGCTTAGCACATGTGACTCCATTTTGGGCCTTGACTTTAACATAAGAAAAAAATCAGAATTTGGGGTTAAATTTTGGAGATTTCAATTTATCATTCTTATTTTTTAAACATTTTATTTCAAATTTCGTCATGTGTAGAATAATTAGAAGCACTGCCTTTATCTCTCCCTCCCTCTTCTCTGCAGCTGCTCTGGTCCCTTTCTCAGTCCCAAGTCACGTGCTCATTGCTGGCCACTTACGATGGGGCTGCTGATTGGCTGTATGTAGCTGGGGACAGCAGTGTTTAACTCTCCTCATTTTTCCAACTTTTTCTAGTTAGCCTTAAGTTTCATCAGCTGGAGGTTCAGAATATACCTTATTCTAATCAGTCTTTTAAAAACACTGCAGTTTGATTAACGTTATGAAAGGAAAGAAAAGGATATTATTTGGTGGTGATAAACATTTTTGTAAATTAGGTCTCGTTTTCCCCATTTGTTTGAGTTGCAATTTCAAAAAACTTTTGGATTCGTTTCAAGTATTTTTTTTTTCAGACTGAAAACTTTCTGAACATAAAGCTTTTACATATTTCTCTCTGTTCTACCATCCTCATTCCTCAATTACTGACCTACAAACGAAAGCAACACAAATCTGACAGCACACTCTGTCTCATGCTGTCATCCCTTAGAAACAAAACGTTTAGTTTTTCTCATTTGACATTTCTTATTTTCTCATGACATAGTCATTTTTTCCTCAGATATTCACACATTATATAGATATAATTAAGGTATCCTTATGAAAAGAACACTTTTGTCTTTTTACATTATCCAAATACTTGTAGAGTCATAATTAGGATGGGAAAAAATAGCTTTTTCCTTTGAAGCTTCATAATGATTCATAGTGGGTTAAAAACGAACCTATTCCCATATGTCAAATTAACCATCAAAATGTGGCTTTTGGGACTGGACACAGTGAATCCTTCTCAGATAACACACTTGTCATCAGATAGTAATCAGAGCATTTGGACAGCACGAGCTACTTCTGGTTTTCTCTGCTTGGCGAAGCTCCTACTTCAGATGCAGGTTGCTTTGCTGTGATTGGGCTCATCCTCAATGTCCCTGAGATGAACTTCGAACAGAGCTAGAAAAATATTGAAAATAGTAACACATGTGTAAAATACAGTGGGCACTCGGTGGTGTCCATCTATAGACTATATGTTTTTATCAGTATAAAAGCAAGACTTACTCAGTATTTCTGGCTTTCATTCATGATTTGCTTCATACAACTTCATTTCCTTTCATGGATAGAAGGAGCAGGGGGGGAATTTAGTCTAGGAACTCAGGGAGGAGGCATGGAATCCAGAGAACTGGGCTCTGGGATGTAGGATTACAGGAAGGTTGCTATTCTCATTTCAGTATTTCCTCCTGGGTTTGACTCGGTCTGAAATTACACAGATCCTATTATTTTCTATGTCATGAAGCACTGGTAGGTGAGGAAAACAGGGCTGGGCAAGTAGACTGCTAAGTGCATTTGCTTTATACCTCAGTGATAAAGTGAGGGGGGGGAGAGAGAGAGAGAGAGAGAGAGAGAGAGAGAGAGAGAGAGAGAGAGAGAGAGAGAGAAGTGGCCCAGAGACCTCTCTGTGGGAAGTTTCTCAGCATATTGCTGTCTGTTATATTGTACTGAACACATGCACTTCTGTTTAGTAATATTTTGGGGCACCGAGATTTAGGGCAGAAAAGACGGGAGCATCGCAGCAACTCCGCCTAACATTTTAAAGGGTTATTTATTGATTGGTACTGTGATGAACATGCATCATCGGTAATAACATTTTCAGTTTAACATTTTTTTTATTTAACTCTGGTTTTTAGACCTTTTGAGTTTTTCTCTGCTTTAGCTTGGGAAAAACCAAATAAGTGCAAGTCTCCTCCAAGATCCCTCATGAAAACATTTTTTTTTTTTAAATAAAAATCAAGAGTGAAACGGATCTATATTTGTTTGGGAGATCATCTGACTCCTGCTAAATGGAGTGTCTCAATCTGAAAGTGAAATCTGTTTCGCTGCTAAAAATTGCCAAGAGTTTTTTGACTGAGATTTAGGAATCTGCAGAAAATGTAAAAGTTTTTTTTTTCTACAATAATCTGTTCAGTGAACAAGCTGTGAAAAATAGTTCTGTATTTTGTCCATGTGATGCAGCAGACGGTAAATTTCCATTTTAAAGAACGCTCAGAGGAGCTTCTGGCACCCTTCGCTATTGCCTTACTAGAATCTACTTACACTGACTTACAACAATGCTGTTTATTATTTCTTTAAAGCAAAAACTAAGAAGGGCGCTTGTATTCTTTTTTTTTTTTGTGGTTGTTTCTCCCCACAGATCAGCTCTATGCCTTTATCTGGGGTCAGAAATGTGGGGGCCCTTTAAGGCCTTAGCCAATGTGCCTTAAAATACCACGATTCTGTTAAGAAGATAGCCTTTCCCTGCATTTAAGGCTTTGCGTTTGAAGAACTTTAGAATTAATTTGCTATTTCTTTGTGAACATAATCTTTCAAGGTAGGTGGTCCCATAGTTATTTAAGACGGTTCGTAGTTTTAAAAAAATGTGTAATTAGGATTCTCATGTAAACACAAAATGAACGCGAGCTTAAAGAGCTTATGTATTCATTAATTAATGAGAGAAGCACAAGATGTTATAACCTGCCCAAAGGAGAATTCAAATTTGCATCCAGGCACATGTGGGCAGATAGAGAATGCCGAAATGAATCGGCAAATACATGCAAAACTGGTTAATTTTGACAGGGGAATGATCAATTGCATTCTACAGGTCATAACGTCTATATTGGTAGGGACTAGAATAATTTGCATTATTATTAAACTTCTACAAGTCACAGAGATGTGAAATAGCGCAAAGACAGTGAAAGGCAGAGATAACCTGGACGGGTGTGTTAGACTGGACATGTAATGATCTTTTTGGTTTATTTCAAACACTTTCCCAATTTTAACTACAGATCCAACTACGAAGTACCGTCAACATTTTCCACTCAAAGGATTTAATTTTATTTTCTGGTTTACATTTACCTTTTAAATAAAATGCTACCTAGAATGATGTCTGACACACAGTAGGTGGTCCATTCATATTTGTTGAATGGACATAATTTTTCTTGTGTCTTCTATTGAATGTTTTTTTTTTACAAATTACCTAATAGTGCAAATTATATGTTCTTTTATTTACGAATCTCAAGAGTGTCAGAAAGATTCTAAAAGAAATAGGGGTAGCCTTCGAGGCTCTGGTCCATACCTTTCTTTTGCCTTTGATCTTTTTATACTTGATGCATATTGTGAGAGAGCAGGAAACAAAAGGAAACCAGGAGTCAATCCCAGGGTCCCAAGGCAGGGCCCTGAGCCCTGGAGGGTGAAATCAACATCAAACCAGCTGCAGGGTGAGTGGCCTCGGAGGGCCAAGAGGTCCATGGTGGTTTCTGATTATTGCAAATGAGATGTTCGTCACTACTTGGATCTTGACAATGTTAGATAATTCCTAGAATTAATTTTTGTTCAACCTCAATTCATTTTAGCGGAGATATTTGCATTCAGGCTGCTCAGGAGGGCTCTGATACCTAAACAGACTTGTTCTTCACTGCTCTGAGGCCTGCATCCTGCCATCGTTACGTCATCTTCTGGACTCACCAGCGCAATGATTCCACCAAGGTGTGCATGCGTGCTCTCGGGAGAGCTGGAGTTCTTCATGTTTTCAAGGTTCCACACTCCACTGGGAAGGAAAATTAGTGACTGCTGGTGATTTGCTTTCCTATTAAGATTTTGATGGGTAAATAAGAGTGGAAGACAATGGGCACCAAATACCAGGGACAGGTAGATTGAGGCAAAGTCAGAAATAGGAAGTGGTACAAGGTTGAGCTCAAGGTCTTAAAAGACATACCCATATTGTAGAACTACTCTACTGTCAGCATTACAAAAGGGGAGGGCATTCATCTTACCACAAAAACATTAGCCAAATAAGAGTGCTTATTTTGAATCTTTATTTAACGATGGAATTGCTTAAAAAGTTTGTGAACTTGTCCTTCAGATATTTGTCACTGGTTTTCTGCACATCTGAATATTCTCTTGGAACTTACAAAGCATTTCGGCCTACATTATCTCGTCTAATCTCTACAGTGTTCTAGTAGCTCTTCATTGTGCCAGGTGACCTTTGACTCCAAAAGGCAGGCATTCCTGTGTGAAATGAATGACTAACAGAATCGGTTTTTCCTCATCAGCTATCTGAGTGCTAGATGCTGATTGCCACTAATTACTTTGGCTGTGGTCGTCCATATCCTGTGTGAAGAGAGCAAAGAAGAAAGACTGAAGCCACAGCCTGATTCATCTGCCATTTATAGGTGTGGGTTCGTCTTTCCTTCCGCCGGGGCTTTGCTATTCCCACTGAAAAAATTAGTTCTATAAACACTTCAAATCCTGACTCACTGTGCACTTTGTCATCCAATATTTTCAGATACCATAAAACCTGAATGAGGAAATCCTGGAACATAGGTTATCCATTATTCTCATCTATAACTCCCCATTAAAGCAGTAGGAGTGTTGGAAAAACAGACTTTGAAAAATAATGTAACTTTTAAAGATAAGCAGAAATGACCTGCTAAGTCCCACTCTAAATGTCTAGTGCGACTTTTGAGAAGTGAGTTAATTTTCTAAAGCGAAAAGAAAAGTACTTTCCGTTGAGGGCACAGAGGCCCATTGTGAGGAGTGGGGGCAGTGAAATAGTCTTAGTTAAAAGATTTTATTTAAATGCAGGGCATTATTACTATGAGGGAATAGAGGACATAACTTACATTATGATCACATTTGCTTTTAAACTCTTGAACCTGAAAGGCTCAAGAAGTCTGTACTCGTATATCATTTTGTGCGTGAGAGCAGCTGACCTCAAAAGTGACTTTGGCTGGCTTTTCATTATATGAATGAATACATTTCATTAAAGGATGCCTAGCTGTTTTTTAAAAATATATTTCTGTTGATTTCCTAGAGGAAGGGAGAGGGAGAGATACAAACATCAATGATGAGAGGGAATCATTGATCGACTACCTCCTACACACCCCACACTGGGGATGGAGCCCACAACTCGGGCATGTGCCCTGACCAGGAATCCAACCATGACCTGCCGGTTCATAGGTCCATGCTCAGCCACTGGGCCACGCTGGCTGGGTGCCTAACTGATTTTTTATTCTCGCTAGATCGGTAGACATTTGTTAAAAGTTTAGGTGGTTCAGGTTGTAGAGAGGAATTGAAATTCAAGTTTGGAAAATGAACTTTAACAAATTTCAAAACATTTTTATTTGTCCATTTTTTCCTTACAATAAATCTAGGTCCTGTCTTATCTACATTGACTCTAAATTTGTCAATTTTTGGCTGCCCAGAATCTCTACTATTTCTTAAAATACTTTCCCCCACTTTTAGGGAACTGTATCTCCACTACTGTAAGCAGTCCTGGAGTGATGCTGGATTTTTATAAAAGGGACTAGATTCTTGTCTTTTCTCTTCTCTAGTTCTGCCGGAGGGTGATTGAGGGCCATTTTGGGCCAATCGGACACCCTATTTGGGAACATGGAGTATTGAGGAAGTGATAAGGTCTTGGGCCTGATCAGAGGCTTTTGAGAGGCAGACAGGGAGGCTGTAGTGATGGTGGCATCCTGACTGGCAGTTCCAACCACAGCTGGCTGCTGTGCTTTCTGCTTCCCTTTCCTTGGTCCTCAGGAGAAACCCATTCCTGTAGCCCAGTGGTCAGCAAACTCATTAGTCAACAGAGCCAAATATCAACAGCACAACCACGGAAATTTCTTCTGAGAGCCGAAAACCGACTTCTGTGCATGGACCACGAAGTTTCAATCGCACTGTACGTGCGTGCCCACACGTGGTATTTTGTGGAAGAGCCACACTCAAGGGGCCAAAGAGCTGCATGTGGCTCGCGAGCCGCAGTTTGGCGACCACTGCTGTAGCCAGTTTTCTAGTTTCCTATTCGTTTTGTGAGCTCCACAAAGTCTCCCCATGGATTCATTTTTCCCTAAAGTAGTTAGAATTGGTTTCTGTTGTTCTGTTGCCCGTCTCCAAGAACCATGATTGACACAATACACCTGTGCTTCTGAGGAATGTCAAGTTAATACAGGAAATGTGCTTGAACACTATTCTACGTAACCATTGGAATATTGGCCACTGTTGTAATAGGCCTTCTTTTAGTGCTATCATATAATATTATAATTACTGGTTTGGTTTGTTAGTCTCACAGAGTTGAAGACAAACACTTCGCAAGAACTTGGTCCTACTTAATTTTGCATTTAGCTCAGTACTTGGAATGTTGCCGGTAGACAATAAATACATATTGGTTGGGCGAAAAAAAAAAAAAGTAAAATTTGGTATTGTTAAGCACACAATAGGCAATCAATTATTGCTTTGGGTTAAATTCCCTGCTGAGTTCACTTGATTGATTGAGCCCTACTATGTCCAAGTTACTATGAAGAATGTAAAGATGAGTAAGCCATGCCCTTTACCCCTTACCTTTAGTACGTTTGTGGTTTTATGGTGAAGAGAGGATGAAATAAGAAACTAATGTTTAAATTCATTCCTCTACATGTACTTCTCTTCCCATGGCTTTGATGCTATAGTACTGTACAATACCTTTGGACCCTGCCTTTAAGACTGGCTTCTTTCAACTCTGAGTATAATGTAATGTTACATATACAATCAATTAACATTGATTACAAAGTTAAACATGTAATGTTATCTGGTCGTTTGGGTTAGAGTTGACCTATTACTTCTATACCAGTGATAATTGAGATTATATTATACAAGTGGCCCGGTGCATGGAATTCATGCACATTAAAAGGGAATTAATTAGAGGAAATATTTTACTATTGCTATTTACCCTTTCTCTATAATACAAGTGTCAGAGGAAAGAAAATTAGTAAAATGTATATGAAAATCTCCCTCCTGTCAGAGTCTCAGGCATGCCACGGGACCCAGAGTCAAGTCCCCACACATCCACCACATGCCTCAAAATTGCATGAGACCCAGGCCCAGCTGGCCCCACCCCCCTTAAGCCCCACCGGGCAGGGGATGAAGCCTCCTGCTGATCGCACCTAACAACCATTTGCATATTAGCCTTTAATTATTAAGATTTAATTGACTTTCTGATTTTAACTGATTCCATTGAAAATAGAAATAATATTTTGTATTTTATACCAGAAACTTACTTTTTTTAGTCAAATGAGTAATGCCCAGTATGGTCATTCCATACACTATTGATAAAATTGAATGAATCTGGCAATTGGACCGAGTGCCAGGTAAAATAATTTAAGCCTACATATAGATGGCCCTTAATAGCACACCCAGAAAGAATTGTACTGTATTCTTAGATCCTATATAATAAAAGGCTAATATGCAAATTGACCAAATAGGTGAACGACTAGTTGCTATGACACACACTGACCACCAGGGGGCAGATGCTCAACTGCTTTCATGACAGTGCTAAGGATGTCCAACTGCTGGGTTAGGCCTGCTCCGGGGAGTGGGCCTAAGCTGTCAGTCGGACATCCCCTGAGGGTTCCCAGATTGTGAAAGGGTGCAGGCTGGCTGAAGGATGTCCCCCTCCCCAAGTGCACGGATATTGTGCACCAGGCCTCTAGTTGTAATATGTTGTTGGAAGCAGCAATTAGGACAAGGGTGGACACTGTCCTGAGGGTCTCTATTCTCCAGGGTCTGACTTTATAGTGACTTATAAGAGAAAGAGGACTTCTATTTCATAGGAACTTATAACCCCAAATTTTAATATTTTCAGAGCTTGGTTTTCCAAGTATCACTCCTCAGAGTGTGAGGTGTGCATGAGTATTCTGGTCCATCCACTGCTGTCTGCCCAAGACAAGATGCTTGCTCCAAATACACTGTTAAGTTCAACTAACTTTTTTTTTTGGTAGCAAGACTTTATTGATGAAGGAGGCTATGCATTGATTTATAATCTGACCTGAGTTTCATATTTCATTGTGGATGGAAAATAAGCACTTCAAGCCTAACCACTGTGAGCAGCACTGGCTCATACAGTATCACCAAAGTGGCTTGTGAAAATGTGGTTTTAGCACCACATAGAACACCCACTGAAACAGGCATTGATGTGGTCAGTCTCTCCACTAATACCTGGATGGTTTTAGATGCATTTTTCAGGTTTGATTATACACATACTTCATGATGATATCAAGACTCTGTGGGCATGCGCATTAATTCAGGGAGTTCCAAAATGTTAGAAAAAAATATCTTGCTTCCTCTCACACCTTTATTAATTGAAAACAAGGCCCTTCCTCGCCAATTAACCTCGGGAAAGAAGTATGTGTCTAAGTGAGACTTATAAAGCTGTATTTGGGTAGGATGAGAAACTTTCTATAACTCTTTGAGTTAATAATAATCAGGGGTTAAGTTCTGAATAGAAAATAAAAATAAAACCAAATCTCAATTTGTTTTCTCTGATAGTTGAACTGCCTGGGATGCCACGGATGGACAAATATTTGATTAATGTTGGTTGGAATGAACTGAAGGTCCTTTAGTCTTGGGACAGCGTGAGCACGTTGTTTGTGAGCTGAGAGATCCGTGTACAGCCCCTCTGAGCCTCAGAAGGCAGGTAGACTAACTAAACTGAATCCATTGTTGGCCACGTGCAGCCTAAGAAAGAAGGCAAAGACTTTCCAACATGAAAACAGGTAACTTGTCTCTTGTCATGAAGGATTTGAGGTGCAGATTGCCAGTCAGGATGTCAGATAGATGGGGCTAACCTTGGCTTCTGGAGATAATTAAATGGGACATTGAGCGTTTGTTATTTTTTAACGACAAAAACTATTTTTTTTCTGTAAGCGTGGCATTTAATGATTTTGATTGATAATGCTAGTACTCTTCAGTGTCTGATTCTTTTCTCCCCCTCCCTGGCATGTGGAAGACTGGAAGTCTTAAAAGTCTATGCTCCTTGCAATTGCGGGTGACATGTGACCAGTTCTGGCCAAGGGACTGTAGGTAATGTCACCTTCAGGTCGGGACCTGGACGAGGGGGGATGCTCTCCTCAGTAACTTACGGGATCGCCTACTGAGAAGTAAGAGCCACAGAATCAAAGTAGCCTAGATTCTCCACGTTACTGCAGGGAAGACACTTGCCCTGAATGCTGCCTGAACTCAGAGCCGACTCTGCATACCGGAGAATGAGAAACAGACCTTGGAAGCGCTGAGCCTTTGAGATTGTTACCACAGCACGGCCTAGTTTAGCTGACAGGGAAGTGATCGAAGAAAACTGCCTTAGATAGCTCAGTGTTTAGGTTCTAGAAATAATTCAGATTAGGCCAAGTTTGGTTAAGTCAGAGGAGATAAAACACTTTCTTGGTGTCCATTCACTAGTTTGTTCAGCCAGCCAGCACAGTATTGAGTGTAGATTGTATGTTACCCCCTGTGCTGGGCTGGGGGAAGCATGTTGTTAAGAGCACGTGCTCTGGAATCCCGCCCGAGTTTGCATCCTGGTCCTGCCATGCGTGAGCTGCGTGATTATTGTGAAGTCTTCTTGTGCTTTTGTTTCTTTATCTCTTCACTTGTAAAATTGCAATTACAATAGTACCTACCTAATGAGCTTGTGACGATAAAAGGAGACAATGTATGTAAAGCACTTGGCATTGTGCCCTACAAAGCAAATGATCAAAAACATCAGCTATAATTATTCCACAACATCCCAGTCTTCCCACAGCTCTTACTCCAATGGAGACTATGGCAATCTAATGGTAAAACCCATTTATATTAATAATTCCTATATCTTTATTACTGCCATAACAAATTTCTCAAAACTTAGTCCTTAAAGTGCACGCATTTACTCTCTCACAGTGTGCAGGTCGCAAGTCTGGGTGACTGGGCCGGTGTCTCTGCTCCGGGGCCTCACAGGCTGAAATCAGGGGCCACCAGCGAACTCTCCTCAGAGGCCCCAGGAAGAATCTGCTTCTAACGAAGCTCCTGCAGGGTGTTGGCCAGACCCAGCCCCCTGTGGTGTGATGAGCCGAGCTCTCCTCTCCTTGCTGGCTCTCAGAGGGGCCTGGCCTTAGTGCCTGGGGGCCTCATGCTGATCTCGGCAAGTGGACTCCTGCCCGAACTAGCAACAGTGACTTGAGTCTGTCTTGTGCTTGGAATCCAACTTCCTTCCACCCCATCACGCTCCTGCCTCCCGTGGGGGAAGGCGCTCTGCTTTCTGTGGCTCATGTGATTAGATTGGGTTCACTTAGATAATTCGGGATAGTGTCCTATTTTAAGGTTTTTCACCATCGCACAGTCCCTCTGAGGTGTAATGTAACATCTTCTCAGGTTCCAGGGATTCGTGCATTGTCATCTTTGGGAAGCCATTGTTTGGGGCCTACCAACATTCCCTTAGGTCCACAGTCTACCTTTTTTCTGATCTTAATAATTGCATTACTACTTAGTGAGTGCTTTCTGTGTGCTAGGTAATAAGCCATCTCTCTCTCTCTCTCTCTCTCTCTCTCTCTCTCTCTCTCTATATATATATATATATATATATATATATATATATATATATATGTACTGAGTACCCAGATTATTATGCCCACCCCATCAGTACTTCGTTGGGCTACCTTTTGCCTTCAACACTGCAGCGATTCTTCTTGGCATTGACTCCACGAGATGTTGAAAGGTGATGTGAGGAATCTGACACCATGCCTGAGGAATAGCACTGTCCAGTTCTGTGCGATTTGATGATTGTGGAACCAGCTGCCTGATGGCTCTTTTAACTTCGTCCCACAAATGCTCGATTGGATTGAGATCTGGTGATTGTGGGGGCCACCTAAGCAAGGTAAAGTCTCCCTCATGTTCTTGAAACCACTCCTGCACAATATGAGCACCATGGCATGGCGCGTTGTCTTATTGGAAGAAGCCATCTCCATAGGGACACGCCATCAACATGATAGGATGAACTTGATCAGCAACAATACTTAGGATTGTTGTGCTATTCAGACGTTGTTCCACATGAATTAAAGGGCCCCAATCATGCCAGGAAAACATGCCCCAAACCATAACAATGCCCCCACCAGCTTGAAGGGTTGTACTCATGCATGTGGGGTGCATGCTTTCTTGCTGTTTCCACAAAATTCTCACTCTGCCACCTGCATGATGCAACTGGAAACGTGATTCATTGGACCACATGACTTTTATCCAATGCCGACTGCCCAATCCTTGTGTTCCTGTGCGAATTGGAGACGTTTTATCTTGGTAACTGCAGACAGCAAAGGTGTTCGAACAGGCCTTTGGCTTCCATATCCCATACGATGCAGTGGACGGCTAATTTGCCTACAAATGTCAGGTGGTCATAATAATTGCAATATATAATTGCAATTTTACAAGAGATCTGACTGCCTCCCTTGGAATGTCCACCATATCACACGTGTCCATAATGGCCACGGGGGACCTTGCCAATATCCCTGCTTAGCCCATTAGCAAGACCAGTGGGGTCCCAAACTTGGCAGTGACTCATTAATTAGAATCATACTCTACTCTTGAGAGCTGTCTAAAGCTGTGGTCGGCAAACTCATTAGTCAACAGAGCCAAATAGCAACAGTACAACGACTGAAATTTCTTTTGAGAGCTGAATTTTTTAAACTTAAACTTCTTCTAATGCCACTTCTTCAAAATTGACTCATCCAGGCCATGGTATTTTGTGGAAGAGCCACCCTCAAGGGGCAAAGAGCCGCATGTGGCTCGCGAGCCGCGGTTTGCCAACCACAGGTCTAAAGGATCTCATGTGTCCAGGGCCGGGCTTATTTTGGCAGTCTCTGGTGCTTTGCGTCCACATCAGGAAGAGAGACAGGATGGTGCCTGTGGCCAGAGGACAGGCATTGTTGCTATTACAATGACGATAATAACAGCTGATATTTATGAAGCACCAATGATATGTTGAGCATTGTGCCAAGCATGTCACATGAAGCCTCCCCCCTCATTTCATTCTCAAAGCAAGTTTACAAAGTAGGTGTTAGTATCACCTCCCTTTTTTCAGAGCACGAACTGAAATACTTTACCTGAGGTCATACAGCCAGAGAGGAACTTGCTTAAGGTCACACAGCTGGAAAGTGGCAAAGCTGGCTTTGAACCCAAGCCCCGGGGTACCGTTAGGCTTTAATATTGCCCACGAAACAGGGGTAGTCTCTCCATTCTAGCGCGTTAGGTTGTGCTGTAGCTGTTTATCATTCCTTCTCTTCCTCTCTGTCCTCCAGTAAAGTTGATGATGAGCGTCTGTAGTGAGGACTGGAGCTGGGGCTGTTGGGGTCAGTAAAAGGAGAAACCGAAGTAGATGTGAGGGCCTTGCCTTTGGATCAGAGGATGGCCTCTAGGGTCCCCAGTGGGAGGGCGTGGGCCCCTGTGAATCCTGTCGCCTGGGGCTGCTCTTAACCTGTCAGAGGGTCCAGAACAGGACCCCTCCCTGACACCACACGCAGCAATCATTTCAGACGGTTTTCCTTCTCCTGCCCCGGCACTTCCTCTGTGCCGATGGCCCCTCTGTCGTAAACAACGCGTCTCTTCCTTTCCAGGCTCCTCCTGACCTTCATGCCCTTCCCTTCGGAGGGGGGGCGTGGCAAAGCAGGTTCCCGAGTCTGTACATGCTTTCGTTCATTTCTGATTCTGAGTTACGACCCTGTCACAGGCATCTCGCAATCATAGCCTTACGTATGCGACTGTCTTAAGATGCTGTTGAGGAAAGTCGTTAAGTGAGAAAGAGGGGTGTGTGTGTGTGTGTGTGTGTGTGTGTGTGTGTTTACAATATGAAAAGCTCTCACCCATGAATTAAAAGAAAAAGAAAGGAAATTAAATGCGATTTTGAAATTAGTATACTCTTAAGGAAAAGGATATGTAGGTATTTTATAAGACCTAAATATCCTATATACCTTTCTCAGATTTTATTGAATTTGACATGCCACACTACAGAAAGGCATCATTTGTGAAGGAGCCTGCAACCTGGGCATGTGCCCTGAGCAGGAATTGAATCTCATATTTGACACTCAACCATTGAGCCACCGTGTCTGGGCTTTTTGTGGCTTTGTATAGTAATAGATGAAGAACTCAGAAGCAATTCAGATGACTTTAAATCCTTATATGGACTAACATTAGCTTGAAAAGATGTTTTAATTTAATATTTAAAAACAATGACAAGACGTATTCTGAATTAATGGGTTAGAAACATAAATGTTACAATTATCTTTTTAAAAAAGTCTTTTATTAATTTTTTAGAGAGAAACATCAATGTGAGAGATACACATCGATCGGTTGAATTGGTTGTCTCTCCTATGTGCCCTGACTGGGGATCAAACCCACAACCTGGGTAGATGCCCTGACCAGGAGTCGAACCCACCATCTTTTGGCGTATAGGCTGCTGCTCCAATCAACTGAGCCACACGGGCCAGGGCTGTCATGGTGTTTCCTTGCTTTTTCTTTAAGAGCTACAGATACCAGCGAGATACAGTTTATAGGACTGGAGGTTACAGCCTTTAACCTGGACTGCAGGACTATCATTCTGAAAGTTCCCCATAGTTAGATCCGATATTATTTCATCTAACATCATGCAGAAAACCATGAACTTTGGATTGATGGAAGGAAGATGATCTGCATTTTCAAAGAAGTAAAAGGAAACTCTTTTTGATACCAAAGTGCTTCTTGAGCTCCTGCCAATTTAAGAGCAGGAGAACAGCCATGGGAAATAACACTCAGCAGCTGAAGGCTGCTATTTGGCAAACTTCGATGAGTCTGTGGAGAGGTGAAGGTGAAGTCAATTTCACCTTTTGACGGCCGTGGAAATGGGGCCCGGAGGTTATCCGAGGTGTGTTGTGGTTCCATCCTCAAATCAGAGTGGCAGCTGGTTTTAGAAACGGACTCCCATCCAATTTAAAATCCTCCTTTGTCTAATAAGTCTAACCGTGATGAGGACGCTACTTTTTCTTCTCTCTCCGTTAGGATGGATATGTAGCTCAACCAGGCTGTTTGTGGCTCGCGAGCTGCAGTTTGCCGACCACTGCCTTAAAGCATTCCGGGAAAGAAGCACATTTGGAATAATTAATAGGCTTTCAGGTTTTGATGAGCTTTTGTTCAATCTTGCTGCATCCTTCACCAAACAGCAAGTTTTCTGTTTCTGTTTGTAACACAGTTGCAGCCTGAGCATGCTGCTGAGGTGTTCAGGAAAGCTCAGTGTTGTGTTTGAACGTAGCAACCTTACTGCAGGGGCTTTAAAACTATTTAGTAAAGTATTTTGGGGAAAAATCCTTTCATCTCCATTTCTTTGTATTTTTTAGCTCCAAAATTTCACAGAGCACCAGATGCTTGGTACTTTCTGAGTAAATAATTCCTTAAAGGCCAGTGACTGATACCATAAACATAAAATGAAATCATTCATTCATCCATCCAATTAGTCAGTATTGTGTAAAACCCTGGCTGAGTCCTCAAGATGCAGAAATGAGCAACGCAGAGTTTCACTGTTGTGGAGTTTACAGGCAAAGCAACGAAACCTCCTCTCTTTGTGGAAAACACTTCCCATTGAGTCTACTGGTGCTAATTTTGGAAATAAAATCTCCAGTTATAAGAGACACTCTTTCAGCTGATTTCAAGCTGTGCTATATTTTTAAATTGCCAAACAGGGGGAGGTAATAGCCACATACTGCTATTTATTTCACTTGATTTAGTGGAGTTTTTTTGGAAAATTAACAGATGGTTATAAAACATTATGAATGTGCTTAATGGTACATCATATCTGAAATGCGCTCTCCTTTGCTGCAATCTAAGGCTTACCTGTCAATAAACCATATCAAAGCCACAGGTCTTGTCCTTAGGAGGACATGGAAATAATTTTGAATTCTTTTTCTTTGGTTTCTCCCAGTGTCTTTTCCTTGGTTATATAAACTCTATGTGGAAAGGTTCCTTGCTGTGATGAATCTTGGTGGCCCCACATTGGTCAGTTAGCATAGTCACTAGTACACATATACAATCACCTCACATAAATCACGTTTGTATTTCCCATTTGCTTTGCACTGTGCTAAGCATTTTACATGCCTTATTACACTGAATTCTTACAATAGCTCCGAGGTACTGCCCCATTTTACAGATGAGCAAACTGATCCCGGAGAAGTGACTTTGCCAAGATCACAAAGCTGGAACAAGGGAGAAAGACTGACATTCCAGAGATGATGCTCCCAACCAAGGAGATTAGGTATTTGTTGAGGAAAACCCCATCTTTACAGGCCTAGAACTTGTGGGGTGCAGGAGGGCAGGCAGGGCACATACAAGAAGAATAAATGAAAGTCTTTCTGCTGCACAAATGGTACAGCTCTGACCCTCATTCTTGTGGGAGGAGAAAGAGTTAGGAAAGGCTCCTCTCACTCACCGAATTCTCCAAAGAGGCATTTTAGGCTCATCCGGGGTGGCTCCGTGGGGGAGCATCAACCCATGAACCAGGAGGTCATGGTTCCATTCCCAGTCAGGGCACATGCCCAGGGTTGTGGGCTCCATCCCCAGTAGGGAGCGAGCAGGAGGTAGCCGATCAAGAATTCTTTCTCATCATGGCTGTTTCTATCCCTCTCTCTGAAATCAATAAAAACAAAACACAAAAAGGCATGTTAGGGTTATTTTCTTTCTTCCGTCCTTGACTACAGTTCCAACAAATCCAGGCAGGTTAAAATTCAGTTCACTAAATACTGAAATGAGGAATGTCGTTGATAGAAAAGAGATACAGTAATAATTGCTATTAAAAGCCTATTGAAATAATTACAGGAATAACAATATGAATTGTTCATATTGGGTAACTAACATAGTTACCTTGAAAAGTTACAAGATGGGAATAATAACAAATGAAAAAAATATATATTCCTATGTCCCTCTCCAAGCTTTAAGCTGACTTTTTTATTTGTAGTGCTTTGTGCAAAACACAACCATTTAGGTCCTTGGGCTGCAAAGATGGAAAGTTAACTAGGATTTTCTTAAAGAGAATTTTATAATAGTACGGGACTATAACAGACCTTAAAAACAATATCTCCTCCTGATTTCAATAAGCTGACTTTGTGAGAGACACAATAATGCCTTCATTTGCTAGAAAGATGTGTTCAACCATAATGCCATAGTAAGTTCTGAATTTGGCTATAAAGATAGATAAGCCTCTTAGAGTGGTGTCATGCCTCTAGACACGTTCAGTACCTGCATCTGTGACCAAACTACCGGGAAAAAAGGAAATTATGAGGAGTTTTAACTTGATCTGTGGGATAGTGGGTGTGTGTCCTCGTGCGTGCGTGCGTGTGTGTGTGTGTGTGTGTGTGTGTGTGTGGCAGTTTATGAATCCGGGGTACAGCAGCTTCCAGTTCTTAGAGGTGGTACTTCATAACCCTTCTGTCCCAGGCAGGTCCCTTAGAGTGAGAATACTGATCTGACCAAGGACCAGTTTGCCTACAAATAAAGATGACCTACTAACTCCTGTTGGAAGTGCCAAAGATGTGTAGATGCAAGTGCAGCTCCGCATGGGAATGTAAGAAGCTCTGTGGCCAGACAACTTTACGTATGGGTGCTGGTCACTCACTACTGTTACTTTAACAATGCCCACCTGTGCTTTCCTGCCTAGAGAAATAGGAATCCTCTGCAGAGGGTGGGGGTGGGGGGGGTAGGATGGGGGGGTGTGCCTTTCCGACATAGAAAACTTCTCACGGAGAAGCGGAATGAGATGAGTATTAGCGTTGCCCCCGACTCAAGGGGACAGATGGTTTCTGAGCCCTGGCCCCAGAGGTCTCCCATGGTCCCTGCCGACATTGTCAGGCTAAACGCCTCTCACCCTCTTGAGGGGCAGCCTGAGCCTTAAGACCAAATGTCAGGGCATATTAATATCAGAGATGGTTTAAACAGCGCAGTAAAACAACAGCACGCTGCGTTAACCCAGCCCAGCTTGCAGTGCTCAGGAGCCCAGTTGGAGGAAGCCCATGCATTAATTTACTCTAATAGCAAGGGGTGGGGCGGGGCGCGGGAGCAGGGGAGGGAAAAAAGGTTGAAAGACATTGTTTAAAAAAAAAAACCACAAGTAACAAAAAACCCTAAAGAACTCATGCTCCATTTCTTTCTGTCTTTTTGCTTAGGTGTTTAACACTTGTATAATTTGATCAAATTATGGGCAGGACAGCAAGAGAGGCCCGTCGGCTTTAAAAGACAGAGGGCATGTGAGACAGGACATGATTACTTCGCTGACTCTCCACTTTTTTTTTTTCTTCCAAAAGAGACAAAGGGAAATACTTAAGGACCAGGAGTGACGGCCACGCAGCCATCATCGCGGGATACCTTTGTCTCTGGGCGGAACGCAGTCCTTTTTCCTGGCCCACCACTGAGTGTCAAACCTTTCCTTTTCTTCTTCTTTCCATTCCGGACGGTCAACTTGATTATCTAAAATAGAAAATTAGCACACAATGGGTTTACTCTGCGATACCCCTTATGCAACTAATGGCAAAGCTTGTTAATTGGTTCTAAATGCCAGCAGGTTGCCAGGATAATACCTCAGAAATAAGCGGGTATTCTGATAATTACAGCAATCTTCATCTATAAAAGCTTAAGTAGATGAAGTCGTGGCTGGCTTAAAACCAAGATTTATCCCGCTGCACTCACATTAAAAAGAAAAAATAAGATGAAAAGAATAATGTAACAAAACAATTATAGAGCAGGAAGCTTTGTAGGTTTTAGAGATTGTGAAAACTCAGAAAGTAAAACAGTGCTGTAATAACCAGTTATGGAAAAATAGGCCATTTACATTTGTGTATAATTAAATAGTAGGCTATGCAATTTCACTTTTTAAAGTAAACTGCCTTTTCCTTTTTTTTTTTTTATAGGGCAACGTAGCCATAATTGCTGCATTAAAGCTTTAATGAAAGAAAAAAGCAGCAGATCGAGATGACGTGTACCGTCTGCGTTTGTACCGGGGCGCTGGGCTGACTTAGTAATGGCAAGCTACGGAGGAGACTGAAATTGCAGAATTCTTGCTAGTTTGCTCTGAAGTGGCTACAGGAAGATCGTCCAGGGTCTAAAACACACGCCATTTCTTCCCCGCCGCCAATGTGCAAGAGTTTAATGGCTTCGTAGCTGGTAGGTGGTGGGAGATCCGTGTGAGAGTGGAGAGAGGACTCCTTGGGATCACCAAAATGACCGGACGTGAGCGGATCAGAATCTAAGCCGTAAGGGCCTTCCTTAGCGCCTTAGACTATCGTCCCGGATACTAGCTGACGTTAGTGCTTCCCGGAGAGCAGGCGAAGGAGCCTGTGCAAAAGATCAACAGGTTGGTTTGTAACACGGTTCCTTCATCGACCCTCGAACATCGGGCTGGTGCAACGGGCAGCCGGCACACACAAACGGTCGTGTCCTGGTAAACCGGTACCAGGCCTGGGGGCTGATTTAGTTTAGGAAAAAGAAGAAGAAAAAGAAGCAATAATCTCTCCTGTGCGCTTCTTTCTCATGCATTCGGAATATTCCTCAGAGGTCACCCTCCGGAGCGCTGGCTACGTGTTCTGCACGCCAGCGCTGGCCGGTGGTGCGGGCAGAGGCTGGGCCTCCATTCCCGCCCCGGTGCGGGGAGAAGTGGGGGAACGCGCTGAGCGCACCTCAGGCGGGAGAGCCGGGGCGACACCCAGGCCAGTGGTGGCCAGGGCTGCAGCCCCCGGGAGCCTGAAGATAGGCGTTTTCTTATTTACAAACGTGTATAAAATGGACCCGACTGTACTCTTCCTTCTGTCAGAGGAGGAATGCAGACGGAACTCTCACGGAGAGCCAGGGAGGGCTCCGAAGCCTGGGTGCGGGCTTTGTGGTTCTCCTGGCACAGGCCTGGGGTGCGGGCTTTGGGGTTCTCCTGGCACAGGCCTGGGTGCAGGCTTTGCGGTTCTCCTGGCACAGGCCTGGGGTGCGGGCTTTGGGGTTCTCCTGGCACAGGCCTGGGGTGCGGGCTTTGGGGTTCTCTCTGGAACAGACCTGGGTGTGGGCTTTGGGGTTCTCTCCTGGCACAGGCCTGGGTGCGGGCTTTGGGGTTCTCTCTGGAACAGACCTGGGTGTGGGCTTTGGGGTTCTCTCCTGGAACAGACCTGGGTGTGGGCTTTGGGGTTCTCTATGGAACAGACCTGGGTGTGGGCTTTGGGGTTCTCTCCTGGCACAGGCCTGGGTGCGGGCTTTGCGGTTCTCTCTGGAACAGACCTGGGTGTGGGCTTTGGGGTTCTCTCCTGGCACAGGCCTGGGTGCGGGCTTTGGGGTTCTCGCTGGAAGAAAGGGAGTCCTCTGCTTCGGCTTGGGTTTGGGGTTTGTTTCTCCCGGGATGGGTGAAACGCACGCGCATCTCGTGTGCAGTTCTGGTGTAGGAAACGGAAACACAGCGCCTCTGCAGCGGCCGGTGCACCCAGAAGCCAGAATCTGGCCTTGGCGTGGGACCGGGGCGCGGGGTGCAGAGTGCAGGGCGGCAAAGAGGCGCAGAGCCTCGGGGGCGGGACCGGCAGCCGCCTCCCCAGGGCCGGGCCTCTGCAGGCCAGCGGGAGGGGACACCGGGACAGGAGCAGGAGCGGTTTTCAAGTGCACGTGGGCATAAGAAGGGACCCCGTATGTCCCCGGCCGCCCTCTCCCTCTCAGATGCAAAGCGTCGGAGGGGGCGGGCGGGGAGAGATCAGCCAGGGAACTTGGATGCATGTAAGCCTGGGCACAGACAACAGGGCGGGGAGGGCCTGGGCCGGGGCTGGATGGGCTGGGAGAGGTCAGTGGGGGGAAGGGAGACATCTGTAAGACTTCCAACAATAAAGACTTAAAAAGAAATAGACGCGCCGGGAAGGCCTGGCGCCATCCCACATGTGGTTCCCGACCCTGGAGGCTGGCACCGGGCAGCACCTGGGTGGCAAAGCGGCCACTGGAGGGAGGGGACGGACTGGGCTGTCCCATGGTGACCTCTGTAGTGTGGTGTGAGGAGCAGAGGAAGAGCGTCTAACACGCTTGTGATCAGCACAGTTTTGAGGAGCGGGGGAGTCGGGGGAGGGGGGGAAGGTGGCCCAGGGCCAGCTTTTAGGGAACGAGACACTAAGCAAGCTGTTCAGAAGCAGGGAAACGGGGAGGGGACTGCACAAGGGAGATTGTCTTTTTCTGCACTTCCAGAAACTTTAGGCACAACTTTCCTCCTTGGGCGCCACAGGTCTTTGAAGGTGAGGGGAAGGAGGCCTTCACACAATGACCCCGTCTACCTTCAGGGAGGGAAGCATTCCCAGAACATAAATATACATCCTATCTAATAAAAGAATAATATGCAGATTGACTGTCACTCCAACACACAAGATGGCTGCCCCCATGTGGTCAAAGATCCTGCTCCCATGTGGGCACAAGATGGCCACCACAAGATGGCCAGCAGGAGGGGGCAGTTGTGGGCGATCAGGCCAGCAGGGGAAGGCAGTTGGGGGCAATCAAGCCTGCAGGGGAGGGCAATTAGGGGTGACCCGGCTGGCAGAGGAGGGAAGTTGGGGGCAACTGGGCCTGCAGGAGAGAGCAGTTGGGGGTGACCAGGCCTGCAGGAGAGGGTAGTTAGGGGCAAACAGGCTGGCAGGGGAGCAGTTAGGCATCAATCAGGCTGGCAGGGGAGTGGTTAGGGGGTGATCAGGCTGGCAGGCAGAAGTGGTTAGGGGCAATCAGGAAGGCAGGCAGGTGAGCAGTTGGGAGCCAACAGTCCTGGATTGTGAGAGGGATATTGGCTGTCCGTTTAGGCCCGATCTTACCGTGCCTAAACAGGCAGTCGGACATCCCTCAAGGGGTCCCAGATTGGAGAGGGTGCAGTCTGGGCTGAGGGACACACCCCCTGTGCATAAATTTTGTGCACCGGGCCTCTAGTATAAATATAAAATCAAATAACATTTAAGGCCAAGGGCACGTGCAAGAGCCTGAGGAAATTGCTCATCTAATATAGTTTTACTTTTTCCGAAAGAAGAACATTGTTACTTTTAAGCCTGTCTCAGGCTTGGGTTAATTTTTTAAATTATTTTTAGTGACATGACGTAGTTTTTCACATAGTGGTGAGACACTCATGGTAAACTTCCTGAATGAAACACATTTGACAAGCCGAAGAGCCAGTAGAGAGCTCCCTGGATGTGCCTTCCCCGTGTAGGCCGAGCGCCACCTGCATTGATGTCTGGCTTCTTTCTCCATCTCAGTTACTCATCCCAGGACCGCCCCTGCCCTTCCACACCGCTGAGAATTGTTCAGTTTGTGAGTAATGTCCATCATCTGATCCGTGTACATTTGACCTCCATGCTACAGCGTATTTTTATTTATTTATTTTTTTTGTCACTATGCTTTGGCGAAGGACACGCTGCCCGGAGTAAGCCCTTGAGACATATTTGTGGATGAAATGTGTTTACCGGAAGAGGGCCGCATTCTGGACACTTAGGGCGGGTTCAATGACCAGCATGTTAGACTGAGAAGGATTTTTGGAGAAAGACTTCCAAGTCTGTGCGAAGGCTCAGCACTTCAAGGCAACGTTCTTTGACTAGAATCTTCTCCCCAGGGAAGGACATACTTTCTGGACGTACAGAAAGCAGAGTCTGCCTCTGACGGCACTCCTGCGTGGACCCTGAGCTGTCTTCTCGGCTCACATTTCTCTGTTTCCGTGTCAGTTGTCACTAATCGGTTCGGCATCTGATGTGCAGACCCGTCAGGGAGTGGAAATGGAGTCGTTTTGGCTTTGGCACAGATGATCTGCTCGTGCAGGAGTTTATCAAAGCCCCTTTGCTACATTTTCAGACGGGGACCTGCATATGTCCTGGTACCTCCACAGTAGCAGTGACTGAAGGAGCTGACAAGTGACAGGCAGCTCCCTCCCCCCCTTTGGTATGTCAGGAAAGTGTGCACAAATCATAACACGTTGCCTCTCTTTCCTGAGACGGGGAACATTCCCCTTAAAGCACACATGGCTATATGGTGTGTTTGTGTACATGAAAATTCATGCTGCTATCAATTTTAATTTTGCCATTTTTGTTGTTTTTTAAATTTCAGGTTTGAGTTTTTTGAAGAGGCATAAATAATTGCTTCCAATTTCATCTTGACTGATTTTTTTTTTTTTAACCCCATCGAAGCCTTGGCGGAAAAGGAAAGCCCTCTGCCATTGAGAGAAATGGTGATGTACAGGTGACCCGTTCGCCCGGGGCTGTGGTCTTCTGTATTTGTTAGGAAAGGGGGATAAAGAACCAACGCCTAGGCTGTGCCGGGAAGTCCTGGGCTAGCTGACAGGCAGCAAGCCATCATTCACAGCCACCTGTCTGAATTTGGACCCGTGCCTTAAGGTGGTATTAACAGCAGACAGAGGAGCCTTTGCTGTGCTCTTTACCCAGCGGGTCCAAGGAGCTAAGCTTTGTGTCGGAAGAAATCCTGTAATAACTGTTACAGGCGCATCCCCAACCAAATGCAGTTAAAGGAGGACTGGGTTCAAATCCAGCCTTCAGCGCGTATGAGCTGTGGATTTGCCTGGGCCTCAGGACCCTCATGTCTACAATAGGGGTACCGGGGGGGGGTGGGTTAACCCATGTGTAAATAACTAACTATATCATTGACACACAATGGATGCTTAATACATTTTCTTCCTTTGAGGTTCCTTCCCCTGGTGACCTCGGAATAATGAGAGACATAATTCTTTCTAGGTAAGCGCCAATCTAGCTGTATTTTTTTTTAATTAAAAAATTTTTTTAGGTAAAATAAGACTTGAGTAGATAGGTTCCTGGAGTAAAGAAGCTGACTGTCTGGCTGTGACATCTAAGGTAAGTGCCAGTAAAGTATCTGCTCCAAAGAGCTAGTACATATCTACGCACATCTATGCGGGTTTTCCTTTTTTTTCTGGTCAGCAAATGCAATCTTTGAAAATCACTCAACCTCTCTATGGTGGTAGCTCTCCACTGCTGGGGATTTCTCCTTGAATGGAGGGCCATTCGTTTAAACCAGGGAATTGGGGGAGACAGGCAGAGGGGAAGCCAAGAGGAGAATTAGCTTGTTATAACCTCAGGACCCAGTAATAACCTCGTGGTCCTGAGATGAGCGTTTGCGCTATTCTTTCTGCAAAAGCCTGCTTGTCCGTGCATCAGGCCCAGGCAGGAGGCGGCGATTCTCTGTCATGAACACAAGGAAGGCGGTGTTACCAGGCCTCTGAAAGCACTGGTGTGGACTTTACAGGAAGGTCTCCACGTGCAAGCCCTCGCCGTGTCTGTTCCTGCTCTCACTATTTCTCTCTCCCCCTCTACCTGCTCGGCACTCACCTCTCTTCCCTCCCGGGGCCACGCGTGTGAAGCTGAGATTCTGAGATCTCGAGGAAGCGTCTTCTTTCCTTACTTCTACTCCTTGTTCTTCTTCTTTTTTTTTTTTTTCATATGAAGTGGCTTCTTTTGCTGTTTATAACTTCATGTGAACATTCTGGATGGTAAGAATGACAGATTATTGGCTCCGTCACAATTTGCCTTACACATAAACCTCACTGCCAATTTTATTAAAAAAAATGATCTCTTTCTTTACAGAAGAAATAAGCAGAGCTTGGTTGTAGTTTAAAAAAGAAATCACCTAAAAAACTGTGCCATGAACCAAAATCTTCCATCGAAGCAAATACACCTGATTTCTATCGTGAGCCCCAAACACGGGAGCCTTCTTAACCCACCTCTCAGGTTGTGTAATTATTTCAGGATGGCCTCTAACCTAGTGAGAGAGCATTTTGTGGCAAATGATGATAATAATGATTAATAATACTAATAATACTATCATTTCACAAGGGTTCCTTCTATTCCATCTTCCAGGCTGAGCAACGAGCGTAACAGTGTTAGACAAGGAGACAGTACCACACACTTCATGTGTCTGCATCAGCTCATCCTCAACACGCCTAATTAACACCCACTTCCCAGCCTTATTTTTGCAATGACACTGAATAGGGACAATGCACAATTTGCTAAGACCCAGAAGAGAAGAGAGTGGAAAAAGGAAGAATTTTAATTCCGTGTTTTTTTTCTTCTCATTCGTGTGCTTATTTAATGAAACTCTACTGGGAAGTCTTTTCAAACCACAAAATAAATTGGGGAAAAAAAAGAGAAGAAATGTTAATTAAGTTTCTGTATTTTTGAACAGTTTAATGGAGAACACCAAGTAACTAGCTTATCCATGATTAGGCACCGTGGGGGCGGGGTGAATAATAATGAGTTATTTTGTGGTCTGTCTGCCTTCTTCTGAGGTTAATTTGATTTAGATAAAAAGATGATGTTAACATTCTTTAATAGATTTCGGATTCCCTGGGGTAGCTTTTCCTTTATCACTGTATTGTGTGCGCTGACTATGGCTTTCCCATGGTGGCGGCATGTTGCCCCTCACAGCCTGCAGTATTGAAGGGAACTTCGTGGTGCTGTATGCTTTAGGCTCTTATGCTAGTTCTCTTGAATTATGCAGAAACCTGAACTAAACATTTCATTCTTAAAAATGTAAAGACATCGTTTCCTACAGAGACAACCTTTTTGTAAATGATAAAGAGAAGAAAATACACTTTTAAAAAATATTTTTTTGTGTCTGTCTTGCATATGGGAAGCATATTTGATATTGTAGTTTGTCTTTATGCTATTGCAGGCCCTGCTTTTTAGGTGCTCTAGGGATAGAGTAACAGTGTATTCGGGAGGAAGAGGCGTTTAGCTTTAAATAGCAGTTGGTTATTGTTCATACATCGCAAATGACTGTACTGTTCATCTTGGGCATACATGGAGACGTTCATATGTTGCTGTCGCTCATACAAGGAATGTTAACACTATTGTGTCCTTGGAGGCTGACATGCTTCCTTATAAACCAGATGGGATACATTGGAGGACACACGGATGCACTGCAGGGCAGAGGACCTGGGGAACACACTCTTCTGCTCCAGGCTAGAGAGTGTCAAGTCCATAGCACGTGGCTCTGGCGGGTGGTGTGTTTCTTTAAGGCACAAAAGCCTTGATGAGGTTTGAGAGTGATGATGTCATTAATTAATAACTGACCTGCCCACTAATCAATACAATAGGTACACACTGTAATGGCTTATAAGCATGATGGCTTTTTAATGGCTCCTGTATAAATGTTAATTGATTTAAAACAAAGAGAAATTTCTGTCTATTGGGTCGATAGTTTATGGATTATGACTACCTTTTAGTTTGAGATTGCTAATGAGTGCTCCTTCCTTGTCCCCTCCTCCCCTCCCGGCGTATGATTTTTAATCAGAAATGTCTGTAAACAAGATACATTAGGCCACTCATTGGGCCTGGAAGCCAGTAACACTTGCACAGTCCCAAAGGCTCCTACAGGATACGACAGCATGAAGATATGACTGTGGAAAGTTCTGTGCTTCTTTTATAATATTTTATCGTTTTTTATATATACTTTTATAACATTTTACTTTTGTACAAAGGATAAGTGTTTGGATATTTTTATACTTAAATGTGTGTCACATCAAGAGTGGATCTGTTTGCCAGGCTGAGGGACCTAAAAGACAAGGTACATTTGTCCTAAATGCAGAGTCAGGTAGACTTAGAGCAGAGTCACCATCAGAAACAGGAAGGGGCAGGTGGCCTTTGACCTCGGGACTCCTATTGCGAAGCACAGAGACCTCCTGGAGACCTCGGAGTTGGCGACTGAAATACTGTTCTGAGCTAACAAAAAAGGGATGTGCGGTTAATTCTTTATCCTCGCAGACGGCAGTTAGCGCTTCGCCTGCTCTTCAACTGCCATACGAGCATTTCCCCCGTTTTATTGCTCTGTTCTTGGAGGTCTGGGTTGGAACGGTGCCAGCTATCTTTTTACATTTAGGGAAATTTACATCACATTGCTGATTTTATATATGAGGAAACTGGTGGCTTTGGAATGCTATCCTGTCACCCTTCCCATGAATGTGCACGAAGTTTAAGAAGCCACCTGGCTAGTGTAAGGAGCACCGTGTAAAGCAGTG